>CM072552.1:2040990-2739115 GCA_036898215.1 Platycarya strobilacea | reverse complement strand
ATGTATTGAGATCTCATTGTTCCTCTTCAGGGGAAAACATTTCATGAAACACCTCTACAGGAGGTTCCTCTTCAGGAGGTTTATACTCTTCAGGAGTTTTCTCTTCAGGAGTTATACTCTTCAGGAGTTTTCTCTTCAGGAGTTACCTCTTCAGGAGGTTTCCTCTTCAGGAGGATTATATTTTATACAGAAAATACGGTCTCTTCATGAGCACCGATTTTTATTTTTCTTGTGCACCAATAGGTCTTCAACGTTTCAGGTGTATCTTAGACTCATTTATTACTGTTTTAACAACTCGTCCTTCAGGGACTTCAATTCCTGCTTAAGTATTAACAGCAGTAATATATGATTTTACAACACCTTTAGTGTCAGTAAATACATCATGTAATTGATTTGCAACACTTTGCATATAAATAATCCTCTGAACTTCTGGTTCACATTTATTTGTAAGAGAATCAAATTTAAACAGGGCTTTATTATCCCAAGTAATTTCTTGTCGTGCTTCAGGCACCGATATTTCATTATTTCAAAACATGATGAAATATTAATAAGCTTATATATAAAAACTTAGTATAAATAAATCAAGTGCTTGGCCGTACAACAGGTACGTGACTACTGTTTAGTCATATTACATCTATGACAAACATCTTCATCTTTTTATGAAGAATTATTCTGAGGGCCTTTACCCTTCTCTGAGTTTGATCACTTCTGGTGATACGATATATTTTTATCATCTTTAGTGTTGTCGCTTTTGGGACCAACACTTCTATAATTTTTCTACCACGTCTACGCCCTTAGTTCCCGTTCACTTCTGGAAATTGTGTAAATTCGATATCATTAATAGGACGTAACTGGTGTAACAAAAACTCATTATTTAGCTCAATCACTGGAAGACAAAACAAAAGTTCAGAATATTTGTTGAACTTTCACTCTCGATATTGCTACTGCAGGAGCACATTCGAGGTATGAAAAATAATGTCTTCTTTTATATATCATCATCAGTGACATTTTCACTGTATAATTTTAATATTGAGCTGATTTTAAACAGTGCAGAATATTCAATACCACTCTTAAAATCTTGCAACTTCAAGTGCAATAAATCATAATGATCTTTTGAGAGGATTACATCTTCTGGTGTTTACATCACTATCTTAATTTATTTCACACAGTAAGATGATTTTTCATCATGAGATACACAGCACGGTCCTTCAAGAACACATGGTTTTCTTCTATGATTGTATCTTTCAAGTTCATCATCAAATCCAAATAGATCTCATCAAGGATCATGGATAAATAACATTTTTCATAAATGTCAATAGTAATAAATCTCAATATTTGACATTATATTACAAAAATAAATATGTGAATTTAATAAATATATTCACATTATCATGAGAATAATAATAAAATTTTATCAAGTAATATTCAGAAATATTACCTTTAATATTTATCTCAAGAACTGCAAATAATATATTGAAAAACTTACTTGAAGTAGAAGACCATTAACTTCAGTATCGGTAGAACCTCGTGCTGATAACGTGTTATAAAACTAAAAAGAAAACTACTACTATTGCAAGAGAAAAGAAACTCTTAAGAACTGAAACTTTCTTTCTCTCTCTATATTTTCTTATGAATTTCATTACAACTGAAACCCATATTTATAGGAGTTAAAATTATTATGCAAGTTACTATGCAAGTCACTATGCAAGTCACTATGCAGATTTAAAATAATAGTGGTGGGGTCATTCACATAATTTAGTGGTGGGACAGGGGGGCGGCGGCCGACGTTCGTTTATAACAATTAACATATTTTCAAATATATATATATATTTAAGATTTATTCTGTTCTCAAAACTATAAGTCTCAAAATAAGTAACCTAGAGCACACCATCAACATTACTTGCATAATAAGACTCGATTTGCAATATTCAAAATTTTAAGTTTATCTTTGAAATCAAATTATGGCAAGTAAGTAATTTCAAATATATACATATATATATATATATGACATGTAAGCACTACACTAAATATGCTCTGCACAAAGGCTTGAGAATATAATTTTTATATTTTTAATAACTTATCATATCAATCTTTTAAATTAAATTGCAACAACGTAACAAGAGGTGCGAATTATTACTGAAAAAGACCCATCAATGATACCTTTTATGACCTCCTGATGCCAAGACAAAGCTGGCTTGGCATTAGATAATAGAGCAAGTTTTTAACCAAGATTTTATGGGTTATAATTCTAATTTCTTGAAAAAAGAATAACATAATTAACCGGGTCTCTAAAGCTGAAAGATTTTTGTTATTTCCACGTGAAAAAATATATTCGTCCACCTTCTCAGCATTCCTTAATGTGATATTAGATATAAGTTCATAAATAATATATAATTAATAGTCTTTAATTATCTAATACCACAATGATGAAAGAATAATGAAAATTAAAATAATGAATAACATTACTCTTTCCACATATCTTATATCCACCTCTAAGTCCATAGTTATCATTAGTATTTTTTTAAAGGCAAGTTAAAACATTTCATAGATAAATTACGTGGTTACAATAACACAATATTTAGTGGGATAAAAGCCTCTAACAGTCATCCCAAAACAAACAAAAGCAGCAACACTAAAAATAAAAATAAAAATAAGAAATAAGCTATCTCGCCAATAAATTGACTCCAACCAAATTCCCACAAAGAGAAGCCACTCAAAAGTGACTTTGACATAGTCTGATAAACAGACTATAAATCTACGTCTAAAATTCATAATCGAGGAGGGTGCGCAGCATTTTGTTAATTTGTTCCAATAGAAGAAGGCTATCACTTCCACGCCATCTTGATTGCTGGTTAAAAAAACCAAGAACATATGAGAGAAGAAAGATGAGGAAGATCCAATACACTAGCAAAGAACTACCATCAACAGTGGTGGTGTGTAAGACGCGCCACACTAAACCAAAAACGAGCATGCAGATCTTGAAGACCGGAAGCCGTTGACCCCAAAACTGCAGTAGGTGGTAGCTGAAAACTCCCTATGGCTCGGCGGCGTGTGAAGTCCACGCCCATTGTAAGTAGCACGTGAGACACTTGCGCATCACTCCTGGACAAAAAACTTTCACCGCTCGACGGATCGACGTCTAGAGAGTCTGACGGAGGGTCACGTGGCTGTCGAAGAAAGCCGACAAGCAATAGATTGAAAACGCCAAAGTTATATCTCCAAAAACACTAAAGAAAAAGCTGGAAAATCCAAGAAAAAATAGAGAAAAAACTTAGTAAAGGGCCGGACAGGTAGAGGGGGGGAGGGCCCCCCTCCCCTGGATGGAGACGCGATAATGGGTTTGAGGAAAAAGGAGCTCGATAGAGAGAAAAACAAAAACGAGGGGGAATGTCTAAAAATACTCTCGATGATTGCATATTAGATTGTGTTAGGTCCATGGTTATCGAATGTGAATTCTGCCATATCCCACGGAAGAAGTGTTCCTATCTACAAAAAAGAGCAATAACATGATTTATATTTATGCATCACCGCTATTTACATTGGCTTTAAATCTCACACATTTGACCTCAGGACCTGCTCCATTTCTCGAGCCATTCCCTTCAATTGTAATTTGGCAAATAAGTGTACAGGAATGATGTTCCCCAAAGAAGCTTTGTCTGGGTTTCATCACGCCAATGACCTAAAACAAACAAAAGCAGAATATGAGTCTCCAAGTAGTATGTTCAAAAGCACCCAAAAATTCACTCTACAAACTACTTCTGGCTGCTTTTGAACACTTAAAAAATGTTCGAAAGCACCCAAAAAACTCTACAAGAGTTTAGCATTGCAATCTTGATGTCTACCTTGAGCGTCCAAGTGCAAGGACTGCTACGATGATGACAAGAATCTGTGGAACCGTTGTACTCTTGCCTCAGCACGGGACAAAGACGTGCCTACAGATGATTTTCTTCTATTCCTTCTAGGACGGAAGAAGAGATCCTCTGTGTCCAGAACATAGGAGATCTACCATATGATAATAAATATGAAAAGTGAATACCAGCAGACATAATCTCTCTAGTTGTAAAAAGGAAGAACCAGATAAAATCTTCCCATGGAAACCGCCTCTAAACCACCCCCCTTCATGCCTTCTCTTATTTTCGTGTTTAGTACCTCTAACCTTCCTGATGCCATTAATAAATTTCAATGCTTTGGGGGTACAATCCTGTTGATACCAACTAATCTTATCTCTGTGACCTACCTAAATATTAATGATTTTAGTCACTTTTAAAAATGTTCACTCTTACTTCAATTGACTTCCTATTTTCAAATCATAACAGCCTGCAATACACTTCCTTTTCCTTAGGTAGATAGCTTGAAATACTTATTTCTGCCTAGTGATCATTTTGAAGCAAACATAAGAAAGCAATGTGACATTAAAATAGAGCAATATCAAGTGACACGCAAGATATATAAGTTGCGGTGTTTATCAGTGGCGCCATTTCCATGTATTACCTTTGACGAATTGCAAGCTATCTTACACTCCAATCCACTGACAGTATGGGTACCTTCCATGGCCATGCATGAAGCAGAATATTCATCTACACTCGCATATGTTTGTTTGTTTCTGCATAAAACAATATGCAACAAGTTACACCCTTATTTCTGCAAATATCAATAGCAAGCAGCAAGTTACACCTTGATCCTAGACACAATAAAAACGCTTTTTGAACAGGATCTCATTTGAGAACCCAAAACTCTATCGGCCCCCTTTCATTAGATTCATAGGTGCAATGAAAAGATAGATTACTGAATTGTGTAAAATCTGAAATAAAATATTACTACCTTTGCAGCATAATGCCACGTGGCTCCTTTTTTGCAGGAAATACTGACAGATAATCATTACGTAGATAAACTGCAAAATTAGGATCCATGGAAACTGCAAACACCTCAGGATTTTGACTCCCACTGTCCATCAGCTGGATGGACAGCCGGGAGGTGACAGACTGCAGAAAGGACAACAAAATCATATATGTGCAAAAACATAGTCGATGAATTGAAGAAAATACTACGAGGTGCAATTACATTTTTCTTTTTTGGGGAGCGGAAGGGGGGGAATAGAGGGTTAAGCACAAAGGACTCACATGTGCCAAACGATATATATTTTCCTCATGAAGGAGGACACGTGCATTTTCGTAATATACAGAATCAATTAACTTTCCAGGCTTCCGGGATTTTTCATAGTCGTATAATTGAAGAAGCTTATTGTCTACCTCATCAGTTGCAACAGTTTGAAGCTGCAGCAAGAACAACAATTCAGAACCTTTGCTGTTACCAACGAATGAAGTCAAAAGAGAAGTGCCAAACCTGTTTGACTAGTTTATAGATTAACTTGTCCAATGTAAATAACACATATGAATGGTTTCCAATGATAGCTCGGCATTCATCCTCGAACTTTGCATTTTCGGTAGATCCATCAAGCAAATTGTACAAAGCATTCATAAATCTGCAGAACAAGTGCATAATGCAGGCCAAAATTATTATGCGTGAGCATTAACAATTTAAATAAAAATAATTCTACTCATCATCACTACACCACACCTATTTTTATTTTTTATCTTTTAATTTCCTTCCTTAGCAGGTGTGCAGTGTAGGGATGATGAGTAGAAGAACTCTTAAATAGAACTAAAGATGTAGCATTAGAGTACCTGGAATAGAGATTTGGCGAACTAGAATCATTTGAAATTTTCCATTTCATTTCAGCAGCTGTCGAATTCATTTTTGCTGATAAAATCCTTTCATACAGTACCTGGTCAATTCAAAGTGGATAAGCAGCCTCAAACACTGAAAATATAAACAACTACTAACAATGAACATTAAATAATAAAGATTTCTTACTTGATGAAGCCTGAAAATTACATAAAAGTTGTCGTTGCCATAAAAAACTCCAGAATCTATTCTTTCTTTTTCAAGAAATGCCTCAGGCACATGCTTTGAGAGAGGCTTCACAGACAAAAGAAACCGTTCTGAAAATGGCAGCTTGCCATCCCCTCCAGCAACATGTCCATCAACCATCCCCTCAGCCTCACCTTCACTCTCAGCCTTAGCACCAACATCATCATGATCGACATCTTCCTCCTCTTCATGCTCATCTCTGGAACACTCATCACCACCAGACTCACTTCCTGAGGCATCTTCACCAGCCACAGAATCATTTTCACTGTTGTCATCATCTGCATTATTTTCTCCTCCAGCATCCTGAAAATTTTTCTCTTCTCCCTTGCCAGCCTGGTATTGCCCACTTTTTTTAGCCTTAGGCAGAGCCAGTTCAATAGATTCTCCAAAGACAACAAAATTATCCTCCCTAAAATCACCACTAGGTGATAACTCGCCCTCCTCTTTTTCAATTTTAGAGGGTCTAGCAGATGCTTCACAAGATCTGTTGAGATTGGTGTCTTCGCTAATCAATCCATTTGTCAATAAAATGAGTTTGGAACCAGCATCTCCCTGAAGCACCAAAGAAGACATACAAACACATGATAATCGATAAACAAGCAACCTCTTAAATGTCAGCAGAAAATATAAATATGAACATATATATATTAACGATGTAATATACTTTGGCTGAGACAAGAAAATCCAAGACGGTAAACAACTCATACCTCAGATGAAGGTATAACGACAGCATTAGCTTTGGATACATGGTCGTCTTGAATAACAGTGTGATGTAGTCTGGATGGAGTTGCACCACATGAACCTTGTAATTCAAGAGAGAGAAAAAAAAATCTCTGTATCATATATAATTAAATCAAGCAAAAGATCCCCAAAAATAACTAGGCCAAATCAATCAAATATCATAGTCGAGTGAAGGATATGAACTTTGGAAGTAATGAATAAATACAGACCTGAAGTCACCTCCAAGCTGGTTTTTCCATGACTAATTTCTACTCCAGTTGCAAAAGATGCATTAGATTTGGCTATTTGTTCACCAGAAGCAACTTGTGCAGTTAATCCTGACGTTTTATCAGTCACATTTTTATCCTTCTGCTCTTTGACTGGCCAAAGAGTATTACAATCAGCACCATCTCTATGAAAATTATCAGCATTGAGATAATTATTTTCTTTAGCCAAGTCCCCATTTGCCATGGTCCCACAAAATTTTGCTAGTTCTGACAAAGTGCTTTCCATCTCATTACTACCGGCTTTTAATTGCTTAGAATTCATCATAATGGCATCACCACCAGGACTTCCATCACTTTCTCCTATGCTCAACACAGTACAATTCGTAGAATAACGCTTCGAGTTTCCAACATCTTCAGTACCCTCTATGTCATGTGGCCGAGAAGGAACACCCATTATTGGCTCTAAGAAGGTAGTCCAAAGCCTCATTACTTTATTCACCTGTTCTTTAGTTGAGCAAATCTCTTCACATGAGTATTGGACAAGTTTATACAAGTCTTCATGAATGCTGATATCGGAGTACTCAAATTCCAGATGTGTAACTACAAGTGGCCTGTTTCCAGCAGCAATAGCCAGAAGCAAATCATCCTCTTTTTGCTTTGTCTCCCTTAATTCCTTGATCTCAGCTACCAAAGCTGTGAATTAAAAAACGAGGAGCTATTATAATAGGAAAGCCAATGCAACAAAAGTTATAAGAAGAAAAAAATATAAGCAATCCCATTATACAAAAATGTAACATTTGCAGCGGAACATATCTTGGTATCAAGCTCACTCACATTTTGTGCTCAAGTTCTTCGAATCTTGTTGCTTGAAATAGAAGCTGCGGTGATCAAGCGACTTGTAGTGGTTTTTGGCATAGATTTCAGCCCAAACCTTGTTAAAATCAGTGCGGCAGCATGTCCACTCCGCTTGTTTCTGTTTTAGGCGAGTTAGTATGACAGGTAGTGCAACAGTGGGATTTTTTCGCAATATATCCATTACATCAAGCCCATGGTCACTATATAAACGTTCAATACACCTTAGATTTAGAGCTGTAATGAGTGAAAAAAGCCAAGAAAGTTAGAAACAAGCTGAAGGGTAAAGCTCAAATGGTAGGAAGTAAGATACAAACCTGTGAAGTGATCTTCAATGTGGAAAGGAGTCTCCAAATTGATGTCATTTTCATTGACACGGTTCAACAATTCCTCCACACGTTTAGCAGCTGAGCTGACAGACTCTAACAACATGTCCAACTCAAATCTAAATTTAATGGGAGAAAAAAGATACCATCATTGCATGCCAGAGAATTTGGGAAAAAATCATTATCAAAGTTCCTTCCTTCGAAAGGTCAAAATCAATATTTAGTAATTGCAAAATCCAGATAATGAAATATATAAGTTAAGTGAAGAACTACTTCAGATCTCAAAATCTTATCCTCAAACTACTCTTTATCCATATTAATATGTAAGCACCGTCAAACTCAAATGCCACCACAAATATAATCGACAAAACACTGAATTATACATTTAGAGAACCAAAAAAAAAAAATCCAGGAATGATCAAGAACCAGAATCAAGTCCTTTTACCTATCATCTTCACATCTGAATAGGCTTTCTTCATACTGATTTCTGCGCATATGTTTAAAAGAGTAGTCCTCACTTCCAGAAGTCACCGATACCCAATGATCATTCAATACTTCAGCACCAAGCTCTGACCTCTGGCTTGCCAATGGTATTGGATACTGGAAATTGATAAGTACAAAAGGTTTAGGCACCATTAAGGAAGTAACTTGATAACGTATATTAGGAAGCAAGGTACGAAATAAACTCATACATCATCTGGCAGAAGCCTGTAGCTGGGAGTACAACGCTCACAAGTGGAGAGGTCAAGCTCTTGAATGGATTTATACATATACTTCTCCCTGTATCTTTCCTTTTCTTTAGCTCCATCTGTTTCACGCTTATGTTCTTTATTTCTGTCCTCCACCTTCAGTGATCTGGGTAGATGGCCATCATTAAACAATGATTCTGCAATCAGCAGTTGAGCTCAATCAGAATTTACAATTTTTGAAAGAAAAATTAAAACTTTGAAAAGAATCATCTAGAAGATTAATTAAGTCATGTAAAATATTAAATATTCCTCTAAACACAAATATTAGAAGGTGACAAGAAAATAATGAAATCTTCAATAATATGCAAAGATATAAGGGAAAATATGTCATTTTACGTACTTTTACCAATAACACCAGCAAGAAACCCATCTGCAATGAAAATACTGATCAGAAACAACCTCATAAATAAGGAACCAAAAGACAAGAACTTAACTAATGGAAATATTCAACAATTACCAATATTCTCACTGTGGTCCAGTAAATCATTAAACCCATCCATAAGATCTGGGTATTTTCCAAGTAAATCAGTCACCTGAGATTAACAGATATTGAACCAACATGACTTCAAAGAAGTGACAATTGCATTTTTCATTAACTTACCAGAAAATGTCAATCTATCTGATTTCAAACTAGAATGAGAGGAGATGGCAGCTATTTCAATAAACAATAGCTTTATGATTATACAGACATTTGCCAATAGTTTGGCTCAAAGCTCATGTCTACATACACGAATTAGGAAAAAATTGTGAGAACTTTAGTTCAAGAACACAATTGTAGATTGTCAAACATATAAGGGCAAGCTTCCACTCTCTTACTCAATTACAATACATGTTGGTATACACCAATTAATTTAATACCTATAGTGTCTGGCGACATAATTTTTAAAATTCTAAATCAAAAAAATATTTTCCCATGGGTAGTGGTTGATATCCTCTGTGAAATGCAAAAACAAAAAAATAAGTCATGCTGGATTTAAGAGTTTGATTTACTAAGCATTACATGGTATGTGATTGCCTAGAAGAGAATTTTTTATAAGTAGTCTAGGAGAGATGTAGGAAAGCTACATCGATTGGGTGGGACATTATCTGCCATTTCTGTATTTTTAACACCTATTTATGCAGCTAGACAGTTAGCATTTCGATAAAGTGAACAAAAATGAAAAAATAATAATAATAAAACAAAGATACCCAATTAATTTGCATAGTTTATTGACATGCTTTGAGGTTGTCTCAGGATTGAAAAAAATTTGGCCAAGTCCTAACTATTGAATACCATATTTTTTATAGAAGAAAAGATTTTATTAATCCACATAATTAGGCACGAACCCATCACACATGGAGCTAGTGAAACATTGGCAGCTACATATCCTTGGCTATGGGGTATCATCACTTCCTATAGAGTATTTGGCTCCGCATTAAGAGAATCATTCAAGGGGAAATCTATTTGGGATGGTGTTTAAAAAAAGATGGGGTGACATCTCTCAGGACAAACCACAGTGAAATATGTGCCTAAAGACTCACTCTAAGTGATTTTAAAGGACCAGAATAATTGCAGAAGACTGTAAGACATAACAGATTTGCTTATAAAAAAAAAGGTGTAAGACATACCAGAATTTGTAAATCACTCCTTTTAATTATTCCTTTGCTATAAATATTAAGGCACTTCAAAAATGCCTGGTAGTCATCTGAACTGCCCAATTTCTCCTTGACTTTGTCACAGAAAATGAATTCTTGGTTGCACGTATCTGGAATGAAAAGTAATAAACCAAAAAAAAAAAAAATCATAAGCTGACATGCATATGACTATACCACTAAAAGCTAAATTTTAGGAACAGCTGATACCTTTAATAACTTAACCTCACTTATTAAATAAAATTGCTTAGTGTTTCAAAATCCCTATTTTATATCATATTAAATCAAATTAAAAAATATTTCCTCCCTCCCATAAATACAAAAAAAAAAAATCCCCAGTGCAGTTATGGCAAACTCGCAAAGAAAAAACAAAGTAATAATACACCCATTATGGATGACATGAAGTAGAATTTTTTTGCACGGTAAGGATAATCAACATAAAGCCCCTATGAATTGGCTACGTCCAAACAGCTGTCGCCTATGTTCACACACACCTCTGCTTCAGCATAATGTTTCTCTTTTTTTTTCCCTTTTTTGGAATGGATGTAAGGGGATACTTCTTTCTGCATAACTTTTTTTTTTTATAGGTAATCAAAAGGATTTCATTAATAGTACAGTGGATATTGAACAGAAGTACAAAGTGGATTTTGAACATTGACTAGTACAGCCTGTGTTAGCCAAAATAAAGACAATCAACTATTAATTGAAGAAAATGCAGTATATATAACAAGCATATTATGCGACGTGTAACAAATTGACAACAATTAGAACGCATAAAATTATATGTGGTTGTAGCTGTGACTGTCCAATCAAACAGCATTACTGACTCACTCTTTAAAGTATCTCTGTCTTCAGTGGAAGCATAGTTTGCACTTGTTCCAAATCCTTCAATCTTTCTGGCTGATTTTCTTTTGGCAGTGAAAGGCGGCAAGGTGAAGTCCCTATTTTTATCATCATCAGGGTCTCTTTCATCCTGATCACCGTTTCTCCTATCCCTACTGTCCTTTTCAGCACGTTTTCTCTGCTCCTTGTGCATTTTTACCACTGCTTTGCCATCGTCCAGCTCTGGATGATCAACACTAAGATCACCATCGACATGGGAAGTAATAACCCTATCCCGTCGAATACGTTGCTGAAAAAATAGTATACATGCTCACCATTAAGAATCTGTGAGAAGATATAAAAGAAAAACATAAAAAAAATAAAAAAAGGAAAGGAAAGGAAGGAATGAAAAAACAACCTTGTCCATATGCATTTGCCACACGGTTGGTGTTGTTGAGCTCCGCTCATTGGAACGCAGAAATGAGTTTTGGAGATGTGGATCATTATGTGCAGAATCTGGAAGAAATCTTGTGAACTCATCAAGCAAATCCGAATGATTGTCAAAAAGTGTGGCAACCTGAAAATGGATAAAACAAAAACCATTAAGAATACTAAAAATAAAAAATTACTAACTCTTCAAAAAAGCAGAAAATGCAAACAACCAGAGCCAGAATGTATAGTTACCTCATTGTAAACTTCAGTTATGTCTTTGTGCTCCTTCCGGTACATATTCAGAACGTCCAGGAATGTTTTATAAACATGTTCATCATTTTGAAAGCGTTTCTGCGTGAATTAAATTCATCATTAATCTGCAAGGAACCAACATTTGCATCTGAAATTCCACATAAAAAACCATTTTTTCACCTTTATTTTGTTCACAAAGCTGATAGCTTCTTGAAATTCAACTGTCTTCTTCGGTGGAGGAGGCTCATCTACATCAAGAATGGTTATTTCATAGCCCTTTGGCAAGAAGGTGTTAAACCCTAAAATCAGGTTATCATGCCCTTTAAATAA
This sequence comes from Platycarya strobilacea, assembly GCA_036898215.1. Classification (NCBI taxonomy): domain Eukaryota; kingdom Viridiplantae; phylum Streptophyta; class Magnoliopsida; order Fagales; family Juglandaceae; genus Platycarya; species Platycarya strobilacea. Next base: position 2,726,842 of record CM072552.1, on the reverse strand, counting down.
TTCCTTCACTCTTGCAATGACGCCGACAGTGTCGGTTCTGCAAGAAACAAAACAATGGCTTGAAAATTTTATCTTTTAGATGCAAAATCTCCTTAAGGAAAGACAATACTGCATAGATTCAACGCATCTACCTTTGCGCCTTAAAATCTTTCATGACCTCAAGGAACATGTTATATTTTTCCCTCTGGTCTTGAAACATGTCCTTCACTTCCTTAAGATATGTCATGGCATCAGTAGTCGTTAGTTTCTGCGAGGTACCGCTAAGACCACCCCCTCCTCCAACCCCTGGGATTTGAGATTGCCCATAGCTTTACATACAGAAATTTGCATTGCAGATAGTTAATACAGATACCAAAGTAATTGCACGCGGGTAAAAAATTTCTACAGATAATCTACGCGCACCCTTTAAAGGCCAAATGTTTAATGGTTTTCTACTAAGGTTGGGTCAATTTCAACACACGAATATTTATAGGAAAACTTGTCCCAAAAACTCGAAGCCATTTGTCTCAATTAACTCGAAATATTAGCTAAGTAAAGTGCATCAGATAACAAGCCCCGGTCAAATTCAGCAACCAACATAACTGAAAAATCACAAAGCAAAAATAATATAGGTAAAAAAAAATACAGAATACAGTATAACCACCAATATGATCAAGTATGCTTGTACACATCCCTCCTTAGAGGAATAATTATTAGCAAACCATAAAAAAACTCAAAATTCTAACGAAAAAAGAGAGAGGGAAAAGAAAAAAGAACAGCTTACAGAGAAAGGAAACGGAGCGATAGATAGAGAGAAGGAAACTTACGAGTCCGCACGCGAAGAACCGAATGGCCGCTTGAATTGAGAAGGACCAGCGTAAAGGTCATCCTTTAATCTCTTCATCTCCACCAAACGCAACAAGCTAACCCAAATAGAAATCACAAATCAGCATAAAATGAAGAGAACTAAAACACAAAAGGCAATTCTAGAAATCCCGTTAATACAAACAAAACATATAATAATAAGAAGAAGAAAGACTAACTTTCTCTATGGCTCAAAGATTTTCTCGGGAAAACTATGCAGGCAAATAGAGTGAGCAGATCTCTAAGGAGACGAGGAAAAGTTAGTTCAGGTACTTGATCGCTACGAAGAAGAAAAGGAACAAGAAGAAGTATAAGAAACATATAAATAGATGTGAGGAAATTTATGCTGAATGGGAAGCTTTCGGCTTTGGTTTCGGTACGTGAGACTCCGTGTCGCAATAGGCACGAGGATGCGTCTGTGGTTTCAACTTTCATTGTTTGTGCAGTTGTTTTAACTTTTTAAAATTTTAAAATGCTGAGGCCTGAGAGCCTGAGCCTGGGCCTGGCCTGAGAAGTGAGAAGAATGTTAGAAATTTAGCAATCTTTTTAAAATCTTTTTTTTTAGCTGATATTAATAATATATAATATTATATATCACATTCTTATTTTTATCTTCTTTTATATATAATATAACACATTTATCATAATCAAATAATAAAAATTTATTCAATAGAATAAAAATGATAAATAATTATTTAATAATTATAAATATATCACATCTTATACAATAAAATAAAAATAAAATAATAATGTGATATATATAATCTTTTTTTACTAAAACAAAATTAGCATACGAATAAGGAGAAATGAAAACGAATGTGATAGACGAAAGTCATGGCCAAGAATAAAATCCACTATATCCATCAATAATTAATATAAACTATTAAACATCTATATTTCCATTAATTTGGGAGTATGAAAAAAGAGTTGATATTTTCGGTTCAATATTCTATCTAGAGATATCAGTTCATGGTGAACATGCCGAACCGATATCTTTGAAAAAATAAGTTACAATTATATAACAGACCACAATCATAATTGAAAAGTATAAGTGGAACTTTTGGCTTCCAGTCTCCTAATAATTGTTAAGGAGGGTTTTCTTGCATGATGTGTGTCTTAGCTTTGATTCCTCAAATTGGAGAGGGCTTTAAGGATGGTTGAAGATTTACTGTAAAAGTGATAATCAAAGGCTAACAGAGGCTGAGAAGTGTGAGGTTCTTGATGATATCCCATATGAGGATACAGTATTTAGGCGGAGTAAACTCTACCTTATTGGTTTAATGGTGACTGATTAATTGGTTAATGAGAAGGCTTTCCAATCTACCATGATCAAAATTTGGAAGCTTGGGGATGAGATACAATTTTAGCAAGTGGGTTCAAATTTATTCCTCGTTAAGTTTAGCAGTTAAAATTATTTGGATCGGTGAGGTTGGGGAGTCCATGGACCTTTGATTTCATTCTCCTCTGTTTAAAGGAGTTTGATGGTATGATTGGACCACATGCTTATATTTTTTACAGAGAAACTCTTCGCATCCAATGTCATAATGTTTCGTTGGGTGGTATGACTAGGAGTGTGGGAGAAAGAGTTGGCAGCATGGTGGGGAATGTATTAAAAGTGGATGTAGATGCTGATGGTGTGGGATAAAGCTTTTTCCTAAGAGCCGAAGTGGAGGTTAGTCTAGTGAATCCCTTAATGAGAGGCATTTTCCTTTCTCTGGATGGTTTGAAAGTCGAAAAAATATAAAGAGCATCCAACACTCATCACACTCACTCACATGAACAGTACACATTTGTTCATGTGAGTGAGTGTGATGAGTGTTGGATTCTCTCTAGCATTACTCTTGAAAGTCTAGATTCCTATCTTATATGTAAGGCTACATTCATTTTATTTCAAATATAGAATTATTAAACATGACGCTTCAAAATGTTATAATAAAGGTAAGAAGAGTACATTGTATGCAGGGGCGGAACCAAGATTTTATATTTGGGGGGACGATCGATAAAATGTGTGCTATATATAAATTTTAAAAGGACTTGATAGAAATATCACATTTTTTCGTTATCGAACTCTCTAAATGTATTACTATTCGAATTATCTACGTTCTTTTTTAAAAAAAAAAATCAATTTTTTTACTTGCTCATATTATTTTTTTATTTAAAAAAATTATAGATCAAGAATAAATATAAAAAATTTCTAATAACTATTGATATATCGATATTAGATTTTTAACAAACTATATCTCATAATCATATAATCAAGTTAGAGTGAAACTATATAAGTAAGTATAATTAATCAATTTTAACAATCATATAAATTTATAACCATATTTTTTTTAGAATTAGATTGTTAAAGTAATTGTGAGATTAGGTAAGTTGAAATTTGAATTTCAATAAAATCAAAAGTTAGAATAAAATTATATGTGTATTGATATTTGAGAGAATAATTTTAATAAAAATTTGGGGGGGCAATTTTTAATTTTTTTATAATTTGGGAAATAATTTAATATTATATATATGTAAATATATAAACTTATATATTATATATAAATTTTTTGAAAAATCTTGGGAGGGGCTGTAGCCCCCCCAAGCTCCCAAGTAGGTCTGCCCCTGATTGAATGGCTCCCATGCAAGCCAGTATGGGCCATAGTTGCGTGCTCCCATGCACATGATTGGTGGCAGGGGTTACAAAGATGAAAGGGAGAATTCATCTCTAGCAAATTCTCCAAGGTATAGATCTAAGGTTGATGGTGATGATGTGGACAATGTCCAATTCAAAAAGGGAAAGGATAATTCTGTTTTGGATATGGTGGTAATTTCTCAGGGGCATGATGCAAATTCTGGAGGGTTGTAAGAATTTTTCCATTTTAAAAAATGAGAGAAAATATAGGGGCCTACAACTATGATGGATAACTATTTTTTCAATTATGATTTTCAAAAGGATTCTATGGCTGAGGAACATGTTGCATGTGATAAGGGGGTACAGGACAATTTAAAATTTCTGTTTTGAACACAAGTGTATTATGTGCCCTATGATTCCTGCTAAGGACACTAAAGTAAATGTTGGTGATGTTTCCAAAATGCCTGCTACTATCCAATTGGTAATACTCAGTTGAAAGTCAATGACACACCTAGTAAGATCATGTCTGTTTCTTATACTAAATCCTGGAAAAAGAGGGCTAGAGCAATGCATGATGTAGTACTGGAGGTTGGTTCTAGGGGTGGTGCTTCTAGTTTAGGGGTATTTCAATCTTTGAAAATATGAATAATTTATGGTAAAAGAAGGAGATTGAGGGAGGTGCGGCACAAAAAAGACTTAAGAGTGGTCTATACTTAGAGGATGAAACTTATATTATTTTGGAAAAGGCTGGGTCCAAGTGAGTCTTATTAGTTGAAACTATTGAGCACTTGGGAATCCTTAGACAATTTGGATTTTTAGATTGTTGGCTAAGAAAAAGAGTCACAAGTTAATCATCCTTATGGAGACCAAGTGTTCTAAAGAGAAGATTGAGATGGTTAAACTTTGAAATTTGATTGTTGTTTAGTGGTGGCCAGTAAGGGTAGTAGTGGAGGCCTTACTATGATGTGGAAGGCTTCCATTGTAGTGGAATTTATCAATTTTTGTAGGTGGCATATAAGTGTTACCATTGCAACGAAATCCTTCGGAGCTATTCGGATGCTTACTAGCTTTTATGGCCATCTTTCTACATTGAAGAGGGATAAGAATTAGGAGTTACTTGTTTCTTTATAACTTGCCACAGGTACTCTACATATGTGTTTGGGAGATTTTATGAGCTTAAATGTCAAGATGAGAATATGAGGATGCTACCTAGAATTTACAGGCTAATGAAGGCTTTTAGAGAAGTTCTTAGTTCTTGTTCACTTATCTAAGTTGATACAAAGGGTCAAAGATTTACCTGATCAAATAAGAGGTGTGGAAGGTTTTTTGTGAAGGAGAAACTTGATAGAGTGGTTGCCAATTCAAAGTGAAATGCTATGTTTCTTAATGTTGTTTGTTATGTTCTTCCTGCAAGTGCTTAAATCTAACCACTCCTCATTGCATTTATGATTGTCCATTCCAATTTTAAGTGTAAAAGGTTCCCGTAATAATTTTAGATTTGAAGCTTCTTAACAACTTCAAGAGAACTTTGCTAATATTATAGAAACAACTTGGGGGAGATTTTAAGGGTGTGATGATGATAGATCTATTTTTAGATACAAGTTATCTACTTGTGTTGCTAATTTGAGGAAATGAATTTCTGGTAAAAAGAAGATGGCATTTGACTTAAGAGGCAAACTTCAAAGATTAGCTGCACTCTAAGACACAAATGATGTGAGTCATTCTCGAGCTATTGGTCATCTTCAACATAAAGTGTAGGGAGTTTTGGCTGAGGAAGAATTAAAATGGAAATAGAGAGCTAAACAACATTAGTTGCAGCATAGTGATAGAAATACCAGTCATTTTCATAAGCAGGCTACTTAGAGGAGGAAAAGCAATGCCATTTATTATATTCTTGACAATAATAGCTCCATGGTGTTTGATAAGAACCAAAATGCAATTGTTTTCTCAGGTTTCTGTGCTTAGTTATTTACACCTTCAAATCCTACTGTTTTTAGTGATTGCGTATAGGATATGTCCTAAAAAGTTTCTGAATCAATGAATTCTAAATTGCTGCTCCCTTTCACATAAGAGAAAGTGAAGTCTATTATATTTTAGATGAAACCATTAGAATCCCCAAGTCCTAGTACTTTCTTTATACAAGTCTATCAATCCAATTGAGATATTATTGGCAAGGACACATGTAAAGTTGTATTGCATATTCTTAATAACGGTGGTTCTCTTACGTGTGTGAATAATACTTTCATAAATTCGATTCCCAAAGTAAAAAAAACATATAGGGTGACAAATCTAAGACTTATAAGTCTCTACCATGTAAGCTATACAATAATTGTTAAAGTATTGGCAAACAAGCTTAAAATTATTTTAACAGATATCATCTCCATTAAGCAAAGTGCCTTTATTCCATATAGGATGATTATTGATAATGTGATTGTTGTATATGAGATTCTTCATTCCATGAATTCTAGAATGTTTAGTAAAGCTGGATATATACACTAAAATTGAACATGAATAAAGCATATGATAAGGTGAGATGAAAATTTCTTAAAATTGTTATGGATGGGTTGGGCTTTGTTGCCAAGTAGATTTCTTTGATAATGGAACCTATCTCATCAGTTTCTTATTCTTTATTGCAAAATGGTGAGGTTTGTTCTACTTTCATTCCTACTCGAGTGATTAGACAAGGAACCCCTCTCTTCATATCTATTTATTATTGTGTTGAAATTTGATCTAATATACCACATCAAGCTAAGGCTAAAGGTATTATTTCGAGTATGCTTATGGTTGAGGACTAGTTTATGTAAATCCTCTTTTTTTTTTACAAATGATAGTCTCCACTTTTTTAAGGCCAATTCTCTTGGATGGAGTAAGATCATTTTTATCTTGGAGGTCTATCAGAATGCATCTGATCAGATGCTTAATAAAAAGAAAACAACTATTCACTTTAGTATAAATACTCTTGTTGATGTTAAGAAAAATATTTCAAGTGTCTCGAGCATTAATTCTGCAAGTTTATTTGAGAAATATTTGGACCTACCTACTTATGCCTCGATAATGAGAGTTATTTTCTGCAAGCAAATTGGTATTCATAGTATCAAGCACGAGAGGAATGCTCTTAAAGTGGTTAACGTGTTGAAAGGTCCAAGATCTAATTGGAGCTATAGGAATTTGCTGATTACATATGCTAGAAAATTATTGCATTCTTTTGTAGATTGATCCATGACTCACACTAAGAGAGAGAACAACAAGGCTACTTATGGTTTGGCCAAGGCATCACTTATGTGTATTAAGGATTTATACGACTTAGGAGAAGTTCGTGAGTGCATCTATTATATTGTTTGTAAAAAAAAATGATATAATTTCTTTTATTAGTTTCTTTCAAAATATATATATATACAAGTTTTCAAATTTTAGTTATATAATTTATTAATAATGATTTATACAAATCTTAATTATAAAAATCTCGTGTAGCCTTTTTTGAAAAAATAGGGTAATGCTAGGGATCATGACGGGGGATTTCGCTTGTCTATTTCTAATTTTTTTTCATCATTTTTTTAACATTTTTAAAATGAGAAAAAGATTGGCAATATTATTAAACAACACTCTCTTAATCATTATGTAAAAAAAAAAAAAAAAATGGAGTTCCCAACGGGATCCTTATCTTTTTTCAGAAATAATATCCCACCTAAAAAATTAATAATAAGTTTTTTTTTTTTTATGGAGCTTACTTTTTAATAGAAGACTTACATAATTTGATTTGAAATATAAATTTTAAAATTTGATTCATATAAATCAAATATAAATATTTATATAATATAAATATTATATTTTTAGACGTCAACTAGAATATAGTAAGTCTATAATTTTTAGATCTCTGACTGCCAACATAACTTTACTGGGAGGCTTCACCTTTTATTTTAAAGAGACGTTGTTGGCCGGTCGGATCATTTAACTAATAATAACAGCCCTTCATTTACAATTTGCCACCTAATAACATCAAAAATAAATCATACCACATAGAAATACACTGATTTCGCTCAAAGCATTTCGTACCTGCATAGCATCGTCTTCCTCCATGCCCCTATTTACCACCGCCACTATCTCAGTCCGACCAACTGAGTTTATTTTTCACATATACACGTTGTTTTCCAAACAAAAATGGAGAAAAAAAAAATGGAAAAGAAATAAAATTGAAAGAAGCAACCAACGAAAAGCACTGGGTTGCAGACCAAAAATGAAAAAATGCTCAAAAATATACTGGGGGAAATGATTACATTTACGGATTCAAAGGAGAAGTTGAAGAAGGTATAAAAGTGCAGATCGGCATGCCTTTGCCGTTTATTCCCTGCAAAATTTGTTCTATGAAATACATGGCCAATTTCGGATTTTTGCCAAGATTAGACTGGTTTCGATGAATGCCAATGAGCTTGCCGTTACCATTTATTCTCTGCAAAAATTAACCAAGAAAAGGAAAGACAAAGAATGGGTACTGAGGAAGAACGAACAAAAGAGAAATGTCGTGTGAAATCGTTGAAATGGCGTGCGAATTCGACGGCAGGACTCGCCGATGGTTTGAAGAGTTTCAGATCTTGCCGCTAGTTGAAGTATGCCGAAGTGAATGACTCGACATCCATGGTATAGCTACGCTTGTTGGGTGTCGTGCGAGAGGGAGAGCTCCAGCCAGGAGGTTGTCGTGCGAGAGGGATGATTGGAGGACGAAGAAGTGACTCAAGTCAGGGAGGGGGGAGGGCTGGAGATTTTGATCGTGTGTGGGTACATACAAACTTAAGTAAAATAAAAAGCTTATTTGGCGTGTAACTATTATGTTTATTAAAGAAAACAACCGGACCGTTATACAACTTTTCTGTTTATTTTATTTGAAGATGAGTGCTGATTGGATGAAGCCGTCGTGGTCATCTTTTTTCAATAAATTATGCCGGTCTTGAATATACGGTTTTCTCTTCTTAATTATATTGCGATATCAATGGGTTTTACTTTCTCTTTGTTGTTGGTTGTTACGATTTCGATGTCTCTGTGTTATCTCTGGTTTTTATTTTGGATTTCATTTAAGAGAGTTCATGAAATAAAATAAAATAAATGAAATTAATCGTATTTCTTGATGCAATGTGCAAAAATTATATTTCTTTTATATTGAACTGCACAAATATGTACATCTGTTTTTATTTATGTTTTATTTATTATTTATTTTATAAATGAACATCTAAATATTGTATCAACTTTCAATCATCACGGTGAACCTTTTGACCGTAGTGCTAGACTCCAACACGCCATAAAATTGCATTAATAGATTATTATTTATTTTTTTATATCATATGGTCAAGAATGACTTTTTTTCAAATTTAATCATAACTCTCACTTATAATACAAAAATATCGTGATGACAACCAAAATACAAAATTTTTATAAATATTCAATAATACCATCCCAAATATGAATGCCAAATTATTAAAACCAAATATACCACCACATTCAATAATCAAATTCGATTGTTATATGTAGTGCTAACTATTAATATCTATATTTTTCTCGACAACTTCCTTAAAAATCAGATCAAAAGATTTTGTTAGAAATACTAGATCAAAATATACAGCAAAAGCAATATTACCTCGTCGATAATATCTTGGATTTAGTGCGATTGTTCCATGGATTCTCCGACGTTGATGTTGTTCATCCAATATCCTCTAAGCGATAGTGAAGTGTGCTACGTGGTAGAAAACTAGAGCAACACTCATACTCCACAGCCTAAATGTCGAGAATAGAGAGAACTATTTTGAGAGAGAGATTTCTATTTTATATGCTTCAAATTTCTCTTTCACAAGAGGGGAGGAGTATATAAATAGCCTCTTTAGTATAACTCTTGTATGATCCTTAATTGCCAACCATTAAGTCTTATGAAATGATTCTTAAACTATTTCATAACCTCCAAGAAGAGGTAAAGGGGTACCTACTATGGGTGTCCTTTTTTCTTACATCTCCCACTCACACATAGTGGATAAGATTCAATATCTGCATCTCCCAATATGTTATCAATCTTGTTCATACTGACACATAGGTCATGCGATCACAGCTATAATAGAAAAAATGAGAGCACTATATTAAATGTCTTCGAGAGAAGAGTAGCATAGCAACATCTCTAAAAGTGTCTCGTTATACCCCAACTTATTTGGTTACATCAGACTAGGTTAATCCCTCTCAAGTCCAAATAACTCAAAGCTTAATATTCATAAGACATAATGTACTCACAGCTATGTTGTAACTCCCAATAAACAACACAACTTGCCGGCAATAAGGGCGCACCATAATTGATGTGTTACCAAATAGTTTTTCCTTCACCCTCATATCATTTAGTTTCAGTTCAATCATTTTTCTAGTAATGTCTCTTTAGATTGCATCATACATGGCCATAGATAACATGCTAAAGTAGCAGACACTAGAACATCAACCTCGTGACATAATCCAAAGGTCTCCTAAGGGCATAAATAAATTAGGGTAACCAATTGTGACCCAAAGGACTCACACGGTGAGAAAGCAGAGATTCATTCACTCGCCTCTACTGTTGGTCATAAAAGCACATGTATGAAATACATGCTATGGTGAAGTTCTCTTTCTAAGTAAAGAGCGTATATCTAATCTCAATACATCGTACAAATTTTAGTCTAGTCACTATCTTAGCTCTTAACTCGAGTCTCTCCATTTGCTTGTTATTCAAAACGCCAAAGAGGATCTCGCATCTAGCTAAATCATATGCTACATGGATTGTGGGTAACCATACATAGTCATTTTAAATATGATGGACTCCATCTTAGCTCCCACTAAGGTGACATATCTTCTATGTCTTACAACTTATTTCTCTATAGATAAGTATCGAATGATACATTGTCTCATCTTTGCTCGCTATCTCTTTGTAGTGCCAAAAGCAATCGCTCATGTGAATGAGTCAATCTAAACCTATATCTGATACCAATGTTAAAAATACTAAATCAAAGTATACAGCGAAAACGATATTAACTCGTTGGTAATATTTCAGATTTAGTGCGGTTGTTCCATATATTTTTTGGTGTTGATGCTCATCCAATATCCTCCGAGCGATGGTGGAGTGTGCTATGTGGTAGAAAACCAAAGCAATACTCACACATTCCACAACCTAGATGTCGGGTTTAGAAAGAACTACTTTGAGAGAGAGATTTCTATATTTTATGCTTCAAGTATCTTATTCACAAGGGGAAGGCTATATAAATAGTCTCTCTAGTGTAACTCCAGGCTTATCTTTAATGGCCAACCATCAAGTCTTAATGATTCTTAAACTACTTCGTAACTTTCAAGAGGAGGTGAATGGGTGCTCTCTCAAGATGCCCCTTTCTTACAGACTTAAAATCGACGACAAAATGGCAATATTGATATCTATATCGAACATATGGATGATAAAACAAAATTTTCGTAAATTAATCAAACAAGCATGGGAGGTGGACATTTATCCCATGCGTCCACCTCCCATTCTTTCGGTCTCGGTATATTACGGATGGTCAAAACTCTATTAAAACTTTTTACCAATCATTTATATACTATATATTCAACAAAAAAAAAGTAACATGTGATATGTAAATATGATAAATAGAACATATATATATATATTAATATATTATAGTGTTAAGTTTTGGCATTTGATATATGTTTTGGAGTGAGGGGATGTCCAAACAAACTCCCAATAATCGATATAAGTAATGGCGGAGCCACGTTAAGACTGGATACAAACAATGGCCTCCATGGCCCCCATCCTCCTGCTTCCCCTCTTAAAAAACATATATATGTTTTTTAAAGAAAAAGATAATATATGTTGTTTTTTATGATTTAGTAAGATAATATTAATTTTATTTTGTATTGACTTCCTCTTTAAAAATTGTTGTAGTCCCCTTTCATAAATTTTAAATTAATTTAAAAATAAAATACATCTCATATAAAAATAAAATGATATAATAACATGATAACGTATTTTTATTATAGATAAATATAAAAATAAAACATAATTCGGATGATTTATAACATATTTTTAATATATTTTTATTATGATGATATGTTTTTGGTATATTATATACTTTTTTAATATATAAGTTATATTAAATATATTTTATTTTTATTATAAATTTTACTATCAAATTATTCTATATTACATAAAAAAAATTATATAAAAATAAAATAAAAAATACCTTATATATTTTATTTTAACTTTAATCGATCTTCCTAAAATAGATTCCTTAATCTACCACCGGATACAAAGAACCAGGACTTATTTTTATTTTTGAGACCCACGTTTATAAGGTTTTCACTTTCATTGACGCAAGGCCATCTTGGTTCCTGGCCTCTCGAAAGCAGATGGTCAGATAGATGCCTATATTGACCATTCAACATGCTACGTATATTCGAAAATTTTGATTACTTTTTAGAATTAAACTGTGGTTATGAACTTATGATCAAAATAAAACGAAACCCAAACAAAAATTCTGTTTTAATTTTATCCATTTATATGATCAAATTTAAAATATAACAATAATATTCCCTTATACAAAAAATGCATCCATATTGATATTGATATTCTCTCCCAGTACAACTGATTTTGAGTATGCATTCGTTTATTTTTGAAAAGTATTTTATAGACCTCACAAAATATTTAATTAAGTAGGTTGGGCTAAGGTATATTAGCTGGAATTAAGATGTTATTTGAATAATAAATTGAGATGAGATTTAAAAATTAAATATAATATTATTATTATTTCGAGATTTGAACATTTCAAATTATTTATTACTATTTTTTTGGTAAAAAATTAAAAAATATAATAATTAAATGATATGAAAGTATCCTAATAGTAAAAAGAAGTCGTCAACAACATTACTATGGGATGGTCTTGAGAGATAGGTTACTAGAAGAATGAAACAAAAAAGATCAAATATATCTAATCATCTGTTAACAAGTAAAGAAAGAACTATAATTGATCGAATCAGGTAAAAGATGACATCAGTAGAAGGAATATGCCATTCTTCACCTGCTGCAACCATTGAATTAGCTTTTGGGAATTAAATAGGAAGGAACCCAATCACACTCTATAGGATTTGAATCTTCGACATCGGGTTTTGATGACTTTAATACATCTATTAAGTACATCTATAACTTACAAGATGATGAAACTCTATATGTTATTATTTTAGTGGTTTCAATTTTATTATATGTGAAACGATATTCGTCTCTTTATAATTGAACTTTTCGATGAGTAACTTATATTTTTGACTAGTCAATCAGAGGTTCGAATGTAGATCGATTGGTTTATCCTCAACTATAAGCCTATCTTTGAAAAAAAGGAAGGCAAGCCTTTAAAGGATGAAACACTCTTTATGTTCAAGTCAGGCCTAAATACGGCTTTTAAATTTTTGCATCATTCGGGCATTTGAGCCCAAATTTTGATCAATCCTTTCACTGCTTTGGATATTGCTATGGGCGTATCACCTCGGGCCCTTTCGGACCCACCCAACCAAAGAGTAAAAGACCCGAACAAACTGCCTACGATTAAGAGTGATTCAAAACTTCAAAGCCCATGCAACGTGGACTGTCAAACGGTTGAGTCGTTTACCAATACAATGCTTTTTTGGCAAATCCAACAATGTTAACTATTTCATAACCTGCTGGCTGCAGCTGTGTGTGATGATCGCATTACATGTTACAACTTTCATAAAGGGATGGTAGTCCAATTTTATTCATAGTCCCTTTTTTTAGTAGTGTTACATGTCCCGAAGGACATATACCGAAATTGTCCCGAATATGATAATTTTCTTTTTCATTTTTTTAGTTTTTTCTTCATTTATTTTTTTCTATATTCTTTAATTTTTTTAAAAAAGAAAAAAATTATATCATCATTTAAAAATACTTACTTAATCATTAAGTAAAAAAATTTAAAAAAAATCTTTTACAATTCGAGACACAAATTCAAGACAAATAGCATTTCCCTCTCTTTCTTTCTTTCTTTATTTTTATTTTGGGAGGAGTATTTTTTAGAAGAAAAGTCTGGGGATTACAAAAATTCTAAAGCCAAATTTTAAGGAAAACTATATATATATATAGATATATATATATAGTTATATTGTCTAAATATAGGCACTACAAAATATATATATATTTGTGATATTTTAATTATAATTAGAAAGATTATTTGTAATAAAAATAATTATTTTTAGTACAAATAATCTTTCTATTTACAACTAAACTATTTTTATTACTAATTTTTTTTCCGAGATAATCTCAAAACATCCATTCTATATTCTCCAGAACCAATGATGACAATTGAATAGCTAAAGAATAAATGGTCGAAACACCCACTGCACATTCTTTTACAATTTGATTAGCAACAAAATTACCTTCTCTATATGCACTTCGAATAGAAAAAGATAAAACTTGCTGGAAATTGGTAACGATAAAGCTAATTAAGCGCCACATGATCAAGATAAACTATAGTTTATAAAATCTGTTATTAATATTTATCTTGTGTAATTATCTCAATTCTCATTAATCTACTAATTATCAAATGTAATCGGCATGATCTATAAATACAAGAGTGCCTAGCAGCTCCCACAAATCCCTTATTAATATTTATCTTAATTGTGTAATTATATATCTGAAAGCAAAAATGTCGTCACAAATATTATAAAAATGCCTTAAGTGGAGAAGTAGAGCTAAGAAACCATTGAACAATGACTACGGAATTGTTTCAAATATTACATATTAAAATAAGATTGTAATTTGAATAATACCTAATTATTGCTTATAGATTACATCATAGTTCAAGATGTTACACATGATTAAAACTCATTTGATGAGTAACTCATGGTATTTTTCTTTTTTGGGTTAAAATTTTATACATTATATTTGTCGTCTCACTTTATATTTATCACATTTTATATGATAAGATAAAAAGTACGGTGATGATATAATGTATAACAATACTTTGTTTTTGCATGGCCTGTGAAAAAGCGGGCTCATTAGGAAGCCGGTCAATGCAATATTTTAGTTGGATGGATGGCTACTATTGACCATCGGTGTCATTTGGAGATTGACTAGAGAGCAGTACGCACCAGCAAAGCCCTTCGCAAGTAAAGAAGAATGGGTCCCCCTCTCCACCACCCTCCCTTTATCCAACACAGCAATCATGTCACAGCTTTGAATGGTGCTTACCCTGTGCGCCACCACCACACTGGTCCTCCCTGCCATCACACACTCCAATGCGTCTTGCACTGCCTTCTCCGACTGACTATCTAGCGCGCTTGTTGCCTCGTCTAGCAATAACATGCACGGGTTTCTAAGAATGGCACGCGCTATCGCAATGCGCTGCTTCTGCCCCCCAGACAGTTGCACACCTCTATTGCCGCACCAAGTGTTAAACCCCTCCTTTAGGCCTGCAATGAAGTCGTATGCGTTGGCTAATCTAGCAGCCTCTGCAATCTCTGTTTCCTCAACATTATTAGATGCTGATCCGTACGCGATGTTCTCCCTAATGGTTCCAGAAAATAGTGTTGGCTCTTGGCTAACAAGGGCAATTTGCTTCCTTAGGGATCGAAGATTGAAGGACCTTATATCTCTACCATCGATTTTTACCGTCCCTTTTAATGGGTCATAGAATCTCTCAATCAACCCTATGACGGTTGATTTTCCGGACCCACTTTGTCCAACCAAAGCTGTTGATTTCCCAGCTTCGATGTCGATCGAGAAGCCTTTGAAGATCATCACTTTCGGCCGAGCTGGGTATGCAAAATCCACATCTCGAATTTCCACTCTGCCCATGATCTTCTCCGGCTGGAAACCTTCTGGATCATCAGGTTCAATTCCCGTGTATCGATCTAAAACAGCGAAGATGGAGCCAACAGCATTTGAGCCCTTAGCAAGGTCAGAGGTCATGCTACCTGCATCGGCAATGACGCGGCCCGTGCTTACCAATATCATGAAGGTCTCAAAAAGAGATTCAGTTGTAATCTGACCGTTGGAGAGAAGTCTGCCGCCGTACCAAAAGTCTAAAGCCCAAGTGCAAGTTGTGAGGCTTTGAGAAGCACCGAGCCCAATACCTGCATACCATGACTGTCTCCTGCTCTCTCTTCGAGGTCCTTCTTGGGCCTTTTCAAGCATTTTTAGGATTCGATCTTGAGAAGAGAAGGCGGTGACAGTACGGAGATTGGCAACTGCTTCGGCAGCAAGCTTGCTACTTTCATCTTGGGCTTTCATGGCCTTGCTAGACATGCTTTTGAGTAGGACACGTCTAGTGTAGAAGCAGACTATGATGATCGGCTGGACCGCAATCATGACAATGGCAAGCCTCCATGAAATGATCATGCCCATTGTGCAGGCCACAGCTACAGCCGAGAAGGTCTGTACCAGAAGGGCCATTCTGTCACCCACTAAAGACCTCACCTGCAAAACTTGTCCCATTACTAAAGATAAATAAATAAATATCAAATTTACATAAAAGTTTTAATATTGGACTAAATTAACTATATGGCGCTTACGTTTTCATGACAGCGTGTAGCATATTATCGATAATTACTCAAGTTGCTAATTTTATGTTTTAGAAAGTAGAAAAGATACATACCACATTAGCATCTTTGGCGAGTCTAGAGCAAATGGCACCGCTAGAATTCTCATCTTGATCAAACCAACCAACTTCAAAAGTGAGCATCTTGGAAAGCATCCTCTCTCTAATCCTCTTCGTTAAGTTCTCTCCCATGTAGGCGAAATTATAATGCTGAATGATATTAATCAACAGTGACAGCACAGCCAACCCAAGAAAACAAAGTGAGTAAATCCTCGTCTTTTCCTTAATCTCATCATGGCTTTTCAAAAAATACACCGAGATCATGGACCCCATGGCGAAAGCATACACCGGTTGAACAGCACCAAACAGTATAGCACCCAAACACCCCAAGCATGCTTGCTTCCACTCGGGAAGATTCAAAGCTAACAACCTTCGAAACGATGGCACTGGAAAATTTGTAACTTCTACCTGATTTTCTCCAGCAACTGAATCTCGGGTCGGGGCAACCGAGTTGGTAGAACTTGACCTGCTCGCCATGGAAAGCCTCCGGCTGCTCGTGTTGTTTGTGTCTGTGTTTGATACAGAAGATGATGAATTGGCACAAGTGATGATTTCTTGATCTGGGTCTGTCTGTTTCTCGGTGATCTGTTGAAGATGGACAAGAGAAGTGTAAAACCCATGTTTATTTTGGATCAATTCGTCGTGTGACCCAGTCTCCATGACTCGGCCGTTTTGAACAACAGCAATCAGGTCGGCATTTTGAACGCTGGATAAGCGGTGAGCAATTACGATGGTGGTGCGGCCAATGGCAACCTTGTCTAGGGCTTCTTGGACAAGTCGTTCGGACTGAGAATCTAATGCACTTGTTGCCTCATCTAGGAGGAGGATTCTGGGTTTCTTGATTATTGCTCGTGCAATGGCAATCCTCTGCTTCTGTCCTCCTGACATTTGAACACCCCCCTCGCCGGCCTGTACTTCATCATGGATTCGTTAACCCTCTGGATTTTAATTTCATTTATTGCTAATTAACTATTTTTAACTTTTAATTTACTCGGTTTATAGTGGTAAAAAAAGGGTTAACATTTTAGTTTTGTACATATAACGTATTTCATTAAAATTTAATACTGATCATTAGTGTGCATATATAGTTGCAATAACAATACACAGGGTCACTTTTGTATCGAATTCTTTTGAAATTTTGTTGAGATGAGTTTTTTTTTTTATTTGAAATCGGAGGAGTTTTTCATAAAATATGTGTGAGTTGAGAATATTAAAAAAAAAAAAACATTATATAACATTACTCTACTTGTATATAGTACTACATCGGTATACAGATTAATCCACAAATCTGTCTGTATATAATATTAATCTATAAAAAAAATAGAATATCAGTAATAAGTTATAAATTAAAAGGTTTCATAATTTAAAATAAGATTGTATCATGGTAATTTATAGAATAATTTTATGGAAATTTTTGTACCACACATTATATATTTGACATAATTTAATGTGAAAAACAAATTTAAATTTAAATTTTATAAATAAATCATGCCACGTGAATGATGTATTAGGTAAAAATATTTAAATAACATTAAGATTATTATGATTAATAAAACAGTTTATTTTTTTCTTTTTTGCAATTTTTATGGGCCGAATATCCTTTATTTTTTAGTTTTTTGATTTTGACCAAAACTAATTAACCAAGTAGAAATTCCTGACATTTATGCATGAGTGGGTGTGTGTGTAGCGCAGAGTCGTCTCTGATCTGTTCGGTGAAACGAAGCAGCAGAACCAACCTGGGTATCAAATCCCTGAGGGAGCTGACATATAAAATTATGAGCGTTAGCAGCTTTGGCAGCCTCGACAACTTCTTCCATGTCAGCATCCTCCATACCGAAAAGTATGTTCTCCTTAATGGTGGTCGCAAAAAGTGCAGGCTCTTGGCTCACCAAACCCATCTGCGACCTTAGCCACTTGAGCTGCAACTTATCAATGGCAATCCCATCAAGAAATATCGCTCCCCCAAGTGGGTCATAAAACCTCTGCAACAGTGCTATCACAGTTGATTTTCCTGAGCCACTCCCACCCACCAAAGCCACAGTCTTTCCTGCTGGAATCTCCAGGCATAAATCTTTCAAGATAATGCTCTCCGGTCTTGATGGGTATGCGAATTCGACGTTTCTAAATTCAACCTTGCCTGCGACCATCTCTAAAATCTGGCCGTCCATGTTGTCGGAGTCGATCTTGGGGACTCTTTTTATCACTTCCATAATACGTTCTCCCGCTGACATTGCTTCAGAGAAGTACTTCAAGTTGGATAAAGCAGCACCTAACGCTCTGTTCAACAAGACCAAATAAAAACTAATATAAAGTACTAATACTAACAGTAATTATGAAGCTGGTACAATACTTGGAGAAACAGGATATCTCAAGATAAAAATAATTAATGTTTATATTAACTAATTGATCATATGATCTATCATCGTCTAGGCATGGAGGTTTACTCACCATATATAATTGCGTGTTATTAATTTGGATAAAAAATTGATGACCTGTCATTTTTACATATTTTGTAAGTACTTTATTAATGTGATTGAGCACATTATTTTTTTTTTCGTATAAAATAATTATTTTGATCAATACATCAGGGAGAGAGAGCATAAACAATATGATTGCATGTCCCAAAAAGTAGTCTAATTTGATTGAGCAAATAAATAAAACTAGGGCATAAATTGATCTTACAATCCACCAACGGCAATGGCAGCTCCAACAACGAAAACAGTACCACCCTCGGCGCCGTGGTACATGACAAGTCGACTACCGTAGTAAGACATGAAAGACCAAATAGCAAAGACAACGCCGTTGCTTCCGATGGCCAAGCCTTTAGCCAAACCCTGCCTTAAACCCAACTTCACCGACCCCTGTAAAGCTGCAGAGAAAGCTGCAATTGCCCTGCTCTCCCCCACAAACGCATAAACGGTTCTGATAGAAGATATCGCCTGCTCTGCTGTCATACCCGCACGATTATACTCTTCATTCATATTCCTCGCCAGTCCCATCAGAGTCCTCCCGTACATCAAACCAGGTATTACCAAAAGCACTATAAATGGGAACCCCACGATAGCTAGTCTCCATAGCAATAAGAACGCCGCTATATAGCTTCCAACGAACATAGAAGCATTCGTCAAAAAATTTGGAACCTGTTTGTTAGATCGAAAGAGAAATCATTAACAAATAAAAAAAAAATTACAGTGGTTTAAATGACTAATTATTAACATGCAATCAAGGACCGATCTATATACCTTTTCGCCTATAGCATCTTGAATTACGAGGCTGTCGTTTGAAACACTTTTGATGACCTCGGATGTGCTTGTCACATGCAAATCGAAGTAACCCACATCTTGCCGCAACACTGCCTTCAAATATCTTGCTCTCATCCTGGTGGCTTGTCTCTCGCCTGTTCTGGTCCAGCAATACCCCTCTGGATCAAGCAAGATGACCCAAAACAAAAAAGAAAATTTAATGAGTTCCCCATCAACTTTTTTTTTTCGTCAACAATCAATAATCGCAGTTTAATCTATGATAAATTCTAGCTTGATATTTAGAAAAAGAAAACCTTTACCACAGTGCAACCCACCTAGGAAGCAAGCTACGAATGACCCACAGGCCAAGTACACAAGAGCCACTGCGTTCTGTCAGCCACGAAACCAAACCCAATTAGCTTAATTGGCTAATATGTCTGGAGTGCGCATGCTGTATGGAGAGAGAGAGAGAGAGAGAGAGAGAGAGAGAGAGAGATACCCTATTGAAGTTACACTGAAAATTCTGTGCTAAAGAAACTGAGGCAAAGCCGATATTGTTCATCAACCGGCTAGTAATAAACAACACCATCGGCGTAGAGAACCCGTCACCAACGGATCCAAGGATTCCAAGAGCCATCAACCACAAGTCCACACCATCTGCATGCATGAATATGGATCGTATAGAACCCTTCCTCTTCTTTACGATCACACTGCCTTTTTCCTTTCCCATTTTTCCACTCTATATATCTTGGGAAACAAGCAATATATAGTAAAATTTCCGAACCACTCAGGTGGTTAATGTTACTACCTTTTAAATTCTTTCCGAAAGGGGATCTTTAATCCCTGGCAAGTAAACAAATAAATAGGGGTGCGTACGTACGTGTTTGAGAGAATCGCCAGAAATAAAGCTGAAAGAAGATCGGGCTTTAATGATGATCAGCAAGTTGATAGCATGAGGATCAGAGTCCAGTGAACTTAGTTGATCAACATATATGCGCCGAGAGAGAAGACTTTAATGCTCTTTGCAATTCAGGAAATATTATTAAAAAAAAAAAAACGGAAGGAGAAAGCGTCATAATTAATGAAGATGAGTGGGCGACCCACTCTGGGACTGCGACTACACTACCATATACACCACCACCAAATTAAGCCTTTTCTTTAAGAATTGCAAGGCTTACCAATAGCGGACCTGTACTGTGTAGGTCTCTCGTGCTTCCCTGTTTTAAAGTTATCTGTCTCATCCTGAAAATCTAGGGCAGGATACTCGTTCAGCATCAGTGTTGGAGGTTTAGGAGAAACGACAAAAGAAATTCGACAGTGGTGTTTTTTTCACATCTATTCTTGTTTTATAACTGTACAATTTTTGGGCGTGGCATCATGTCATGCTCCTCCATGCATAGCAGAAAACAGTGACACCACAATAATATTTTTCGGTACGGTGCATATATATATAATACGTATTTCTCAATTTAAAGTACTGCGTGCTGCAAGCATGTCGTTTCTACGTACGTACGTCGTAGGTAATTCGAGGAGAAGTTCAACTTACGAAAGCTTCTCTCACGCTAGCCTTGCGTTCACAGTTTTATCATGTCTTCTAAATTTTTGTTTCAGATTAAAGAAAGAAAATAATAAACAGATCGTACGTACGTGTTGTCATCGGTCCTAATTTAATTACTGATAAAATCGAATGGAAAGCGAGACGGACTCAACATTACTATTAACAAGATCAGTATTGTAGGTTTGTGATGTGAATACTTACTTCGGGTCAAACGTGGCACACATTATAACCGATCGTACGTGTTTCTTTTTTCTTTTTCTTTCTTTTTATCTTTTTTAAATAATCTGGCCGGGACCCGTCCATCTAAGAACTTGTGAAAAAATAACCATCCAATTATAATTGTAGGCAGCTTTCGTGTTTTCTTTGATCGTTTGGACTCAGCCAAGACCCAACCAGCCTCAGCCATTGGCAATGTCATTGCCCACATCACTGGAACCACCTTCCTCCGATAATCACACGCAGCCTCTCATCTTTCCAATGTAGCTTTAAATTCAAAATGGGTATGGGTGATACCCATTTCGAAAAAAAGGGTAGGTCGGGCGTTTGAGGGTTGCTGACAGTGATTTATGTTCGCCGACGTATAAGGAGTGTTGATAAGGGGGCGGTGACGCCATTGGGTTGCTCTTGACAGAGTTATGACGGCTAGAAGATGGGAGAAACCCATCTTGAACTTGTGGGTTTCGCGTGCACAAGGGAGGATGTGTAGGGTTCATCAACGATTGAGTTTGATTCGCTAGCAAGACGAGATGCTCATTGCATGAGGTAGTGACCGACGACATTGTGGGTGGTTGGCAGTGAGGCTTGAAGAAGAAGATTCGGCCATGGAGGGAGTGCAGCACGCCTGAAAATAGTGACTTAATTTTAAATTTTATGTGGATGCTTCTATTGTAAAATATGTGAAATATCTTATGTGATATCTCATTAATGAAAGATTGGTTTTATAGACTTACCAGCCAGAACGACCAGCAGCTTCCTCCTTTTTTCATTTTACTTAGAATCATACTTGTTTCGGATTTGTTAAAATTATAAACAAACAGCATAGTTTAATTTCTTTCTTTTAAGCCTATAAATACAAGTTCGGAAAAAAAAAAGTAACGCTAGAATTCCACTAATTTCTTTCTCTTATATATAATTTTTTTTATTTTATTTAATGATTAAAGAATATATTATTAGTGTATTGATATATTTTTTCATATTTTTTTAAAATATTTTTAAATGATAAAAAAATGATGATAAGAAAATATAATTTTGTTATTTTTTTGTTTTCATATTTTTTCAATATATATTAATATTTAAAAAAATATATTAAAAAAATATTAATATACTTTCTTAATTATTAAATAAAATAAAAAATTCTAAAAATTTTAAATATATAAAGTGTCAAATTTGGTAGACGAATTACCTGAAAAAAAAAAAAGCTTCTCGGAATAACTTTATAGCAAGAATTGTAAAAATGAAAAAACAATTCATCGGGAGATGCATACATGTTGGATGTGAATTCTTCACGCATCCCAATATGCACTGAAAATTATGCACGCTGAAAACCATGCTAGTTTAATATATATATTATATGCCACAAATTTCAATGTGATAGATAAGGAAAAATTTTGGGTTGGGAATAGGAATTGGGCAGTCTGTTTTAGTGGTGTACAAATACCGTTAAAACCGTTCGGGATTGACGCGGACCGGCCTCTAAAATACACAAAAATAATATTATATATATTCATAAAATTGTAAGGGATATATAATTATTTTAATAAAAAATAGAATTTATTATTAAAAAAATTAACTTTTTTTTTTTTTTATATAAATCTCATATATATTCATATTTTTTTTTAAAACAATTATATACTATTTACAAATTTATATTTATATCTATCATTTCTTTTAGCACAAATCGATCGATACTTAATCAGCTAACTGTAAAATAGGTTGAAATTACGATCTTTTTATTTCGGTTTGAATCTGGCACCTTTTAGGTGAAGGAAATTAGGTTGCAAAATTTCTCTCATATGGGAGAGGAGGGTGCAAACATTAAGCATTATTCTAGAGACAATCTTCCTTCATTGTTAAGGAGAATTGTCTGGTTAGATAAATTGAGGTTTCCCAATTTAAGAGTTTGAATAGTAAGATTATTTTTTAAAAGTATAAATTTATATATTTATTAAAAAATTTTGATCATATTTAATTAAAATTAAGGAAATAAAAGTAAAAAAATAAAATAAAATTATTTTTTATAAATAATAAAACTAAAATTTTGTCCAACAAAAATTACATTTGATTTTTGTTGAAAATTTAACTTTTTTTGAGAATTTAACTTTTGTTGGATAAAGCTTTAGTTTTATTATTCACAAAAATATTTTTATTTTTATTTTCTTACTTTTATCTCTTTACTTTTGATCAAATATGATCAATTTTTTTTGATAATTATACAAATTTATATTTTTTTAAAAATAACTTTAAACAATCTAATAAAAATACTTAAATTTAGTCATTGTTGATCTTTTGTTTTCAGTTTAGTAAGGTTCCAAGGATTTCAGGTGGTATAAAAAGTAGTGTTAGGCACACTTTGGATTCAAAAATAATTTCAATTCATTTCAATTTCATCATTATAATTTTTTTAAATCTTTACATAAAAATAATAAATAATTCAACTTTTTCAAATTTCAATTTCATTTTTTCAAATTTTACAATAATAATAATATTGAAAAATAATATTCTAATAATATTTTATTCAATTTTTAAAACTCATTTCAACTCATATCATCTTATTTCTAAAATTAAACTCATTATTTTATTGCAATAATGTTTTGGGATTTTTTTTAACATTTGGGGGTGATTTACTAGTGTATTGATTGCTGAAAATGTATTGATCATCCACCTTAAGTGAGTGTATTTTTAATAAATTTAAAGAATGATCATTTTGAATATGTAATTTTGACTCTTTTAAAAAAATGTCGAAATAACATCATTTTAAATTCATGATTTTTGAAAAAAAAAATGAAATCGTTACGTTGTTTAGTTTAATACACCAAGTAGCTCTACTTTGGATTAGGACTTCAACTCTTAACTTCCGACCCTCCTTCCCTTTTATTATTTTCCCATATCTACATTGTTTCTCTCTCATCCCCCTCTCAAGTTCTCAGATCTCTCATCTGATACTTCTCAAATCCCTAATCTCTCTCAGCTTTGTCTCTCATCTCTCTCTTAGCTATATGAGATTTGTGAATTTTTTTTATCATAAGATTACAAGAATCTGATAAATCGACGGTAATTGACCGAAACTACATCGATCGGTTTTATCCCTTTGCATTGACATGTTTCAATCACTATGATCATCTTGCCGGCTCGATTTTGGTTTTGGGCTAAAAACAAAAAAACGAATCAATATGGTCAGTTTTCACTACTAGTCTTTTTGGGTATTTATATTTTCTTGTAATTTTCTTTTCAATTTTTTTTTTTATTATCGTGAAATTGATAAGATCCTGAGAATATGTTTATAATTTTGTCTTAAAATGCGGTTTTTCATTCTATATGTTGTCATTATTGACCAATAATATCTATATATAGATGTATTATATATATATATATATATATTTTAGGTAGTATCTATTAAAATTTAAGATTAAAAATAAATTATAGGTTGTTAAAATATCTTCCTTTTCTCCTAAAAACGTGGTGCTTTCGATATTAATAAAGTTTTAAGATTGTTGACAAGAAAGATGTTTGACAAAGTCACAAAAGAAAAACCAAGAAAAAGGCAAAAGGGAAGGAAAAAAGGGGAACATTTTCCCGGTGCATGCATAAGGGAAAATTCATATGAATTGGGTTGAACTAGAGGTGGTTTAAGCGTTGTCGAGATGATTTCCGATGATTTAAATTAAATATATAAATATTAATATTTTATAAATCTTATTGAGATTTGTTTATTTAAATATATGGAATCAATTGATATATATTTTACCTTTTTATAAAATACTAAAAACATAATAAATTTTATTAATAATTATTTTAAAATAAATTAAAATGAATTTAATTCGTAGAGAAAAATTAGTCAATTTCTTCAGCACAGGAAAGGCAATTGCCACAGCACCCAACTTTTCATGTCACCAAAGTTTGAACGATAGGACTAGAACCGTGCACGCATGGAGACGTCTTTAAGTCCACGTCTACTTTTCATTAAAGACACTATATATAGTGTGCGATATGATATTGCACCAACAATGGTAAACGTATAGTCATTTTTTTTTGGTACCAAAAACATGATAATGATCGTGCAGTGCTTTTATTTTTAATTTCTAGGAAAACTAAGGAAACGCAAATATATGATACGTATAAGGAAAATTAATTGATGTATTCGAGGTCTTATATATATATATATATATATATATGATCTCCAGCCAATCAACATGCAGCAATTTGTCAACGTCTAATGATCAACATGGGATGGTTTCCCTTGCAGCATCCAGGCGGCTTTCTTATTATACGCTACTCAAATAAAAACTATAATAATGTTATAATTAATTAATACAGATAATTAATAGAGTACTATTAATATAATATAATATAATATAATATATATTGTCGGCCACAAAGGGACAAGCTGTAGTGTTTTGATGTAAAGTTTTTCAATTATTAATTTAGGCTTAGTTTTTTTCTTTTCTAAATCATCTTATATTATTTTATTTTATTTTAAATTTATTATTATATTTTATTTTAAATTTTTATATAAAATAATCTAAACAATTTAATTTTTTTAAATCTTAAAATAATTTTTTTAAATCTCAAAATAAAATTAATATTAAAAAAATATATTATAATATTTTTTTTAAAATTTTATATCTGAAAACAAACAAACCAAGATCCAAAGATCGAAAGCCAAAAAGATATTATTGACTGAGGAAAGGTAGATAATAATTAGCAACATGCATCTTTGTTTTATGCCACTTTAGATCATGTCACATACGCCTGCTACTATTTTGTGCAGTAGATGGAGAAGTTTGAAGGAAAATAAAGATCAGATTAGTACACGAATTGCGACGTACTGTGCTATTAAAAGAATCGATTGCTTTAGATCGATGCTCGATCCACAACCTTTATGTGAGGAGACAACAACATTTTATGACAAAGTATGCACTTCTTAGTGTTTTGGAGACTTGGTCTCTAATCTAATGATCCCATCAAGTTTGTGAAAGTAACTTGATTATAAAAAATATCAAGTAAAAAGGGGAGGGCCGGCGGCTTATAATATTATATGTTTGAGATTGTGATAGGTAATTTAACTTTTAAGTTTTTAATTTATAAATATAGGTAGTTTATTGTTAGGAAACTGTTTAAAGAACTTTTTTTTTCACACTACCTTTTTTAAAGGTAAGTATAACATATGAAAAAATCTTTAGAGCATGCACTATTGAGAGCATCCATTGCACTCATAGGTAATGTTTAGGATAAATTTACTAATTTATCCTTTAACATTACTTATGAGTGTGATGGATATTCCCAAATAGTGGATGCTCTCTAGCATTACTCATAACATATATAATACTAAACGGATACCAAGATGCAAATTTTAGTAAAGTCAGAATCCTCAACAATTATTTCAATACGACAAAAATATAACAGACACTAAAAAAGAATAAAAAAACGATTTCAGAGTCACAAGTATGACTCCCATCAATTCTGATTAAAGAGATGTCGCCAAAAGCAGTTTCGAAATAATCTGAAAAACATATTATAAAGTTGCGACTGAAAGCCACAACAAGAGGAGGTGCGCTGTATTCTATCGAGCTGGTTTAGCTGGGGGAGATTCTCATGTCTATTTGAACTTGATCTCTAGTTAGGAAAGTCGGAAAGTAGTAACTTGAAGAGAAATCGATATACCGAATAGGGATCATCGCGAGCAATGATGGCTCGTGAGAGGCACTCACCACACTGGACAAGAAACAAACAACTAGAAACAAGGGACTCGAGGTCACTGATCTCAATAGAGTCACGTGTGCCAACAACGGAACACAATTGACGCAATAGCGCGTGGGCACCACGCACATGAACCTCCACACGTGAGTAGGATGCACCGCACATCTAGTCAATTTGCACATTCCCTTTCATAAATTGACGACAGTAGAGCTCAAAGAACCAACGCACGGTGGTCGATTTGCACCTTTACTTTTAAACATGTTACATTTATTTGGAAACAAGTTTAAAAAGTATTTTTTGAAGTAGAAATAATATAAAATTTATTTAAATTTTTAAAGATCAAGACTTATATCCTTAATAGATGTTGTCCAGATGACTAACACAAGAAGGGGGTGAATTGAGTTGTATTTAAGAAAATAACAATTATAAATCAAATATATAATATAAAATATAAACAAAATATGAAACAATAATAAATATAAATAGTAAGAGTAAGAGAGAAGCAAACTCAGTATGTTAACGAGGTTCGGCCCCACTGCCTACGTTCTCACCTCAAGCTACCTCTTGAGGATTCCCAAATCCACTATTCAATCTTCTTTAGGTGAAGATAGAAACCTATTACACATTTGAGCAGCACCGCTCCAAAGAATTCGTGTAGAACACCCTCTACACTTCCAATCACCTTACACTTGGTGATTTAACTATTCCACGTGTAAAACACCTTCTACACTTCCAATCACCTCACACTTGGTGATTTAACTATTCCCCGTGTAGAACACCTTCTACACACACAAGGGTTATACACACCCTTTTACAAATACAAGAGTTGATAGTAGGTAAACTATCAAAGTACACTCCTCAATGAGTGAGATAGAAACAATACAGCGCAACCTATATCTCTCTCAACAAGAATAAGAATTAAGGTTCAAAACTTTAGAAAAGAGAGAATGAGAGTTTTGAAAAAATGATGCAAAACTTAGTAATAGATGTGTAAGCTCTTGTTGTGAATTTTGCAAAACTCAAGTGAGCTATTTATAGGCAAATGAGTTTTCAATTTCAAATTTGAAAAGATTCCCATGTCAAAAACATCATCATTCACTTTTCAAAAATTTCAAATATAATATTTTTACTTTTTGCATGTGACAAAAGGAGCACACTTGTCAAAAATTTCAAACATAATCTTTTACTTTTTGCATATGACAAAAGGAGCACACTTTACTTTTCAAAATTTTCAAATAAAGACATCTACCTTTTGCATAAGTCAAGAAAATCATCCACCACTTTTGAAAATATTCGAATAAAACATGCACATGTGAAAGATGACAATCAATCATCTTAATATTTTCAAAGTTCAAACCTTTAATCATGTCATGCACATGTGAAAGATGACAATCAATCATCTTTCAAAATTTTCAAATTTAATTTTCAAAATATGTATGCATATGTGGAAAATGTATTTTAATACTTTATGATAAAATATTAATTTTGAGCCTTAATCCTAATTTCAAATTTTTTAAGAGATTTACAAAATTACTCTATGATTTTAATATGAACTTGTTCCCTTCTTGCTCATGCTTGCTTCCTTGATGTGCTTGATTATATTGTGTGGACAACTTGAGCTTGAGACTCCTTTATTCTTTGGATTCATTTGTTATCATCAAAATCCATTTGTAGATTTACATGAAACTTGAAATCTTGGGTTCAACAATCTCCCCCTTTTTGATGATGACAAATACTTGATAGAACCTGAAGCCTGTATTAATACTTAAGCTCCCCCTGAGAATGTGCGTTAGTTTTTCAAGCAAAAATATAAATATAATTCCAAGCATATATAACAAGTTTAGCAATTTAAACAATATTAAAGTTCTAGTCTAAAACTTCTCCCCCTTTTGGCATCATTAAAAAGCAATTATAATTAGATCAATAAGATATATTCCTACAATAACCAATAGATAAATAAAACGCTGCGTTAGTAGAGACTGTAGAGAATTCGGTGCGTAGCCACACGTGTTCGACAAAACTTGCAAAGGCTGGAGGCCTAGTTCTGGTAATTCGGTGCGGAAGGAGATTTTGTAAAGAGCTGAATAATTGAGACCACCCGTGCCCGACAAAACTTGCAAAGGCTGGAGGCGTAGCTCTGGCAATTCAGTGCAGAGATTTGATCCGCTTGATGTTGCTGAAAAATGAGATATTATCATGATTTGTAAGTTTGTCTTGTTCTTATTTCCGTTTCTATAAGAGCAATCCTTAGTTTTATCTATTTCGAATCAAGCTTTCTTCTCATCTTTGCAATTTGCTTGCATTCTCATTCTACAATTTTTCAATGGCTCGTAGAATTCTCTTCAGTGCTTCTCTTGATCAAGATTTGAGGTATCCTTCACCTCAGTCTCAATCTATTTCTGCATCTGTCGTGGGTGCCATGAAGCAACAAGAGACTGATTTAGCTAATAAATCAGATCATGACGCCATTTACGAGCTTGTGGGTCTCGAAACTCGATATTCATCATCTATTGTTGCGTTTTCTGCTCGGTTGCAGTCTAAAACTCGCGAAATTGAGAAGCTTAACGAGACTGTATCTGTACTTCAACGACTTGTTTATGAGTCAAACAAAAAAATAGTAGAGTTAAAGCAACAGAATAAGGATTTGAAATCCTTGCTTACCTCTTCATTTCGATTACCTAATCCTTTAGACAAGGATGGCATGATGATTTATGAGGAATAAATGCATTTGAATGATGAGGCTAAACATCTCAAGTTTCTGTAGGTCATTTAAGATAATGAAATAAAAGTATCTAGCAGATATCCATGGCATGCATCATTCCTATTTCTCTTCTAATCATGCATAGTTTATCTTCTGGTAGGGGTTTTGTGAAAATGTCTGCCAATTGATCATGTGTATTAGTGAATTCTAATACAATATCGCCCTTTTGCACATGATCTATAAAAAAATGATATCTAATTTCAATATGTTTGGTCCGAGAATGTTGTATTGGATTCTTTGAAAGATTTATAGCACTTGTATTATCACATTTGATTGGAATGTGATTGTACATAAGTTTAAAATCCTCAAGTTGTTGCTTCATGTAAAGAACTTGAGCACAACATCTACCAGTAGCAACATATTCTGCCTCAGCAGTAGATAGTGCAACAGAATTTTGTTTTTTACTAAACCAGGAAACTAGTGCACGACCTAAGAAGTGACATGCTCCACTAGTACTTTTTCGATCTATTTTACAGCCAGCATAATCTGCATCTGTGTAGCTGATTAGATCGAAAGATGTGTGCTTAGTGTACCATAATCCTAAGTTAATTGTACCACTAAGATATCTAAGAATGTGCTTAACTGCAATTAAATGTGATTCTTTTGGAGATGATTGAAAGCGTGCACATAAGCACACACTAAACATAATATCTGATCTACTGGCTGTCAAATATAATAAGCTACCAATCATACCTCGATATTCCTTCGAGTCAACTGGTTTACCGGTTCATCTTTATCAAGTTTAGTGGATGGGCTCATTGGTGTTCCAGTTTCCTTAGCACCTTCCATCCCAAACTTCTTCAGCAATTCCTTAATATATTTCGATTGATTGATGAATGTCCCACTTTTTGCTTGCTTAATTTGCAATCCGAGAAAGAATGTAAGCTCTCCCATCATGCTCATTTCAAATTCTTCCTGCATAGTCTTAGCAAAAACTTAGCACATATTTTCATTAGTAGCACCGAATATTATATCATCAACATAAATCTGAATCAAAAGAATATCATCATTTTCGTATTTAATGAAAAGAGTTGTATCAATTTTTCCTCTTGAAAAGCTTTTTTCAATCAAGAAACCACTAAGTCTCTCGTACCACGCTCTAGGAGCTTGTTTGAGTCCATAAAGTGCTTTTGTGAGTTTGAAAACATGATTTGGAGAAATATGATTTTCAAAACTTGGAGGTTGCTCAACATATACCTCTTCATTTATAAAACCGTTTAAGAAAGTACTTTTAACATCCATTTGAAAAAGTTTGAAATCTTTATAACAAGCATATGCAAGTAGCATTTGAATAGCTTCTAATCTTGCGACTGGTGCATATGTCTCATCATAATCGATTCCTTCTTCTTGATTGAAACCTTGGGCTACAAGTCGAGCCTTATTTCTAGTAATGACTCCGGACTCATCTTTCTTATTTCTAAAAACCCATTTTGTTCCAATAATAGTATGATTTTTTGGTCTAGGAACAAGTGTCCAAACATCATTTCTTTCAAATTGATTAAGCTCTTCTTGCATAGCTAGAATCCAAGATTCATCAAGAAGTGCTTCATCAATATTTTTAGATTCAATCTGAGATAGAAAAACAGTATGATTGTAAATATTTCTAAGAGATGATCGAGTGCTTACACCTCGTGAAGGTTCCCCCAGAATTTGTTCCACTGGATGATCTTTCACAAATTTCCACTGTTTGGTTGCATCTTGTATTAAATTTTGATGATCTTTTCTGATATCTCCATATTTGACTTCCTCTATTGTGTTCTCTTTGTTGAGATTGAGACTTTCCGTATTATTTATATCTCCTGTTTCTTCATCAATAGATTTCTTGGAGAGTAGAGAATTAGATTCATCAAATACTACATGAATAGATTCTTGTGCAGTCAAAGTCTTTTTATTGAATACTCTATAAGCTTTACTATTAGTAGAATACCCGAGAAAGATACCTTCATCAGATTTTGCATCAAACTTGCCTAAATTATCTCTGTCATTTAAAATAAAACATTTGCATCCAAATACATGAAAGTAATAAATGTTGGGCTTTTTCTCATTCCAAAGCTCATAGAGGGTTTTATCTAATTTAGACCTTAGCATAACTCTATTTATAACATAACATGCAGTATTTACCGCTTCAGCCCAAAAATAACTAGGCAAGTTGTTCTCATTGAGCATTGTTCTTGCCATCTCTTGAAGAGATCTATTTTTCCTTTCTACTACCCCATTTTGTTGAGGAGTTCGAGGAGCAGAAAAATTATGCACAAAACCATTTTCATCACAAAATGTTTCAATATTTTTATTAACAAACTCTTTTCCCCTATCACTTCGGATACTTGAAATAGTATAACCATTTTCATTTTGAATTCTCTTGCATAACTTGGTAAAAACATTATGTGCCTCATCTTTATGAGTAAGAAAGATGACCCAAGTATATCTAGAGAAGTCATCAACAACAACAAATGCATAATATTTTCCTCCTAAACTTGCAACTCTATTTGGTCCAAAAAGATCCATGTGTATCAGTTGCAGTGGTCTAGTAGTGAAAATATGTTTCTTGATTTTAAAAGAAGTTTTTGTTTGTTTACCAAATTGGCATGCATCACAAATTTTGTCTTTAAGAAAATTTACCTTTAGTAAACCTCTCACAAGATCATTTTTTGAAAGTTTGGAAATAAGTTCTATATTGGCATGACCTAGTATTCTATGCCATAACCAATTAGTTTCATTTTGAGTTGAAAAACAAATCGCATCTTGTGAGATAATTTCTTCAAAATCAATTGTATAAACATTGTTAATTCTAAAAGCAATAAAACAAATATTACAATCATAATCATTCAATATAATGCACTTATCCATTTTGAAAGTAACTGTAAATCCTTTATCACATAATTGACTTATGCTTAAAAGATTATGTTTTAAACTTTCAACAAGTAGAACATCTTCAATTATAAGAGAAGACTCATTACCAATTTTACCTATTCCCACGATCTTCCCTTTCGAGTTGTCTCCAAATGTCACGTGTCCTTCTTCTTTAGATCTAAGATCAAAGAACTTAGTATTGTCTCCCGTCATGTGTCTTGAACATCCACTATCTAAAAACCATTTATTTTTGTTCGTGGAAGACGTCATGCACACCTATAAAAACAATTAAAATCATTTTTCTTGGTACCCAAGTTCTTTGGGTCATTTATTTATTAGTATTAGAAGAAATAAGATTTTTAGGTACCCATATGGCCCTAATAGTCATTGTATGTTTTCTTCTAATAGGACAAGTAAAATAATTATGACCATTTCTATTACAAAAATTGCAAATAGCATGTGACATATATGAAGAACTTGAGTGATTATAATAGTATTCTTTTTTAACAAAATTATTTTTATGAAAAGAATTTTGAATATTGGATTTTGATTTAGAAGGATTATCAAAGAAGTTTTTATAAGGTTTGTATTTTTGTTTTGGCATATATCCCAAGCCTGCCTTATCAAAAACACATCTTTGACTACCAAGAAGTTTTTCAAAATTTCTTTTTCCATTCGTAAATTTTTCAATAATATTTTCTAAATCAGTTTTTTTTTTCTTCAACTCAAAATTTTCATCTTTCAAAACAATACTTTCTTTTCTTAAAATATCAATTTCGTTTGTTAAAGAAGAATTTTTCTTTTTCAAAACAGTATACTTGATACCCAATTTTTCAAATTCCTCATATACCTCTTTTAAAACATTTTGCAATTCTTCATATGAAGGATCTTCAATATTATCAAGATTTATTACCTCAATGTCATCTTTAGCCATAAGACAAAGATTTGCTGATTCTCCATTGCTTGCTTCACTATCTGAGCTACTTGAATCATCATCCCATGTAGTTTTCATTGCTTTTTTGCCTTTGTTTCGATCTTTCTTTAGCAGAGGACAATCTGACTTGATATGACCAGGTTTATTGCATTTATAACAAATTAAAGTGTCATTTTTACCTGAATCTTTCTTGGAAAACTTTTTGAAGGATTTCCTTGGAGGAGTTTTATTTTTCTTTAAGAATCTCTGAATTCTTCTTGTTATCATCGAACTTCTTCATTTTTGTCGTCATTTTCCTCATTTTCATCATTTTCACTTTCATGTGGAATAGCTTTAAGTGCCAAGCTCTTCTTTGACTTTCCTTCTTCTTTTCCTCTTTTCAATGTGTACTCATAGGTGATAAGTGACCCGATGAGTTCATTCACTTCGAGCTTCTTGAGATCTCTAGCTTCAAGAATCGCTGTCACTTTTGATTCCCAACGTTTTGGTAGAGAGTTGAGAATTTTTCTTACTATCTCCACTTTGGAATAAACTTTGCCAAGAGCTGTCAAGCTGTTTATGATGTTAGTAAAGCGAGTGTATATACTAGAAATAGATTCATCATCATTCATCTTAAACATTTCATATTCATGAGTAAGAATATAAATTTTTGATTCCTTGACTTGAGAAGTTCCTTCATAAGTAACTTCCAAGTTATTCCAAATTTCTTTTGCTGTAGCACAAGTCATTACTCTATTAAATTCATTACCATTGAGAGCATTATATAATAAATTCATAGCAGTTAAATTCAAAGTATAAAGTCTATCGTCTTTACGATTAAACTCTTCTTCTTCCTTTTTGACCTTTACTCCATCAACTACTTTTGTTGGAATATAAGGTCCATTTACAATGCATTTCCAGATTTCTCGACCTTGAGCCTGAAAGAATATTCTCATTCTAACTTTCCAGAATGAGTAATTGTCTCCACAAAAGAATGGAGGCCGACTGCTAGATTGACCTTCACCAAATGAAGCTGCAATGTTAACCATAAGATCTTAACTCAAAAGATAGTTAATCTTATAATAGAGCTCTAGCTCTGATACCAATTGTTGCCCAGATGACTAACACAAGAGGGGAGGTAAATTGAGTTGTATTTAAGAAAATAACAATTATAAATCAAATATATAATATAAAATATAAACAAAATATGAAACAACAATAAATATAAATAGTAAGAGTAAGAGAGAAGCAAACTCAGTATGTTAACGAGGTTCGGCCCCACTGCCTACGTCCTCGCCTCAAGCTACCTCTTGAGAATTCCCAAATCCACTATTCAATCTCCTTTAGGTGGAGATAGAAACCTATTACACCTTTGAGCAACACCGCTCCAAAGAATCCGTGTAGAACACCCTCTACACTTCCAATCACCTTACACTTGGTGATTTAACTATTCCACGTGTAAAACACCTTCTACACTTCCAATCACCTCACACTTGGTGATTTAACTATTCCCCGTGTAGAACACCTTCTACACACACAAGGGTTATACATACCCTTTTACAAATACAAGAGTTGATAGTAGGTAGACTATCAAAGTACACTCCTCAATGAGTGAGATAGAAATAATACAGCGCAACCTATATCTCTCTCAACAAGAACAAGAATTAAGGCTCAAAACTTTAGAAAAGAGAGAATGAGAGTTTTGAAAAAATGATGCAAAACTTAGCAATAGATGTGTAAGCTCTTGTTGTGAATTTTGCAAAACTCAAGTGAGCTATTTATAGGCAAATGAGTTTTCAATTTCAAATTTGAAAAGATTCCCATGTCAAAAACATCATCATTCACTTTTCAAAAATTTCAAATATAATATTTTTACTTTTTGCATGTGACAAAAGGAGCACATTTTACTTTTCAAAAATTTCAAACATAATCTTTTACTTTTTGCATATGACAAAAGGAGCACACTTTACTTTTCAAAATTTTCAAATAAAGACATCTACCTTTTGCATAAGTCAAGAAAATCATCCACCACTTTTGAAAATATTCGAATAAAACATGCACATGTGAAAGATGACAATCAATCATCTTAATATTTTCAAAGTTCAAACCTTTAATCATGTCATGCACATGTGAAAGATGACAATCAATCATCTTTCAAAATTTTCAAATTTAATTTTCAAAATATTCATGCATATGTGAAAAATATATTTTAATGCTTTATGATAAAATATTAATGTTGAGCCTTAATCCTAATTTCAAATTTTTTAAGAGATTTACAAAATTACTCTATGATTTTAATATGAACTTGTTCCCTTCTTTCTCATGCTTGCTTTCTTGATGTGCTTGATTATATTGTGTGGACAACTTGAGCTTGAAACTCCTTTATTCTTTGGATTCATTTGTTATCATCAAAATCCATTTGTAGATTTACATAAAATTTGAAACCTTGGGTTCAACAATAGAAATCAAATCTTATATTAAAAAAACAATGAAAGTAATCTAATAGAATTTTCTATGTATAATGGAAAAGAACAATGTTAAATGCAGTCCTCTTTTAATTGCAATACAAATTTAGTATAAAAAAGTTTTAAAATTATAATCATATTTTTTAAAAATAATGTTGTTTCTTCTTTTACTCTTATTTATCAATGAGACTACTATACAATTCTTTACTTAGGACTGCAATAAGATTTTTTCAATGAAAAAAACTTCTTTCAATGAAACATAAGTGAAATAATAATATAATTAGAAAAAACCTTCAAACAGGTGTCACTGAACAAAGCCAAATAACGGAGGCCAATTATATTTTGCCACGTAGGTGAAAATAAAGGATACTAATTAAAGGGGATGAGACGTGCAGCAGAGGAATATTGCTGAAATCAAACTCCCTCATCCCCCCTTCTCTTTACTCACTCTCTCTTTTCTCCATACGAAATTCTCTCAATCCGAACCATCCATCGAGAACCATCCATCAACCCATTGGAATCGGTCTATTAGTACACGCAGGTGCTGCTGATCCCTCGTCAGCCCAACAAATTAAATTGAATAAGAAACCATCACAGCAAGTATCATTTTCGCTTTGTATTTTGTTTGGCTATGAAGAAATCGTAGTAAAAATCAATCGTAATCTTGACAAGGAGAGAATCATGGACACAAAGCTAATTCTTACGGTCTGTTTATTCTTAATCTCGACAACTGCGATAGTTGACCACGTTAGACCTCAACCTTGTGAAACCCTCCATTTCTCATGGAACCCAAAGCCTTTGAATTATTTCCAGCGGGTAACGTTGTCGTCAATTTCTCTTCCTACTCCATTGCATAGTGGCACATTTAGCTTTCAATCTCATCCTTATTTGATTTCTTGTTGTAAGTGTCGGATCTTGCTTTGTTTCTTTGTGTAACTTTGGCTTTAACTAGTTGGTCGGATTTTTTATTCTCAGCTTTTTGTTCATTTATTTAAGAGTTGTTATTAGGAGAACAAAATTTAGAGGATTTTATCTATGAAAAGAGTGTTTAATTGAAGATATTATTTACAAATGAGAAAATAACCTTGAGAAAATAATTTGGAGAGACGATGCCTTGCGAGAATGAAAAATGATCCTATGTAGCGTGCTGAAATTCGATTGTTGAAAAAAGAGGACTGCTACGTAGTCCGACTTGTACTATTCCCACTTACGTGAATAGTGAAAATACTGTTCATATAACTAATATTTTTACTATTCATGCGAACTTGCACGTAAATTTTTCCTTAAAAATATGCGTACATGACCGGATGCTATTGACCTCCAATATTACCCTTTGTAGGTGACATTAGTTCAAAGATGGACTCATACAATTATGCTTTATGCATAAAATAAGGATAAAGTTATAATTATATAAAAATTATAATATTTACTCTTGTTAACCTTTTCTTAAGAGTGTAGTTGCGTTTCCCAATATCTAAAAAAGTACGTTTGTAAAAAATATCAAGGGTTCAAGTTCGATGTTTGTCTTGAAACATAATGTATAAATTTCTTATATTAAAAAACACTTTAATCAGTGGCTCTCGTTGGGGGAGGGGGTGCCATCCCACGGGCTCCATCCTTATTTAAAAAAGAAAAAATTATAATATATAATTTTTTAAAAAAATTAAAAAAATTATTTATTTATTTATGATTTTATAGAATAATATTAATTTTATTTTGTGTTGATCCCTTCTCTAAAAATTATTTTAATATTCCTTTACAAAATTAATTTAATTTAAAAATAAAATACATCTCATATAAAATAAAATAATAAAATAACATGATAACATATTTTATTATAAATAAAGATAAAAATAAAAAAAGAAGTTTGATGATTTTTAAGATATTTTTATTATGATAATATGTTCTTATCATATTATATACTTTTTTAATATATAAATTGTATTAAGTATTTTTTTACTTTTATTGTAGATCCTACTATCAAATTATTTTATACTGCATAAAAAATTATATATAAGTAAAAGAAAAAATATTTGATATATTTTATTTTAATTTTATCTTACCTTTTTAACATAAATTTCTGACTTTGCTATTAACTTTAATTTACCAAACCAAACACTTTAATTTTGTTATTGAAGTATTTTTAAAACGATTTAATTTTAAACCTCCCAAGGCAACTTTAAACATGTACGTATATATAATTGGAAATTTCTACAAACTTTTTATCCTTCACATATTATTATTTTTTATTATTTTTTTAAATTTTTTAATATTTTAATTTTGAATTTTTCTTTTTAAACTAATTAAATTTTCTTATTTATTATTTATTTATTAAATATTTAATTAAAAATATAATATAATATAATATATAGAAATTATGTAAATAATAAAAAATTGTGAAGATTTTTTCATATATAATTACCCCTTTTTGTTTCTCCAAACTAGTATGAAACGATGGAACTGCTGGTGGGATCCAAAACTTTATCCAGGTGGCATGTGTATGGATCTTTATTGATCTTGGAAAAAACTCGCTATCAAGATTTAGGCCCTGCTTGTATTTGGAAGTGGGTTGAACTCATCTCAACTCACTTTCATTTCATCATTATATTTTTATATTTTTTTATATAAAACACAAATTCCTATACACTTTTTTCAAATCCCAATACACCTTTTTTAAATCCCAATACACCTTTTTCAAATTCCAACACATCTTTTTCAAATCCCAAAATAATAATAATATTAAAAAATAAACCAAACTCATCTCAACTCATCTCATCTCCGAATCCAAGCGGGGCCCTTTGATTTATTTTGAAAGATAAGATAAAATAAATAAATTAAAAATTATAAAAATATTATTATAAAATATTTTTTTAATATTATTTTTATTTTATAATTTGAAAAAATTATTTATAATTTTAAAAAGTTGTATTCTTTATTTTATTTTATTTTTTATAAAAATTTTAAAAAATTATAATGATAAATTTAAAATAAAATAAAATAAGATGAAATGCTTTAAAAAAAAAAACAAGACATTATATCTAGCTTATTTTCACATTTGAGATGAGATAAAAAAAAGTTGAGATAATAATTAAAAATTAAATAAAATATTATTAAAATATTATTTGACTTTATTATTATTTATTTATTTATTTATTAAAATGAATTATTAATTTCATTATATATAAATTAAAAAAGTTATAATGATGAGATGAGATGAAATTTTTTGTAAAAGTAAATAAGACATTAGGTTTTATTCATTTTCATAGATGAGATGCGATGTGATAATAGTTAAAATTTAAATAAAATATTGTTAGAATATATATATATATATTTTTATTATTTTTATTTTTATTTCAAAATTAAAAAATTTTATTTTATTTTATATGAAAATTTTAAAAAATTATAATAATTTGATAACATGAGAGTCTAACAAACACTAATTGTTGCTATGCATGTTCCCTAACAATTGTTAAAGCTCTTCTTCGTCCAATGTTAGTGATCTGTTTTATGGAATTTTGGCCCTCCATTAAGACACCACATGTTTAATTTGCACCTACTGACAGACAAAATGATGATCGACGGTTAATAATGAAAACATCAGTCAATTTGCATTATCAAAACCAACCAAGACCAAACAAGAAACGAAATAGAATGAAAACGATTGTAAGAAAACTATCAATATCATGATTAATTTACTTCCTGTGTGGTATCATATTGTATTTGTTTCCCTCAATTTTCTTCTTGGGTGGACTCGACTGTATGCTGTATATATATATATATATATATATATCGATTCTTCAAAATGAGCGAGTATCTAGCTGTGATAATCAAGCATTTGACACGTTCATCATTATCTCAAATTTCATTCTAACATCAAGATGACATCACCACAAAAATGATTAGTGGATTGATTAGTGAGGCTATCATTGATCGAATAGATCAATTGGGTTTCTTTTTCTCTCTCGATCGATATATATATATATATATATATATATATTGGGATTAGCAGGAATCCAATTAGAAAACTTGACTGAAGAAAATGATCAGAGAGACTATGGAACAGAGATCCCCTGATATATATGCTTTGTAGTGGTTGGCGCTATCATCGGGAAACATATTGGAATTAATCATGCTCTTGGACAGCAATACATCGATCGAGGTCCATATTGACTGATGGTTCTTGTGGAAATTTCTAAGGGAGTAAGGAAAATAAAAACCACATGGCATTAGTTTTGTAACTAGTTTGAGTTTAATTTACTATATATATATATATTTTAATTATGATGGGGCAATCTAGCCTCTAGGACTCATCCAATATAAATTCTTTTTGGGTTAGTTTTATTTTTAATTAGAACTCGGTTTTGTGATTTTTATAATCTCGAAATTTTTATTTTGTATTCGGTATTGGTCCTCTGCCTGAAAATAAAGATTATGAATAAAATTGGAGATACTCTTCATCTTCTTAAAAAAATAAAATTAAAAACAATTTTCAACTTTTTCTCTTAATTTTGCCAGGATTTGGAATATTAACTAACTACTACCTAAAAAGAGCCCAAATCAATTTCTTATGAGGCAAGTGAGTTGTCGACCAAAGTTGTGATAAGGTTTCGTTTGGATTTAGAGTTGAGATGAGATACGATAAGATAAGCTGAATTGAAATCAGTTTTAAAAATTGAATAAAATATGATTATTATTATTTTAAAATTTGAAAAAGTTGAATTGAGATTTAAAAAAATATATTGAAATTTAAAAATATTATATTAATATATTATATTTTATATAAATATTTAAAAATATATAATAATAAATTTGAAATTTATTAAGATAACCTTATCTTGATTTTAAATTCAAATCAGACCTAATTAGGTCAGATGAATTAGGAGAGTTCTAATCAAATCAAAAGAATTGTTTATAATATATGAGTTACGTGCGCCTTCTTTAATTTGATTGTCCTGTAGGTTGGTGGTGGTTGTGGGTGGTGGTCTAATGGACTTAAAAAAGCTACTCCATTATATGGTCGAAGTGATGTTTCTATATCGAGT
This sequence comes from Platycarya strobilacea, assembly GCA_036898215.1. Lineage (NCBI taxonomy): Eukaryota > Viridiplantae > Streptophyta > Magnoliopsida > Fagales > Juglandaceae > Platycarya > Platycarya strobilacea. Next base: position 2,685,991 of record CM072552.1, on the reverse strand, counting down.
ATCGAGGTGGGATTACTCTGCTTAAAGATGAGAGAGCTGCTAGCTAGCTGTATGTACCTGTGGAGCTTGATCATCATGATCAGCTGTTTGTGAAACTACGAATCATGTCGGTGCATGGTACAATGAACTTGAAAAGCCATTCCAATTCACGTGTAAAGTGCTTTATTTTATCTCGGCCTGTTAAATCACCGCTTATTCTAAATTCTAAACTACTGTTTAACGACTGATGTACTATAAGAATAATATTATTGTTCACTCAGTTATTTTTTATTAAAATAAATTTATTTTAATCGTAAATAGTCATTGATCGCATTTTTTTCTTACGTGATGTTTCTATATCGAGGTGGGATCGGATTACTCTGCCGAAACATGAGAGAGCTAGCTAGCTGTATGTACTTGTGGTGCTCGATCATCATGATCAGCTGCTTCTGAAACTATGATTCATGTCGGTGCATGGTACAATGAACTTGGAAAGCCATTCCAATTCACGTGTAAAGTGTTTGGTCTTATCTGGCATATTAAATCATCGCTTATTCTTATTTTTAAATTATTGTTTAAAGATTGATGTATTATAAGAATAGTATTATTATTCATTTGTGATTAATTATTTTAAATAAAAGATTATTTTCTATTAAAATAAATCTGTTTTAATTATAAATAGTCATTCCTCTCATATATCCGTCTCATTTTTCTTATGATGATGGTGCACATGCTTGCTAAGCATTAAGCTGCGCCGTGCATGCATGCATGGATTGTGAAGGAATTAAGTGCCAAGTTGTTTATAAAACTAGGATTTAAGGACACTAATATATGGTCAGAGATTAAGGCCAGGGAACTGGATTAATTAATTATAAGAGCCATCTCTTGCTGTTGTTCCTTGTAAATACTGATCATGTTGGTCGAGATCATGGTTAAACAGTAGGATTTGGAGAAGCTTTTTCCCCCACGAGGAGGATCGAAGTACTGTCAGTTTCTATATATATGTAGGTAAAGGATTCTGGTCAAGATAAGATCATCAGGTCGGTTTTCCGGATTCGGAATAGAAAAGCTAGGAAAGAAAGATCTATAAGCTAAAGGGAGATATGCCGGAACCGCAATCTATCAATTAATCTTGTCTGTGTGGTTGGGTAGCATGAAGGGACACCTTCGAGCACTTCGACTGAATTACATTGAGCCTCATCACTTAGCTTGCCTGTTCCTACTTTCACTTTTCTTCAAGATTGGGATCGTAGTGGGAGTTGCTAGTTTACTTGGGTTGCATGTTGCTGGGAGACCCATGAAGTCGCGTGCATTATTTAATTATAAGAATATCTATCTATCTATATCTCTCTCTCTCTCTCTCTATATATATATATATATATTATAATACACACATCCTAAATGTAAAATAAATTACGCAAAATTTATACATTTTAAAACTATTTCTAGTATTACTTATATAGCATTCATCTTTTAAAAATGTAAACATAGTTGTTGAAATCTAGAGAGAATTCTAAATGATTGTATTATTATATATTTTTGTATGTGTCAAATATATAAAGGAGATTTATATATAGTGGAATAAGGCTAAACTCTAATTAGGGCATAATTACAATATTATTTCTAATAATTATAATATATATACACTAACATCCCCTCAAACTTTTAGTAGCAAAGTCAACTAGAATTTGAAAACAAGATTATCAAATTGACTAGGTGTTTGTGACTTTGTAAAAATATCAAGAAGATTGTTTTTAGAAGAAACTGAGTGCAACGAAATGATATTATGGTGAAGATGGTGATGGATAAAATGACAATCAATTTCAATATGTTTAATATGCTAACACTACAAGGTATTAGGCATTTTGCAGCGCTACATATCGCTACAATAAGCCCATATTTTCGCTGCATATAATTCTTAACAACAAGTTTCATTACGATGCCATTTTGCCGTTGTTATTTCTCTGCATAAAACATAAATCAGCAGTAACAAAAACTTGCTGCAAAAATTGAATTATTCCAGTGATTTAGGATGCCGTAATTTAATAGAAACTCGTTGCAATTAACCAAAACGTTTCAGCTTTGTTTCGCTGTGATACTTTATTTATAGCATTTTTTGGTTGCTGTTAAAGCCCTTACTTCGCCGTAGTAAAAATTTCTCAAACACAGTATATGTAATAATCGTTGCGGTTGTCGATTATTTTCGACGAATTATGTCATCGTAAATTTTTTATATGTCAAAGCAAATCTTTGAACTCTTAACGATTTGGAATGCTGGGAAGATAGTTGCAGCGATTTGGCATCGCTGCAATTAACTTCTATCGTCTTTTGCAGTGAATTATGTTCGCTGCTAATAACTTCAACTCTCAAAATAAGTCTTTTATCGACAATTTGGAAACGCTGCAAATGTCCAAAATTGAGCATAGACAAAATGGTTTTGTTATTTTTGAGTTGTTTTTGGCCTGTTAAAACATGTATAAATGCATATTCACGAGCACTAATTAACTTGGCAAATGAATAATAATATAATTATCATTGTAATATCCAAATTATGCTAAACTACACAAGTCCATTCTTTAACTTCATCCTAGCATATAATATTATCCATATGATTCCAATACAAATAAAATAATAGAAATTTCAGCCTGAGCGTACACATGACTAAAGCTATACGGGTGCATTCATGCCTTGCAACTACATATTATGAGCAACTAATATTGTTTCATAAATAACAACCTCTACATAATTAATTGTTTGAATCAAGACAAAACAAGAAATTTTCACTAGCTTTCCCAGTTGCCATCTAGTTCATCTGCTAGCATGCAACTTCTCCAACCTCTACTATATTAACTTTTGCATTGCCAAGTTGCCAAAGAAAGGTTCCAATAGAGATTAATTAATGCCTAACCAGCTAGCCCAAGTACAGTGAACAAAAGAAAGGTTCCTCATCAGATTTGTTCAAAAGTTGAACATTTTTATTCCTTTCCAAACATGATCAACACTCCAACACATGTACATATAACACTTTTCAATTATAATTTAAATACTCGAATGATCATCTAATCATTATGATCCAAATATAAAATCTCCATACTTTGATTAGTTTGACTAGTTTTGATATAGATAATATTACATTTCAGTTTATATTTACCTCAAGGCCATCAACAAGGCAATGATGAATGTAGCCGAACTTATAGGTAGAAAATTATGTATAGTTTGTCAGTATGCCATCAGCAGTAAACTCATATGGTCATCTTTGATGTGCCATATTAAAAGAATGGAAAGATTAAAATTTATCACTATATAACAAATTAAATCAAGTCAATACAATTTCACAGTTATGGTGCTAATGATCATGATTGCATTTCCTCGCAATTGAGTATGCCCTGACCTTGTGAAATGCACTTGAAAAAGTAAAAGGTTTACTAAAAGAAACTGTTTCTCACCCACGCACACATGTCAAGTGGAAGAGCATAAAAGAAATTGAAATTTCTTGCTGATTAATTATTTCTTAACAAATTTTCTATGTAGTTATAAATATAATAGCATGTCCATATCCTACTTGATTATAAGCGAGTGCTATCGACACATTAGCACCTCTCATGAGACCAATCCACCATATTACCTACCACCTACAACAATAAATATGATTGTGAGATTTGGTACATCAATGAAGTAGGAAAAAAAAAACAGAATTATGCTGCAATAGAAACAGAATGCATACTTGTTGCTTGAAGTTGATTTTTTCCTTTGGAGATTTTTTAACTAAGTTGATTAAAAATGATAAGGGGAAAACAAAGGCTGCTTTTCTTGCCATAATTAGACCTAGCAATATTTAACTCATTGCAATAGATATTCCAGAACACTAAGAAGACCAGAACCTGTGACATTGCATGCATCAATGTACTCCACTAAACTTCCTAGTGGGTCACCAATACCAAAAGATCAAGAAAAAAGAAAATACAAAAGGGAAATAGATATGGTTACAATTTTTTTAGTCTATAGGATCTTGGTTTTCAGATTTAGCATGCATCAAGTACTCCATCGAGACCAAGCCAATTAAGTTATGCTGCATGCATCAATGTACTCCACTGAGAAGTACTCCACCGAGAGTTTAGATGGGGGCATAAAGTTAGGATTTTGAACTTTAAATTTTGTTATAAATTACTACAAATAACTTATTCATTTTTATCAAAAATAATTATTATTACTACAAATAATCTGTTATAAATATTCATTTTTTTTGTAATATTATAATTACTTTCAAGATGCATTATTTATAAGTTTAATTTACTGCATGCTAAATGGTACTAGTTAAAGAGAATGAGATACATCACAAAATAAGTACAGTATTGATCACTGAATACATATTTTTTGTTGCTTGTGATTCGTTTAATTTTTTTATATATATACATGATGATTTGCGCTTGGTTTGCTGCTTTTTAATGGAACCTCTTATATATTATTACGATTTTTTTTTTAATAAACTTCATTCCAAACATAAGCTATTTTCATTATTCATGAATTGAGTAAATTAGGGTCCATTTACATGCTACTGCATTTTGTTTTCCCCCAAGTTAAACTCAATTAAGCTTTGACGCCAACTAATAGGGATCTCTAATTTATCCTTAATCAGTGCCACTTTGATTTTCTCACAAATAAATTCATGCATTATCCACTCTTTCCTAGTGTGATATACAACAATCTTTATGCCTTATATCATCAACACCTAGTTTATGGGTATGCTGTTTCTTGATTTCCTAACATTTTGTGTAAATGACTCAAACATCAATGAACATCTATTAAATTAAGTTAGGTGATTACCTCATGAAAGGAGAATGCCACTTGTCAGTTTTGCTTCGTTCACTTCCACATCCAGTTGGTGTGAATCACCCTGCACAAGAATGTAAAAGCCTAATTTAAATTGTCACTACACCCGTGTAATGATAATTGTGAATAGAAATTTTGCTGACACTTACGACATGGTCCCAAAAAGGCTATTGATCATATGTTTGCTCCAAAACTTTCCAGTATGGAAAAATCCAAATATACATATATTGAAACTTCCACAAAAACTAATACATATAACCTCCCACATGTACATATATATATATATATAAATGTATGTATATCTTAAATTGTCGTAAATATTGCATCATTACACAAAAGATGCAGCCATTTGCCTCGTAAAAAACTTTCACAAAATTACTTGGAATCTCTAGACATGAACCTCATTGAGTCTCTTGACGAGACACAATGAGGGATGGGTTATGTGATAGTAACTCCCTCAACAAACGATCAGTAGCCTCCTATTTTTCTTCAAGTGTAGTTACATTGGTCTTCCATGCCTCAATCTCACGGCGGGAGGATTTAGCCTCATTCTTAACTAAAGCCAAGTACTCTTTCTCCCATGCCACATCTCGTTATCTTCTAGATTCTGGGATCACCATCTTTCCTAATTCTCTTACATATCCCGATCTTTGACTGAGTATCTCTTTGAAGATGTTTGCGACTGCTTCTTTAGTTCTTTCCTCTAAATCTATATTATCCATCATTCCAACTATTGAATTCTGCAATAGTGACATAATTAACAGCTAAATTAATTGTTTAGGTGTTTGTTGACTAATTGAACCAAAAAGTTGACAAACTAACTGATATAATAACAATCATCATCATGTAGTTGTGATATTTTTGTTAATGAAACCATCTTTTAACATACATATTTTTCTTCAGTTGCTTTTGTCACGAACTTGGCTTTCTTCTTCGACCAGTGGGTTTTCTTAAAGAAGTCCACCAAAGTAATAGTTTCCTCCGCTCGCTACATTAAATTGTCCAGTTCATGTATTCCAATGCAACATGTTCAACAAAACAAACAATAGGTAAAAGATCCCCAAAGGATACAATAGTCTATGAAAACTTCTACATAAACTTTCATGCAATGTAGTTGTGAGGATGTCGTATAGATTTCGCATATATAATGAAGAACAAACTATATACCTTCTATGCTAATACCCTGACAAAAGATTTGCGACCAGCAGTGTGGTTAATTAGTTGCTGCTTTCTGTTGTCTCGATTTTGACTTGATATTTTCTGTCATCATCAATCCAATTTTAGAGAAAATATTCATAAAACTAAATATTCATAAAGGAAAATATTCACTCGACTCATAATATAGAACCATGATTATAATAATATCTCAATTTAAATCATACCTTGAAGTACTTAGTACCCCATCGCATACAGAGCTTAACCCAAACTAAAGGGCTAACCAAACTACAGCCAATTGCAAGTGCTACGTCCTCGTTCTCAAAAAACTTATAAATCCTATGCAATTTAGTGTGGAATGCATTGAAGCGTTTGCAAAACTGTTAGGTAATTGCCAAATGATGGTTTTCCTTGTCCCAATCTAAATCAAAATCACCCTATATTTATAATAAAATGTTAAACCTCCTTGCATGCAAGTAATCTTATCTTTAAGGGAAACAAGACGTAGATATCAAAGAAACTACCTTAACCCGGTCGATTAACTCGTCTTTATGTGATTGACCGTCCACCGTGCGAACTCATGTCATAGTGATTTTTAACTACTCATGTTATGTGTGTAGTAAACACAATGGCATTTTCATAGCACGGTGCTGTTTCCCGTAATTGATTTTTAATAAAATTGGACCATATTTCTGTAACTTATCAAATTATATACCTTTTATAGGCCCATGTCCACGTCTTGTTGTCTGTGACTGGGTAATTGGAATCTCTGCATGGGAATTATCATTTGTATGGGACATAATATCAATAATGCCAATATTAGAGGACCTAGTTGTTTAGGTATAACAGAACAATGCCCAAGACAAAAAGGATAAACTTTAACAACAAATAATTCCATATATATTAGTCTACTATATCGAGTTGAACGCGTTCGACCACCGGTACACTTGCGACATCCAGTTCTCTATTAGGTTTCGGCTCAGTATTATCAACAAGCATTTCGGTCTCAGGCGAGGGGTCACTCATTGAGTCTGATTCTCTATTAGCAGAAAGTTCTCTTCCTGCCTCATCCTCTTGAATCAACGGAGGACATGGCAGCACCCATGGTTGGCGAGGAGGCTGCGTTGAGTCGTCTAAAGAGCCTCCTTCTCTGGCATACTCTGGGCTGTGACATTCACTTATGTGTGCACCCCGTGGCCTCTGTCCAGGTATCGGCCTTAGAAATTTTCTACCACGTATTCTTCAACCTTTGAAACGACCTCTTGAACTTTTTTCCCTCTGGTCACCTGCATTTATATGGGACAATTTGTTTTAGGATCATCTCTAAAATTAACTTCAAATTCAATGCAATATAATATCATTAAAACCTGGGAAGTTAATATTCCTCATTTCAAAGTTGTTCCACAAATCTAAAGGGTTTGCTTGGTTGTGACCACCAAGAAGAACACTTTTTACATGTAATCTTCTATTTCTCACCCCACCTGAGATGCAACAATATGCCAGAGTTTGATAAAAAATCATCAAGCTTTAATTAACAGATTGTAATAATTTCAACTCAAGCATTTAGATAAAAAATCCCCAAGCATTTAAAAAAACAACTAATAATATAATTAGTGCAATAATAAAAATTAATTATAATGAAATGGCATGGTTCAGAATACAAAGCAAATCACACAGTAATTGGTTCATAACTCAACTTGATTCAAAATGTAGGATGTGGTTAAGCATACGTACCCTTCAACAATAAAGTATATAATGATGATAAATATAAGTCACAAGTTTATGGTTGATTGCCTATTCTAAATCCGACTCTTTATCAGTAGATAACTCCCATCATCAGAATATTCTCAATCACCGTAAGCATCTCCGAAACCAGACGGAACAATGACATCATCAATAAAGTTGTATGAATCTCTTATGACATGAGGCTCCAAGTCATCTCTTGTGTCGATATGTGTAGGTTCTATATCAATCCAACTAAGTGGAGCGCGCACTAGACATGCCTTACAATTAAGAAGTGGATCATCATATACATGCTAATTTTCTTGGTAGGCATCATTGTCACTAGATCCCTTATCACCATCGTCTAAAACCCTCGCCATTGATGGAATGTCGTACACATTCCTATTATTATACTTCTGCACAACATACCAATTTTCTTTCATCCTTATATCTCGAACATAAAAGTACTGAGAAGTCTGACACGCCAACACAAACTGTTCATCCTTATACCAAAACTTTTCCATGTTGACATTAATCATATGGTCATCTACTCGGACTCCCCCCTTCCCCCCGCCCGGTATAAAAACACCTACATTAAACCAGTCACAACTAAACAAGTACACTCGATGACTGCCGATATATTGTAACTCCAAAATAGAATTGATAACACCATAGAAGTCTACATAGTTAGTATATTGGTCACCGATTACCATAACTCCAGAATTTTGTGAACGACAACGAAGTTCTAATTGCTTTGTATGAAATTGTTTACCATTGATAATACATGCTGCAAAACACTTTAATCTTCGGTCAAGACCGCAAGCTAAAACATACAAATTAGCGGAAACATCCAGTGGGCTTGTGGTGCACTGGTCTTGAACCTATAAGCGATATTGTATCCAAACGTGAACGCAAATAGTTGTAAGGTTTAATTGTCACAATGTTAATTTAATCTATGTTTATTACTAATTAAGCTAACTTACACGTTGCTTGAACTAAGTTGGAAACTCGATTTAATGCGTTCGGTCTATACAACTTGGGTTTGTCACCTTGCATAGGTTTTAGTGCTCCATATTTTATTAAGAGACACAGTTAGTCAAACAAAATAATGGATAGTTATGTAAAAAGATGCCAGGATAAAAGTAACATGTTTAGAAAAATATTTGACTGGCAATGAGTGGTTGCTTACTCTAGATAGGGTCCAATCTCAACACAGTTGTGAAGCACATACCATAGTACTGAGGCATGAAGATTATCTTCTAATTGGACATTAGTAGTTATACCCAATGGCCGAAATTTTTGATTGAAAATTTTGAAACCATCTTCACTCTTGTATCCTCCACTGTCAATATTGCGGTCTGCTCGATTAAATTTTGTCTCAACATTTTAAAAATACATCAAACAAAATATCAAACACTCGACGTGAATGTAAGCTTCCGCTATTGAAAATTCTGGACGGATTTTATTCTTAACATAACGCTTGAACTTGCCCATATATCTCTCAAACAGGTACATCCACCTATATTGAACTGATCTCCCGAGTATGGCCTCACTAGGTAAATGGATAGTAAGGTGGACCATAACATCAAATAAAGATGGAGGAAATATCATCTTCAATTTTTATAGAATAATGGCAATATCATCTTGAAGCTTAGTTAGGTGATTCAGATCCAGTGTTCGAGCGCACAGCTCTTTAAAAAAACTACATAGCTTAATCAAAGCTAATGCAATATCATTCCATAAGAGCCTTCTAACAGCAATAGGACGTAGTATTTGCAAAAAAACATGACTATCATGACTTTTGAGTTCAGAAATTTTGCAATCACGCACAAATACATAGTTGGTGATATTGGAGGCGACCATCAGGAAATTTCACCTCTGCAAGCCACTCACAAAATTTTTTTCGCTCACCTCCTTGTAATGTGTATGATGCATGAGGAATTGTAACCTGTTGACCTTGACGCTTCAAATGTAATTCTTTTCTAAAATCCAAGATCTCCAGGTCACGACGAAAATTCATATTGTCTTTTGTTTTGTAAAAAATATTAATTAAAGTGCCCAATATGCTATCTGCAATATTCTTCTTTATATCCATGCCATCTAGATTATGTCTAAACCGTAGTTTTGACCAATAAGAAAGCTTGAAGAAGATGTTTTTTTTTGTCTAGTTCAACTCTTCAGCTGTGCGTTTTCTCTTCTTACAAGATTTACCAAATTGAACATCCCCAAGTATTTGTAGTTGAGTTATCAATTCCGCTGCTTCAACCACATGTGGTGTTAACTGGTGATCTTCTTTACCATTAAACAAAGCTTTTCTGGTCCGCTAAACATGATCTGTTGTAAGAATTGCTGATGTCTCATATAACACTGTTTTCTATCATACTTTAACCAATTAGAATCTGTTGCGGCATTGCAAGAAGGACATGCCGATTTTCTTTTTGTTGACCTCCCAGGAAAAGTCCTATAAACTAGAAAGTTATTGATTGTCCACAATAAGGCAGCATGCAGCATGAACATTTCCTTACTCGAAGCATCATATGTAGGTAGCCTAGCTTCCCAAAGTTCAAGCAACTCATTAATTAACGGCTGCAAGTAAACATCAATGTCATTGCCTGGTGATTTTAGGCTAAGGATAATTAGAGATGTCATGAAAAACTGATCTTTCATGCATAACCAGGACGATAAATTATATAGGATAAGAATCACTAACCAAATGTTATAAGATTTAGCCAGATTGTTGAAGGGATTGAACCCGTCACTTGCCAACTCTAGCCTAACATTTCGAGGCTCCTAGCTAAACCAAGTATGAGTTTGATCAAATGTACTCCATGACTCAGAGTCAGCAGGATGTCTCATACTTGTCATCTTATATCACTTGCTAACTTGTCTGACACAAATAGACGCTGCAGTCTTGGCTTCAAAGGAAAAAGTCGTAGCACCTTTTGAGGAATCATTCGTGACTTGTGTGTATTTGGCATCCACCTTGAAGCCTTACAAATAGGACACTCATTAAAATTGACATTGTCCTAGAATAAGATGCAGTTGTTGAGGCATGTATGAATTTTGTGATACTTGAAACCCAAACTTCGCTTTAATGAACGTACAATCTCATATGATTGTGGCAATTTAGCATCAGGAAAAGCCTCCCAAAGAAGATTAAGGAGCATATCAAAAGACTTGATTAATCAACCACTGAGGATTTTTATGTGTAACAACTTTACTACGAATGAAATTTTGGAGAATTTTGTTCAGCCGTCAAACAAAGGAAGTTGGGCATCCTCCAGAAATTTATCAAAAAATGAGTTTGGGGAGATTTGTGGAATTGATGGCTGGGAAGACAATGTAAAATTGTGTTCAAGAACATCACCGAATATGCCTGCATGAATGTCACCTAGCATTCCCTCTATGTCATCAATATACTCATCTTCAGCACCTACACTTGTATCATCATTTAGATCATCATCTACTATTTCCTCCTCCCCTTGAAAAATCCACTTGGTGTAGTTTGGATTTATCCCCTTTATGAACAAGTGGGTCATTACCTCCAACATCGGTAAGTATAAATTATTCAAGTGTCTACAGCCCGGACACCGAATGTGACTACCTACCATAGAATGGCTTTCTGCAAAAGTGAGGAAATTCTTTACACCTTCAACGTAGCTAGGTGACCCAAGTCGTCCCCGATTTTCATCTAGTTTTTGTCCATATCTAAGAAAAAGAATGCAACTTTAGTAGGTGATCAAGAAGGGTTTGTAAACAGATGTTTAGGTGGGGGTCCTACATTATTCTAGCTAGGAAGGTTGTATGTTTAGACATTTAGGTGGAGACAGTTAAAGGAGGGTTATGTTATATCCCTAATAACCAAGAGACTCGACAGTGCATGAAAAATATATGTTTCAGTGCACTGTAAATAACTAGATATATTTATATTTGTTTTTGGAAATCTCAACGCAATAACAAAGTCTGATATTTGAAAATTTTAATATACATAAACATATGGTTTTTGACACAAAAAAACTACACCACAAATGTGAAGACCTACCAACATTGAAACTATAAATACAAACTTAGTCAAACAAATACAGTTAATGCCAAATCTAATCCTTATGTAAAAGAAAGTTGTACTACCTATTTGTGAAACCGATGGGAACTTAGATGAGTATTAAATATGGACACTTATACTAAAGTGATTGATGTTTTCAGAGTAGATTGAGAAAGTTTCTGCAAAAGACTATGATGAATGGTTACTAGCTTTAAAAATTTTGCATTTTCTACAAATATGTGAAGTTCAACTCATGTACTACCTTGCAATTTTGGAGTTGGAAGCCTTTATGCATTTGCTGTATAAGTAGGTCATAAATATTTGTTCTTTGGTTCTAGTGGATTTGCAGTATTTATTATAATTTAAATGCAATTAAGTACTTGATACATGCTATTTATGAAACAAAATACACACGAGACACATGCAGCGACTTGGAAAGAAATGATTTTACTATCATTTATTGTTCATTTGATTTATTTCTAAGTTTCCACAGAGTTAGAAGAAGAGTTAGGTCTCATAGTTTATAGTCTTGTTTCTGACACAGTTTTCCCATTTCTCATCTTGAAGCTGGACAAAAAAGGTTTAGAACTCTAACTAGCTCATATTACATAGGAGCTCAAGGAATAATAATGGGTATGCTGCACCATCTCTATTATCTCTCTCTCTCTATAGGGGCTGTTTCATCCTGCTTGTAAGTTAGGGAGGTGTACTGGAAGATTTATAGATGAACACAATAGTGGAGCACAAGATGCAGTGACTTGGCAGCTTATCCTATGCTGGAGGAGGAGCAGAACAACGTATACGATAAGCCTAGTTAATTAATGTTTGTCTGAAATGTTGTTTACATTGTTACTATATAAGGTGTAAGGTAGAATTATATATGACTATATGGACTGACTTCGTGATGTTAGGACTTGTTCTGGCAATTTTTTGTATTCTTTTTCCAAGCACAAATATATATTGAACCATAATGATACTTGAAATAAAAAAACAATAATGACTCTGTTATCTTTGGTTTACCTAGTTTGACAAAAGAATAAAAAAGTTATGGACAGTTTAACAAGTTGTGAGCTCCATCAATGATTTGTCTTCTCAATAAATATTGATTAAAACACATAACACACTTGAGACATTTATACTATTTTGTTCAACATTGTTACTTAATATCTTTTATATATTTTTTCTACATACACACATGTACATATTCAACTCCAACAAAAAAATCAAGCAATGATTAAAGTTATCTTGATCACAAAAGGTATGTACAAATCTTGGTGAGGGCTACCAAGGATTAAAGTTCACATGACCCACTATATTTTATATATGTACCAAAAATTAAGAAAATTGAGGCAGTAACAAAAATGTAGAAAACTCTTAAAAAGACATGCATGTGTTTCCAACTATATATTATCATTTTGTTATTTTGGGGAATAAAGATTGCCTTAAGATTTCATTTTACAACTCTAGTATTTAAGTTTATTATCATCATTTTCTTCTTTTAGGTCACAAGGCCAAAAACTCAAAAACTGAGCGACATTACATAAAAGGAAAATATAAAAACAACCGAAACAAGACAAACCCAAATCATTTGTATCAGGTTTGATTTCTACCCCTTCTTTTACAGAGTCACACACACACGAAACAAAAACAAAATCATGTACAGACAAAAACCGAGATACCATTTCATAAAAAAAAATGTAGAAGAACAACCGAAACAAGACAAATCGGTCGAAACAATGTTTGATTTCTATGTAGTCACACACACACACACACGAAACAAGAATAAAATTGGTGCCAAAAACTGAGTAAAATTTAGAAAAATCATGAATTTAAGGAAGAACAACCGAAAAAATCTAACCTTTAATCGAAACAAGCGGCATCGCGGAGGACGGTGGACAATATGGTCAACCACAGGCCAGGGGTGGATTTGGAACTGAGGTATCGGAGCTGAGGACGGCGAATAGAGGGCTTGGGGGTGACGAGATTTTGAGAGGTTTAACACAAAAGGTTCGAGCGTCAAAGAGAGCTTGAGTCAGAGAGAGCTTCGGGGAGAAAAAAAAAAGGGAGAGGAAAAAGGGGGGGGGGGAGGTGAGCGCCAAATTAAAAGTTTTATTGCGATGCATAATATCACCATAGTACTATTTCTTAATGTCGGCGCAAAAATTGAAGAGGACTCATGAATTGTTACGGCGGTATATTTTGTCGGAATAAAGTATGCAACGTTTTGTTATCTTGTACCGCCTGATAAGTTTTGCTGCGGTGAATTATTTCGTTATTACAGTTATATCATCTATTTTGACAAATTAATTTGTCGCTTAATTTAAATTATTCATTAAAAATAAACAAAATAAAGATTAATCTAAAAATACTGTAGCAGCTTTAAATTCGTTGAAAATAAGTAGTACTTACGACAATTTTTCACATAACGAATTAAGAATTGTCACAAAAAGTGAATTTCTTTGTAGTGTATAACAATAGTAACATTACTCTCATGAGAAAAGTAAACTCTTCAAGTAGCAAGTAGGTTTGTGATGAAAAAATGCGCTGAAAGTCCGCTAGTCAATTATTAGGATTATGAAAAAAAAAAGTCATTAATCATGAATGAGATCGGTTTTGAACTCTTCAGTTCTCGATAAACCATGATAATACCAATTACAGCAATATAATATAAAAATAATATCTCCAGATAATTTATATATATATTTATATATAAGTAGCGGATATTATACTTGGGAGAAAAGTTCTTTTGAATTCTATAAACAATTCAGGATTATTAATTGGAAATTAATGAAATCTAAGAACCAATAAAGTGCTATATATTGATCAGGGAGATCGAGATATCAAATGATCATGGGCCCCGGCCCGCTACATGTATCTATATACGTGGTGTGTATATAAAAGCAAATAAATTAGGCATGTTGACTCATACGTTGAGGGCCTGAGGCCGACCCCCACCATTACTTATATAAATGCTTACTATATAATTGATTGAGAGAATTTAGAGCCTCATTACTTTATTTTTGTCATGTATCGATCCCACTAACTTGTGATCTAAAGATACAAGTCGATGAGCTAGCTCAATTTATACACTAGGCCGCCAGCTTGCAATTTGCATTATTGGCATATATATTCGTCTTCATCTTCAGTACTACTAAATCATAAAACACAGTAACGTCCGAAAATAAATATTATACACAGATCAAGAAAAGCAATGACAAAAAGCAATGCAGACCAAGGACGTCGTCTCATCATATCTTTTGTTTTTCCAAGCTCTTTATTAGTACTTCATGGGATTTAAAAATTTATAAATCGAGAATCGGCGATATATATATATATATATATTTTTAAGTATATATATATATGTATGTATATATGTTCATACGCTTTAACATATGGGAATTTGAGAAATTTGCCGATCGAGTCCATATTCACTTTTATAGAGTCCTCTCCATGATATATATAAGCTGGAAGTCTAGTATCTCACTTCAACTCATTTTCCTTTTCAATCAACGGGTCAAAATTACTAAGAGAAAGATAAAAAAAAAAAAAAAGACCCTCGGGGTTTAAACTTTATCTTGGGGACAATTCCACGTAATAAGACTAGATTAGTTTATAGTGACAACCACGTGGGAAAATTTTGTAGAGGAAAAACACTAAGTTTTTAGTGAAAATCTCATTTTATTATTATTATTTTTATACAAATTATGATAAATAATTCAGTTTTTAAAATTTTAAAATAATAATAATATTAAAAAATAAAATTTTTATAAAATTTTTGTAATGTCTCAATAGAATATTCAAATCACATGATCTATACTCTAAATAAATTAGATCAATGATATAATTAAAGCCTCTTTATAAATTTATAAAGAGTAAAAATTTCTCATTTTCAAGTAATATAAGATTCTATACATCACTTACTTTTATTTTTATCATATGAGGTATCATAATCTTATTTGTTATAGCTGGCATGATTCAAATTCTATATTTTTTATTGGGATAGACTTTGATACTATTTATAACGTTCTAATGATAAACTAAAATCGTATAGCTTATTCTTTAAAAGATTAGTTAATAATATAGTTGGAGGCTATTTAGAATCTTACAAAGAATAATAATTTCTTATTTTTTAACAATATAAGATCCTAAATACTACCTATATTTATCTTTATCATATGAGAATATATCACAATTTTATTTAATTTTTAACTTTCATCTTAATTTATTATGCAAAAATCATTTCATTGCTTAACATTTTTAGTTAATACCACAAGAAAAGAAACAAAAGAAGACAAAACTCAAATCTCCGGCCATACCAGAGCGGCGGACCCGACGCCCTCGACAAAGATAAGTGGATTTTTTGGAGGCTGGCTGCCCCGCGAGTGGTTAATTTCAGTGTGGGATCCCCATTGGCCTCTACCCAATCCCCAACAAAGATTAGTGGGGTCCCCCCCTTTTTTTTTAATCAACTTCCCTTTGTCAAAGACAACAATAATACCCAGGAGAACCATGTGCCACTCAACCCCATTCTAAATTTTAATGGTAGGAGAATATACTTTCCTAAAAATTAAATTTAAAATCATGGAGGATGTGTTCTACACTCTGAATTTGACATTGATAATATAATTTTTAATTTTTAATTTTTAATTTATAATTTGATTTAAATTTATTGATGTAACATATTTTTTAAGTGAGTGTCAAACAATAAGTGCGATTGAAAATAACAGAAATTAGAATTAGAAGAATATTTATCTCAAATTATTAAGAAATCTGGAGTCCCGGGTCACGACTAACGAGCCTCTAGGCTCTATATTTGTTAAGCCTGCCTGGATATCTGTCTTTTGTAAGCAAAGGACTTTTTTTGGACTTGGGCCATAAGTCTAGGCGCATATCCTCGGTGAGATGGGCCTCTTATTGGGCCACAGATAGTCTTCATAAAGGCCTAATGGCATAGGAGTTTGTCCACAGATGCGAGATTGTGCAGAAGCAGCACGCGAAAAAGGAAGCTCATCAGCCATGGCGGGAAGTGACCCTCTGAAGTAGCCACTAAGTGTATTCCACGACTGAAAATAGAAGGAGAATCTCCAAACTCTGTCCTTGCATCTCCATTTTCTCTTCATCCCTCTAGTTACCGAGAAAATGATGGTAAAAGAAACAAAAATAAATTTTCAAGCAAAGTTGTAGAAGTAGACGCGTTCAGTTTATGAGTTATTTTCTAAGTAAACAATAGGACTCTGAGAAGCGAAAGGTTGATTTGCTCTATCTTCCTCCATTTTCTCACCAACCAAACAGATACTCTAGTTTTTTTTTTTATATATAATTTATTATTATCATTACCTTTTCACTCTCTTTTACCTATTTATTATTAAACTTAGTATCTAGATTACCAAATTATCTTTGTCTGTACATATTTTGAAACAGGTAGAGACAGTAGTTTTTTATTTAAAGAAGCGAATCGAAAAGCTTCGCTCCGACTGTTTGATTCAAGCGTGCATAGGAAACCGCTGAGCAAGTGCTTAAAGACCACAAATTTGAAGATTCTTGCTACGACTGTTCGATTCAAATCTTAAGAGGTTTTTTAGTTTCGATTTCTTATTAATGTCTGTTTGAATTTCTGCTTGATTCGATCTAGTTTAGGTGGGATTATTTCCTATATAATTATTTTTACTTTCTTTCGGGCTAGAGTTTCTCCAATTAAGGAAGAGAAATCCACCGCTGGATCTGATATAGAAGCTCTTAAGGTACTGACAAGGGACATGACTGCCCATTTTGTGTAAAATTAAACTACTTTTGGAATTGCTTATTTATGTTGTAAAGCATCAACAATATACACGGTCAATTTTCATAAACATTTCAATGAATCCCAATCTTCATACCCTTTGTTTTGCTAGATAATTCCTCCCTACATTTGTACAATTGCAATACTAGACTTCTCATTAATCAGACCTAATTTCCATTGCAAACAAAAAAGACTCGCAGAAAACAGTGAATTTGGTACGGGAAAGAAGGCTGCAAGACAATAAATAGCACATCAAGCCAGCCTGCAGCCACACAGGCCAGCTGTATCCATTCTCATCCTTTTGATCTATAGTTGTGCATTTGTACTGATGATGCCTCTCCACCCTTCACAAACAACAGGAATGTCAATCTGGCCACTTCATCATCTGTCACTTGGGCCCCTACAGAGATGATGATAGTGTTGATGACAATGACAAGTAACCGCTTATCTTACTTTTAGATGATTCAATTTTACCGGAATGCAAGTAAAAATTAATATCTTGGGAAAATTAAAATTTTGGATTAGCAGGTAGAACTCACAGTTTGTTTGGGAGGTCTTATGGTGGAAAAATTGGTGTGCATTGCAACAACTCTTGTGCTGGTAGACTTAACGGCTTTACCTGTGTAGAGAATAGGGCTGAGACAGGCCGATGATCGGAGAACTTGCTTTCGCTACGAAAATAGGATAGTTGCTTTATTCCTCTCCCATGCCATAGAATTCTATCGCACCTGCCATTACACGATATCCTCTCACGTATTGGCGTTTTGTTATTGTAAGTTTATTTTGGGACAACTAGCAATAATTGACAGCGGGAGAATGAAAATTCAGTTCAAAACTATCCTTGAAACCAAGGACGGAGTCGAATGACCCATTGGTTTAAGACCAAATACTAACACATCCAAGCTTAGTGGTGGTCCCGTGGTGGGGTTGCCTAATACAGTTCAAAGGTTTAAGTGAGAACAATGATTGATAGTTATACCATGCTGGAGTTCTTTGCTTTTCGCCCGATCTGCTTGGGAGGCCACCTGAGTAACAGTTGAAATTGCGGGAAGAATATTTGTACGTAGGCGCAAAATCAATGCTTCCCTCTTTCCAACCTTGAAATACTCTTCCATCTCTTTGTTCCCTTCGGAGCTGATCAAACTCGTGCAATGCTCTCCAGTCTTGCTTCTTTATAAGCTGCCTGGCAAAACTGTCCTCCAAGCATAACCTGTAGTTGAGATCCCCGAGCCAGAGTATCCGGCTATTCAACAAACACAATAGATAAGTCTTGGTTATGAATATGTCATATAATTGGGGCTTTTGTGGCAAAAACAATTGTCAACAATGTTGATCCTAATATATATTGAAAGTCATAGTATAATTTTTACTTCCGAGGTCAAATAACCCAGAACCAACATTTAATTGTTGAGAAAAACTATGTAGACGCTATAGACGCAAAAGTTGATATTTTTTTGTGGGTGTTGTTTGGGGGGAGGGGGGGGGGGTGTTTATTCTGTTTGTTTGGAGTATGCCCACTTACTCGTGTCCTAAAATGGTGAGAGGGGAAGAACTCATGTCATTTTGTGGGGATCGATTGAAAGAAGTTCGCCTGAAAATCTCAGAGACTTGATAATTCCTTCGAACTTCATCACCTTTTTTCTCACCGGAAGCCAAGTGGGCAGCAATGAAGCAAAAGCTAGTTCCTTCGATAGACATGCTAACAGAAACCGCACCTTTGTTTCCCAAACAACCCATGATGCCACAAGCAACTGAACAAACTTTCACATTTGAAATGCAATACTTCTTCAGCAATTCACTTTTCATCCACACACTTACGAAGACTCCAACCATCTTCTTGCTCGCAATTAGCTTGTACTGGTCACCGCTCCCGTTCAGCCCGTCCTGTTGATTCCTTGGTCTATCTCTCAATGGAGTCTTCTTTCTTCTCGAATTGGGACTTCCTGCATAGTTGTAATTGTTACTTGAGATTATATTCAACATCGGCACCAACCAAGGGCATCCGTATTTGTTATTGAGGGTTTTTCCTATAAGCATGTTCCAGTTTGTCGCTTCAGTTGGATCTTCTGCTCCTATTACATGTCGGGCCTTCAAAGGTACAATCTCTTGAAATCTGAAATGAGAATTATTTTTGGCTATAAAATCTTTCTTCTGTTTTTTCACGCAGGATTAAAAAGGTAAAAAGAACGTGAAGGCAACCCACAATCATTACCTACCCAAGAACATACATGTCAGCGGCATCTTTGAGATTCAACCACTCCTCCAAATCTACCGCTAGACTCCCTATAGGAGATCTTCCAGCAACATTCCAGGTACCCACAAAGATCCTGGAGTATGTGGAAACAGAAAACAAGGTGTCATGAATTTCTTGGTTGATTTCTTTCCACCAAGATACAAGGAAACCTGATCACCTTAATTCATTGATCGAAATGTATGGAGCCATCTCCTTTGACCGGAAGAGAACACTATCCAGGTAATCATCACCCTCATGCTCGCCTCCATCTGTACTAATAATTGAATGCTTGAAGTTGAAATATAGAACACAATAGATCAACACCATGATAAGGAGGAAACAACGTGGAAGGAGAAAAAAGAGAGAACCTGAAACTTCACTTAAATGAAACGGGCCTTCTCTCTTGTGCTTCCTCTTAAACCATTTGCCAAGCCTCCGAACCTTCGGCTTCTGGGTCTCAATATCCATAGCTCATAAAACAACCTAAACCATGCATGGCAGAATCAAATGAAGATGGAGTGAGTGCCACTCGCACTTTCCCCGGATGGCCGCTGTTTTGATCATTTTCAGCACCGCTGGATTTGGGTATAGGATATTATTGTCCCAATCGCCCTCCTATATGAGTGGAAGAGAAGAGACAAACCTCGGAAGCGTATACGTTATACTTACACCGATAACCCCGAGACTCGAGAGCACAACAATAATGTCAATTCAATGATGTTATATGGAACAAACTTCTCTCGTGGTGCTGCTATTCGATGATTGGTTAAGAAGGAAACAACCAATGTTTTTTATTTTTTAAAGCGGAAACAACCAATGGTTAGGCCTCAAAGTTTTATCATTTGCCAGATAGTTAGACTTGATAGGTGGTGCTGGTCACGTATGTGTCATGGAATTTTACGTGACGAGATCATTTCGTGTGAAGTCAAACAACCTAGTATAGACACTTATTATCAGAAATTCAGAACCTCTTGTTCCTTAAAAACCCTGTGCCCAAGGGAGAATAAGGTCATCTGAAACGGATTTAGTGTATTTAGTTTTATTTATTTATTTTTATTTATTTTTATTTTCTTTCAACTATTTTTTTTAACATTTTTAAATACATTTTTTATTATAAAAAATACATATATTAAATAATATTTTTTTCTTAATCATTAAGCTAAAAAAAAAAAGGGAAAATCATCGATTAAATATCGGTATATTATCGGTTCCATTAGCATTTTCCTTATTATAACTTGTTTAGGTTGGATGGAATTCCCAGTAGTGATGGCCACGAAGTACAGCTCAAGAATCTTTTTTTTTTCTTTTGTTTTTTTGCAGCTTTGTACGCCTTTAGCATATGCAACTCTAAGGGTCAATTAGATTTTACTCAATCGTTGATTGGTCAACTTTAGCGTGAAAGATAGGATTCTTTGACATATTTTTGCGACTGAAATTCACCAATGTATATCATAATTCTTGAAAACACATTCTGAAAACACAGTAACAAGTAACAACCTTATTTGAATCTTAATGCATCAAACATGTGAGCCAAAAGCAAATCAAATTTGAAGTGAAATGTAATTATTTAAACGACGTGTTAGTAATTCAAATTCAACCGAATAAAATATCGATAAAATGTAATTTTTCTAAATTTTTTACTCTTTCACTAGAAGAAAAGGTACACTTGCACCTAAAAACAAAAAAATGGGGTCACTGTAGTTGTCCTGTGACTGTCTGGTAATCAATCTAATAGCGAGTACATATATATATATATATATATTTGTATATATATCAATTGGCCCATAACATTTATGAATTAACGGTGCCTGCCAGTTGTATTGTTGAAAATTTCATATTCTCAAATTTTCATTATTTGGAAAGCGGGTCTACATGATTTGAGATGCGTTTTGTCACTTGTGTTACATAGATATTGTTGTGAAATTTCTGTATCTCGTAACCCTCAAGTGTAATGATATTATTATAGTATTCTTTCGTCATAAGTGAAGATTTTTATTAAATAAAATTAGGATAAGAGTTGTTACTGAACCTGTAACCTTGACTCATCTTAAAAAAAATATATATTATTGTGAGATTTCGCAAGTAAACAAAATTGTAACATGTAATATAATAACAACGAAAGATGTCAAATTCCCAAGGACTATTTACCTATTAATTATTGAAATTGATCAAATTCTAAATTATTAGAGAATCCAAAAAAGTGATGGATTTTGAATTTAAAAAATAAAAACAAATAAAACTAAATAAACAAATGAAGAATTGATCAAATGATTAAAAATAAGAAGATTTCATCCAAGAAAAAAATACTAAGGTATCTGACTCACCTAACCAATCCAATCCAAAATCTTAATTATGCAATCAATCAATTATCATCCTATTTGATGGCAAAATATTCAAACTTATCTAAGACTCTCGAATAGAATTAGAATTACTCAACATACGATACCCCACGATATGTCTATATGAATTTAAATGCATTTGAGTACATTAAGATTAAAAATATTATAGGTGAAAGCCGGACAAATCATGTTGGCACATTTCTGTCTTTCGTTCAATTTATGGCATATATCATACAAAATTGAACTACATGCATCGTTTCATAAATTAACATGGAAAACAAATTACTAAACTATTGGCCAGATAATTGAAAGCATTAAACTCAATGATGTATACTAAAAATGAATGATAAAATTATGATCATATAGAAGAAATAAGATATAGAATTGTCATGAAGAGACTACATCTTAGCTTTAGCAATAGAAATTAGCTCATAATAGAATCAAAACAAACCATAATAACTATGGAATTCATAATGAAAATTGTACAAAGAGAACATGAAGAGTTAAAAAGGAAATTGTATGTAAATCAAGAATCTCAATTATCGACAACTTCCAATTCGGCCTCCATCTTCTTTCTTTTTCCAAGTTTCGAAGTCCCCTTCAATGGTAAGAAAATCCTCTTTCACAAGGCTTTGATTGTCCTCCCTCTTGTTTCCCATGAGAAGATTCTCCAAAATAGGTTGTTTTCTGCCTCCTACTTTACGACCTCTTTTTATCTATTTATATCTTGTTTTTCGAAAAAGTCTTCAACACGGAAGTTGTAGGGTTTCTCTTAGCTTTCCGTAGATACCAAGATCACCCTTTTTGAAATTGTATAGCAAAAGTTATGCTCCAATTACTGTAGGATATTTCAAGAAATTCAAGAAAAAAATGTTTCTCTAGACTCTTGATGAAGATAATTTCCTCCTCTTACTCTTGAGAAAAGCTTATTCCTTAATTTTCATGACTCTTTCAATTTATTTATTCTTAAATAAAAATAAATAAAAATTCTAATAAGTAAAAAATTAAACACAAAGTAGCATAAAGTAAGAGTAAAGTATGACAATTTATATAGAAATTAAGCACATGAGATATCCACTGCTTGAAAACAACTTGTTAACGTCGTGTTTTGTACATCTTTATGCCGAGTTTCAATAATTCGGATTTTCGAACTTGTACCTACGCACATGAAGAAAACTCAAATGAAAGGGAAACATTGTAAAGGTTGGAGAATCTTCGATGCTAAACTTAGTATATAGTTTTAAGAATTTGTGTATAAATTTAGAGAGTTCAGAGATAGTTCTTCCTATCTAAAAATTGATTTTCATATTAAAATTCTGGTGAGATAGTTGGTGTCTACTCCTGTGGGACCCATATTCTTTTAGCTATTAACTTTAATCATGAGTCTTATGATCCTTTAATGCGGTGTGCTTTATGGGATAGCACCATTAACTAATTCAAGAGCATGACCTCCTTATTTACTTTACTCTGTTAACTTCCTTGATAAGCCTTCTCCTGCGCCTCATGTCAAGGGATCAAATTGGGTTTCGTACATTTCTTGTCTACCTATCTATACAAGTTTCCAAGAGTTGGATACTATTAGAGGGTGTCAGGACAACCAGTCTCATCAATCTTTACTGTATGAGGTTGTTTCACGGACGGATTTTGTTAATGGGCCGGGTACCTTACTAAGGTTCACCAATTCTCTTTTGCTGTGGTTCTTGAAGGCTCATTGACTTTCCAGTGATTTCTTGCGGGTTTACCATTCGGGTTGATGGGGAAAATCCCTTGGCACAACTTATGCATGACATACTATAAAATGAACCGCATTAGTGCTTGAGACTTTTTAACCATACGGACTTGGGGTTCCTAAATTTGCTAAAAAAAGGTTGGAACTTGTCATTATTCTCTTCCTAGTTGGTTTCTATTATAAAGCTAATAAATTCTCAATCCTTATCCGTTCTATCAACCATCCTTTAATTGGGAAGGACGAGTGCTTGGCTCGAGTTTCTTTTTAGAGTTTACAATATTGGTGGCCTCGTTACCTATATAAAAAAAAATATTCGTGGCCTTATTAAGGATGTTGACAAGTTTTGTGGTATACCCCTCAAGTGCTTTAATACATTCCCAGCTGGAAACTTGTTGATTCTCGGCTTTGTGATGACCCCCGTTGTATGGTAGCTTTACAATTGCCTCAAACGAACAATTACGCACACTGATCTTGCAAACTAACTTGAACACTGTATATCAATATTTGGGCAGCAACATTCGGGCTCTCGAACTCTTGGAACAAGTTTTAAAAGTCCAACCTTGAGTCTCCTACCTTCAAGGGTTGTCAACCTCTCTTGCACAAGACTTGTCTGACTTCGGGTCCTCCACCTTCAAGGGTGGCTGACCTCTACAATCTAACTACTCCGACCTCTTTCTCAACCCCCGATTTTGAGATTCACAATCACAATAACAAAAAATATAGAATCCAAAAAGGTTCCTTAATTCAATAAAAAATTTCAAGTTATCGCGTTATTTACCTCTTAAAAAGTGAGAATTCTCTAGTTCACCAAACAAGGGTTGCCTCTCAATGAAATACCTTAGATCAAGGGTTGCCTCTCAATGAATCCCTGACACGTTGCTATTCTGCTGCTTGAATAGCCTCGCTCATTTATACCGCTAGTGTATTTTTTACTTTTTATTATTTATTTATTTTAAAATATTTTAAAAAAAATATAAATAAAAGAGACGCTGGGGGCCAGTCGGGTTATCTCCATTGTCAAAAGCAGCCCAACGGCAGTTGTGCTGCTTTTTAATGATAAATATACTAAACTAAAATAAAATAAAACATAATAATAAAATTAAAAAATACAATAGAAAATATAATAAAAAATACACTAAAAAAATATAATAAAAAATATAATAAAAAAATAAAATGAAGATGAATTTTAGGGAGATTCGGCCCTCAGCCGAACGAAGCTACCTGGGGCGGCGGTGGACGACACTGCCGGTCCCACCACCGCCCCAGGTGGCAGGCTGCTTTTAATGGGGGGATCGGTCCGACCGACCCCCAGCTTTTTCCTGAGAGACGTTGGGGGCTAGTCGGGCTGCCCCCAGTATCAAAAGCAGCTCAACGGCAGTTGGACTGCTTTTTGATGATAAATGTACTAAAATAAAATAAATAAAAAAAATACAATAAAAATATAATAAAAACACAATAAAAAAATAAATTGAAAATGAATTTTAGGGAGATTGGGCCCTCAGCCGAACAGAGCTACTTGGGGCGGCTGTAGGCGACACCGCCGGTACCATCGGGACGAACCCGTTTCGGGTTTAAGGCCGACGGGATTTCGTCGGAGGTCATCATAAGTCGCTGTAGCAGGAGTGAATTCGCCGAAACCCGTCGGTCTCGATGGTACTGGCAATGTTGTCTACCGCCGCCCCAAGCGGCGGGCTACTTTTAACGAGGGAGTCGGTTTTCCTATAAAAAAAAATATCAATATACATAAGATGTTAAAAATAAATTTCAAAATAAATCAACATATTAACATTTTTCTTCTTCTTAATGCATGTTGTTACAGGTCGCTGCCCAAAAGTCGAGACACAAATTATGTGTAACTTTCAGAGCGAGAGACAATATTCTAAAATGATTGGGTGCATTTGAAATTTGCAGTTATCTTTCATTTTCGACCCTTTTACGAACGGCTCCAGCTCCCTTTATTCTTAACTTCTTTGGGACCACTATTTCACATGAAATCTGAATTATCCAACTTGCTCTCGCTGAAAATGCATCACATATGACTGAAAACAACTCTATTATCGATTTAAAATATGTCCCACGTGAAAGGAAAGGGTAATATGAATATTATTTAGATTTATGTGATAAGGTAGTTATTGGTTTTAGAAATCTGATGTACCGTTATTATGAGAAATAATAGGGAAAATTATTTTCCTATGTGCCTACTTTTATGGAGAGTAGGATAAATGCTTCTTTTAAAATTTTTATGGAGAAATTATCTTCTCTCTATCCACACTTTTATTTTTATCAGATTTTCCCATATATTCTGGTAAAGAAAAGAAAAGAGATTAAATGAGAGAAATAATTTTTACAAACTTTTATCAAAGAGATTTCATTATGACTGATTTCAGTATATATTTTTATGAAATATTTATTTTTGCATAAAATATAATTATGTGATTTTTATGATAGTTAAAGATTTTTATCTCAGAAAATTTATGTATTTATTTTCTAACACTGAATGCAAAGTGCAAGCAATCGACTAAATTACCCATTTAATGGAAGGGAAAATATTATAAAAAGGAGCAAAACTGAAACTTAAAGCTGGTTACACCAAAATTTAAAGATTTTTTTAAAAGAAAAAGAAGAAGAAGCAAGAATTCAAGTTAAGCATGGACATCCAACGGCGTTAACTCTCTTATGTCGACGAGAATTGGTGTCTAAAGACTCCAAACTACAAACATTAATGCCGAATCTCTCTCTCTCTCTCTCTCTCTCTCTCTCTCTCTCTCTGGGGGCAAAACCTATAAGATTCCTTCGGAAAAAGCATTTTCTTGAGAACCTCAACATCTCAAGGGTAATGTTGCTTGAATGACCAATGATATCCAACTATTCACTCGTTGGAATTCGGATGTAAGAAACGGCTGCCTTTACTACCGCCATCTTTTTCCGGACAAAGAAATTAGCTGCACAAAAGGGGAAACATAAATACAATATTAGACAAGCTTGATTATCTACGAACATAAAACTAGAGAAGCATGGACTTCTGCACTGGGAGAGCCAGAAAAAGCCAAGAGAAACCAGCTATTGTACATAAGAATATTTTCATAATCTACCGCAAAGAAAGAAACCATATAGTTCATTTATTATGAACTTTGTAATCCCAAGTAACTGAAGTCAACTGTGATTGCTTAGTGAACTACACCTGCTTCCCAGTATTAATTAGGCCAAGCATCCACATGCATAGTGACCTTATCTCTGTGAGTGTGATTCATATGCATTCACTGGTCAGAATTTACAGACAACCCCATAAATTATTCAGTTGAGACCCGATAGATTATCTTAGGCTTAAACACAATCAAGTGAGTTATAGGAAGGTGAAGAAACCAACCTGACGAGCAACCTGAGCTAGACGACGGCTATCTCTAGATGATTCATTGATTAAGTTAGAGTTTTGTTGTTTTTGTGTACCACTTTGGTTCTCTCCCAACCTTCTCTTAGCAGTGCTGTTTTCAAGAGAAATATCTTCCACAGGCTTGCTCAAAAACTCCTTCTTGCGTTTCCTCTGAAAGGTGTACCTGAGAAGCCTGCTGCAGGCTGCTTGACTAGGAGAACCATTGATTTCTTCAGATGCTTCAGCATCTTTCAAATTAGCGTTCATCAGTGGTTTGTTGACCATCCCAAGGTTCAACTCTGAGCTTGGGTTCATCAATTTCTCTGCAGCACTACCTTCATGTTCTAACAAGGCAGACTCATCTCCCAATTCCAAGTCCTTCTGCCCTACATTATTGACAACTTCAGATTCATTACTTGCCTTAATATTCGCAGTAATATTAGCAGAGCCTGATCCACGGTCTAGATCTCTTGTGATTAACGTCAATCCTGGATCCAAACGGGTCAATGGCTTTCTCTTGGATTTAGTTTCATTTATTTTCATCCCCTCTTTGCTAGATTTAACATTTCCATTTGTTGAATGTGAAGATGTTCTGCCATGGGAGAGGACATAAGGTAGCTGACAATGTTTATAAAGCTGATCAGAAGGAGACCCGACTGTGGCAGTGGCATCCCTACTTTCCATCCCCTCTTTTTCTTTCCCTTGGTGAACTTCCCCTTTTTCTGTGTTGATAAACGGAAGAGTACAGGTGCTCTCAGCAGATTTAACATTCCTGTTGACTGAATAAGCGTTACAACATGAAAGAAAAGAAGATGGTTGACAAAGTTTCGTGACCTGAACAGGACTGGGACCAGACATCCGTGAAGTATGTTTGGCTTTCCCAAATCGTATCTTTCTTCTTTGTGATGTGCTGATCTTAATTTGGTTATTTACTTCTTCACCAATCAAGGAATTCACCATTTCTATGTCGCTTGTCATAGTAGAGGGTTCAAGACATTTTACTTCATCCTTCTCACTCACTTTAGAGATAAACTCATTCTCTTTTAGAGAATGTAGATCAATTTCATCTCTAGGAGGCACTTCTACGTCCAGGAAGTCTCTCTCAAATGCACAAACTCTCTGTGTAAATCCTTTTCTATACAGCTCAGGTTCCTCAATTTTCATGATTATGGAGTCCAAATCAGAGTTATTGGCATAATAATTATCCAAAATGCCCACTTGTTCAGTTTCTTTTGTTGTATTACAGCACTCCTCAACTGAAACTCTCTTAATCAATGGTGCATTCTTCATGTCAGAAATTGTCACGGTTTCAAATACTGAGTTTAAAAGATTGGCTCTGATGGGCTCAGATGCTGCACTTTCATGAGAAGCTGCATCTTCCTTTTTGATTTGTCCATTTAATGGTCGTGCTTGGTTACTTTTCACCTCGTCCAATGCACCCCATACCTGTTCCAAGTCCATCCTAAGACCTGCTATAACATCCTCAGCCTCATTGAGCTGTGCTTCAAGCTCTTGTATCCTTCCCCGCTGGATTAAGGATGCCATTTCTGCTTCAGTTGTCTGTAAAGTAAAACCTGGTCAATTCTATACCAACCACTCACAACAACAGAAATGTTAATTCCATAAGAGTTGAGTAGATTGAAAAGGTGCACAAAAGCAACAAACATTGAAAAAGGGCAGTAATGAGACCAAATTGAACAATTTTGAGCAAAACACGGTGAACTCTTGTATCTAAAGTCGCTATATAGGCCTCAAACATGTAGATTGGACGTGGATCAACTAGCAAAACTAGTTGGTTCAAATCTACAAAGATCTGGCCGCTAAGCAGCCAGACGTCAAACCATTGAATTACGTAACACATGGATTTCAATTTGTCTTCAATCATGACTTATCCTAATAGAACCTGAAAAGCATGGAAGGGACCAGGTACAACAGCATCCTTGCTGCATTCCTATCACCAAAATTTAATGTTGGCATCTCAGAGATATAAGTGAATAAAATTGGATGTATATTACATAAATAAAAAAAATGCTTCCAAGGTTGGAAGCCAGTATGAGGGAACCAATCTTGTCAGATTCTTCCAGACAATATATTTTGAGGCAATCTGTGGGCTTGCTTCTCTATTGGCATTATTTGCATTTGCTTGGAGAAAAATAAAGTAAATGAAGTGAAGATTTAAGAACCTATTAATGGTTAAATAGTTTTAAGGCATAAGATGATAGGCTACAGACTTACATACAAATGGGCCAATACTAACGCTCATGAGGTGAATATGTATACGTCTTGGAGTTCAGAAGAAGAATCACATGTTTTTGTATACATATTATGTACACATACATTCGAATTTGAGGCTATTGTTAACGAAATTATTTGTGTTGCGATTAGCCACTTTGGAGATAACCCAAACAGAGGCTTTGTAGAAATTGAAAAGATACTGAACGCTGAAGATGATAAAGACAGCATTTCTAGCTAGGTTTCGCTTCTCCACAACAGAGTATGGTTTATTTAGCATTTGGGAAGCGCTTTTCTTGTGCTAATTGCTTTATACATCTAAAAGGCAGGCAACGCCTTCAAAGACTGAACCAAAGGGTGCCCCAAAGGATCTCTAACCCTGAAAACATAGCAAATG
This sequence comes from Platycarya strobilacea, assembly GCA_036898215.1. Lineage (NCBI taxonomy): Eukaryota > Viridiplantae > Streptophyta > Magnoliopsida > Fagales > Juglandaceae > Platycarya > Platycarya strobilacea. The sequence goes on along the minus strand of CM072552.1, from coordinate 2,656,184 downwards.
ATGGCAACATTCCAACCCTTATCAGAGTATATAGTAAGTAATAACACATCAGCATTCCCCTTCTGTTTTCAGTATCAAATGGTGAGTAATTTATGCCGGAATCAATGAGCTACTCAAATATTAGAAGAAACTCAAATAACCGATCGTAGAAAATTATACACAAATTAAAATTGAGAAGGAAAGAAACTCAAAATTAACTGTATCGAGCACATTGAGGTTTACGTAACCGAGCACCTTGGAGTCGAACGTTTGCTTCAAGCGGACGAGCATTCGGAGCGCCTCGTCCTTGGTCGCACGCAACTCCTGCTGAAATCGGAGAGCTTTCCGCTCCGACGCCATTACACGCGTTGCCGCCTCCTTTGCCGTGTTCAGGATTATCTCCGCATACGCCTTCTTCAGCGAGAGCATTTTCTGCACACAAAGAAAAAAAAAAAAGAAGGAAAAATCAACTTCTTTGAAAGTACGAGAAATCAAAAATACATAATAAGGAAAATAATAGGCCAGCGGTAGTAGTTGAGGTGGAAGCTTTTGGTAGTTAGGTAGGCGGTGGGTACCTGGGCATCGTCTTCCATGAATCTTGAAAGCCGGCGTTATTTTGAGGACAGAAAAGCACCGGATTTTTGAACTTGAATTTCCCTCTTTTATCCACTGCTACCTGTATCTGTTTTTTAGCTGAAACTGATACATTTTCCTTATCTAGTTGCGATTGTGAATTACGAGATTGTCTATTGGCTTTGTTCGGTTGGAGGTTTTGGCTTTTCCATAGGGGGTTTGTGCTGGGAGTTTACTTGGGGTTTCTCAAGGGCAGGGCCGTTAGGCGTTTCGCTGATTTGCCATTGGCGAAACGGGATTTCCTTCGTCTTGTTGTCCACGCTATTCAAGGGCGCGCAGAAAACTGAGAAAAAGAGAGGCGAAATGGGCCCGCCAACTCGAGAACTTCTCGTGGGTCGCTGTCTTTGTGGGGCCTGTCTTTGTGATAAGCGAGGTCAACAACAGTACTGACATGTTTTAGAATTTTTTCGAATTTGAATCGACGCCCTCTACCTAGGCTTTCCGTTTCGTGCGTGCCAAGTTTCCGATTCAGTATCAGTTCGGTCGATTTTGATTTCCGAATAATTTATTTATGATTTGAAAATTGTATTTTTTTTTTGAACCATTTGGAAATTGAATTGGACTATCACAGATTCACATAAATTTTTCTTTATATAAAAGAAATTTTATTTACAATTTCGAATGAGAATTGTGTGTGCAATCCTATTGATAAATAAAAAAAAAAGATATTATTATAAGAATAATTTTTTTACAGTCTATCAAATATGGATCGCATTACAATCTACATAGAAACATTTCAATTTTATGACTAAATAAAATGATTTTTTTAGATTTTTAAAGTTTTTTAATTGTAAATAAAATTATTTTAATTAATTTTATTCTAAAATAAGAATTTCTCCATTTGTTTATTATTTGGATTCAGGAGCAGAATCATCTTTTGGCTTGGGGGGTTTTGGCCTCCCAAAATTTTTAAAACTTGATAAAAATCAATTTTTGAAATGTATTTTTATGACATAGATTATATAAAAAATTAATATTTATCTTTCTCTAAATTTTATTTTGTAAATTGATTCTCTCAAATTAGATTTTCTAGTTTTGCCCTTGCTTTAACTATAAAGAAGTCTAATTTTTTAGATTGTATCTAGCATTGTCTTTATTATAATTTTAATTTTTTTAAACATAAGTATTATATAGGCTTTTATGAACTGTCCCTAAATGGGGATAATTTGTAAACTACCTCTTTATATAATAAAGAAATGTGGCCTCATATCTTAATTAATACAGAAACAATGAGCCTGGGTTTGTCCAAACAATTCAGAAGACAAGATGAAGAGATCCTTCACAGTTTAAATGATCATCTTATTCCTTCGTTTACTTTTTCGGGAACTATTATGGTTAAGTGGCAGCCTCCTAAAGATGGTTGGGTTAAGCTAAATGTGGATGGATGTTCTCTGGATAATCCAAGCCGTGCTAGGGCTGAAGGAGTTATATTTGACTCTCAAGTGTATTTTTTGGGTGCTTTTGACGTGTCTCTAGGCCATCATCCTAATAATTATGCGGAAGTCATGGGTTTATCACAAGGTCTGATCGTTGGTAACTTGGGTTTGACAAATGTTAAAATTGACTTGATTCTCTGCTTGTTATTAATTGGTTAAAGAGGAAAAGATGTGATTTGTTGTACATGAAGGATTTTTTGGAGGAAATATTAAGCGGGATAGAAAGACTTAGGTCTCGCTTAGATTTAGAGATGAGATGAGTTGATATGAGTTTAGTTTATTTTTTAATATTATTATTATTTTGAGATTTGAAAAATGTATATTGGAATTTGAAAAATGTGTATTGAGATTTGAAAAATGTGTATAAGATTTTATGTTTTATATAAAAAATTATAAAAATGTAATGATGAAATGAAAGTGAATTGAGATACGTTCAACTTACTTTTAAATTCAAACCGGACCTTAATGTTTTAGCTCATCATTTTTTCTGACAGACTAATACAATGACAGATGGTTTGGTAAAACATGGAGCAAAAAGGACTTCAAGGTACTAGGTATCTATCTCGAAACTTCTTCTTTTGTTAGAGGTACTATCAAACTAAAAAATGGAGGTTTTCCATATATTGGCCGTAACCGTAATTAATCTTAGGTTTGTTTATGGTTTGTTTATTGGGTTTTTTTTTTATTTCTTTCTTTAGGCATGTTTAGAACTGATTTATTTGGTTTTTGATAGTTTGGTTAGGCATGTTTAGAACTTTTCTATTATTATTTTTTTTCTAGTTTGTCTTGGCAAGATATGGGATAGTTTATTTTTTTTATATTTATAAATCCCGTATGTTTTGATTGTTATCATAGTTTTTCTCTACCAAATGTGAGTGTTTATTTATAAAATTGAGATGGAGCCCACCAATAGACAAGTGCCCTAACTCTTTGTTAAAAAAAAATGGCTCAAGTTTGAGAATATCATCTCATCTCATCATTATAATTTTTTCAAATTTCAATATAAAATATAATAAACAATTCAATTTTTTCAAATCTCAATTCAACCTTTTCAAATTTCAAAATAATAATAATATTAAAAAAATATTATAATTAAATTTTATTCAACTTTTAAATTTCATCTAAAATCATCTCATTTATCTCATTTTTTAATCGAGACCTAAGATTTTTCATGACAATTTTACAATTATGACACATTGATATAATTTTATATAGATTTATTTTATAATAAAAATAATTTTACAATCTAACGTATTACATTAAATCATGACAATTTGCGAATTATTCTTATAAGGTTTATTTGTGATTAAAACATTTTTCTTATAAAGTCTTTAATCTCCAACCTTCCAAACTTCAAAGAAAAATAATCTCTCTTAAGAGTCCAGATACATCTTAACTCATCTCATCTAATTATTACAATTTTTCTAAATTCTCATATATAATATAATAAATAATTCAATTTTTTTAAATTCTAAAATAATAATAATATTAAAAAATAATATTTTAATAATATTTTATTTAACTTTCAAAATCCATTTCATCTCAACTCATTATCCAAACCATACTTTAAAAAAATAAGGTCAATATCAAATGTTTATCAATAATTTTGGTGTCGGGATAGATGCACCTACAACTGACATCCTTTTTATCAAATCACTTCTCTTTTGATGTAGCAGTAAGGAGTCTAGTTTTACCGCTTCTATTGGTAGAGACCTTAAATGTGACATCCTTTTCACCAAAACCAATTATACAAAGCACTGATCCAAACTTAGGTGAAGCCACTGCTGCTTTATGGGCAATCAAAGAAGCTCTACAACTAAAACTTGAGCATATTATTCTGGAAGGTGATTCAGAAGTAGTAATTCAAACTATCACACTGTCTTCTCTTGTTCAAGACTGGAATCTCAAACCCATAATTAAAGACATCAAACATCTACTTAAAGATTTCGAGTACTAGCAAGCGAGGAAAATTCATCGATCATCTAATCGATGTGCGCATAATTTGGCGCGTTGGATAGCCTCTACGCAAGTTCTTGGAAACATTCCTCTAATCCAAACACCTTTGTGCCCGTTGGATTTTTACGGTGAAAATGATCCACCTACCACTTCATGTTGATATTGTTGTACTGGTAAAGTTAGTTGCTTAGTTTTAGCTATACTTAATGTTGTTACTTCGGAATGTAATGTTGTAATAATGTTTTATATTGCTCATGCAGGTAACAAAATCTAATGTTCTATTTATGCTAATAATTTACCTTCCAAAAACATAAAATATATTGTAATGTTATTCCATTATTTATATTGGCAAGTATGATAAGATACTGATAACCAAAATAATGTAATAGCATGGCAAAACCTCAGGTTCTCTCCGCACTATGTAGCTGAACATGCACACCAAAGAGAACTACTCAGGTTCTTCTTTAATTCATAATTAGAAAATTATAACATAACATAGATCAATATAAGATTCCCGTCCAACATCAAAAGTCCACAAAAATGTCTCTTCTATTTTTTAAGCTTACTTATATTTAGGAATTTTCTATTAATTCATCCACCCATGTAACAGTCACAAAAACCCAAGTGCACACTTATGGCCATAAACTTGAGGTTCTGCTAACATAAAATACTAACATAAATTTGAACTGCTTATTTTTAAAAAATATAAAATCCCGAAAAGAAACAGACACCATAAACTGCTACTAACATAAAATGCAATAGTCCAACCCAAAGGAAAAGTCATCATAAAATGGATTGAAATACTATAATCTGATCTAAACATTTGAAAGTATAAGTTAGATATTAATGAGTACCCTACCTACTATTACCAAATCTAATAGTCTCTTCCAGAACTTCGTAATAAAATTGAGGTACAATGGCATTATCCTGCAAATATCATAGAACACGTTGTAAAATGGCTACAAATGACAAGCGAATTTCATTTTGTTTATGCTATTTATACAATTGAACAAATTATTAATAAGAAAAATGTAAAAGAGATGTCAATATCAGCAACTTATGTCATTAAGAAAGTACTGATCTGGTCACTTTATTTTAGCTCAAAAATATTTTCAAATAACTGCAATGGTATCTTAAAATCTCAATAGAAAAAAAAGAAAAGATAAATAACCAAAACTTTTCTCCTTTCAACATATTTACCATGAAGTTGACATAGTAGATTGGAATATTGTTGATTTCACTGACCCCAAAGAGTTGTTATGAGGCTGCTTGTGCTATTGCTTGAAGAAACTTACATTGGCTGTTAATGGGTATGTGGTCATGCCCAAGAATACGTATACCCAAGTTTGTTTTGGTTGAAAGGAACTCATTTTTGGCTTGAACTACCTTGATTAAGTAAAAACTGCTCTAAAACAACGCAATGGATGAACCTGCATCAGATAATGGACACAAAAAAAAATATCTATTTAATTACATACTATTGAACTCTACAACTATAAATCATGATATATCAATCAAGCCATAGCAAAAAGAGAGAGAAAAAACATGGATATTATCGAAACGCATAGATTGATGCTAAAAAAAAAATTTACAATACAGAATTTGTACATAAATCTTGAGCTAGCAAATAGATCAAAAATCTCCTCCTCAGTGGCGGCATCCTCGACGTACTCGCCCCGGACTTCACAGCCGACAGTATGCAAAAAAATGATAAAATTGTATTTTTTTTTTCAATTGAAGTAGCTAATTAAAGAACACCCAGAAAAGGAATCTAATTTTTGGGCTTGGAATTCTATTATGTGGAAAGACCACCTATTGAAAAGAATTGAAAAGAAGAAAGAGCTTGAGAATTCCATGGGTTTCAATGTGAAAGAGCTGGATAAACACAGTTTTTACTCTTTACTATGTTTTGGTCGATTAAAACACAGAACGTCTACATATCATCACACCATTGCAATGACAAAGGAAGAAACGCACAGGTTGACCACTAGAATAAAAAAAAATACGGATCTACAACGTAAAATTTAAAACCCTAAAGAAAATCATAAAAAGAGCGCGATAGAAATACCAAAATCAAGAAGACGGGGAACTTTTGGATCTGTTATGGAGTTGCATATGGTTCGCTTTTTCTCCCTTTTCTTACCACTCCCTTTGCGGGTCACAGCCAAAAAAAAATTAAAAAAAAATCTTCTATTGTTTACCAAATGGCAGCAAAAAATTCTCAGTGATTTGTATGGCGTGAGCGGGGATGGCTAGGGATAGCATCGCCCGAAACTTCCATGAATCGGGCAAAAAATTGAAGTCACCGGCAATTTCGTGGATGCTGGTGTGAGGGTGAAATATCCCAAGTAGGACACAGGCCTATTATTTAGTGCACTAGAAGACAAGAGTGAAGAAGAGTTGAATGGATCAGATCACATGGGAGACAAGACATAAAGGCAAGCAACTGACACATGCAAGAAATAATATCCAGACCAAAGCCTCTATATAAAGGCAATCATCAGAATATCTAAGTGTTGGCTCGATCAATATCTTTCGATAGCTTAATATCTCTGGCTGTATAACAATTTATCTATTCTCTCAGATCGCCTACTTCATCTTCTCAGATGAACCCAATAGTTTATACCAGTAGTATCATGTATTTTATTTATGTATAATGAAAGCCCTGAGAGACTGTAAAAATATTCATTATAGTGGATTCCGTTCCCCAAAATCCCGTGGACGTAGGCCTTACGCCGAACCACGTAAATACTGTATTTCTATATTTATTTATATGTTATCCGCGTACGTATGGCCGCACCGAAGTCTCACCGGGGGCCTCAAACGACACCCATCAAAGCCCAACTCGCTCCAGTGGGCTATGAATGATTTAGTTTCCTGCCCTGGTCTGTTGAGATTTTTGTGACATCAACATTGGCGCCGTCTGTGGGATGGTTAGACCAGAGGTGGGAAAATGATGATTTTCTGGAATATTGGACGACTTCTCAGACATGCAAATGGTATCTCCAGATAAGTGTTCTAAACTTGTTATTTTTTTATAATATCGAATAAAGGCGAAATAATATCTCGCCTAGAATAGAGACTTGTTTCTCGTCTCCTTTTTATAGAGAATAAGTTGATATTCTCTCACGGACAATACACTCGCCAATTGTTATTTTTATTTTATAAAAATAGTCTGTATACAAGCTCGCCAGATAAAAACCAGGCGAACACACTCACAGCATAGTGCATATAGATGGATCACGTGTACTGGACTTAGAAAAATACTGTGCACTTAAGTGCACAGTGGGGTCACGTGTGCATGGCACTGCCATGCACACAAGCACGGCAAAGTGCTGTGCCCAGTTTATGGGCATGCACCTAGGAACTCGCGGCGCCCCGCCGTGAGTGGAGAAGCTCCGCCTGCAGTCCCATTGGGACCGCCGGAATTTTTTGGGCCCGCCACCCCAGCGGGCCCACAGCCCAAAGCACGGGCATGCATGCCCTACATGCCCGCCTGGCTTACCCCACGGGACTGGGCTTAGTCCCGTGGGTCCTCCACGAAATAGCTGCCGGCAGTCATCACCGTGATTGCCGGAACCTTCTGTCCCCGATGGGACTGCCCCCTGCCGGTGTCCTTGCCGGCAACAGCATGTTTGGGCACTACTGCTCAAAAACGACGTCTAGGCCGTGCCCAATCCACTCGGAGCATGGGTGGATGGTCGGCGGCCACCGTTGAGGCCGCCGACATCCTCTGCTCCCGATGAGGCTACCGCCCACTTACACATGGCCCGCCATTCGCCTCTTGGATAGACCATCCACACTCCACGGCAGCTCGATCACTTCACGCCCTCACATCTCGCCCGAACCACTTCACGACCATTACAGAGCTCAGCTCGCCAGCTCGCCGCCTCTCACCCGCTCGCCAACAGACCACCAAACCCAGATTACCACCCAACTCGCCATGCACCATGCTAGCCAAACCAGCTCGCCGGCGACTCCTCACCTCGCCAACCTCACAACTCACTCGCCCAAAACTTTTCACAGCTCGCCCAACACAGACGAGGGCCCGCCATTTATCTGGCGTTCGTCATAGACCATCGCAGCTCGTCCAATCTATTGGCCCACCATTCATGCTCGCCTAGACCATCCTCAAACAACCTGCCTTCTCATTAGCTCGCCCTCTCACCAAGTTCACATAGTTCGCCCAAAACATGACCACCTCACTTCACTTGAGCTCCTCATGACTTAACCCTATTTAGCTTGAGCACGCCCGACATGTTCATATTCACCAGGACAACCATGCTCGTAAAAAAAAAAAAAAAAAAAAAAACCAGAAAGGGGAAGGAAGAAGACAGGTCACTCGCCACCTTAAATCACGAGAATTAAAAATGTTGCAATACTACGAAATCGATTTTCACAAATTTTATATTTCGAATGCACATACAAATTCGGACCCAACACTTGGACTTAGTGGCATGAAAATTCATATTTCTATTTAACAAAATTGTTTTGCAGCGTAAAGTTGACGCACCCATTCCACGGCAACGCCAATTCCATGCTCGTCATACGGGATCAGGTTTAGTCACGGGGTCGTCCGACCACCCATGACCAGCCCAACGATTCGTTCGTCAAGGGCTCGAGGCTTGAGGTCCAGCACCCAAATTCACTCGTCAAGTCCTTACATCCATGATAGGCTCGAGGCTTGCGATCGCCCACCAAGCACACTCGGCAAGCCTCATCTCGGATGCTTGTGAATCGCGGGGTTGAATCTCGGGTCCAGGCTTGCACGTAAACCCTCGCACAACTGGTTTCCCGCCAATGACTGCTTGTGGATTGCGAGGTCGTAAACCCTCCCACCTTACGGCATTTTCTTGATAACGTATATATTGCAAGTTTTTATAACCTCAAACACTGAAGACGAACCACCACTTTCTCAATCAGCCGAACTGCGGGGTCGCCTGGGTACCAAGTCTCGTCCCTCAGTTCGCTTGCCAAAGGGAAAGAACATGTTCCTTTGCCTTCAGACCGCGGGGTCGCTTGGGCTCCAAGCCTCGCCCCTCGATTCGCTCGCCAAAGGAAAGGAACCTGTTCCTTCGTCTTCAAACCGTGGGGTCACCTGGGCTCCAAGTCTCGCCCCTCGGTTCGCTCACCAAAGGGGGTCGCCTGGGCTCCAAGCCTCGCCCCTCGATTCGCTCGCCAAAAGGGTCGCCTGGGCTCTAAGTCTCACCCCTCGGTTCGCTCGCCAAAAGGGTCGCCTGGGCTCCAAGCCTCACCCCTCGGTTCGCTCGCCAAAAGGAAGGAACCTTCAGACCGCGGGGTCGCCTGGACTCCAAGTCTCGCCCCTCGGTTCGCTCGCCAAATGGGTCGCCTGGGCTCCAAGCCTCGCCCCTCGGTTCGCTCGCCAAAGGGGTCGCCTGGGCTCCAAGTCTCGCCCCTCGATTCGCTTGCCAAAGAAGTCGCCTGGGCTCCAAGCCTTGCCCCTCGGTTTGCTCACCAAAGGGAAGGAACCTGTTCCTTCGCCTTCAGACCACGGGGTCGCCTAGGCTCCAAGTCTCGCCCCTCGGTTCGCTCGCCAAAGGAGACGCCTGGGCTCCAAGTCTCGCCCCTAGGTTCGCTCGCCAAATGGAAGGAACCTGTTCCTTCGCCTTCAAACCACGGGGTTGCCTGGGCTCTAAGCCTCTCCCCTTGGTTCGCTCACCAAAGGGAAGGAACCTGTTCCTTCGCCTTTAGATAACTACATCACCACTCGACAAATCATCTGAATGAGAACTTTCAATAACAAGGACAGGTGACGCTACCCACGATTCGCCCACGAATCATCACACTTAAGGGTTAATAAGGCTCGGAAGACAAATTACCATCATCCCAGTTTTCGGATACTTTAAAATTCCCACCAAAGTATCTTTGGTAAGAATTTGCAGGGTACTGTGAGAGTGAAATATCCCAAGTAGGGCCCAAACCTATTATTTAGTGCACTAGAAGACAAGAGTGAAGAAGGGTTGAATGGATCAGATCACATAGGAGACAAGACATAAAGGCAAGCAACTGACACACGCAAGAAATAATATCCAGACCAAAACCTCTATATAAAGGCAATCATCAGAATATCTAAGTGCTGGCTCGATCAATATCTTTCGATAGCTTAATATCTCTGGCTGTATAACAATTTCTCTATTCTCTCAGATCGCCTACTTCATCTTCTCAGATGAACCCAATAGTTTATACCAGTAGCATCATGTATTTTATTTATGTACAGTGAGAGTCCTGAGAGACTGTAAAAATATTCATTATAGTGGATTCCCTTTCCCAAAACCCCGTGGATGTAGGTCTTACGTCGAACCACGTAAATACTGTATTTCTATATTTATTTATATGCTATTCGCGTACGTATGGCCGTACCGGAGTCTCACCGGGGCCTCAAACGACACCCATCAAAGCCTGACTCGATCCAGTGGGCTGGGAATGATTTATTTTCCTACCCTGGTCTGTTGAGATTTTTGTGACATCAACAGCTGGTCCTCAGCAAATGCACAATTTGGTTGGATGTGTGGAATGAGAATCAAAATTTCTCTGAATCATAAATTGTGGATTTCGCCCAAATGATATATGCGTAACAGAGAGAGAGGTCGGGAAGAGAGGGAAAAATCTCGCAGGCACGCGTATGAAGCAGTCTATTTATATTATTCACTTATAACGGCAAAATCTTATCGTCCCACAAAAGGCTACTGAACAAATAAAAGGGTAAAAAAATACAGGCGTAGATGTTTCGTTACAATATACAGGCGTAGCTGTTTCGTTACACAACCTTTTCAACTTCTACATATCATTATTTTTTAATTTTTTTAAAATTTTTTAATATTTTTATTTTGAATTTGTTTTCTTAAAATTAATTTAATTTGTTTTATTTATTATCCATATATCAAATAATTAATAAAAAAAAATATGGTGTATGAAAGTTGTGTGAATAATAAGAAGTTGTGAAGATTTTTTCTTACTTATAATGACCATTCTATTTTTGTCCGCATGTTTTTTCCGATAACAATGACCATTTTTGACATCTTCAACCGACACCACAATTTTGTGAATAAAACCTTGTATTAACGGCAAGTTTTTAATTGTGAAAAAAAAAACGGTGGCAAATGGCCAAAAATGTTGTAGTGTGCACTACAATATATTAGCCCTTTTGCGACCAGATTTTTTGTTGCAGATAAAAACTTGCAGCAATAAGTCACTTTGATTCACCAGTTGACGTCTCCAATAAATGAGGTAGAATTTTTCAATAATACACTCTTGTATAAACAAAAAATTATTGATGCAAATAATATGGTGGTTACAAGTCATTGGTCGACACTTATGTCTTTGTATTGACTATGGGCGATTGCCGCAATTAGAATTTCCTTTGTAATACTAAAAACTCATTTGTATGAAGGCCATTGATTTATGTTTTTCCTAGTTGGATGCTTTTTCATAATTCCAATGTCCTTGAGACAATCACCTCTCTTCAGAGTATTAAAGGCCTTTTGTATTTTACTTATCAAGACAATCTTGGGAATTGAACTTGCATATTTTTTGTTTTAGTTAGGGGTGCTCCTGATTCAACAATAGATTGATTCTCTGATTTTTTTCGTCTCCTTGTTAGGTATTATTCATATATAGACCTTGGCTTATATGCCTATCTTTATGAATAAAACTTCAGATTACCTATCATGAAAAGAGTTTCTAGTTTTTGAGTTAATATTCTTTCCCTCATTGCTGATGCAATGATGAAAAGGTTTGTGAGTTTGAGTTGTGTGCTATGTATGTCATAGTTTGTGTAAACTTTATATAGATCAATCCCGATTTGGGACAGCCCGACTGATCCCCCCCTTCCCCCCCCCCCTCCCAAAAAAAAGAAAAAAAAATAGCCTTCCTCCAACCACACAGGAGGACACGTAATAAATTAGTCTATATGCAACCTACACTAAGACACAGAAGGCCCTGTTGCACTTTTCTATTTCTTTCCTTTTCATCCCCCCTTAAATCAAAGTGACTTGTCTTGTCAGCACAAATGCATATTACCCTCCTCCCCTCTCTCTCATTTTGATGTTAAATTTTCCAAAAGACAATAACGTTGATTGGAAACTTTCCTGCAATAAGCTTCTACAATGGCAAGATTGAAGAAAATAAAATAATAATAATAATAATAATAAAATACCAGAGCAATTCACAATTTACACTTCTTTTGATGGACTTTTTATATTTTTTTTCTTTGTTTTGCTTTTCTTTTGCTGTTGAAAGCTTTATCATTGGTTTTTGAGTATTTCTGCCAAAAAAAGAATAAGTTTGAGAATTGTTTCATTATTCTTACTTTTTAAAGTCACATGTTGATTGCAACTAAATATTGATGATATTGTCCACAATTTTTTTATTACCTATAATTGACTTCCTTTTACTCATTGTTTAGCTGCTCTATGGAGGGGTCATATAGTATCAGGAATATTTTGTTTTTAACTTTTATCTCAAAATTGGTAGCTGTAGTGTAGATAAGTTACATTCTATTTCATCTTTTCAGCGTTGGTCTTGGTAATGGACCAGCATGTGGAATATAAAGGGTCATTCCTAGACTCTATAATTCATGGTGACCTCTAGCCATCTCATATTTATCCTAGAATATTATTTTGTGGGGATTGCTCAAACTCATGAATTTGCTTTGGATCCAAGTCCCTAAAATGCAATGGGAAAGATTAAATCTTTCAAGGATCAACACATATTTGGTTCGATTTTTTTCTTTATGTAGTCCAAAGTTTTTTGTGTTCTTTTAGCTTAATATGACATTGTTAATATCTTACAGTGGTGGGTTTTTAATGGTGCAGAAGAATACCTTCAAGACTCAAAAAATATAATTTTGAAATGCCCAAATTGAGTCCCGGTAAGTTTTCACGGTATTCTATGGCTTTGCTTTCAAGTAATATTTTGCTTTGATCTTGTATAAGTTTTTTAATTTATTTAAGTTTCATAGTATCTTAATTTTATTAATGGGTGCTGGTTTTTCTGTTGTCATGCAATGGGGTAGTAGAAATATGGCTTGAACACGGTAAGATACTAAGAGAAAATGTCTTGTATTTGATGGAAATTTGGAATGGTGAATATATTAATTTTGATGGTATAGGATATTAAGAGAAACCCTGAGGTGAACACTTTTGACAATCAATTTTCTGTTTCTATAAACTCGAAAAGCTATTGTGCAGAAAGTTGCTTGTGGCTTATGGCTCTCGACCATTGAAGTCTGAGGTCATTATTAATCAAGAAATTTCAACCCCCGATATTTGCTTATAGCTTTCTGCTTTCCTCTTACATTTTGCAATCTCAGAAAATCTGGGAGAGGTAGCTGCAAAGGTATTCTTTTATTAACGAAGCTTATTTTTGCTGTCATTTATTTTATCATATTTATTAGCTATAAACTATGTAGTGCTACTAACTGCATTGATGATGAGACTTTTGTTGTTGTTGATATTATCATTTAAATTTTGTAGCTCATTCTTATTCAACAGAAGATTTTCTGTGGTGTCACCAAATTATGTATTGAGGCAATATAAGCAATCCAGGATCATTATTTAAAGAATATCTATGTTTATCTTTCAGCCAAATCCTTCCTCTGGTCCCTGGTTCCCTTTGAGTAAACATAGAATAAGCAATCCCTAGTAATTTAGGAAACTCTTTCCTGTTGTTTCTCTTTCAGTCACAAGTGTTTTACTCGTATATCAGGAAGATGGAAACATTAGCATCAGCTATTGTTGTGTAGGAAGTGAGGTTTTGAAAATTGACAATCTCCTCTTGTTTTCAATTAATAATTGTTTGCAGGTTCTGTTTTGGGGAGAAAGTATAAGCCTTCACTTGATATCAAATGAAATTTTTTATTTTTTGTTCATTTACTACCTTAAAGCCTGAGTAGTGCGCACGCAGAGGATAATAATATCCATTTGGGTTGGAATATAACAATAAATTTCCACCTTTCTATGAATATATAAGTTCTTATGTCTTTGTGCAATCAAAGTTTCAAAATGATCGGTTTGCTGAGAATAAGTTGTTTTTCTAGGATTTTTTTTATCCTTGTTTGGTTACTGAGAAACCACGGAAAGCTTTTTAATTTGTTCCCTATTTTTCTCTCGTCTACATCTGTTACTGCTCTGTTGCTGCAGCCTTCACAAGATAGACAGGTTTCATTTCTCTCTCACTCAAAATCTCCTCACTTTGTTTTTTCCTTGAATAGATTTAGTATAGTTGAAATGTATGAATATGATTAATTTGTGTCTTTTTGTCCTTTTAGGGATATTTTTTGTTGCTATAATTTTACCCCTCAGCTAATTAGTGCAATGCAGTAACGTCATATAGGCCATTGAGAAAATTGTTGAGATAATTCTTTGTCATGCAATAACGTCAAAATGCTATCAGACATTTTTGTTTAAGCTCTGTTCATTAGATGGCAGACTTTATTAATTTTGAGACATGTATATTGGACAATAAAACTTCAAAAATATTTGTTTAATGTTATTTCTGTCTATTACAAATGATGTGATCTTTAGAATTTTTTTGCAATTTTGAAAATTGCATAAGGATGCAAGCATCCAGATCATTGTAGGGAAAGACATTTGATGACTTGGTTTTGAGCAATCCCAAGAATGTTCTTCTAGAGGTTTGACATTTTTGTTCTTTTCAACTATTTTTCCTTTTGAGTGCTGCTATGTGTACTTACGAAAAATGTAAAAAAAACGTCATCACTTGATAATTGAGTGCAATAATAAGTGGTAAAGCAGTAAAAAGTCAAACGAAGTAAAATAGGAAGTTTACAGAATTATTAAAATTGCATAATAAACACAAACACTTATCTATAAAAATAGAATTATTAAAACAAATGAATATTATAAAACAAACAAGTCATTTGAGTGTGAGTTTATTATATTATTTTTGTCATACTATTATGTTTTAATACTCGTTTTATAAACCAATGAGTATTCTAATTGTTTTAATATTATTTTTTATTTTAAAATTTGAAATGTTTAACGATTTATTATATTCTGTGAGTAAAAAAAAGTAATTATAATAATAATATGAGATGATATGAGATTCTATAGTTTGTTTTTATAAATAAATTTTGAAAACCTTTGTACCCCATCTCAGATTTTCTTAATTTTTTTTAAATAATATTAAAATAGAATTATTAAATTTAGTTATACCTTTATAAGAAAAAATTATAGGTAAGAACTATTAGATTTGATAGCCAATTTTTAGCTCCAGATAGCCACAATACAGTTAAATTCGATAACCACTTTGTTGCATGCATCCAGTTTACTGATATTTATAATTTGTCTACAAAGGTTTTCAAGACTTACTCACCCAGGCCACAAAGACAAAAACACACTCTCACCGTCTTTTCATTTTCCATAACTTTTTTATGTTTGCATTTATTACTTCACTTCGTTTCTTTTAATTTTGCTTTACTTTTACGTTTGCTTTTAACTTATCAGCTATCATGTGGGTGGAGTATTAATAATACGTTTTTAGTACATTTTGTTTAAGTACAAAAAGCATTTCTCTTTTCCTTTACTCATGACATCTAAATTCATTGTTTTAATTGAAAATGAAGTCCTGTTGGAAATCATCTTTCTTATAAACAGATTGTAAAATCTAGGCTAAATGTAATTAATAATTTTCTTTGTGAAGCAGGTCAAACAGTAATTCTAATATACCTGCATGCATAAATACACTAATGTATTGGTGAATCTGTTCATCATTGAGGAATCCCTACAGGTAACAATGTTGAAACTGATTCAAAAGAGGTTGGGCCAAACACTGAGGGTGAAAGTTTGGGTGGGTTTATTGTTGAGAGCTTTGATGGTCCTCACAATGTCTCCTAATCATTTATATATTAACGTTCCTTTCTACATATTTACATTCCTAATCATCTATATATTTACATTCCTTTCTTCTAATCGTTTAGTTATTTAGTTTATATTCTAACACTGTTTAAATTGATAACTGAATACCATATAAGATCTCAATATAATTTCTGCCTATATACTATTTTTTGTGTAAAATATTTAAATTGAGAGAAGAGATAAATTTAATTATTTGATTTATAATTTAAGAGCAAAAATAAAGTATACTTATTTTAACTTAAATAAAGTATTTTAACTATGCTTATTTACTTTTACTTGCAAGTATACTTCTATTTTTTGTATACTCTTACCAGTAGACTAGCCAAGATGCCTAGGCATCTTGGGTAGCTCGCTAATCATCCTTACTTTTGATATTTTGAAAGGGTTTTTTGAAGGCATCTTGGGTAGCTCGCTAATCATCCCTACTTCTGATATTTTGAAAGGGTTTTTTGAAGCTACATGCAGTCAGGCTGATAGGAGAAGATGGTATTTTGAACCTTTTGGTGGGCAACTTGTTCAATGGATTGGAGGGAACCGTACAAGGGCAAGACAGTGTACAATGCCAGTATTGACAGTTTTGACTTATGCACAAAGCACATTAGTTGGAGACCTCCTCAACGGTATGCATTTCTATTTTTCTACTAGACATTGTGTGATTTGTGGAGTGATTGTATATATTTACAACTAGAGAATGCATACAACATGTGACACATTAATTGTGGACTGATTGTTGGATATATCTTCCTGAAAATTAAGACTTAGGTTCTATTCAAAAAATCTACATTGGATACATACCTAATTAAGATGACTGTTGAAATGAGAACAGGGACCATGAATGAAGACAGTTAGCTATTTGTAGGTGATTATGAGATAGCATATATGCTGCTGGTTGTGATGTTGTGTGATCATGTGAGTTTATATTATCCATAGAACAACACATGGGGAATGTGTTTAATATTTTTCTGTACTATACATATGCATGCAGTAGCTAATTTCCACCATTAACAGAAAATTGAATGTGGCATGGTTGTTAAATATATAGTTTTCTTGGGAATTTATATGGCTTTCTGAATTGGATACATACAACATTAAAATGATTGTTGAAATGATTCTATGGACCATGCATACAGGTTGAATTAAAGCTGTTTGTTAGTAATAGTTACATAACATATATGCTACTGGTTTTGATGGCATGTGATAAAATACAGATTATATAATGAAGGGGTCATAAAAACTTCTTTGTTATAAAATTAATTAAGCCCATACCTCACAAAAGTCATGGGAAACTCATTTAGAAAATCCGTTAAAAGATATCTGGTACTCAAGAGCAATACATTGAGGAAGAGATTGAAATATACTTTCGCGTATGTATATGCAAAGGAAAAAGACAAGATATGTAGTGTTAAAGCAACTAATAGGAGGTGACTCACAAAATAATATTATTAAACTTAGTTCTTCTGATTTCTTTTCTTTAATTTCTCCTTTTATTAGGTAATTATATAGTTATAATTAAGCTTGATATTTCGTTAGGGAATAAGTTTGTCGATCGGCCAGGCCGATGTGTGGGTTAAGAAAAGTCATGAATTGTGCTTTGCAAAAATAATTAGAACCCAAAATTAGCACAGCTTTTCTGCCTGAAAAAAGCAAAGGTCTATATATATATATGTATATATATATATATACACACACACACATACACACAGTATTCCGTTTGGTTGGTTTGCTTTGCATTTAAAACAAGTTTTTCTTGTAATGATTATATGGTTTAATTAGGGATTATTCTATCGAACCGGCCTTGTGCATGCAGGGTTAGAAGTAAGATTGAGTTAGCAATTATTACTTGCATGTTTGGAATTACACTAGGAAATAGAGAAAATCTAAACAAATCAATAATTTTATATCATAATTAAAAAAGTTCAATGGTGGAGCTCTAGGAACGAGCTTTGCTTTGAAGATAGAGAGCGAATAATGGTGGAGCTCTAGGATTTTTTTTTTTTTTGCATACCCTTTTACTATGGTTCTCAGCCATTATACTTTATGAAAATAATGTGCATGATTTCTTGTCTTTTAGTTTGAGCTCTTAGAATGTAATTAGGCGTGTTTCTTTGTATACTTCATGTGTAATTGGGCTATGCCTTTTATATTCTCTTTAATAAAATGCTTATTACTTATAAAAAAAAATTAAACAAGTTCAAAATATTTGGCTAGCTAGCTGATCTACACTTCTACAAACCTTTTTTTCCCTTTTGGGACAATAAGTATATAATGGAATGCTAGCGTCACAGCATCAAGTTCAAAATGTTGTTTGTTGAAAGACATGACTATTGGACATTAGCATTAGTCATGGCCTTAAATAAAAGAAATACTTTTATATCACTAATCTATGGTTTGGGGCTAAATTACTAAATCTGAGGTAAAACTTGTAGAAAATTGTTTAAGATCTAACCTAAGGGATTACATGCATAAGCATATAATAATTATCAATGGAAGTATGTTTATTGACACGTTAAATATATACTTGATATAAAAGCAGTCCAGGTAATTAATTGCCGACTATATAAGTTTTTGTGTTTTTAATGTTTTTAAAAAATCTTCTTTTAGACGCCTACTTCATGATTACACCAAATGCATCATTAATGTGAAAGCATATTGTTAATGTTGTGTTCCATGGCCTAGGCAGGGCTAGCTCAATGCTTAGGCCATTGCCAAAGGCCCTATCTAATACAAGGCTTCCAAAAATAAAAGTGATTACGTGATTTTTTTGTAAATAAAAAACTATTTCATTAAATAAAATTTAAATAAATATATATTTCAATATGTGCAAGGCACCATAACACTAAATCTAATATTTAATACAATGATTTTCTTTTTCTAAATAATTTTAATATTTAATACAATAAATTATTTATATTTTTAATTATATTTTCTTTTAAGATCATGTTAAATTAAGGTACAAAATTTATATGATCAAGACCTCATTTTATATAAATTGTTGTATTAAATTTCGCCTCTGACCTCAATATATATTGAGCTGGCCCTGAGCCTAGGCTACTAATGAGCGATGGACCAAACAATTTAATTTATGCTATTATCCTTTTGATTTCTCAATAATATTATTTATACTATTCATATTGACCAAATAGTCACATGAGGTTCTGTATAATGTATATAGGTGGAACAAGAAGCCTATTTTGAGGAGGGAGACAACACATATACTACTTGTTGGCCAACTTTTTGAAACGAGGAGCAGGAGTTTAATGCTAATAACACATACAATGATGAGGTTTTGGAAGGATCCAACCGTGTAAGGTCTTGAAACCATCGATGGAAATATTTCATCATTTGTGACTGTTTATGCTCGCGTGTGTTAGTATTTGTTTCTTGCTTAGGGATTTTCACATTCTGATTGTTTGCATTTTTCATTGTGCATGTTGTATGTTACTAGACTACCAAAATATTTAGGCTTTAGGCAAATTTGGTTGAGTTTTATTTGCTTGGTGGCAGTGTTGAACAGCGCACTAAAAAAAGTTTATTCACCACAATTGCTTTCTTTTTACTGATGTTTGCTGCATGGAGGAGCACACTGTTTTCAAAAAAAATAATACAACTAATTGTGCCTAAACTTGAGACGACTATGCAGAATAGATCTATAGTTACCTTTCATGAAGTTTGATTTTGTCATATGCAAATATCGTCATCGATAGATCAAAATATATTTTGTAACTTTGGTCTTGAATTGAGATTTTAAATTCATTACCAGCACTGTTTTCTTTTTTTATCATCTCATGAGATCGGCTGCATAGAAAGACGACATTCTACATAGTGTTAACAATACTTTGGCAACTTTATCATTTATGGTTATAGTCACTTATCATTTTATTTGCAAACCATGGTGGAGGGCATTCTTTCATACAAGAGCAGATCATGTTCTTAAACTTAAGCTTAAGGGGGCAAACTGTAAAAAGTGGGGGGACGATATTAATTTTTGTAAAACTTATCTCTTGAAAAGTTTAAAAAATAAAAATTTGATTAGTTAAAAAATCAGCAGCCCTAACCATGGCTGGTTGGCTTTGAACAATGATTAATTTAAAGCCTTAGTGACCCCTAAAAAGAATACAATTAGTGGGAATATCGATATTGTTTTTCCATCTCTCTTTTCCTTTACTTTTTTCACTTGTAACGTTTCTAGATTATGTTCTAAAGACCACCTTTATCTTATATATGTCGATCATATGCATTTTATTAATGTAAGACCGATATGCAATTCTAGATTGTTTTTATTTTCAGGTACCTATTTTTGTTTCTTGGTTTTTGTTCATGTTTTTTCACTTGGGTAGTCATTTTTTGTTTCTTATGTTGCGCACATTTGCTATAGTTGTTGTCCATTTCACTCATTGTAATTTTATCTAATTATGCCTCTTCATTTGATATTGTATGGATGGATGGTTGAATGTACTTAAACCAACCTGGGTTGTACAGTTTCTACGAACTATACACATAATTTGACTGCTAAAATAAAGTTCTTGTATATATATATATAGATGATATAGTCTACTAAAGGGTTTAAAATGTGTGTTGGAGTGAGAACATATATAGGATCAGGATTACTAATCAGAGTCAAATGTAGTATCAATTTTGTCTTTTGTTTTATTGAGAAACTTGCTTATTTTGTGGGAAGATTCTTTTTACTACTCAATAAATAAAATCTTTTCTTTAGGCAGAACATTCAAATTATTATTTGTTGGGCAACCAATTACTTTTTACTTTTTATTTTACTTGTGTTTGGTATCTCCAAAACTTTTTAGTATCAGTTTTGTATTTATTTCTAAATGAGGCTAGGGACCATGCATTCTTTTATGAAAGTTGGTTCATTATTCTGTATTGTTGTATGTTTGCATGAAAAGAAGGGCATATGTGATGTTTTGTATTTTCTATCATTAACTGAACACACAATAATGGGGTTTTGGTTAATATTTTCAAAACTAAAAATATGCAGCAGATTTTTTTAACTAACAACCAAGGGGAAATATTTTTCTGAATTTGGTGTATGAAAGCCGCATTGAGTCCACCGTTTGGCTTGTTCTCAATTGAATGAACATGGATCTCTCAGCAAAAATTAGCTGGTTGTGTCTTGCATATTTGTGATATTATTTACATGGTTCACATTACTAGATATTTAAGTAATGTGACTGCTAATAGTAAAGTGATCTGGAACTGGTTGTTGCATATAGATTTGAATTGGTTGTCGCATATAGCTGGTTGTCCCTACTTTTTTATATGATTAATTTTCTGCATTGGATTTCCAATGTTTTGTGAAAAACTGCTATAGTGTTTGGTATTTGTGATTTCTTGTATTTTTTATAAACTGAATATAACAACTTGGAATGTTGTGGTTAATGTTTGGAAAACTGTATGTATGCAACAGATTCCTATAACAAATAGCTAGCAAGGGGACTTATAAGAAGAAATATAATGCAAATAAACCACAACAAAAACTAGTTGAGAGATCAATGAAGATTGGAGGTGGTTGGTGTTTTTGTGCCAAGACCATATCGGTGTATTAGTAGGAAAGCAGGCCTATTCCCCATGTCATATAGTATTGACACTAGTTCATGTATGTCATGTATTACCTCTAGAAGTTGCCATGCATATGACTGCAAATTATAGCATGTGTATCACTGTTGTTCATGTTGCTAGTACATGCCAGCCTCATGTATTAAGTATGTTTGGATGATCATTTGTTTGTTGAGAACAGGATGATCATTAATATATAAAATAGCTGAAGTATGTCCTGTAATGTACATGCCTTATTTTGGACTTGATGTAGAGATTGTAGCCATTACAATCATATATAGCATGAAGCTGGTTATGCAGTAGTGTTTACATGCATTTTTATTTCTTGACTTGTGGGTGATGGTTACTTTTCATTTATCAAATGTGTTAGTTAGTAATTAGATCAACAGGGCAATTTATGGATCAATGAGTAATTCTACAAAGCATCTACTGTAACAGTGCACATAATGCACTCACTACGTGGCTACTCTGTTTTATTGTTTTATTTTTTTTCTGTTTCCATATGCAACGTGTTTTGCAATGAACCCACACCCCATTTCAAATTTCTGCCCGCGAAGACTCCCTCTGCCAAGAAACGATCCCTGCGACACCCTCCCGCTACCAAGCGCCACCCGCTTCACCATCCCTCAATTCAGCACAACCTCACGACGGTCATCCGTATGCCCAGCACTGCCCCTCCCCACAAGCTCCTTTAACAGACCAATCACATTTGATCGGTGCCCAAAACAGCAATAGCCTCGCTTCTCGCTCTCTCTCTCTCTCTCTCTCTCTCTCTCTCTCTCTCTCTCTCTCTCCTGTGATTTTTGGTATTTTTCGTTGGACGCCTCACGCCGCCTCCATTCCGGGTTCCCGTTGTCTGTCTCTTTCGAAAAGACATATATCCTCCGTCGTATCTTTATCTCCATCTGCTTCTCGTTGCCTCTGCAACGTTAGCCACAACTCCCCCTGATCACTGTCTTTGCTCTCGCCTCCATCCCTGATGTCGCTGTCAACGCCCTCCGCGACGCCATCGCCGGTAAGTATCCTGGTTTTTATCAAAATGAGGCTGCTCTATTTTTCTCAAAAGAAAAAAAGTTTCTCTTTTTCTGATTTTTCACTATGTTTTGAACTCACAAATCTTAGACATATGTATATGGGTTTGGATTTGCTCATTTTTTGTTTGTCAAAGTTAGCATCCCTTGAATTAGAAATATGAGTTTTATTGCGTTTATGTTGTGAAACTCCCTTGAAATTGAGTCGATATCATTTGATTATACATTTGAAGACAATCTTGATCAAGTACCTAGTATATTGACCATTTTTCCCCTCTTTCAGGTAAACCTAATTGGACATTGACTGCAAAAAATTATATTTTATATTTTCCAAAATGACATTCATATGGATCAAAATAATTACCAATTAGAGATAATCTGACCTACAAAGTGACATTCATATGGATCAAAATAAGTTAGGACCATTCGTAAAGATAAACAATTCAAGGAATTATTTGAAGAATGATTTGAATTGCTTCAATAATTATCGTTTGGATAATTAATTGCTTCTGTGTTTTTTAATGTGTATATTTACATTTCTTCACTTGGTTGTCCTGTTCTATGCATCTTGTTCCAGTAGAGGTATAGAAAGTTTACTTGTTTTTACTTCTTATAGCTGAAAAATGTTGGCAGCTAGTTAGGGAAGAAGCTGCTCTCCATAGCTTTGCCAGTTAATGATGAGAAATCATATTTTCTCCATAAGTCTGTAACAATCTATTGGAAATGGGACTAAATTTCGAGATTAATTAGAAGTGATATATATAGGGCTTATAGTCTAAACACTTATTGCTTTGATCATCTTATCTATTACAATATAGGTCATTGATGTTTCTTTCATTTTGGTCTCCATTTTTTGCATTAAATTGATTAGTTTTTTAGATTTTTATTTGGGTCAGTAGTGTTTACGAAGTTTTAAAGGTTCCTTAACTTATAGATGCATATGGTAGGTTCATTGTTCTAGAATCTCAATTTATGTTTTTGTTTTGATATATATTATATGGTGGATCTTTTTCCCTTGGTTTGGAATTTAGGATGCAATCAATATTCTATCTTTTGCTGTACTAGCAAAGTCTTCAAGGTGAGCACCCACACCCAAAGCTACTTCTGTCAATTAATTATCAAAGGCATGATCTTGCAACAACCCTTGAAATAGCAAAATGGCAGGTATTAATGTTGACCTCGACCTTAGCTATTTATCTATTTTGTTAGTCTTCTTAAGTTTTTTTAATCTTATACTGGTTATTATCTCTAATCAGGTGGAAGATTTTGTAAGAGCAGTCAACTTGTCATCTGTGATAGACAAGTCTCAAAGGTGAGAAGATGTAGTTTCAAGACACAAGAAATTTTTTAGAGCCATCAGGGAACAAATAATTCATGTGCAGAAAGGCCTCAAAGATGCTTCGTTGCAAGATACAGTGAAAAATACTGAGCGGGTTGACTTATTTCATGCTATTATTCTTAGACAAAAACTCACATTAGAGAATACATCATTGTAGAGGAACTAAGAAAATAATAATGAAACATCTAGCTGCAGAAATCTGTAGCATACCTCATAGTTAGTGCACAATGTAAGCACATGCACACCTTGATACAGTTTCACTGGTTTTGTGTCAAGAATCCCATCTGGTTTTGTGCTAAGAATCCCAGCTGGTTTTGTGCACAATTACTTACCTATTTGGTATCATTATTAACTTTTTATTTGCTTGTTTTATGTGTAGTTGTGGAGATGGTGCAACCTATGGTGCAATCTGTGCCAAAATCTGCTTCTTTTGTGTATTTTTTGTTGTGAAGGGGCTGTTAGTACAACTTGTCAGTTGTGGAGACGTCGATTTGATTGTGGCTCAACGGGTGACCCCAAGCAGTTTTTGTCGTGTGTAGATTTGTATCCAGTCGTGGAGATGCACTCAGTGTTGTTTGTGTAGATTGTAGACTAGGTGCTTTGTGTACAAACACTTGTTCTGTTGTGGAGATGCTTTGGTATTAGTTTATGCTCCTTGTTGAAATGCTATGTTGTAGTATGTGGATTTGTTGTGGTGTACTATGTAGATAGGGGGCGTTGGTAGCACCCACCATGTATACCTTGTGTATATATTGATATGTACGTAAAATCCAGAGTCCAGACAGTGATGTATATAACAACTTTATATGAATTTCTACCATTTTGGTTTAGCTCCAAATTATGCGTTCATGCAAGAATTTCAACAACAATGCTGCTAGTTGTCAACAACTCAATGTTGGAATCTAAGATTAAAAAAAAAAGAACAAAAATAGAGCATAACGGTTTTATTTTGCAATTTGATGGGTTCTCTGTTTTTGTTCTTTGGCTCATTTGCACAATCATAGCAAAAACAAAAACAAAAACAATTTGAACATATATAGAATAAGCATCTCAAAAAACAAAGAAACGAAAAATCTACATAAACTTGTGTTGCTTGGCTAAGGAAGTTTACAAAGTCAATTGAAGTGCACAACCTGTTTTCATTACACAGGTTTATTTAGCAATGTACAATTTACATATAATTATAATGACCTCTCTCTCTCTCTCTCTCAAATTATCAATGTTCACTGCTTGAATTTGCCTTGAAACAGAAATAGCCACTGCTGCAGCAACTTCAGAAGGCTTGAGTCCCAAGAAGTCAATACCTGCATTCAATTCCCACCCATTTCTTCATCAACTGTTGTTAATCTACAATAACATGTCAAGGAGTCATTTTCCAGTGCAATCATGAATACCCTGAGATTGCTGTTGTTGCATCTTAAACTTATCTTCAAGCTCTTTACCTTAATCTGCAATAACATGTCAAGGAGTCATTTTCCAGTTCCCCTTTTTAGTTACATCTCACAACTTACAATTTCCCTAAAGGAAAAGAAAACATTAGCCATTAGAGAGATTTCTCTCAATAAAAAGAAAAGAAAAGAGAAAGTAGCAATGACAATGACATGATGGATGAATATTACATATAACAGGGTAAACAGAGTGCAAAAGTAACTCAGCCATATGATATGCTTGTTTGTAAAATTATGAACATTTCATTAGAATGTGGACATTTTTTAACATAAAGTTGGCCTTTTATAAAACACTGAAAAGTGAAATTAGCCAATAGTAAAAAGAAATAATAAAAAAAAACTTTTTGATGAAGTAAGCAAGACTGAATTTTGTTACTGCTAATTTAGTTTTTGTTCCAGCTCATTCACCTGATTAAACAGTATAAAAAAAACATCGTTAATTTCAACTTCCGATGAGCTAGTTGATATAAAAACTACCACAACTGAGTTTTTCACAACCTCATTTTGAAGGCTAACAGTGTAAGACTCTGATTTTTACAATTCTCGAGCTTGTTTTCAGGTTCCTTAACCTGCTTGACGTAAAACTGGTGTTAAACTTTTCAGCCTTTTAATTTCACCAAACATAAATAACTGAAATCATATCCAAGAAGTAATGGAATATCCAACAAGGTTGAGCAAATTATGTGAAAGAGAAAAAGTTATGATTGATTGATATGAAATTTCAAGCATGACCAAAACCTATGGCTATTAACTGCTTGAATTAACTAAGTAATCATGATACAGACTGCAAAATTTGTAACCAATCTCAACAATCTGGAAGATGTAAAACATATAGCACCCTCATGGCATGTCAATAATTCAAATCCGAAACCTGCATGATTGGACAACAATACATGGCATTCATCTACATTCACACCAATCTTAGTTGCTTGTATTTCAATTAAATGGGACTCCGGGGGGTGGGGAGCATTTTGTGTTAAGATTTAAGAGTAGTTTGGAATATCCATTGCTATAAAATCTCCCGAATCTGTTCTACATGCCATTTTATTTGGTCATTAATGGAAAGAAATTGAAACAGAACACCACAATCTCTGCATGATTTGGTGATTTCAACTCAAGCAGTAGATATGGTTGCCCATTCATCTCGATTTCTTGAAATAAAAAGTTAAAGATTTACGATATTATATATATCTATTAAGAATGTTAAATTTCACAACAAATCTTTTTACTTATAAAAAAATTTTAAATTTCACAACAACCAGTATGAATGGCCATGGCAATAAGCTTTTAGCAAATACAAAGAGGAAAAAAATATGGAGTAATTTGTAATGGGTAATTTGATTATCACCCTTTCAAATTATTAAAAAAAAAACTTAAAATCTACAATCTATAGAAAAAATAACTTTAACAATCAAACACACGCACGAACTATATACATGCGTAGATTATAAGTTTATCTGAATTACCATTAGTTTGCATGTAAATACAGAGAGAAAAAAGAAATGGAGTAAACAGAAAAAATTTTAAATTTTAAAAACTTATAATCTACAATCTATAGATGGAGTAAATAGAAAAAAAAAACAAATAAGTGTATGTGACAGAAAATCCTAGAATAACAGATTACCCTACCGCATATCTGCGGGCTTTGCATCGGTGGGCTAAGGGCAGCTTCTCCTCGGCGGACTGAGGGCTTTGCATCGATGGATTGATGGCTTCACGACCGTGGTTTGAACGGACCGAGGGCTTGGGGACTGAGGGATGTCGCGTTGGGAGTGATCCCCTCGGAAGGGCTGAGGTCGTGGTGGGGATGGCTGTCGAAGAAGACGAAAGGAGGGAGGGCGATTTCATTTTGGGAGGGTTTGGTCTCCAGGGGAAGAAGGGAGGGCGGGAATGATTGAGGGCAGAGAGAGGAGAAACGTGAAACGGGCTGGAGACGTGAAACCGGTTCAATGTTTTAGTGAATCTGGTCCACACGTCATGTGTGCAATGGATTCGCCTATACGATGGCTACTCCTTAGAATTATTCATGGATCAATTAGGTCTATATTTTACTCTACAAAATATTCAATTGGTTATTTAATTTATTGAATTTTTATTGTTTATTGAGAGTAGGATTTATATATAATGTAGAAATAATAATAATTACTATATATATGTATGTATGTAAGGGGAACCAAAACAGGGGTGATGATCAAGAGGATCATTCAAAATGTATGCCAAGAAGTATTACGTGATTGTACCTAGCTATATTATATAAGGCCGTGAGCATTTGCTTATTTTTTCGGCAATGTTTCATGCAGGATTAGATTATTAGCGGCAAATAACCTTCATCTGTTTTGCAAATTTTCTAGAAAAAATGAGTAGATTTAAAAATCCATTTAAAAGCAAAACTGTGCTGAAATTGCACTTTAGTTGCAAACTAAAAGATAACTATAATTCTGAAAAACATTTTCATCAAAAACTAGTAGAAGTGAGAGAATGTTATTGCCAGAAACACTGGTATAGTAGAATACGGATCACACATTTGAGTAGTTGCAAGGAATTGAGTTGCAAGAATAAAATATTTACTAAGACAGAGACTTGTAGAAAATAAGTTTTTTCGGTGGTAATGGATTGCTGCAATTATCTTTTATCTACTACCTTATTAGAATATGAAGTATTTGCAAATTATTAGTTGCAGCTGCATTTTTTACCAATAATAAACATTTGCTGCAATTTATATTGGTTGTAATTTGGAAATCTCGATAGTGTAGATTGACAATCAACCAGTATT
Source organism: Platycarya strobilacea (assembly GCA_036898215.1). Classification (NCBI taxonomy): domain Eukaryota; kingdom Viridiplantae; phylum Streptophyta; class Magnoliopsida; order Fagales; family Juglandaceae; genus Platycarya; species Platycarya strobilacea. The sequence goes on along the minus strand of CM072552.1, from coordinate 2,628,118 downwards.
GCGACAATGTTATTTCTCAGCAATTTGTTATACTAGTCAATGTTTAATGAACATGCAACTCTATTACTGGCAAAAAAATCACATATTAGCCAAGATAATTATTGCTGTAATAAGTCTCTATTTGCCTCCACATGCTGAGTTGCCGAAATATGTATTATAATTGGCAATTCTTATCTACAAAGCTGTGGCAAACATAAATGGCCAGTATTGCTCAAATCCGGCTATTTTCATATGCTTTTTTGGCAAAACAACTTGTAGATATAAGTGAAAAATGTGTTACTTATATATCTATGCATGAATTATTTGCTCAAAAAAAATGTTTATCAATAATAAAAGTGTGAAAACCATTAAGTGAATATAAAGATTGATTGTGTCACCGTTTGATAATACACATGATTATCAACTCTCACCATTATTTTTTTTAATGAAAGTAAAGGTCGTATGTCTAAAAGTGGCCCCTACCTTAAGTTTATTAATAAACCCTTACTTGTGACGAAAGTAAATCATGTGGTAACAACTAGATACTTGGGAAATACAATTAAGCAAGAAAAACCAAAACCCAAGTATAAAAAAGGACAAGAACTAATATTAATATACGACTAATTACAAGACCGACAGAAAAAAGAAGAATCAACTCTCAACATTAGATAAGTAAATTATTGGGAACCTTTATTTAAAAGAAAGAAATAAGTGAAATGTTGTAAAATAAAAGAAAAGTAGTAAGAGAATTGAAATACTACAATATTTGAAATTAATTTTTCAAGAACTAAATATCATTTATCTCTACTTCCTTATTGTGTCTCTACTTTAAATGCTCCTCAAGACACTTTTTTATAAGCATGGAAGATATATGATATTAAATAAGTATATGAATTTAGGAAATGACAATACACATGAATTAAAGGGATACATGGATAGGGATACATGAATATAAGAGAATTTTAATGGTCATCCACCAAATACATTTCATATATTTACAATATTTCCCCTTGAATGATAATATATAAAGAATATATCTCGTTAAAACATTGCCAAAGAAAATTCAGTGGGAAAAAAAATTGTGGCAAAGGAAAAATGATGCAACATTCTAATATGTCTTTGAATGCTTTATGACCGCCTCATTAAAACCTTACAAAAGAAAATCTAGTGAAAAAAACTTTAGCGAAAGAAAAAGAGTACAATGCAGATGATAGTTGACTTCCCCTCGTAAGCATTCAAATCTTCATCTGTTCAAGTTGAAAGATCATTGAGCCATTGCATTCCAATATTATGTAGCAACTTTCTGAATGTTGCTATTAGTAAGTTTTAATAAATAAATCTGTCAAATTATCTCTTGACTGTATCTTCTTGACATCAATGTCACCACCATTTTGAAGCTCATGTGTATAAAAAGGATTTTAGTAAAATATGTTTGGTCCTATCAATTTTGATGTAGCCGCTTCTTATTTGCATAATACATGCTATATTATCTTCATATAATATTATTGGACTACCCTTGATTGTAGGTAAACCACATTTTTTTCTTAAGTATGCTGAATTATTGATTTTAACCAAATGCATTAATGGCTTGTTTCATGTATTGTAATAATTTCTATGTAATTAGAAGTAGTAACTATACTATTGTTTGTTTGACAGACTTTCATAAAATGGTTGTACCTTTATAAGTAAATAAGCATCTTGCTTGAGAATGTTTTTCATGCGGATTAGATAAATAATTTGTATCTGCATATTCAATTAATTGTGTGCTTGATTTATTTAGATAAAATAATATCTCATATTGTAAATACGTGAAGTATATTTAGTGGAGTGATGATATCCATACAACAATTTTACAACTTTTTTACAATTTGTAGTGTTATCAAAAATTTTATTTTTTATCATTTTATTTTTAGTATTTTTTAATATTCTTAATCATTAAGAAAAAAATAAAAAAATATATAATTTTATTAATATTCACATTCTTAATCACTAAGTAAAATTAAAAGTTAAATAAATAAATAAAAAGTTGTTAAATAGTTATAAATTTGGTTGTAAGTGTATCACTATTGATATTTAGTGGATAACCATTAGAATTCTTCCATATTCATATATTCTTATTTCTCATGTTCATGTATCTCTTTTATTTATGTATTGTCATTTCTTGAGTTCAATAATTTAATATCATATATCTTCCATGCCTATAAAAATATTGAAGAGTATTAATTATAGTAGAGACACAACAAGAAAGTTGAGATCAATAATATTTAGTTTTTGAAAAATTAATTCTAGATATTGTGTCTTACTACTTTTCTTTAATTTTACAACATTAAAGTGTATATGAATAACTATTTTATTTATATAAGTTAGTGTCTTGGGTACGTTTTAGGATGTGGCAATAACTTGTGAGTACTTATACTAACAAGCACAAAACAATAATTGCACAATTACCAAAATGATCAAGAAGTTAATGAAGTTGGTGGGTAGTTAAATTAGGCTAAAAGTTCGCAACTTCCATAATTTTCAATTAGGTACGATTGTTGGACACTTTGACCACACCAACCGCCCGTGTCATGCATGCCTAAAATCTACATTAACTTTCGGCCAAGCAGCTCGTCTTTAACCACTCTCCAAAATTTAAATAAATTTCAGGCTCAATTAGTACCTTAATTTTGACATATATATATTTTTTCATAGAAAAAATAGATAGAATTTTGTTATATATGCAATTTAGCCATTACAGAGTTTTTAACGTCTTTGAACTAACTTCAAGATCTCTTCAGGACCTTCCTCTATTTATACTAATCTTCTACACATGCATGAAAGAGTTCATTTTGTCAATTTATGTGTTACATTATTGGCCTCCCTATATATAAAACATGATACACTCTATTGCGGACTTGCATGCCATAAGCATACTTCGCGTATCATCAAATTATATCAATCATTTTACCATATTGATCTGTACCAATGGCTTCCATGCTACCTCACGTGTCGTTCAGTACTATTTGTTTGGAAATCCCCTAGTTCTAGACTTCTAGTATGATCACCCTTGTCATCTCCACCTTTATACAGAAATTTATAGCTTTTCTCAATACATAGTACCATTGCCTTTGCTGTTACAGGCTTCAGTGCATGTTTTATGAATGAACCATGATTTCACCTTCATTAATATTTTCTGATAAGCACTCTATTCCCTACGGTTCTTTAATTACTTGCTATATATCCACAAGTACCGCATCCTAGTTGATCTTTTAACTTCATATTATCTTAACATATTGTTAGAAATATATGCTATTAGAGTAACATTATTATTCATCTTAGATTTTATCAACTTTTTTATTTTATTTTAATAGAAATAACACTTCATTGCAAAAGAGGACTAAAACCTCAAATGTTCAAACACAAACAAGATTATCAATATAAACAATATGCTTTAAGAAGTTGGGAACTGAATGCCACCAAAGCTTTTGAACAGTGAGCAGCAGAGTTAGTCATTAGATATTCATTATAAACCAAACTGTACTTTTCAAATTTCATCATTAGCCGCTTGACTTGCTCAACAATTGTTCTAGTAGGAGCTAGTGAATTTGTGACATTATTAACCTGATCTTTGAAAAGGTTTAGACAATTATTAACAGCTAGCAAATTAGATAGACCAAATTAGATTTTATCAACTTCAATTAAGGTAGGATATCATGAATAAATTATTATAAAATTGTAAAGAGAAGTGCTACATCTATTAAAAAAAATCATAAAAAAAAATTATAAATAAATGTTATTTAAGATAATATGTTATTTAAAAATTATCTAACATGCTGTATCTAATCATGTTAATTTATAAATTTATTTTTATAAAAATTTATTGTAAATAAATCATTCTTAAATCGTAAATAAAAACCTCTAAAGAGTATTGTAATCAATATTTGTATGGTTCTAGCATTGACTGACATAAATTAAATTGAGAAATGATACAATACACAATGTTTTTTACAAGAATTTTCAAAACACATTATAATCTAAAGTATTTTCGTAAAGTGGTATTATTTTTATATAATACCCCTAATTCTAAAATATGATTATAAAATATGTTATGAAAAGTATTGTGTATTTATTATTTATTTATTATTAAATTAATGTCATGTACAGATTTAGAAATTGAATATGATTGAATTGACAGCATCTACGGTAAAGACCTATTCCCAGGGGCGGATTCATGCCTTGGGTTGGGGGTAGCTCCCAAAATTTTTTTAAATTTGATTTATAATAAAAATATATATATAATTATATATATAATTAAAATTCTCTCTTAGATTTTAAAAATAAAAATAAAAATTGTCCTTCCAAAATTTTTTTTTACAAAAATTATTTTTTTAAATCTCAATATACATCTATTTATATTTTAACTTTTAATTTTACGTAAACCTAAATTTTAACTTACATAATCTTACAGTTATTCTAATAGTCTAATTCTAACAAAAAAAATTAATTATAAATTTATATAATTATAAAATTTATTGATTATACTCACTTATTTAGTTTCACTCTAACTTGTATGATTGTGAGTTATAATTTGTTAAAAATCTAATAGCGTTACATCATTACTTAATAAAAAATTTTTAAATTTATTTTTGATTTATAAATTTTTCTTAAATCATAAAAAAATATAAGCAAGTACTTAAAAATAATTAATTTTTAAAAAAAAAGAAATAAATGGAATACAATTTGAAAACTAATGATCATCCTTATAAAATTTATACGCACCGCACACTTTATCGATCGTCCCCTTAAATATAAAATCTTGGTTCCGCCTATAGCTATTCCCCCACTCCACTCCCAATTTAATCAAGAAAAGAGTAGTGGCAATAATACTGTACGTGACATGGGAAGATCCAAAACCCGACTCTCTGGTTGGTCGTCTAGAAAAGAAAATTCCCCAATGGGAATAAAAATAATCCCCAGAGTATCCGTTTTAGTGGAGCATCCGACGAGTTTTGGTCAAAAAATCCCTCGAAGAAGCTGTGATCATCAAACACACACTCACCCATTGAAAAAAACAATCCATCAACCCCAGCATACTGAATCCTAAATTGATTTCTATGCCATTTGTATGTTATTTCGTCTCCCACCACGCAATGTCGATGGCCATGATCATCTCTCCTCCACACCACTACCAACAGTTATACGCGTAATCTCCATCGCCTCCTCCTCCTTCTTCAGTTTTTTTCCTTCTTTTCATGAGTTGTTTCTAATATATATTAGAAACGGAATACTGGAGAATTGTGTACCGGCCGGTTTCATTTTCAGCATGAGATCAGTACAAACCGATGGCAAAAAGTTTCTGGTTATATTTAAAGTTGTTATCGTGCCGATCGCGTTGTTTCTCGCGTTTCGGCCTGCTTCTTCGGCGGAGGTGGTACTGCTCGACGACTTCAAGTGCCTCCAAGGTTTGAAGAACTCACTGCGCGATCCATTGCAGAAGCTCAGCTCGTGGAGCTTCTCCAACACGTCAGCAGGCTTCATATGCAAGTTCGTCGGGGTCTCATGCTGGAACGACCGGGAGAATCGCGTACTCAGCCTCGAACTCCGCGACATGAAGTTGTCGGGCACGGTTCCCGAGTCCTTGAGATACTGTCGGAGCCTGCAGAATCTGGATCTCTCGGCCAACGACCTGCACGGTACGATACCTAAAGAAACATGTACTTGGTTGTCCTTTTTAGTAACCTTGGATCTATCTAGTAACGGTCTTTCCGGTTCTATTCCACCCGAGCTTGCAAATTGTACGTATCTGAATATTCTAATGATGTCGGATAACAAGCTCTCAGGCACCATACCTTACGAACTTTCTAGTTTGGGTAGGCTGAACAAGTTCTCCGTGGCGAATAATGATCTTAAGGGTAGGGTGCCGGCGCCTTTCGGTCGGTTTGACAAGGCCGGTTTTACTGGGAATGATGGGCTTTGTGGGGGACCTTTAGGGAAGTGTGGGGGGTTGAGCAAGAAGAATTTGGCGATTATCATTGCCGCCGGCGTGTTCGGTGCGGCGGCGTCGTTGTTGCTGGGTTTTGGGGCGTGGTGGTGGTACCATTTGAGGTTAAGTAGAAGAAGGAAGAGAGGGTATGGATTTGGCAGAGATGATGATTGGGCTGAGAGATTGAGGCCACACAGGCTTGTTCAAGTTACATTGTTTCAGAAACCAATTGTCAAGGTTAAGTTGGCGGATTTAATGGCGGCCACCAACAATTTTTGCCCTGAAAATATAATCATTTCATCTCGAACTGGGACTACTTACAAGGCTGTGCTGCCGGATGGATCGGCGCTTGCAATCAAGCGTTTGAGTACTTGTAAGCTTCCGGAGAAGCAGTTTCGTTTGGAGATGAACCGATTAGGACAGCTTAGGCACCCAAATCTGGCACCCCTTTTGGGGTTTTGTGTGGTGGCGGAAGAGAAGCTTTTGGTGTATAAGTATATGTGTAATGGGACTCTGTCTTCTTTGTTGCATGGAAATGGTGGTGATGCATTGGATTGGCCAAGTAGATGTAGGATTGGTTTGGGTGCGGCGCGGGGTCTGGCCTGGCTGCACCATGGGTGCCGCCCTCCAATTATCCATCAGAATGTCTGTTCCAATGTGATCCTTATTGACGAGGACTTTGATGCCAGGATAATGGACTTTGGGTTGGCAAGGCTGATGACTTCTTCTGATTCTAATGAGAGTAGTTTTGTCAATGGGGATTTGGGAGAACTTGGTTATGTTGCTCCAGAATACCCAAGCACGTTGGTTGCATCGCTGAAAGGGGATGCTTATGGATTTGGGGTGGTGCTTCTTGAACTGGTAACTGGACAAAAGCCTCTTGAAGTCAACAGTTCTGTTGAGGATCAAGAATTTAAGGGCAGCTTGGTGAATTGGATGAATCATCTCTCCAGTTCTGGTCGAACGAAAGATGCCATCGATAAGGCTCTGTGCGGAAAAGGGAATGAAGAAGAAATCTTGCAGTTCCTTAAAATTGCATGCAATTGTGTGGTTTCTCGGCCCAAGGACAGGTGGTCAATGTACCGGGTTTATCAATCATTGAAGAATATGTCCAAAGACCATGGTTTCTCCCAACAAGACAATGAATTTCAACTGATACCTGGTAGGCCAGATAACGATTCAGAATAAAAACTTGGAGCAATATCGATGGGAGAAGAATGGTAAAGTTGTTTCAGTTTTCTACATCTTGTGGTAAGGTTTTGCTGGATCTTAATTTATGTAAATGGAGTAATCTCCATTATAGCCGGTTTCCCATTTGTGGTTATAGCTATAAAATTCAATAAACTTCTTAAAAACCTCAGGTTTAAAATCTATATTTGTTTGCCCTTTACTGTGTATTCCACTCTGGTTTTCTTCCCTTAACAATCGCTTCCACAAAATCTGTATGTTTTGCTGAACATCATGATTCTATCTATGTTTGTTCATGCTATTTTGGAATGTTTTGAGTAATGTTGACAGAGTAACGCATTGGTTGTTGAGTGGCTATTACTCAGTAGCCTTTCAACCAATCATTTAGCTATATATTGTTGCTCCGAACTTGTAGGTTGGAATGTCCTTTTAAATAAACAGAACTGACAAAACCAGACATTCTATCCCAATACGAGGTGAACTGTATTAAATTTCCCTTTTGTGCCTCAAGTGTCAGAAACCAGATGGTGATCATGACTACTGTGTTGCCCTGCCATTAGGGCTTGTGGATTGATAATCACTGATTTTTCCCAACTCTAGGCGACTTTGTATCTTAGACAAAGTACCTTTTTAATATAATCAATGTACCTTTAATGGTGCCAATACTTTCGATACAACCTGCAATATCACCATATAGTTGCATGTAAAATCATCAGTCAAAAGAATATATATATATATATATTCCTTGATAACGGTAGTAAGTTATTAATAAGCTGTTGGGGTCCAACAGTTTTTTTGAAAGGGCTATCAAAAAGAAACAAAGTCGCCTGTAAATTCTTTGACATCGAAAGAATCACTGAACGATAGCAGGCTAGTAATAAACTACTAGAGGTGGGTGCCCGGCATAATTAAAATCATGGCCTGCTCATTAAAAAGATCGGAATTATTATTTATTCTCTCCATTTCTGGGAAGGAGCAGCCTGCGGATATGTGAGCTTCTTGATCCAGTTTGAAGCGTTCACACTTGTTCCAGCACTCATGCTGTATTCTTTTCGTGGCAAATGCATTTGTTTCTTAATTTGGGGTTACCTTTTGCAGTCATTTTATTGTGAGTTATCATGGGTAATGCTTACTCTGTTCTTTTCTTCCACTCTCTGTCGTTCCCCTGTTTGGATTGCTAGTTGTAGTGTTAGGGACCACAGAAGCTAATTGTTGTAGATGAAATCTCTGTAGAGGGACCAAAATAATGGGTAGACTGAGACTCTAGCCACATGCATCAACTGCTGGAATAAAGATTTGAGACGTTGTGGACAACGGACCTTTCATTTCCCTCACAATTGAACGTGTTGCCCCACATGCATTATTGAACTCCAATCCCACAGGAATTACTGACCTACAATGATTTTCATCTAGCTTTAATAATCATTAACCCAATGCTTCTCTGAAAATCACTAATCCAATGATTTTAAATTATAATGTCTTCAACCATCACTCTCAGTGTGTTTACCTGTGATGCTGCTCGTTCTTTGCTGAGATTCTTATCCTGGATAGTGACACAGTTTTCCGAAAAAAAGAGGGTACTGCAGATAACTTATTAAATTCTTGAGATACTGAACATGAGAATATGGGTTGTTTTGCTACGTGCGATCACGATGAATAATAAGGAATTACAAAGAGAGAGAAATCAAGAGAAAAAAATATAGATTTACGTGTGGTTCGACAACATCCTTACATCTAAAGCAGTGACTATATTTTTACTTTACAAAAAATTAAGGTTTTAAACATATATATTTATATTAATCCTAATTATACAAGGTATTAACAAAATTCCAGTAATACCCAAGCCATGCAAGGTATTAAGAAAATTCCAACTACATATATATTTATACTAGTCCTATGTTCTCCTCACTTCACTCTACTCCAGCATCAGACTGCTTTTCTAATACACGTGTTTCACTCGATATAAATCACATACTACAACAAGAATATACTCTATTTTTTCATTATCAAATTGAAAGGTTTGCATTAATAAATAAATTTTGGTTGATTCAGTTGCTAGTTTCTCTTGAACTCCTTTGAACTTCTTTTCAATGCTTTCTTTCTTTTAGTTTCTGTCTTCTTTATTTTTCAGCTCGTCTTTTCCTGTTTCTTTGGATTTGTGTTTGAAGTTTCAGTTAGGAAATGCTACTACTAGAGCAAATTATGTTGCTATCAGTGCAAACAGTGAAAAAATTGCTCGACATCAAGGTCTTTGCTTTGACAATACCACTTTCCATACAAATATATATATAGATAGAGATCACTTTTACTATTTGACCAAATGAGAGATAAATTAAAGTACCATTTTTTAAAAAGTCTTATTAAGAATAAGAAATGATATCTCATATAAAGTTCAAGATAATCTTTCTTAAATAATATGAGATTTTCTTTATCATTAGATCAATAGAAAGAACACATTATTAAAAGGTTTGATTCTGATATCATAAAGAAATTTACGCACTATTTTATAAAAAGTCTTATTAAAAATGAGAAATGATGTCTCATATAAAATTTAGGACAATCTCCTTCTTAGACAATATGAAATTTTCTTAATAAATCAATCCTCATTGTTTCATATATGCAATGAGCTATGCCATCTACAACCCTAAGAGAACGGCTGACTCGGGGGTAGAGAGGTCCCCTGTGCTATTAGCTACATGAAAATGCCAAAGCTAAATAAAGAGAGAGAGCTTGCATGGACCCATTTCAATATATAAAGTTACAAGATGTTAAAACTTTTATTTTTTGGTTTTATTAGCTTTGTTTTCCCTTTCTATCTATGTTATGCCTTTAAATAGAGCAAACCTACTTCTTCCGCGCCAAGTTAAAGGGGGAAAAAAAACACCCAATCAGTTGTCCTGCCGTTTTCTATCTTCTATTTTTTTACTTTGCTTAAGTTGAGAGGTCCATATCCATATTGATCATCGTTTTCTCAGTCCCAACATGGTTGTCTTGATTTACTCTTCATTCCCTTCTTTGAACAGCCTGCCAATTTCCTTGAGTGGGAAGTTATAGGAGAAACAGAGGAACAGATATGGTGTGTGGCCGTAGGGTTTTCAGGGCTCTGTTTGGAGCTCTCGTATTCTTGGGCATCATTTGGCTTTCGACGGTTGGAATCATTGCAAATAAAACATTGACCATAACGGAAACGTCAACTGAAATATTCAGGTATTGGAAGCTGAATGGGAGAGAGAAGCGTACTGCTCATCGGCATTCCGATCTTAATTATGTGAGCAGGAGAAGAGTTCCTCATGGACCTGATCCCATTCACAACAGGTACGTTTTTTCTACCTCCTCCTCCTTAATCAAAAAAGCATTATTTACTACATAAAAACCATACTCATGAAGGAACTGCAATGGAGGATGAACGAGTATTGCTTTTCAGCTTCTATTTCATAATTTCTCTAAATCTCAAACATGGTTTTTGTTAAAGAATAAATTTCTTATTTTCTGTGGATAAAGTCTTGAGCGTGCAAAGTTTTTATAATGAACCAGTTTTATGAGATTATTTAGGTTCATGAACTTTTACATGGTATCAACAAGACGAACGAGAGTAGTTTATACTACTTATCCAAGATGAATTATAAGAACTAGAAAAATTACTAGTTTACACATGAGGAAGGGTGTTGAGAAATAAATCTTATATTACCTATAGACAAGGTCTTAACATGTTTATAAATAATAAACAAATATTTTTTATTAAAACGGTTTAACGAGATAAGTTAATCTCATGAATTTTTACGGTATTCAAGTGTGACAAGTGATATTGCACTCCAAAATACTAGTGCCTTTATGCTCTTTTCTTCTACACGTGATGACAATGGCCTAGGTTTTCATATTTTCTTTTCTGTTTGGGTGTGTGTTTGTGTTCTTCTCTTTTATTCTTAACATCAAGAATCAAAACTGTCCCAGCACTTCCTCAGCCCCCTTGGCTTTGGTGACCTAAGCTGAAGCTAAGAGCCTAAGGCTGGCTTTAGATAATAAACAATAAAAACTTGATGAAGTGATAAATGAAATGCGTGGAAGTTGATGATAGTTTTTAACTCTTTACTAAAAGCTTCTTTAATTTGAACAAATCTTTCTCTTATTTTGATGAGAAACAAATAAAGACATCGGGGGAAGAAATGGACCACTTCTACAAGAACTAAGAAGAGAAATGCTGCCCCATCATAATTCTGCATAACTAACTAAATTTTCTTTTGTTTTAAGTTAAATCTCTCTCTCTCTCTCTCTCTCTCTCTCTCTGATGTTAATATTTTCTAATTAATATGTTTATTCAGGAGAGCAGGGAAGACTAGACGGCCGCCTGGTAGAGACTAAGGAGGGGAGTAAGAACTGAGAAGCATCAGCAATTGTGAGGAGGAGACTGTTAGATTTATGATATCTCAATTATTAGGCCATACGAGTTGAAATGTGTTGCCCTGAATACTAATGCAAACTGCTATGATTGGGTGCGAGTGCCTATAAATATTTGGAAAGTATGTGCACTTCATTCAGTTGCTAATCATTTTGTGCCAGCCTTAAATTTCTGAACTTTTGATCGGTGATTGGTCGAACAGTAACGTTTTCATGGTATTAAAAAACTGATTTTTTTTTTTTAATTTTATTACAGAAATGTTATACATTAGATGCTCTTCACAAACAGTTATACAACTGATCTGCATAACTAAATGAAATATGAAGGTAAAAATTACAAAAACTTTAGACCAGACTGGGGAAGAACTAGAATTACAGATGTAGATGCCTGAAATGCGCCAACCCAATAGCGTCCATTCAAAATTCAACCAAGGCCGTTCTAGGCAGCTGAGAGGCATGAAAATTCCTGCAACTCTTGACTTGGATGGGGCAATCTGTAAATTTGTCTGAAAAAACCGAGTTTATATCAGACAAAATAAACGGGGAACCTTGAGAAAGATCGAACTTTTGGAGGTATCCCAACTACAGTTTTCTTGTCCCTACTTCAATGTTTTAGGGAGAGATTCATGGACAGAATTACCTTGTATTGAAAAAGTGGAACAAATAATACCATAAGATGGAAGAACACTATATATATCCCAGAAAGGTTCTTGACTGAACAGTCCAAATACATGATGAGGTATCATCTTTGTTGAACATTTTAGGGAATTTCTAAGATATTTTGCTTTTTCATTGTATTTAGAACTCAATTTACACCCCTTATAACTCTTCTTCTATTACATGTATATCAAGCAATTTAACAAAAGACTACCAATTGATACCTGAATGAACAAACATTTCTATCAGATTTAGTGTTTTTCTTTTCCTTAGGGCCGGCTCTTCCATTAGACTAATTAAGCAATTGCCTAAGACCCATAATGGAAAAAGGCCTCCGAAAAAAAGTTTATAGTATAATTTTTTTTAAAAAAATAAAAAAAAATAGCCAATTAAAAATACTAATTAACTCAATAATAGAACATAAAAAAATTAAATAGATATTATATATGTCATTGTTAATTAAAAAGATAATATAAAATTTTAAATAATTATTTACTTGACAAATAATAAGATTTATTTTTAAGTAACAATATAATATAAAAAATAAAATTTATAATAATAACTAATTTTACTTTAAGAAAAATGGCCTCAATTTTAGCCTTAATTCTCCTAATTTATTGAGCCGGACCTACTTTTGCTGGCAATTTTCACTCTAAGGGTGATTGTCGCATGTAGGAGTCCCATCTCACCCCTCCCTATATATTCTAACAGCTTTTTTTGAATATAATAGTCCGTTGCCCAAAAAACGAAAGGAAACACAGACCGACAGATTGCAGAACTCAATGAACAACGTACAGTGGGCTGTATCGAACCAAAAAATGCATGCTTTTTAGTTACTTTTTATATCCCCGGTATGAATAAGATCTAAGAAACGTAATGGGATTTAACCAATGACAGGAATGATAAACACATCCCATATATACATCTTATATACATTTATGTATAACATATGGACATCTAGTATAAATAGAACTTCTCCTAAAGTGAAAAAAAAAAAGGAAGAAGCAATCTCTGTTCCTTGCTTTTTCTTTTTCTTTGCTTCCTTTTCCTGATTTTGATTGGTTCGAGAAGTTAAAATTAGGTCCAAAGTAACTGAGATTAAAATTTAAGGGCCTTTTTGTTGCATGGAATACATATTCCGATCTCAGGCAGTTCCTTCTGTGTGTTGAGGATAGGCTTACACATCAATCTTATACAAAGAAGTTTATAGACTAACTTAGCTTAATGTAATAAATCACATCTACTTTATTATAAAAAGAGTTTTATAATTTAATGGATCACATTAAATCACGTCATGGCATAACTTTCTTATATAAAAATTGTATGTAGATCAGACATTTCTATAGACTGAAAGAACACATGATTGATCAAAATGTGGCCCACTATCCTATGAAGGAATGGCTCCATATATAGGTTCTATTATCATTGAATCTCGCCTACGTAACCAGTTTTACCCCTCAATCGTTGATTGTCATAATCATACACTGTATGTATATTCAGGGAGGGTGGGGAGTGTTGGTGCGAAAGGGTTGCAAAATAGAAAATAGTGAGAGAAAAGTTTGCTTCAAGACCCATTATGAATATCGCTTTCTTTAAGATAATATTTGTCTCCATCAATAACGTATGCACAAACGAAATTAGGTCGTAAATATCCTTAAATTTTATCATTCAACCAAAAGATTAGAAATATATTTTTCTAGAATAAATAGATCTTAATATTAAGTTTTAAAAATATAAAAAATTTTAGAAGAAAGAGAATTTCTAAATTCACTTCTAAAATCTCTATATAATTCGTATAGCATTGGATCTATTTACACAACCAAAAGTTATAAATGAAAAACTATTACACTTCGTAATTCTGAAACCATTTCGGAACAGATATATGATATGTCGGTTGTCCGATGACATACTTACAATGCTTCAGCCCATTGAGGCCCAAGCAAAGCAACGCATGCCGCATGCATTTCTCTTGCATTAAATCTGTAAAAACTCTCTCCATTGAGGGAGATAGGGATTGAGCGAGGAACTAAGCCTTACATCTAAGGCCTCAATGCCACCAGACCATCCAACACGTTTTGTTGCACAACGGGACCCGAATTAATATAAACATAAGCAAAAGCTTATAATTTTTCCTTATTTTTCTCTTTCTAAAATAATTCATAACTTTTAAAAATAAACCCCTAAAATATATTAATAAATATAACATATTATTTTGAAAATATTTCCAATAGGGGAGAGTATTTGTAAGAATTTATGAGTCTAATTCATCTTATAAAACTGATTCAAAAAGAGAGGTTTGCACATTACTTATAAGCATTTCTAAGACCTTGTCTACAGATAATGTGGAATTTATTCCTCAACACCCTCCTTCACGTGTAAACTAGTAATTTTTGTGGTCATTGTCACGAAATAAGTAGTGTGAACCCTCATTCGTCCAGTAGTAGACTCTAATATCATGTAAGTATTCATTGGCCTAATTCATCTTATAAAACCGATTCAACAAGAGAAGTTTACACATTACTTATAAGCATATCCAAGACTTTGTCTACGAATAATATAGAATTTATTCCTCAACAATCTTAATCATAAGTGCTTAGAAAATAACTCTTAAAATTAACAAGAAATTTGGGGAACAAAATACGCTCAAGGAATGTCCATCCCCAGCCTTCCGTCGTCTGCATGGATAGATAGTTTCTTTCGAAATGGTTTTATTAATGTTTTGTTAACTTGTTTATGAGTAAAAAAAAAAAAACGTGAGAAGGTAAACATGCAAAAAAATTATCAAACGTACACCTATATGAATCGTGAGGCACGAAGTGAACATCTCTTGCTAAAAGGAACCACTGTCATGATTGACAGGTTGAAAGAAATAATTGAATCTCTATCGGAAAAGAAAGAGATACTTAATACACATAAAATCTACACAGACGATTGCTTAAAAAGAACAAAACCAAAGATCCTCCTAGGCTGTAGGAAAACCCATATAGCGGCTGAAAAGGGTAGTGCAAGAACATCTTTGGACCTTACTCTGAGGCTTAGATGGCGAGAATGATTTAGAGGGAGTCACAAGGACCTGAACGGCACTTTTCCAGAAATAAAATGGTTTGAAAATTCACTTTTCTAATGTCTCTCACTGTATTTTCTAGCCATTACAATATCCCATTACAGTTAATGTCCATTACTGATCATATCAGAAGCCAAACTTTGTAGAGAGAGAGTATCATCTTGTGAAGAGAGTTTATTGGGTGTATTGGAGCTTTGGAATTGAAATTGTTGTTATTGATCTCTTGTACGGCACCTTTGCTGATAGTAAATTCGTTGAGACCGATCTTGCCAGAAGACGTAAGCTCATATTGAGCCGAACCACTTAAATCTCGATATTGCTTCGTGTAATTGTCGTTTTCTCGTTTTTGTTTCTGCTACCATACTTCAAATATTCTTTGATAACCAGTTTATCCCTACAATGATTAACTACATTCGTAGGTTTTAGCAAACATCTGAATCTGATGTACGTAGATTTTCTTGGACGAGTTAGAAATATAATTCTGATTATTAACATAGGTAGGGTCATGACAGGGAACTTCCAACTTGTGGATCTTTACAATTTTGCTCAACTATATATTTATTATTTCCAGGCTCGAAGTATTTTCTTGTGAGGCTTAGATTGTGGGCTACAGCTCAATATATGGATCGAAAGAAATTTTATGCCAAGTTATACACATTGCCGGAATTACTCAGGACTGTGTTGTCTAGATACTGGCTGATCTCTATAATATTCAGTCTACTACATCAAGAAACTAACTTTTGAAACTATGAATTCTGCATTTATTATTATTATTATTATTATTTTATACTAGTGTAACAGAATCATATTAGAGTACCTAGTAATCAAAAGATCCATCTAAAATATTTGGAAATTCTGCCCGCATCTCACTGTCCTGCTCCAGAATAGCGTCCACAAATGAACTCACAGCTGATGAAGCTTCTGACCTATTGTTTGTTTGACCTACACTTGTGGATTCAAAATCAAATGTCCCAAAACCACCCTCATGTCCAATTCCATTTAGGCCATTATAATTTTCAGTAGCAAGATTTAATAGGGGTGTCTGCTCTAGAGTTGAAGGGCAATTGGTTGGTGTCATGACTCCCATGAGGTGGCGATCTTGCTGTTGCTGAAAGCCAAGATAGGGCTGGGGTTCACTGAGGAATTCACTCCAATTGAAGGAAGAAGATGGTGTGATTTGTGCTTGAGATGGTTGGCAAGAATATGATTGTGGCGAGCCTAACTGTGTGACATTAGAAGAAGATGTTGATGAACAAGAAGAGGTAACTTCATTAAAGAAGTGTGGCTGGATGATTTCTGGGTCAAGGACTTGAAACTGAGATAAATAGTGCCATGAGTGGATGTTTACATTAGAGGAGATATCTTGGACTTTCTCCATCACAGGCTTATTCCTGACCATATCTGTATTTGGAAATACTGTGAGGACTGAAGAGGGTTCTGGTGTGGGCACTGATGTGTAGTACTTTGCGTTCTTATTGAGAGATCCAATTTGGTTTTGGCTGTTTTGGAAGCCGCTAATGGCTCGACAATCAGAGAGGATCTGAGAAAATGGCTTATGGGTAACTGGATCAATTCCCAACTTTAAAAGCTTCTTCCTCAGCTTGGTATTCCAGTAGTTTTTGACATCGTTATCTGTTCTTCCAGGTAGCTGTTTTGCAATATGAGACCACCTGCAACACATTGGTTTGTTTGAGAGAGAGAGAGAGAGAGAGAGAGAGAGTCATGTCATTATACTTGCACTGATAACATTAATGTGCATGGAATTGTAGT
This sequence comes from Platycarya strobilacea, assembly GCA_036898215.1. Classification (NCBI taxonomy): domain Eukaryota; kingdom Viridiplantae; phylum Streptophyta; class Magnoliopsida; order Fagales; family Juglandaceae; genus Platycarya; species Platycarya strobilacea. The sequence goes on along the minus strand of CM072552.1, from coordinate 2,611,100 downwards.
TTGATTCTCTTTCAGGATGCACATTACAGCCAGGCTGTCCTTTCATGTAACTATAGCACCCCAGATATTAGTTATAAGTGCAACCTCCTTAAAAATGTTCATCTTTGAAACTCAAAGCATATAATCAGGCAAAAAACAATTAGTTGAAAAAGATTCAAGATTGAGAGTTAAAATGGGTGATTCACCTGCTTCCAATAGCTTTGTGAAGGTTTATAATGAGGTCTTCTTCTTGAGGGGTGAAGCCGTCATGCTTGAGGTCAGGTCTAAGGTAATTAGTCCACCTAAGCCTGCAGCTCTTTCCACATCTATTGAGTCCTGTAGATAATAAACTTGCTTATGCACGCATATACTTAGAGAATGCAGGCGGTGATCTTACAGTTACAGACAAAAAATCCAAACAATTGAAAAAAAAAAAGAAGAAAAATCAGCTCTCATGTAGAAGAGTGGAGAATGGAGAAACCTGCTTTTTGGGGAACCAAGGTCCAATTCCCAATCCCATTGTTGGAAACGTGCGCAAGTATTTTTGCATCCTCCTCGGGAGTCCAAAGGCCCCTCTTGACGTTGGATTTGTCACAACAAGGTGGTCTTCCCATTGAAGGAAGGGGAGAGAGAGAGAGAGAGAGAGAGAGAGAGAGAGAGAGAGAGTATAACTATGTAATGGTGATGCAATTGCAAACCTTTGGGGGTACATTTTAAAAGATGAAAGAGGAAGGGAACGTTTAACAAATGAGAAGGCAAGAAATGCATGCAATTTGGCTCCCAATTGCATGATTATTTTCATCTTCTCCAAAAAACGGTTTGAATTGACATCACAATATAAGCCTCTCTCTCTCTCTCTCTCTCTCACATGCTTGAATCTTAAGAGCACTCTATTAGAGGTTCAAATGGGGTGAGTTATTTAGTTATAGTTTCAATCAGGTAAATACCTATTGATTCCGATTAGCTGTATTTGACATGAAAACCAAAAAAGGCTTCTTTAAGCTTATGAGTGGGTGCAACTTCCATGGCTTCGTGTTAGCGTACCAGGAAAATGTTCAGATGTCGAGCCATCAATATCATCCAGATTCCACTGGGTCCAACTTGTATCCCACACACAGGACCAAATCAGCCAAATTTAGATCGTCATTTGTGGTTTATAGAAGTTACTCCAAAGGAGATTTCAATGGGCTCATGAAATGGACTTTCTTTCCAAAATGTTTTGAGATTTTCTTATTTAGCAGTGGTTTTTTTTTTTTTTTATGAAACCTGCATGCCTGTGACATCTCAAAAAAGACGTTCCTCTTATACAGATTATATATTTCTTTCTATATTATATAGAAGAAAAAAGGATAACTATTTTGACACATGTCAAATGTACAAACAACTCCCACTTTCAAAGTTAATGAACCATTGTACCAGCACTAGACCCCCTTAAAAAGGAAAAGTATTACGCAGTTCGTGCAAAGGCCACAATTGGATCCAATGCTTTAAATGGCATTGCCATCGTAAGGAAGAGGCAGGTTTGATATGAGATAAGTATTCAAATATACAAGCGAATGCTATCAAAGTTTGGTCCGAGCAACTCTGATGATTGTGCCATAAGTCACACCTCAATGTTATATACAACAACTAGAGGATTATCCCCGTTCCCGTAAAGAACAAAGTAAAAATGGTTTTCCTAGGATGAGCAAACCTTGCAACTCTTCCTGCAATTTCCGTTAGAACCCACCATGTAAAGAGGGTTCTTTTCACACTCACCAGACTTGGCCCACATAGGGCAGTTCTCATCCTCATCGACACAATCACCATTGTCGGGCCTTGCCGGTTTATCGAAGGATCGTACATGAATCCACTTGGTTGCAGACCACTTCTCACCCTCAATAACAGGGCAGCTCCCATGCAAGCTGTTGGTATCTGGAGTTGCATCAGGATGAAGACTGAAGAACAGCAAGGCATCACCCTTTTCGGGTTTCACTGCATGGTTATGAATAGCTAATTTTCAGATCTATGATGGATGTAGGGTAGGAACCAGGAGGCTATATACCACTGGATGACAGAAACTAAAGAAAAAATGAAATGAAATAGATAATTGTTGTAAGACAGGGATCAACAGAAATTAAAGAGATGCCTCATCCAAATAACTTAACACATAAATTAGCATTACTCGAGTAAAACAATAGAGAAATTCAGATTCGTTATTAGTTAACAAATTAATACCTGCATAGCCTTTTTTAGCACAATCAGACCAGCTATCATCCTTTGGTTGAGACATCCTTGCCTGTGGAAGAACACAAATAAATGTTGACTTAGTGAAGTAGACATATGGGAGAAAAGGAAAACACATACGGAACGAAGAAAAGGAAAACACATATACGGAAAGCATTGAAATGATCCATGTAACCAACATAAAGCCCCCCACAAAATTTCCAGACCAGGGAAAAAGAAGGAATATCACTCAGATGGTCAGTCACAGAATATTTTACCTCTGAATTGGGAAAGATTGTCTCCCCACCCTTTTCAACATTAGACAAATACATCAATACAGTGGCAACCCTGTGGCCACCCAGTTTTTGATTAGCCTTGTCGTGAAAAAAATCAAAATGTGGTTCATATTTCTCACCATGCTCATAGTGCAGTATTTGAATGGACTCCCCATTTTCTGTTAATCAGGGTAAGAAAGACTGAATAATAAACTTCCAATACACTTTCAGAAATCCTAAATCAATGAGAAGAAAAGTAATTATGTTACCTGCTGGAAGGAAGGTCCATGTAGCAATCCTGGCCTCAATATCCGCAACTATTTCATCCTTGAAGATGAAACAAAGACACCAGGTATAAGAATCCGTCAAGCAATAAGAATCGGAAATGCATATTTCACAGAATGGGTATGAAAACAGATTGTGTCCTTGCAGCAACTGGCGGCTGCATTAATCATAAACATGCCTGGTCTAACAAAAAGCCTCTCAAACTAACTTCTTGCATGTGACATAAAGAAAGTTCTGCTCTCACACATCTAAGTTTTAGTTTTGGTTTTGATTAATGGATGTCTAAGCAGCAGGGACCAACAAAAGTTGTCATAACACATCTCATACCCAACATAACTAATACAGCTCCACGTCAATTCATCCAATTTAGAAAGCAGAATTTAACTGAAAATAGCTTATTCTGATCCTAGGTTTGAATAAAACATCAATTCAAAGAGATGGAGTTGTCTTGTCTATGAAAAGCCGTCAGAGAACCTTGTTTCCAAGCCAAAATGCAATAATTCCAATACCTGACATAGTTTGTTATCCATCCAGCAGTACTTTACACTGTTTATCCAAAATGCAATTATTCTCCAACTCAAATGTTGTCAAGTTTCAACTAGGTGCAAAATTACCTAGAGAAGTTTAGATTTTCTCTATTCCCACATACAAAATAAATTAAAGATTAATGAGTTAAGCACTTACAAAAAATGATCATTGAGTTAAAGATCCTATTTCTGGTGAAACTTCTGCTGATTCTTGTCAAAGTTAAGGAAGCATTCATTTTATTAGCATCTCACCTTAAAGACTTATAAAAAAATAAAAAGTATCTTTCTAAATGCCAAAAGCTGCCCGTGATCTTCTCTCAATTGGAACATCCTTGTGAGAAATGCACGCAAGACCGCTACAAACACAGATTTTACCACTACACGCTTACAGATTTTTATGAATCTTTAAGGCCCCGTTTGGATTGAGAAACCATCTCATCTTATATCATCTCATCTCATCATTACAACCTTTTCAAATTCCCACATAAAATACAATAAACAATTAAAATTTTTAAAACTCAATTCAACTTTTTCAAATTTCAAAACAATAATAATATTAAAAAATAATATTCTAAGAATATTTTATTCAATCTTAAACCTTCATTTAAAATCATCCCATCTCACTATTCTACCTCTAAGCAAAAAAGGCAATCGCTATTAAGTTTATACCATTCTGAACCCAAAGAATTCAAAGGCATAATCTCAGAAAAGGTCCATAAATGCTTAACAGATAAGTGATTAAACAATACCTGAGCTTTCTGAAGAAACATGCCCGAGCTCGTTCGGACCTCGCTCATTACACTCTTACCAGACTCGTTATCCGCCACCATAGATTTCTCCAGCTTATCCCTAGCCTACGTTTCCCAATATTAACACAAATCCAAATCGAATTAAGGACGATGGCTACATTTGGATCAAATTTGATTTCTGATTATTCTTATAGATTTCTCCATATTCAGGAGAAAAAACACGAATTCGGACGGAGAATGATTAGTATTTGACTCACGAGTTTCATAAGGTGGTCGCACTCTTCATCAGTCAGAAATCCCTTATAAATGAAAGACCTTCGGATTTAAAAATATAGGCAAAGAATCAATATAAACCACAAAAGAAATGCAATTTATTAAAAGGGAGAGAGAGAGAGAGAGAGAGACCTGGGACTCCATGACAGCTGAGTGGCACGAGTGGGATCAAAAGAAGAGAAAGAAGGTTTCTTCAATCTCAGCACCGAGTCATGCCTGAAACCGCAGCAAATTGCAAGAGCTTTCATAGGCAATTTCACGAGCACAGAGAGAGAGAGAGAGAGAGAGAGACATACGTTTTCGTATCAGCGAGCCATCCGCGTAAATGAAGAGCGGAATGAGAGAGGTGAGGTAGAAGGAATAGGAAACAGAGAGAAAGTGGGAGAAAATGTGGAGACTCCATGAGAAAATCCGTTGTGCAGTGTTCGAAATTCGAATTTAGATACAACTTCGCTTATGGCTTCGATCGGCTTTGGGTTTTAAAAGAATGATGGGCAAGCGAGGGTTCCTGGTCTTCATTCCTCTCCTAATTCTTGTGGGTGCCCATTGGATTTTCGAACTCGGTCCGGACTTTTGAGCCGCTTGTTTGTGGAAGCTTCTTTTCTTAACCCCAAGTCAAAGTCTAATTAAACCATCATTCGGCTTATCATCAAGGGAGTGGCTGGGGTTCGCTCCATCGGATCTTCATTAAAAACAGCTTTTACATAAAATATAATAAATTATTTTAAAAAATATAATAAAAAAATAAAATTTTAAAAATATAATAAAAAATATAATAAAATTAAATAAACATAATAAAATTAAAAATTAAAAATTAAAAATTAAAAAATAAAAAATATAATAAAATAAACATAATAAAAAATACAATAAAATAATAAAATAATGATGATTTTAAAGAAATGATTCGGCCTCAGTTCAAATGGTGACAGCGCCAACGACGGTGGGCGAGACCCGAAACGAGTTTAAGGCTTCGTAGGGCACACCGGGAGTCGACGTGCATCGTCGTCGCAAGGGTGGAGTCGCCAGATGCTGACGGGATCCCATTTTGAAGGGGATCGGACAGACCGATCCCCAAATATTCTCTATCATCAATCGTCTGCTCTAAAAAATTCTCCAATTATTTCGTAAATTTTTAAACTATCTTGTCATTTCAATATTAAACATCATTTAAAATCTGATCTTGAGCTGAATTAAGTTGAGTTAAATTAAATATTATTAAACTATTAGTTTTTAATATTATAAATATTTTGAAATTTAAAAAAAAATTAAATTATTTATTATATTTTATATGAAATTTTAAAAAAGTGTATGAGAATTTAAAAAAATTATAATGATGAGATGAAATAAGTTGATGAGGGTTAAACATCCAAACGGGACCTATTTTTAATTTCTTATTTTTAAGTTTTATTTTTATTTTTATCTAAGCATTATTAATATATTACAATTTTTTCAAACTTTTAAATAAAATATACAAAAAAATTTCAAATTTCAAATGTCAAAGTTAAAGTTATATTCTAACATCTTTTAATTTTATAATTTATTATTCAATATTTATCTCTATATCAAAATTTCATAAAAATCTTAATTTAAATTATTTTATTACTATTCACATTTATTTTATCACATCCCATATTATTTATGTAACCAAACAAGATTTAAATTTTACTGCTTTTTATTTTCTCTTTTTTTCTTAGGCAACTAAAAATAAGATTATGACAGTCATGGTTTCCATTCAATTGGGTAATACTATTTTAAGGTTTTCTCTACAACTTTTAAAAAAAATATATATATATATGTATATATACATACATATACATGCATTATATAATAATGTAGCTTTCCTGCAACCTATTAAATTCCTCGTGAATTCAATACTTTTTTCTAATATGTACTTGGGTACAAGGCTCCTTAACGAATACATGGATGATATTTTGATGATTTAGAGAAGAGAAATGAGGGAATTACTATCATTTTTATAATTTTTTATATAATTATGTTATAAATGAAGAACATTTTGATTTTGGTAAAGTGATATATAAAAGTATACATTACTTTATTAAAATGTCCTTCATTTATAATATAATTGTATAAACAATAAATTTAGACTACAATTCTTATTTGTTACAGTCCAACAATACACACTTACATCAATTTATTTTATTTATTTATTTATACACTTATAGGAAAACTGTAATTACAACCTGACAAATTACAAAAAATAAAGAATTTTGGTTCAAACAACTTGACAAACCAAGAGATTGCGAGGGTTGAAATTTGAAAGTGATAGAAATGGTTAAAACTCAAGGGGTAGGTACATCAGTTTGCGCATCATTTTTTTAAGAACATCATTTTCAAGGGTGAAAGTGAAACTATACTAACTGGGTTTGGGCTGAGTCACTTGTAAAAACTCACTTGTCCAGCCCATGATGATTTTAGTGCGATTTACAATTTTTTTTATAGACAAAAAAAAAAAGCTGTAATTGCAGAGGAATAAAGCCCCTCCTGTAATTGAAGGAAGCAGAACTCAGCATTTTTCATTCCCATATGCATCCAAGAGTCAAGACTCCAGAGTCCCAACAAACAGTATGGCTTTTTCTGCGTGTTGTCTAAATCAGATTTTCCTTTTCCAAAAGCTTTGGAGATTTACAGGGATCACACTTCAGACAAACGGTGATTATGCAAAAGGAAGAATATAATAAATATAAATAAAAAGTGCTTCACACCCACCATCAAAGGAACTCTCTTGTTAAAACTCACAAAAGCTGGGAGATGAAAATCCTAGTCTGTAGTACACAGCAAAAGTCAGCTTCATTTTTCAGGTCCCTTTATTTCATTTTTTCCCCCTTTTGATGCATTCAGAAAGGAATCAACTGAGTTCAATCAAATTCATCGTCCACATGCCAATACAAAATGAGTATCCCGCCAACCACAATTATAAGAGGAAAATTATTAAACCATGCAATGGAATAAAATTTCATTGACAACCTAATATATATTCCAACTCATTAGTTCTTTTTGTTTCACTTTCGCTACTAAAGTCCTTAAAAAAATTCAAAATCTAAGTAAGGACCTGATGAACTATCCGAGTCAGAAGCACCTTTGTCATTTGGAGGCATCGATGTCTTGAATGTGTTGCTCAAAAATGCAAGATCAACTGGTTTTGGAATTTCCGGAGGGTGAGTACTCCGAATGAGAGGCCAATTAATACTTTCAAAGAAGGGATGCTGTTTGATCTCAGTAGCACCTCTTTTGAATCCTAGTCTCTTTTGTGGATCCTTTACAAGCAGACCCCGGATCAAATCCTTCGCTGCAAAGCTGATACAAGATCCCTCAGAAAATTTTAGGGGCTGGCCAACAACATTGAATAATGTCTCTCGGTTTCCATTGCCTTTAAACGGTGTCCTCCCACGTAGCAACTCATGCAAGAAAATACCAAATGTCCACCAATCAACAGCACTCCCATGACCATCCCCTCGTATTATCTCAGGAGCTAAATATTCGTGGGTTCCGACAAATGATGTAGAGCGGGCGCTAGTTGGTTCTGCAATTAGAACAGGAAGTGACTCTGCATTTGCTATTTTTTCACTCCTCACCTTGCTGATTTTGGAACTGAGAAAATGAGGCTTAAAGCAAGAAGGTTGCAAGCAAGAAGGCTGGACACAAACAGGTAATTTGCAGGTTGGATCAATGCATGATGGCTGAATACAGTAAGCAGATATCCGGCAGGATGGCTCTGTATTGGACTGAACAAGTTTGGGACTCACACAACATCTCAATGATAGGTCAAAATCAGAGAGCATGATATGGCCATCTTCCCTCACCAATACATTCTCAGGCTTTAAGTCTCTGTACACCACTCCCATCATGTGTAAATACTCCAGTGCAAGAAGAACTTCAGAAGCATAAAATCTGAAAATGCAAAAGAGATAGTCAGACATTTTTGTTGTTAAGTAACAAAGAAAATAATCAGAAATTTGAATATAATTTATAAACAAGCCCAAAGTCTATCAGGAATCTATGATGGAGCTGAGCAAAACCAAATTGACTTTACTACATTAGAGAACCAAAGTCCATAAAAAGAACAATCAACATGATCATTCAAAAGTGTAACTGATCATATGTTAATCTGACGCATATTCATTAATTGAAGTAAAACTCACAATCTAGGACACAAGGAGTTAAATTTAATGGAATATTTCTCTCTCTGAGTTTTGTTTGATTGAATAAATAAATAAACTAATGCCTACCATAGACAAGCATTTCTTAGTTCTTCCTCTCTTTTCTTGAAGTTGTCTTTTTCCCTAATGTCTCTCTCCTAATGAGTACTGGTCAATCAATTTTTACCTCAACAGAAGTAAAGAGAATTATACCAGATAAATAAAAAGGCCAATGGCAATTTGAAACTTCACTCCTACTACAAACCTGGCTGCCTGCTCTGTAAAGTGCTTGCCGGACTGGCGCTGCCGAAGCGTGTGAAGATCCCCACCACTGCAAAACTCCATTAACAGGCAAGAGAACTTGTCGGTCTCGAAATGCGAGTAAAGGGTAGGGAGGAACGGGTGGTCCAACAAACCCAATATGTCCCTCTCAGTCTGAGCTCTCACCAGCTTCTTCCTTCCGGCCAACATGCCCTTATCCATCACCTTCATCGCAAACAAACAACCCATTCCTCTTAACTGGGCCAAATACACACTCCCTATATCCCCACAACCAAGCTTCTTCAATAGCCTGAAATTTCCCAGCCCCAAGTCCCCATCTTTCTCCTTTACATATTGAATGGCATCCCATCGTATATCATTGCCCTTGTGAGGCTTCGACGGGCAAAAGCTCCGAAAGCTGGATTCGTTTGCATCGAAGCTGTTATATTTGCTCGCGCAACTTAAACTGCTTGTGTCAGTTTCCTCGTCGTCCACTACAGATTCAGCATTCTTCTGAGCCTCAACAGTGCTGGCATTGCTCATATTGCTGCTACTCACACTGTTATCAGACCCAAAAACGGTGCTGCTACAAAGACTGATGCTAACACTAGTATTCAAGCTTAGGTCTTGGAGGTTGCCAGCGAGGGATTCGGCATCATTGTTTTCACTAGTCTGGGCTGATTTTTCCATGCCTGAATGAATGGGCTTTGAAAGTGTTTGATGAAAGTTGTGAGAGAAGGCCGAAGGGGGCCAGGATTAAATATGTGGGATGGTGAGGTCAAGATGGGAGGGGATGAGACCGAGGCGGTCAAAGTGAGGGCGAGAGAGACGCGGGCGCGAAGAGAGCTGAGCGTAGGGATCCAAAAAGGAGTAGTGAAAAGGGTATTCAAATTTGAAATCAGAGAAGGTGGTGAAAGGGAGAGACCCAATGAGTAAATTGGGTTTAGAGTCCATTTCTCTCCTGCACTGTCCCAGAAAATGTTACAGATTGGAGACAAAACACAGAGGATCGATCTCAGAGAGAGAGAGAATCCCTGTTTACGAGGACGACAAAAGCCTTGCAGATTTTTCTAAATAAAGAAAATAAACGTGTTTAAAGTTAAAAATCCCTTCCCAGCCAATACCGTTACTCTGCATTTTTTTGATTTGTATGCAATCACGTGGGTCGGAATGCTAAACGATATAATAATTAATATTGAGTTCAAATTATAAAGGAAAAACTTCCAAATCATCTTATATACTTGCCCACTTATTAAAACAAATTACTTCACTTGCATGGTGTAGGAAACAGATTTTGCAGGGGTAGATATGGAGGTCAATGGTTTTTGTAGAGGCGCTTTATTCTAGTATTTTGCTGGGCTATGGAAGAAGTAGTAATTAAGACCCTCTTTATATTTATATTTAGAGATGAGCTGAAATAAATTAAAATGAGTGTAAAAAGTTGAATAAAATATTATAGAATATTATTTTTTATATTATTATTATTTTAAAATTTTAAAAAATTAATTAAAATTTGAAAAATATAAATTTTATATTAAATTTTATATAAAAATTTAAGAAAATATAATAATAAATTTAAAATAAAATAAAATAAGATAAATTAAGATAAATTTTAAATACAAAAACACCTAAGTGTGAATTCTATTGGATATTCCCCAAGAAAAGAGTCCCACCTCTGGTCAACTACTCACGAGTTTTTGTGTATTATTTTTAATGAATTTCTGCAGTCACTGTTTAGACGAGAGTAGCCAACTAATTTATGACCTGCAATGTATTATGAGGAGTGATAGGGGTAATATTATTTTACTATCATTTTATAATTTATTAGCGTATTTGAATTTTTTATTTTTTTATTTTATTTTTAAGTATTTTTTTAATAATTTTAATCATTAAGAAAAAATATATATATAACTTTACTAATATTCACTTTTTTAATTATTAAATAAAATTAAATAAAAAAAATTATAAATAAATAAGTAGTAAAATGATTGTAATGCTATCATTATTGTTGTATTATTACTATAAATATTTATTTGTGTCTGCTAAATGGAGAAAGTTTTGAAGTTTCTCTACCAAAGTATCCAACTTGTTTATGACCTGCAATTTATTGTTACCAAAGAATCATTAAGAAATGCCATGCCTTATACTATAAATCTCTGACAGCTTAGAATTGGGAGTCAGTCACAGTAATTTTTTGACCATTTTTTCCTATTCCTTTTGAAGTCCTGATAATGTTATCCTGAACATTAGGCCTCATAACATGAACCCTAGATCTAATAATGTTGCTAGATTAGTCTACTGTCTAAATATGAGAGAGTAACAGTAACTCATACTTGGATGGAAATAAATGGGAACTGTCCAAAATACTTATGCTAATTAAATTATGATAAATCACCAGAGATCTTGATGCGATTTGCATGTGGGTTTTTTGTCAGTGATTTCCAGCAATTAGACATAGTATCAGACAAAACATTCTTATCTGGTTTTCAAATTTCAATTGAAAATGGGCACCTCATGTCATGTTCTTGATTTTCTTTATTTGAGGGATGATAATGCTCAGAGGCTCTTATTAGTTATTTCATATCTCCAAGAGATTCCACATCAAATCCTACTTTCCAACAGCACAGACAACTTTACTCGAGCTTTGAATTACATTCCGGCGAACACAGAGCAGTAGATTCCACGAGCTTAGCTGTTAATGCCATTAATAGACGTGGATTCATAGTGATAGGAGTGGCACTGTAGTAACACATCAGTGATAACTACAGAACTGACCCCAGAGCTGCACACGACACTAATAAGGCACTCACAATAGATTTTTCATTTATCTTTTAAAATATGGTACCAAAACTTTTTTTTCTGACTTTTACAATAAATTATAAAGTTTATCTATTTTTTTCTCGTATCATTTAAATATTATATTTTTTAATTTTTTTCATTTATTATAATATACCAACACTTGCCTCTAGGTTCTTCGAGATATGTGAAAACTTAATTTAAAAATGTTTACAAGCATGAATAGTTTCCTTTAAATGTAGAGGCTTCCATGTAGAAAAATATAAAACTTCTTTAAAATAGAAGATTTAATAGAAGGCAACTTTGGGAGTATTTTTTTATATTTAAAAAAAAAATACATTATATAGCATCCATTGGGAGTGCTCTTAGGTCAGTGAAATGGAAAAAGATAAAATGGTTTTAAATAAAAACTAAATAGAATACTACTATAATATTATTATCATTTTGAGATTTAAAAAAATTGAATTATTTATTATATTTTGTATAAAAATTTAAAAAAGTTATAATAATGAGATGAGATGAAACCGTTTTTGTATCTGAACAGACCCTTGGTTACAAGAGCGTAAGTGTAATTATTATATAACCAACCAATATTATTGTGCTGTTTCATTAAAAATAATTTTAATTTTACATAACTATCCTCTATCCGAAATAGAATGGTAAAATAGTTTTAAGTTCATCATTTTCCACAAGGGATTGAGTAATTGTATGTCTACATTTAAGTTCTGTTCAATATGCATACTCTGTTACAGCTACAAGCTAGAAAATGTGACATGGTGCCTTTATAGAAATGAGCAGTTGCAGTACATTCTGGTCAGAATAGCCTATAGGCTTAAGAAAGGGTGGAATGGCTCATTGTGGAGGGTGTGTAAGTGGCAGGGGCATTGGTGAGTTTAAAAAAAATGATTTAAGGTTTGTTTTTCCGATTTCGCTTATGATAATTACAGGTGATCTTGTGATGTGGGACTTGTTTCATACTTGGTTCTAATTGCAGGTGTCAAATTCTAATTCGAACCTCTTGATTTTCTTTTAAGAGATGATAATGCTTAATTAGCAGCCAACAACAAACACATTACTCTTTCTTGTCTCCAAAGATTCCACGTCAAACCTTGAAGTACAATCAAAGAAGAAGAAGCAACACTTGATTTTCTTTCAACTATAAATATGATACCAAATCATGTTTTTCATCTAATAGCAATCAAAATGAAGTTACCAGCGCTAGTAGCTGCTTTCTTTCTCTTCCTATCTGCAGGTAATTTCACAAAACGAGCATTTCTTTCTTCATTGAATTTACTTGCCAATGTTAATGACTCAATCCTAATATCATACTCCAAACTAGTATTGTTGAATTGCAAGAAGTTTAGAGGGAGTGAGTGCTTTTGATTTCCATTTGTTTATAATTGTCGATAGCAACTTATAGACAACTATTTTATGAAATCATCATTTATTCTAAAAGTTTAAATTAATAAGATGAGGTGAATTTTTATTATTTTATTTTTATCTTAACATTCTCTCTCACATGTATGCCTAATTTTTTTTCAATGGATAGTCCAACATGTAAAATGTTTAATTAAATAAAATCGAGTGTAAAGTCGGGATTCAAACTCAAGATTTCTAGTCTAATACCATATAAAGTTATAACTTATCCTAAAAATTTAAGCTAATAGAAAAATATATATATTATTTATTTTATATCTTAATAAAATTCCATATTGCAGGAATTACAGCAGCACATGATCAAGCTACATTTTATGTGCAAAACAAATGCCCCTTTCCCATATGGCCAGCAACAGCGCCAAATACAGGGCACCCAATAATAGCTGAAGGCGGCTTCTACCTCCCCTCAGGCCATACAGAGTGCATTTATGCCCCACTGACATGGAGTGGCCGGATTTGGGCCAGAACAGGCTGCAGATTTAATGCCAATTGGTATCCTACCTGTGAAACAGGCGACTGTGATGGAAGATTGGCCTGCGATGGACTAATTGGCACTCCCCCAGTAACATTAGTTGAAGTTTCCCTTCAGGAAGACGAGCCAAGCTTTTATGATGTTAGCTTGGTTGATGGGTACAACATCCCTGTTTCCATCACAACAAGGCAAGCATTGCCAAAATGTACCATCAGAGGGTGCTTGAAAAACGTGAACAGTTTATGCCCACATGAGCTTCAAGTCTTAAACAAATATGGCGAAGTGGTGGCATGCAAAAGTGCTTGCTTGGCATTCGACCACGACAAGTTTTGTTGTCGGAATCGATACGGGAGCCCAGAAACGTGCAAGCCTAGTTCCTATTCGAAGATCTTTAAAGATGCTTGCCCTTCTTATTTCAGTTATGCCTTTGACACGCCTTCACCTTTGGTAAATTGCGTCTGTACAGAGTTTGTGATAACCTTCTGTCCAGGTTCACGGGGAGGTGAACGCACCTCCACATAGAGCATTATAAATATCTCTATGCTGTTCATATGTCCTGTTTTCTCATACTAAGTTTTGATTGGATTGGTGTTACTATAGTATTCCTCCGCCACAGTTGAGGTTTATCAATAAAGCTTGGAGGTATCGCCCACCCTCTACCTAAGAAAATAAATATCTCTATGCTGGATTGTCTAACTTCAGACTTGCTTTGAAGTTAATTATTGCTTGTTGTGTAAAGCTTTGTTAGTAACTAAATAAATTTACGGATCACTAGTGATATACTTACTACTTAATTACTACTTGTTTATTACTTTCCATGTATTTATTTATTTTTTATAATTTTCTTTTAAGTAATTTTTTAACATCCTTAATTATTAAAAAAAGAATTCGAAAAATATATAACTTCACTAATAATCACTTTCTTAATATTAAGTAAAAGAAAAAATTTTAAAAAAATAAAATGAGTAGTAAATAAGTAGTAATAAGATAGTAAGACTATCATTTTCCTCTATATACAAGCACAAGTTTTGTCTTGATCGGGTTTTTTCTTCATTCTAGAACACAACAAAAAGAAGTTTTAGGCCATTCTTAGATAGTGAAAGTAGGCCTGTCCAGAATGTCCAACCAACCGACCCGACCCGTTTTCTCGACACGTACCGACCTGATTACTCGACCCGAATGCCTGAAATATCGAAAACGGAATTACCCCTTACATCTCATTTCTCTCTCTTGATAATTCATCTCTCGCTCTCTCTCTCTTCTCTGTCTACCAGCGCCACCACCTCAAATCGTCGGCATCCATCTCCAGATTTTGCTGGACCAAGCTTCTCGTCGTTGGCGTTCAATAAGATTTCCCAAAATTTCCATCCCCTTCCATCAAAGATCCTCACGATAACCTCGAGAAGTCCATTAAGCCGTTCTATATCTGTCTCCCCTCATGCCTCGTGGGGATGTCGACATCGGAAGCAGCATTGGAAGCGGACCAGGCTTCCATCATCACCGAAAACGGATTTTGGGTTTAAAAATGAAGTTTGTTTGGATTCTTGAAATTATTGTTGAAAAATAGTGTTTGGGTCGGAAACGGAAATAATTTATTTGAGATTTTTGTTTGGATTCTGTAAATGGAGTTGATTTTTGTTTAACGATTGAGATTTTTGTTTGGATTCTGTAAATGGAGTTTGTTGAAGAAGAAGAAGAAGAAGAAGGAAAAGAAAATCGGACAATCGGTGTAAGCGAGTAAACGGCTAATCGGAAGTGGGTCATATCGAGTCGGGTCGAAAACATGTCGGGTCGGGTCGGAGAACAACCCTAAGTGAAAGTGTCATTTTAGTTTATCTCATTATTATAATTTTTCTAAATTTTCATAAAAAAATATAATAAACAATTTAGCATTTTCAAATATCAAAACAATAATAATAATAATAAATAATATTCTCATAATATTTTATTCAACTTTTAATTTTTATTTAAAATTATCTTATCTTATCTCATTTTATTATCTCAATCGCATCTTAATAACCACTATCAAGTATAAATTTATAATAGTGATACCCTCACTACTTTCTTACTATTTGTTTATTACTCTTAATCTATGTGAGATTTTTTTGTTATTTTCTTTTAAGTATTTTTTTTAACATACTTAATTATTAAAAAAATCAAAAAATATATAACTTCACTAATAATAACTTCCTTAACCATAAAGTAAATGAGATTTAAAAAAAATAAAAATAAAAATAAAAAAGAATAGTAAAAAAAGCATAGAAGGGTGGTAAGGCTATCATTATTTCTTTACAAATATATATATATATATATATGCAAATATATAGCATGACTATCCATGATAAACACTTAAAAAACAGAAGGAATGCTTGACCACAAATTAATTATAAAAAAGTTATTTTAAAAATTGACATGATATGATAAATTACATTAGCTTGTTGCTAAAAAGATGAGAGTTATACAAACTATAAACTCATCTCACTCTTATCTTACTATAATAAAGTGTTATTGTTTATCAATCCTTAATTTTATTTATTTTTAATAAAGGATAATTTAAGAGTGATATATATGACAAATGAATCTTAAGTTTTAACCAATGAGATAAAAGTGTACTAATAATATTTATAATATCACTTTAAAAAAAAAAATCAATGTACCACGTACAATAATATTAATTGATCCGCAGATTTGGTATGAAAACGATAGCAAGTTAAAAAAATGGTCCAAAAACTATATTTTATAACATTTTTAAGAACAAAAGAAATGCAAGCATAATAGTTTAATAGACATAATAACGGGCCCATATACAAATAGTAGCAAGGGCCTTCCTTGTTGGGCTTGTCTTCTTTAGAAGTCATTGCAGCCCAAAACGTCATCTCCATAACTCGCGAATTACTGTTTTGCATTTCGTCGTAGCAGGTAGACATGTTGCCCTACTATTATATAATTTTTTCAACTTTTACATATTATTATTTTTAATTATTTTTTAATATTTTTATTTTAAATATATTATTTTTAAATTATTTTATTTTTTATTTTTTATTTTTTATTTTTTATTTATATATTAAATATTTAATAAAAAATAAAATAAAATATGATGTGTAAAAATTATATGAATAATAAGAGATTGTGAAAATTTTTTCATGGGCGTCTCGTCGACCTGTGTCCCCTCTCCGGCTCTCCCTTCCAATTTCTTTCTTATTTATGTTACGAGGACATGCATGTTTTAATTTGTACGTTGATAAATGTTAAAATCGTAAAGATATTTTACAAAATTAAATTTATAATTTATAATATAATATATGAAATTTATTTTATAAAATAGTTTTATAATCTAATAAATTACATAAAAATACGATAATGTAGTCATTTGCAAACCGATGTAGACAGTAGAGACACACCCGACGTTATACCAATAAGAAGAATTTTAATTAATAATAAAATAAAATTTTAAAATAGATTATCATGAGTCTGATCACATAATTGAAAAGTTCACTACAGCAGCCAGGTTTTACCTGCGACCAAATTCGTGCCGGATGGGGTCGGAATTAAATTATTAATACTCTAGCTACAGTACTACTGAACATGCTGCGGCCTTTTTCTTTTTTCTTTTTTGTTAATTTCTTTAATCTTGCAGGTATAAATTACGGCCTTTTGTTACATTGTGAGATAATTATTAATGTTCAATTCTTCGACGAGCATACTAATTAATTAATTACTAATTAAGGTAGAATAATTAGTAAATTTATTTTCATAATTCGCGTGCACAGGGCTCAAGTTTTTGCCTAAAAAATGGACATGCATGCATGATACGCAGCCAAATTAGCGCGGCGCCGTGCATGGACGGGTCACTGGAGCTCTGAGGGTCCAGATTACTCTTTCATGAATCGGGCCTTGTGATTCACAAAATAGGTATATTAGCAATCGTGATAATTATTTGACTTAAGTTCTTCTTGTTTGGATACTATGATTAGATGAAATAATTTTAGATAAATATTAAAAATTAAATAAAATATTATTTAAATATTTATTATTATTATTATTTAAAAATTAAAAAATATTTATTATTTGTTATATTTTATATAAAATTATAATAAAAAGATCAGGAGATAAAATAAAATCAATATTTAGAAAGAGGGTTAATTCAAAATTAATGACTTTTTTTTATGCCCCTCCAACCACACATGATGCATTAATATGGTCCAATCACAGGTACTGAAATAATGGTTCTCACTTGTGAATATAATCACTATAAGAAATAATACTTATAGGAATATTTTTCAGTTTGCCACAATTAAAAATATCGAAATAGGATGCTTATCGCAGCACTAGCATTTTGGTGAATGAATTCCAATCTTAATTGGGCAAAAAATTGTGGTTTGGATTTATATGTCGACTTTTATAACTATTTTCGGCACTATAGAAGTATCAAAAATGATCTTCTAAAAATTTCTTACAATATGATAAGCTCCCTACCCATTTTTTTCAATCCCTAATATTTCTCTTTTAGCGTGATATCACCCTTTCCCTCTTGGCGATTTTCTCCCTCTCTCTCTCTGATTGCCCCCCTCCAAATTTGGTTGTTGCCGTCTTGCTTAACAAGTGAGAGTCTCTCTCATTTTCTTTCTATCTATTCGTTTATGACTCTCTTGTGCACTTTCTCTCTCTGTTACTTATCCTTTAAAATTTATTTTCACAAAACTATTTTCGATGATCATATAATACTATAAAAAATCATTTTATATTGTTTTTGTTATTTCCCGTAATTCAATGACTAATATTTCTGGCAGTTTAAATAATGGCTGGAAAAATGAAATTTTTAGACCAGATTTTTCTCAAGACTATGAATGAAAAATGCCAGAATAAAATTTTTACTAGTAGTAAAAGTAAGTATTTTGGACAAATTATTTCTCAGAAAAAAATTACTTTTTGTCGTAGTGATGATCATGAGTTGATTCAGCATGATGTCACGTCTCTGGCCTATAATATTTCTTATAGCTTAAAATCGAATTACTCAGTTTATAAGGAATTAATAACTCAACTTATATATAATCTTCGTTCGAAAACAATTAGCAGCTTTTGAGACATGAAGTCGCCTAATATAATCCCGAAATCATGAACAGATATAAATAATGCAGAAGCATTCTCGTGATCATCTTATATTAATATAGCTGATCAATCTCATCCTCGATCGATCATAGTGTCAAGATATATATATATATATATATATATATATATATCAGGTATATATAACTGATATCTCCAGATTAATAATTGCTACTATAATATCCGTGGATGACTTAGATAGTACATATGTAATGTTGGAAATTTGGACCTCTAAAATTTTTCCTACCAAAATCTACTTTTAACAGAATAACAAAAAAAATAAAAAAAATAAATACAACATAAGAATTTACGTGGAAAACTTCAAAACAGGAGAAAAACCACCAGACTCAGAGAAGAAAATATACTATGTGAAAAATTGTTACAATCACACAATTTTCCACCTCACTCCAACGATACTCATAAAAACTTCTCTCACTAGTAAAACTATAACTTTCACATCTCTTCCTTTTACATACAAAAAGAACAATAGAAAATTTTTACTAAAGTCAAAAGTTACTAGATAAATTTTTAATTGGTGTGTTCAAACCAATGAAGCTAAACCCATTTTTATAGGTGTATGGGCTTGCTCCCTCATTCACTCATTTCCCATGTGGGATTCAAAGAGCAACACCTAACAATCTCCATCTTGCGACATTAACTGATCCTACAGCCACGCTCCACCGCAATGAAGATCTTCATAACTTCTGCTATCATACTCCACCATAAAAGCATACTCACTCAGAATAAATAAATTCCAAGCATTTCATTTCGACCCATGTCGAAAATAACTTTACTAAAAAACTATGGTGCAGTTCCCACGTTTGGCTTTCTTGGAAGTTCATCAACAATCGACATGAATTTTTACTACACATCACCTTGCATCAATGCCAAACCAATGCCCGTGTACAAATTTGTGAAACCGCTATCATTAACACATCCTCTATCATGACAACTTTGGGATTAGCGGCATGCCATAAGGATATACATGTCTCTTTTTCATGGAAGAGACACAACGTTAGCATCAATATCAGTATCTCCATTTACTGACTTGGAGTCACTTGCCGAACCAGCTCCACCTCTTGTTGACAAATTTTCTTGATGTGCTCAGGTTATCCACACCTCCAGCAAACTGCTGACTTCATGGGTTGGTCGACGCCTTGTGTAATCCTGATGGAATGAAAATATCTCCGACTTGCATTTGCCATAAGTCAAAATTGATTCTCCCATCAAGTTTCTCTACCTCCATTATTGTCATTGCCTCAATGAATTTTACCATAAAAATAAATAGTACTCACTAAGTAAGTTCCCAAAAAAGACTGATATTTCCTAAACAGAACTTCAAAGTTCTCAGGAAAGATTGGAGGGTCACAACGGACACATTTAAAATTTTCAATCTCTTGGACAGAACCTCCTTAGACCGTACGTATCCACATTATCACACCGAAACTCCACCTTGTCAAAAGAATCTAGTGGCTCTGATACAACTTGTTGGAAATCTGGACCTCCCAAATTCCCCCTATCAGGATTTACTTTTAACAGAATAACAAGAAAAATAGAAAAATAAACACAATACAAAAGTTTACGTGAAAAACTCTAAAATAGGAGAAAAACCTCCAAACTCAGAGAAAAAAATATATGATGTAAAAAATTGTTACAATCACACAATTTTCCTTCCCACTCCAACTACACTTACAAAAAAAAATTTCATTAGTAAAACTCTAACTTTCACCTCTCTTCTTTTTATATACAAAAAGGATAACAGAAGAATTATACTAAAGTCAGAAGTTACTAAATAAGTTTATAACTGGTGTGTTTAAATCAATAAGACTAAACTCATTTTTATAGGCCTATGGACTTACTTTCTCATTCACTCATTTCTCATATGAAATTCAAGGAGCAATACCTAACATGTAAAGGAGACTTCTGCGCCATATTCAAGATAAACTGAATTGATACTCATAAGGGCCAGGAACATGGTCAATTTAATGCAGAGACTTTTGATACTCAATTATTAGGATATCTCTCTCGAAAAAATCTATTCATCTTCCTACCATTTACACAATTTTCACATACTATATATTATTTTATTTTATTTTTAATTAAATATTTAATATATAAATAATGAATACAAAAATTAATTTAATTTAAAAAGAATAAATTCAAAAAAAAAAATAATAATAAAAAAATAAAAAAATAATAATATGTAGGAATTAAAAAGTTGCCTAGAAATGCACATCTCTCTCTCACACATTAATAGAGCCATTGAAACTATGTTGGACCATATACCGGGAATGATGACGATAAAGAATTTAAGGTGGTGTCCCCACTTACAGAACTAGTACTGCTACTGTGCCAGCTCCCAGCCACTATGAAACTGATATTGATGATCATGATCACTAGCCATCCATCAGATATAATGAGAACCTTTACCTTGCATGTACACATCATCACTGGCACCAAAAAAGTACGTACGATATATTAAGTGATCATCCAATATCTGATCAGCATTTATCTCATGCTAGCATTTATCTCATGCTAACTTCTTAAAAAAGTATTAGATAAATGCTAGCATTAGATATGCATCTATTACAAATATATATATATATATATGTAAATTTATGATATTTTAATTACAGCTAAAATAATTATTTTAATTATAAATATTTTTTTACAACAATTTTTTTATTTTTTATGACAAAATTTAATGTCACAAAAAATTGATTTTCTTATAGTGATCCAATGTATGCATGGGATCTAAGTATCCAATTTCCAGTGAGTTAATTCATTAATGCGTACTCAATTATTGGATTAATATCATGTATTAATGATCAAACACTCCCCAAACACAGCCGGATGGGTATACATTGTTCTCATATTGACTTTATGACCATTCTCACTGATCAATTCATTGACAGCAAAAAGCTGCGACATATAATATTTATTAATTGAATGAGTACTTGACTGTACACTTATTAGCTTAGTAATTTCATTGAATTGTACGACTAATTTCATTAATTTACTTACTGGTCCATATATAATAAAATAATTAATAAATAAACTTAAAATCATGCGAAGAGATTGACAGAAAAACCAGCTTTTGGCCCATAATTATGGAGGAATTAAGATGCATACATGTAAGATATATACAAGCGGATCAGTTTTTAAAAAAAAATGAACGGAAATTAAGGGGTTGAACCGGAAGATAGTTAACATGATCTATGTACGAGTACTGTGTGCGATTTTGATCTTGGAGTGATCATCTGTTTCCTCCATGTATGTATAGGAACAGTTGAGGGTTTTCGACTTCTTTGTTTTAGCTTTATCCTAATGCATGATAGGCTAATTGATGCCTCCTATAGTCTGATCACAAAAATTTAATGACGTAATATATATATATATATATATTTATATCTAGCTTGGGTTCCTATATATATATAGTGACTTAGGGCTCCTATAGTATTAATGCTAAATTTTCTTGCTAGAAGATAATCTAATTATAAAATAATTATACAAAAAATAATCTCATACATGATTATTGTGATTCGTATAATATAATTTTATTATATAATAAATCTAATAAATTAGATAAATTCAAGTTAATTTATAAAATTGTTTATATGTAATTTGTTTTTTATAAATATATATTACAAAAAAATTATTTATTTGTAATCAATTAATTTTAATAAAATAATTATTTACAAGCAAAATAAATCACAAATAATTTTTTCATCATTAATAATTAATTATAATAACTTATTTTTTCTGTAGTGATATATCATATAGCAATACTCTTCTAGAAGAGTATTTCCTGCAAGCATCCGGACTCACATGTACACCAGGGACAACAGGCCAGGCGCGCACGTACATACAGCTAGGCGGAGATTGAGAGGAATTTAATTCGGGCGTAACAGGCACAAAATATCTAAGCCTCGACGTTAAAAGGATTAGACTACAATGGTCGATATATATATACATATATATATATATATATATGAGAATGAGAGAGAGAGAGAGAGAGAGAGAGGTTCGCTGTAAACAAAACATGACGAATTAGCTTGCAAAAGTGGGTAGGCGCTAGAGGTTGGAGTCAGGGGACTTCTGTCGAGGAGAGATGGCGCCTATTGCTGTATTACTTTCATCATTCATGCGCTAGGTGCCATCTCGCCTACGTCGACAGAAGCTCACTGCAACCTCAGTACGTACTTTTTCCCGGCCTGCTCTGACTCGTGTTCTTCTTGACACTCAGATTTACATGAAATGTCATGCGTATCTTATGGTAGAGAGGTTTGGAGGGAGATTCCGTCAGGGAGATGGTACCATGGGCATGAAAGCGGCCTATATTTCCGTATTTGATCGATCGTGCGCTTGGTACCATCTCGCCTGCGGAAGCTCACTGTAACCTCTATTAGTTTCTTTTGCCCGGCCTATAAGCCAGTTGCTCTTAATGATTTTCTTTTTCTCGACACGCCTATTTATAGCAAAATTAATTTGCGTGTCAGCAAGAGAGCGTTGATCCTGCATAAGGATGACGACCATGTTGACGAGGGCAGTGCTGACGACATGATGAGCAGGGGCGGACCTACGTTGTACATAGGGGGCTACCGCCTCCCAAAGTTTTTCAAAAAAAAAAATTTAGTATATAAATATATGTGATTATTTATATATATAATTAAAATTATTTCATCAAATTATAAAATAAAATAAAATTGTCCTCCCAACAATTTTTATTAAATTTTTACTAAACAAATAGACTAAGCTTCCAATTCTTTTTTTCTGATGTTTTATATTTTTGAAGTTTTATTTAATTGTTTTGTGTTGATGTTTGGATTTGTAAATTTCAGATTGACTAATTTTACTTCTTTTGTTGGTCATGACATTTATGAATTATGAGATTTTTTTTAATAATTAACTTGCTCATTTGTCACTTTGAAATGATTATAAATTTTTATAATTGTTAAAATTAATTAATTATATTTATTTAATCTCACTCTAATTTATATAATTGTGAGATTATTAGAAATACAATTTTATAATATATGATTATTATATTTATATATAGTCACGTGTAAAAAATATATTATTTATATTTATATATATCATATATTTTATCGATCGCCCCCCCAAACACTAGATTCTAGTTCCGCCCCTGATGATGAGGCAATGAGATTAGAAAATTCGTGGAAAATGGTGGGCGACTCTTCCTGGCCCTTAAATTCTTTTAATTACCCAATCAAAAATTACGAATATGGCGTGGAATCTGTCCTGCAGCTTTGTACCTCGTAAAGCAGTGAAAACCATTAATAGATTAAACACGATTTCTTTCTCTAGAGATTGAACTCGTCTTTAGCGTATTACATATATGCACCGAATTTTGAAAGAAATACGTTTCTGAGTGGAGAACTTTGAGCATTTTTTTACTATGCCAGTCAGTAGTACTATTTATCATGTGTTTAAAAAATTGATCGTTTTGTTCAACCAGTAATTTTTTTGATACATGCCATTTTCTGTGAACATATCTAATTAAGAAAACTGAACTATTTGCAACTCGATCTCATGTATACATGAGAGACCATGAAAATAACTGTAATTATAAGGAACAGCGCAGTCCCAATATGAGAATATTAATATTGTTAACGGGGTTGATGCAGTCAAAAGAATTATTTGATTCTAAGATGATAATTTAACATTTTTATTATTTTGTACGGCTTCAAAAGATAGGACATTAAAATATTTATATTTTTTTAATTATGTGAGTATTTTTAGGAAATAATATGAGTTTTTTGAAGAAATAAATTATATAGTTGATAATTTATATAAGAATGTTATATTATAATTTATAATTTATAATTTATAAATATTTATTTAATCATATATATTTCAATTAAATATTAAACATATAATATTAATTATATTTATTGCTTATTCTTACCAATTTAATATAATTATAATAAATTGTATATACCGTATATTAATTATATATACCATATATATAGTTAATTTAATAAATAATGTATTCATTTTAAAATTATAAATTATTTTTTTTAAAAAAATTAAATTATTAATCATATAATAAGAATAAAATTTTCATGAAAAAAATTATACTCTCTAACGTATAAATTATTATGAATGGTTTATTTCTATATATATTGTTATATTTATATATTCTATACTATTATTATGTCATTTTATATTATTATTATTCTATATTTATTTTACATAAAATAAAATTAAAAAATATGTCCTAAGTAGGAATTCTAACATAGAAATTTCTAACATTATTTATGGGTTTAATGAATTGTGTTTAAAGTATTAAGTGGTATTAAATAGATGTTAAATAAGTTTTAAATGGAAAGTTTACTATTGTAGAAAGTTGAAGAGGTGGAATTAATTTTAATGCCAAAAACATTACTATTGTAGAAAGTTGAAGAGGTGGAATTAAAATAATAATTTTCGTTAGATAGTCATTTTATATATATAAAGATATAGTCGCTTAAACTATTGAGAATCGATGCAGCTCATGATGATTGATAAATTTAGTTCTAAGTATTGAACCTCACATTGATGGGGGTTAATTAATGGCTGAGATTCGATCCGATTCTTTAATGAAAAATATTATGTTTAATTCAAGATTCCCATGCAGGCCGCCAGTATGGTTATAACATGGCCAGATTGTGATGGAAACAAACCAAACATGTTCTCTGATCATTAAAGTTGGTGAATAGGAACAGCCATTTGTTGTACTGGGACCATTTTTTAGTCATATTATGATAGAAATCCTTATCCAGACCTCTTCAATTAGTGGCCGTTTGGAAATCGCTATTCGCGCACTGAAGGCCATATCTAACCATATAATATGCTTCCCATTAATTTAGATGCTTATTTAATTAATTAAGGATCAGCCGAATCAGAGTCTAAGTTCTGAGTTTTGTATGTATTATATACGTCCCTGTGGTATTTTACAAAAGGTGGCATTCCTAGGCGCAACTCATTAGTAGGCCTGACCGAATATGTTGAAGTTTTGCCGTAAGTGGAAGCCCTGTTAATAGTCCAGACTCCATAGCCCCTAGTACTCTAAAATTCCTGGCTGTCGCGCGGCGGCTGTAGACTATGGCCACCGGACTACTACTCTCTCTCTCTCTCTCTCTCTCTCTCTCTCTCTCTCTCTCTCTCAGATAAATTTATTTATTTCTATTTATGTTGTATTAATGTCCCTTTGCTTATTCTTGAAATAAAAGACCATTGCAAATCTGAATTCAAATTTATCATCCATTGGATGAGGGGCCCACCTGCGTAGAACAAGATATTGCCAAGACACTACCATGATTTCTATGAATTAGGCTGGATGTGGCAATCCTATATTTTGCCATCTTATATTGGCTATCTTATATTGGGTCCAGAAGACTCGAACTTGAAAAGGATTCGGGAACCACGAGGAAAGGTCTTCAGGAAACAGAGATACATCGCTGTCTAGCTCCTATGTCAATTGGAAACTTATATCCAAAGACCCAAATAGAGTAGTAAAAGAATTGTAGGAGGGTTATAAGGTTAGGATTATAAATGAATCACTCTTCTCAACAATCTGCTCAGTTTTCGCTTCATTAAACTTGAATCGAGTTCGACTCGTAAAAACAAAAAAAGAAAAACTTGCTCATAAAAATAGATACTCGCTCGATTAGTAAATAACATATACTCAACAAAATTCGATTCGACACGACTATAACTCATTAAGGCGTGCTAGTTTATGCTCGAGTCGACTTGTTAGCTCGAGTCGAATAAAGTTCATTCATATATTAATAAATATATATACATATATTATATGTTATATGTATTGTTAATAATATAAGCATATCACTTTTATAATTAAATATGTAATATGTAATCTAATTACTTATATTTATATATTGAATATACTTCATAGCTATATATTATAATTTGTATAATAATTAGTTTATAACATTTAATAATTTGATATATTAGTACGTGGGGACCATGTATGAGATTCATATATGTTATCATATTATGTATATTTATTAATAATATATGTAAGCATATAACATATTGCTATTATGGATAAATATCAACTAATTAAATATTAAGTATAAATTTTTTTTAGATTTTTTTTTAGATTTATTTATTTATTTTTTTTATTTTTTTGCTAAGTGTAGCCTTTAGCAATAAGATGAGCCTTGAGACGATCAACAAAACCATTGGTAAGATAGTTCATGCGAAAAATCTATTTGGAGCCGACAATATTTTTATTTGGTGGCCGAGACACTAAATCCCAAGTGTGATTATGATGTATGGCTCAAAGCTCCTCGTCCATGGCAGCAATCCATCCAGGGTGCTTGGCAGCGGTCTTGAACCCCTTCAGATCAAGAATGGTGAGTAAGGATTGAATAAGTGAAATCTGGAGCAGTGCATATATGAAGGGCTCGAGTAGAAGGCTTAAAAATCTTAGATTTGACCCATGTTTGCATCGAGTGAGAGCCAAGGAAACCAGTGTTCGAGGAAGATGGGGCCAAAGTGATATCTGGAGCTAGATCCGCTAACAAAACTGATGCCGAAAGGGACCCCGTCCTGGATAGGATTGGGCTAAGAAGGTAAAGAGACCCTTGATGTGATTGTGTTTTGGGAGTGGGTGCAATGGGCTCTAAAAATGTGGAAATTGAGGTAGTAGGTAAAAACTCAAAACAAGTATTATTTTTGTACAGGCCAAGGTCATCAAAGATAGCGTGCCTAGAAATAAATACTAGATTAGTGAGATGATCAAGGCATCAAAAATAATAATGAGACATTGTATAGCCAAGAAAAACACAAGAACGATTACGGAGAGCTAATTTGTGAGGGGTATAATCACGTAAATAGGGAAAAATAAAACAACCAAAATAATGAAAATTAGAGTAGAAATAAGGCTTACCAAACAAGACCTCAAAGGGAGAGCGACCATCAAGAAGAGGCGTTGGGCCGTTGGCAATCACTTAATAATGAAAATGGTAGAGCTAAACACATCAACAAGAATTTAAGAAAGACATGAGAGTGAAAAAGTATAGCAAGACCTATTTTGCTTATATGTTTGTTTTTACGCTCAGCACATCTATTTTGAGACGGAGTGTATGAACACAACATTTGATGACGAAGTCTCGAGAAAATTAAGTGATTTTCAAAATTGATGATTAGTGAATTCAATACCTCCATCATTTTGAAATATCTTGATTTGCGTGAAAATCTAATTTTCAACAAATTTATGAAATTATAGAAAAATCCAAAAGAAATTAGATTTATATCTTAGAGGATAGAGCTAAGTAAATTAAGAATAATTGTCAATAAATATAACAAATATCAAAAGAGGTCTTGATATGCTTTTTAACTCTCATGTCCTTCTTAAATTCTAGATCATTAACTCGTTTAATACTACCACTTTCATTATTAACTACTTGCCAACACCTTTTCTTGATGGTCGCTCTCTCTTTGAGGTTCTATTCGGTAAGCTTCTTTCCTACTTCAATTTTCATCCTTTTGATTGTCTTGTTTTTTTCTACTTCTTACGTGATTATGTCTCTCACATCCCTCACAAATTAGCTCCACGTAGTCGTTCTTGTATTTTTCTACTACTTAATTATCTTTATCAGTCCTCCCCATCTTTGATGATGTTATGCCCAAAGTTGAAACTTACAAAATATTTGTTCATTCATTGAAAAATCTCTCTGTAACGGTAATACATTATTCTATATATATATATATATATATGCAAATATATAGCAGGACATCCATGATAAACACTTAAAAAAACAGAAGGAATGCTTCACCACAAATTAATTATAAAAAAATTATTTTAAAAATTGATGTGATATAAGATAGTTCATTAACTTGTTGCTAAAAATATGAGAGTTATACAAACTATACACTCATCTCACTCTTATCTTACTATAATAAAGTGTTATTGTTTATCACTCTTTAATTTTTTTTATAAAGGATAATTTAAGAGTGATATTTATGATAAATGAATCTTAAGTTTTAACCAATGAAATAAAAGTAGGATAAAAGTGTACTTTATAATATCACTTAAAAAAAAATCAATGTACCACGTAAAATAATATTAATTGATCCTAAGATCTGGTAAGAAAACGATAGCAAGTTAAAAAAATGGTCCAAAAACTATATTTTATAACAATTTTAAGAACAAAAAAAAAATGCAACCATAATAGTTAAATAGACATAATAACGGGCCCATATACAAATAGTAGCCAGGGCCTTCCATGTTGGGCTTGTCTTCTTTAGAAGTCATTGCAGCCCAAAACGTCACCTCCATAACTCGCGAATTACTGTTTTGCATTTCGTCGCAGCAGGTAGACAAGTGGCCCTGTGGGCGTCTCGTCGACCTGTGTCCCCTCGCCGGCTCTCCCTTCCTATTTCTTTCTTATTTTTGTTACGGGGACATGCATGTTTTAATTTGTACGATGATAAATGTTAAAATCATAAAAATATTTTACAAAATTATATTTATAAATTAATAATATAATATATGAAATTTATTTCATAAAATAATTTTACAATTTAATATATTAATAAAAATTATACGATAATATAGTCATTTGCAAACCGATGTAGAGACACACCCGTAATTGAAAAGTTCACTACAGCAGC
Organism: Platycarya strobilacea; assembly: GCA_036898215.1. Classification (NCBI taxonomy): domain Eukaryota; kingdom Viridiplantae; phylum Streptophyta; class Magnoliopsida; order Fagales; family Juglandaceae; genus Platycarya; species Platycarya strobilacea. The sequence goes on along the minus strand of CM072552.1, from coordinate 2,581,934 downwards.
CAGGTTTTACCTGCCACCAAATTGTGAGATAATTATTAATGTTCAATTCTTCGACGAGCATACTAATTTAATTAATTACTAAGGTAGTAAATTGATTTTGTTCACATGCACAGGGCTCAAGTTTTTGACCAAAAAAAGGGGACATGCATGCTGCGCATGATACTTACACTAAATAGCGGGCGCCATGCATGGTCGACAGGTCACAGGAGCTTTGAGAGTACAGATTATTCGTTCATGAATCGGGCCTAGTGATTCACGAAATAGGTATTCAGCAAGCGTGATAATTATCTGATTTAAATCATCATGTTTGGATAATCAAACTAGATGAGATAATTTTAAATAAAAATTAAAAATTTATTATTATTATTATTATTAATTTGAAAATTTTAAATTATTTATTATATTTTATATAAAAATTTGATAAAATTATAATCATAAGATTATGAAATAAAATGAAATTATCAGTATTTAAAAGGGGGCTTAATTCAAAATTAATGACTCTTTCTATCTTTATGTCCCTCCAACCACGCATGCATTATGGTCCAAGCTGATATCACAGCTGAAAAAAGTATTGGTTCTCACTTGTGAATATAAGCATATATACAATTTTCAGTAAGTTAGTTCATGCGTAGCACTCAATTATTGGATTATTATCATGTATTAACGATCAAACACTCCCCAAAACACAGTCGGCCGGATAGGTATACGTTGTACGTTCTCATAACTTTATGACCATTCTCATTGTTCAATTCATAATTGACAGCAAAAAGCTGCGACATATAAGATGTATTTGATCAATGAGTACTTGACTGTACACGTACTGTTACCTTAGTAACTTCATTGTATTGTATGACTAATATCATTTACTTACTGATCCATATTAAAATAATAAATAAATAAACTTAAAATCATGTGAAGAGATTGGCAGAAAAACCCCAATAAATATGGAGGAATAGAGATGCACGCAGGCATGATATAATGTACAAGCGGCCGGAAAGTGTTAAAAAAAAAAAGAAGAAGAAAAATAGTCTCCCAAACAAATATTACAAAAAAACATAACAGATAACAGATGTGACACTATAATTATGATAAAATAGAATAGATGTGTATTAAAGTATCATCTCTACTCTGTTTTGTTATAATTATAGTGTCACATCTGAAATGTTCGTCTAGAGTTTAATTTTTTTGTTTTATATATATAGAGAAATTTAGTAACTGCCTCTATTGAAAATAATATTTGATTTTCTCAAATTATTTTGAGAGATATAGAAGCTGCACGTTAATTTGTAATTAATTGATTATTTGATCACATTATAAATTTTTTGTTTTTTAAGTTTTACTGAATAAAACTATTTCTAAAAAAAAAAGGGAAATTAAGGAGTTGAACCGAAGATAGTTAACACGATCTATTATGTAAGAGTAGTACTCGTGTGTGATTTTGATCTTGAAGTCATGATCTGTTTCCTTCATATTGTACGTATAGGAACAGATCAGATCAGAGTAATTTTCAACTTTTTTTTGTTTCATGAGCTTTATCCTAATGCATAGGCTAATTAATGCCTCCTACATATAGTCTGATCACAATAATTCAATGACGTATCCAGCTTGGATTCCTATATTAATAGTAAGCTAGGGATAGTTAGAACTAGTACTTGCTTTTCTTGCTAGAAAATATTCTAATTATAAAAGAATTATTTAAAAAATAAAATGTTCATACATAAATTAATGTGATTCATCAAATATAATTTTATTATAAAATAAACTTGATAACTTAAATTAATTAATTTATGTTAATTCGTAGAATTATTTTTGTTCCTCCATGCACCCGAACTCACATGTACACTAAGGGCAACAGGCCAGTCGCGCGCGTACATACAGCTAGGCGGAGATTGAGGGGATTTAGTTCGGGCGTAACAGGCGCGTACAATATCTAAGCATCGACGTACAAAGTATATATCTACGGGCATTATCGATTCAGATTAATCCGATTATGGATTAAATTTAAACTTGGATCAGTACTATTAATTTTTTTTACAAATTTTATATTTTAAGATCGATTACGATTACTTCCAAAATTAATAGTATCAATTTTACTATTTCGATTCAATTCAATTTGATTTTTCAATTTTAAATTAGTCTATATTAATTTATTAGACTATCAATATATGGGAGATGCTGGGAACCGGTCCAACTGTCTCCCAACGTCTAAAGCAGCCCAACATTAGTTGGACTGTACTTTACGATGAAAAACACATTAAAATAAAATAAAAAATATGATTAAATAAAAAAATAAAGATTAAAAATATAATAAAAAAATAAAATGAACAAAAAATAATAAAAAACACAATAAAAAACACAGTAAAAATATAAAAACATAATAAAAAATACAATAAAAAATAAAATGAAGATGAATTTAAAGGAATTCAGCCATGGAGCGAACGGAGCCGCTGCCGGTGGCAGCGGGCGACACCGCCCACACCATCGGGACCGGCAGACTCAAGCGTATAGGTCCAAAACGGGTTTAAGGCTGCCGGGGGCACACTGGAACTCGCCGTCGTAGAGGTGAGGTCGCTTGAGTCCGCCGGTCCCGATAGCGTGGGCGGTGTCGCCCACCGCCATCGAAGGCAACAGGGCTTGCTTTTGTAGGGGGGGACAGACGGTCTGCCCCCCAGAATTTCTCTTAATAAATATATTAGTATTATTTATAATGATTAAAATAATTATATATTAATATTTGTTAAAATAAGTTTACTTTTTTATAATTATATTATTGATAGTAATAACTAATACTAGTAATAATCCTAACTAAAAAAAAATTATATTATTATTACTATTTCATATGCAAATACATCTTAGTATAATAATTTATATATAGACTTAAATCTATTACTAATAATAATATACTATATTTAGTATTACTATTAGTATAAGCTATAAAATATAAATTGTAACTAATTTATGTTATATACTAATGTATAACATATTATATATAATTAAAAAAATTATTTTATATTATGTATCATATTAAAAAGAAATTTAAAAATATATATTATATTAAACCGAGTCGGTCCGGTCCAATTCGATTCTAAAAAATTTAAAATCGATACCTACCGATTTTAACATTATGAAAATCGATTCCAAATCAGTACCTACTTAAAATTGAACTAATTCTATTGATTTAGTTCAAACTGGTCCGATTTATCAGTTTTTTAATTTTTTTTCACCCCTAGACAACAGGAGAGAGAGAGAGAGAGAGAGAGAGAGAGAGAGAGAGAGAGAGAGAGAGAGAGAGAGAGAGAGAGAGAGAGAGAGAGAGAGAGAGAGAGAGAGAGAGAGAGAGAGAGAGAGAGAATCTGTAAACAAAACATGATGAAGCTGCTTGCAAAAGTGGGGTAAGCGCTAGAGGTTGGAAACTTGGAGCCAGGGGACTTCTGTCGAGGAAAGATGGCGCCTATTGCTGTATTTCTTTCTTCATTCATGCGCTAGGTGCCATCTCGCCTACGACAGAAGCTCACTGTAATCTCACTACCTTTTCCCTATTCTTCTTGCATACTCAGATTTACACAGGAAATGTCATGCGTAGCTTTTATATATATATATATATATGGTAGAGAGGTTGGAGGGAATTTAAGCGCTAGAGGTTGGAGCCAGGGGACTTCTGTCGAGGAAAGATGGCGCCTATTGCTGTATTTCTTTCTTCATTCATGCGCTAGGTGCCATCTCGCCTACGACAGAAGCTCACTGTAACCTCACTACCTTTTCCCTATTCTTCTTCCATACTCAGATTTACACAGGAAATGTCATGCGTAGCTTATATATATATATATATGGTAGAGAGGTTGGAGGGAATTTCTGTCGGGGAGATGGTACCATGCGCATGAAAGCTGCGGCCTATATTTGATCTATCGTGCGCTTGGTACCATCTCACCTGCGACAGAAGCTCACTGGAACCTCTTTAATTACTTTCTTTTGCCCTAGCTAGCCGCTCTCAATTATTTTCTCCTTCTCGATATAACACTTATTTATAGCAAAATTAATGTGTGTCTCTGTAAGAAAGCTTAATTCGATAAGGATGACGACCATGATGACAAGGGCAGTGCCGACGACAAGATGAGGCAATCATGAGTTAGAAAATTCGTGGAAATTAATGGTTGGCGACTGATCTTCTTCGCCCTTTCATTTTTTCTAATTACCCAATCACATGAGTTACGAATATGGCGTGGAATCTGTCCTACAGCTAGCTTTGTACCTCGTAAAGCAGTGAAAATCAATTAATAGATTAATAAAACGCCACTTCTTTCTCTAGAGATTGAACTCGTCTTTAGCGTATTACATATATGCACCGAATTTTGGAAGATATTATATTATACGTTTCTGAATGGAGAACTTTGAGCATTTTGTTACTATTTATGTGTATATATGTTTTTTTTAAAAGAAAAAAAAAGGAAGAGGCCGACGGCACCTCTATATTTCGTTTTGTTCAACCAATAATTTTGTTGATATTTGCCTTTTTCTGTGAACAGATATAATTAATTAAGAAAACTGAATTATTTGCAACTCGATCTCATGATCTATCGATCTGCATGAATTGTTTAATACTTTCATTTAAAGAAATAAGAAAACCTGGTATATATATATATATATATATGGTCGCTTAAACTATTGAGGATCGATGCAGCTCATGATGACTGATAAATTTAGTTCAAATTATACTATTGGACCTCTGCACATTGATGGGGTGATTGGCTGAGATTCGATCCGATTCTTGAATGAAAAATATTATGTTTAGTTCAAGATCGAGATTCCCATGCAGGCCGCCATGGCCTAATTGTGATGGAAACAAACCAAACATGATCTCTCATCATTAAAGTTGGTGAATAGGAATGGCCATTTGTCGTATCGATCGGGACCATTTTTTAGTCATATTATGATCAAAATCCTTATCAATACCTCGTCAAAGATTTGGACATCGCTATTCGCGCGCTCATGAATACCATATCTAACCATATAATATGCTTCCCATTAATTTAGATGCTTATTTAATTAATTAAGGATCAGCCGAATCAGAGTCAAAGTTTTGAGTTTTGTATGTATTATATACCCTGTTCGTATTTTACAAAAGGTGGCATTCCTAGGCGCAGCTCATAAGTAAGCCTGACCGAATATATATGTTGAAGTTTTGCCGTAAGTGGAAGCCCTGTTAATAGTCCAGACTCCAGAGCCCTCAGTACTCTAAAAGTCCTGGATGTCGCACGGCGGCTGTAGACTATGGTCAGCAGACTTCTCTCTCTAGATCTCTGTGATAAATTTATTTATTTATTATTTATGTTGTATTAATTATGTCCCTTTGCTTATCCTTGAAATAAAATTAGACCATTGCAAATCTGAGTTCAAATTGATCATCCATTGGATGAGGGGCCCACCTACGTACAACAAGAAATTGCCAAGACACTCCCATGCAGATTTCTATGAATTAGGCTGGGAACCACGAGGAAAGGCCTTCAGGAAACAGATACATGGCTGTCTAGCTTGTTAATTTGTCAATTCGAAACTTTCTAAGATGTAAACACAAAGACCACCCCTCCCCCCCCCCCCCCCCCAAAAAAAAAAAGACTAGAAAACTAAGGTCAATAATACATAGTGATCAGCGTGGGGTCTGAAAGTAAAAAACATAGTTGGCCGACAAGTTTAGAAAAATATACCACTTGATTTTTGCCAAAAATTCCACAAAATTCCTAACTAGCTTTGGTGTTGCTGATCTGTAATCAACGTGCATGCCAAAGACTACAGATCTCTTTCTTACCTTAACCCTAGGAAATTTCGAGTAGGTTTCTGGCTTATCATGCTAGCTACTTGGGTCGCATTCAATTCAATTGCATGTGTTCGACTTTAAAGACTATTTTAGTTTGACTAGTATTTTTTCCCCACAAAAAGAGACAGGATGTCCAATTAGGTAGCAAGCTGATAGCATATATTACAAGTCCATATTTTCTCCTAATTTATTACTCCAAATTCCAAATATGATCTTGAGTCCATATTCCTGGTTCCTAAATTATTGCCTTACTGGGTCCGGGGCCAATATTAGAACTCCGCGCGGGTCTCGCCGGAAGCTGCTCCGCAACTTTCATTTTACCACTCAAATCATATTGTTTTAAGGGCCGGCCACCTTTTTTTTTGTTTTAGGAAAAAAAATTGCATGGGTAATTAATTAATCACTTGGGGCCATGGGTTTTAAAACTCCTTTTCGAAAATAAGGAAATATTAATCTAACAAACAAACAACCTACTAACTTTAATATTTAATATTTCACATTATATTATTCTAGGAAGCAAACCAACTGACTTCACGAGATGATCACTATATTAGCATTTGCCCATATATAGCCTCATGTTATCACGGAAAAGAGGACTAACCTATGCTACAAAAGAATCTCTCTTCCTCACAAAAAGAATGCATTTTCTTTTTCTTTTTCTTTTTTCTTTTTTTCTATGCGTAAGTTTTGGTTTCTTTTTAAGAAGTAGTGGACGGTAACCTATCTAAAAGCAAAATCTCATTAATGGAAAAATTATAAAATTTAAAACTACGAAATAATGACAAATTATGATCTAGAAAAGAATAACATGATAAATATAATATATATATAAGTGCTTAATTTAGTATTAAATTTCATGACTTTGAACAGGCCTTGTTAAATATATGGTCAATATCGATCACTACTTCGATTCAAATCCCTGGACTAGCTTAATTAAGCCAAGAGATCAACCCAAGTTCAATATCCAAAGCGAGAGCAACTTCATCGTACTGCATGGGAAACTTCGCTTATATAGTATAATATTGTTTAAAAAAAAAAAACTCTCTGTGGTTATAAATACCCATAGATATTAGGAAGGTATGGCAAAGAAAAGATGGAGGTTGTGGGGGTTCTCGTCGCTGGAGAGATGGCACAAGCTGTGTGGGGTAGGTATGCAATGCGCAGCAAGTGCCAGCCTCTTGTGACGAGATTATACCCCGCAATACCCCGCAGGGCCGCAACCTCTTGTGACGACTAGTCGTTTGCATGATCGAGCTGAGAGAGATTAGATTAGATCAGATCAGATCAGATCAGAGAGATCAGCTTTTGGAATCTATAAATACATTAGGAAGTTATGATATTTATAAAAGGGAGAAGAAAGCAAGATGAAGATCAACATCGACAAAAAGGGGTTGGAGGTTTCTAGTCGCAGGAGAGATGGTACTAGCTGTTATACAGATCATTTTGATGTTCAGCAAGCTAGCTAGCGCCATCCTCTTGTGACTAGAAACCCTTGCAGCCTCTAATTTGCCCGTAAGCTTGTGAATGCGTTTGTACGTGTACGTGTACGTTTACGTGCGTCATGAGCATTTGGTATTTTCTCTAATTTTTTTAATTACTTGCTTTTTATATTTGTTGGACCCTCTAATTTTGGCCTAGGAATTTCCATGCACGTACGATCACTCCATTGATATTATGGCGCCATACCTTCTTTAGACGTTAATTCTCCTTGCATGAATTCATACTGCATGGAGATTATTGTTGATTTTTACTTTTTTGGAATCCCATACATGAAAAATATGTGTGTGAAGAAGTAAGGCCAAGACCTATATAAGAAAGTTAAATTTTTTTGGTTTAGTACACCAGTTAGAAACTTATCTAATAATTTTAGATTTTTAAAATTTTTTTTTTCTTATACCTGTTTTGTATATAAAAATGAAAAAAAGTTAAAGTTAAAGTTTTATTAATGGAAAAAATTTTGTGAGTATCGTTGAGGTGATGATAAAAATTAATTAATTATAAAAAATTTTCACATAGTAGATTTTCTTCTCTGAATTTGGTAGTTTTTCTCCTATTTTGAGAGTTTTTCACGTAAATTCTTATGTTGTTATTATTTTTTTATTTTTTTTATATTCTGTCAAAAATAGATCCTAGTGGGAGAATTTAGGAAGGCCTAGATTCCCAACAAATGGTATTAGAGCCACTAGGTTTTTTTGACGAAGTGGAGTTTTGGTGTGTTAGTGTGTATACGTATGGTCTAAGGAGATTCTGTCTAGGAGATTGAAAATTTTAAGTGTGTCCGTTGTGACCCTCCAATCTTTCTTGGAAATCTTGAAATTTTGTCTATGAAATATCAGTTTTTTCTGAGAACTTACTTAGTGGGTACTATTCATTTTTATGGTAAAATTCATCGAAGTAATGTCAAGAATAGAGAAGAAAAATTTGATGGGCGAATCAATTTTGATTTGTAGCAAGTGCAAATCAATGATATTTTGATTCCATCAGAATTACGAAAGGTGTCACCAATCCATGAAATCAACAATTTGCTGGAGATATGGACAATCTGGACACGTCAAGAAAAGTTGTCAACAAGAGGTGGAGCCGATTCGACAAGAGACTCCAAGTCATTAAATGGAGATATTAGTATTGATGCTAATGTTGTGTCTCTCTCTATGGAAAAAGAGACATGTATATCCTTGTGGTATACTACTAATCTCAAAGTTGACATAATAGAGGATGTGTTAATATTAGTTGTTTCACAAGTTTGCACACGGGCATTGGATTGGCATTGATGCGGGATGTGTGGTAGAAATTCATGTTAATGGCTTATGAACTTTCAGGATAGCCAAACGTGAAAGTTGCACCATAATTTTTTAACAAAGTTATTTTCGATATAGGCTGAAGTAAAATATTTGGAATTGGTTTATTCTGAGTGAGTATGCATATATGGTGGAGTATGACAGCGGAAGCTATGAAGATTTTCATTGCGGTGGAGCGTGGCTGTGAGGTCAGTCAAAGTCGCAAGGTAAAAATTGTTGGGTTTTACTCCTTTGAAATCCCACATAAGAAATATGTAAGTGAATGGACAAAGCCAAGGCCTATATAAGGAAGCTAAATCTATTTAGTTTAGTACACCAGTCAGAAACTTATCTGGTAACTTTTGACTTTAGAAAAATTCTTTTATTGTCTTTTTTTTATGTAAAAAGGAAAAGAGGTGAAAGTTAATATTTTACTAGTGGAGAAGTTTTTATAGGTGTCGTTGGAGTGAGAAGAAAAATTATGATTATAATAATTTTTTACATAGTAGATTTTTTATTTTAAGTCTGATGGTTTTTTTTCTGCTTTGGAAATTTTTTATGTAGATTATTGTGTTGTTATTATTATTATTATTTTTTTATATTCTGTCAAAAATAGATCCTGATGGGAGAATTTAGAAATGCCTAAATTCCCAACAATTATGCTAGCTAGGGGGAGGATGCGCGGCCAAAAAGTTAAGTCCGATTGTTTTTGGAATCCTTCAATTGATCATATTATCTTGATATTTGCATTTCGATCACGATGATATTTGCGGTCGGAAAATTTGCAAGTATTATATAATTATTTTACAAAAAATTCATATGAAAAAAAAGTTTTAATATTATTATTTTTTTTCAAACTAAGTAGTAGCATATACTTTATGATTATATGTAATATTATTCAAACCATATCGTCATTATATGTCACATCTGATCTGTTGATCATGGTTTGTTAAAATGATCATATTTATAATCCTAATTTTGATGAGTAATGATTTACACATAATATATTTTTACAATAAATTTTATAATAATGATATAAGATGAGAATATTTTTATAAAATTATGTTATTTGTATAAGATGATTTATAAAATTACTCCTCATTTAAAATATAATTGTGTAAAATATTATGAAAAATATTGTCAACGAATCATTTTCTAATTTTGACTAGCTTGATCTCTATATAATATATTGGCCGTGCGAATTGACAGATCAATTAAATTGTTCGACAGCGCAGCATGATCATGTATGACTGGAGAGAGCAAAAATGTTCATCGAGGAGTGCCCGTACTCAAGATTAAGGACCATTTAATATTTCTGATGTGTAGCTGGCAAATTGTCAGATGGTACGTACGTAGTGGAATGGTCACCTAGCCTGCTGGAGATCGACCTAATAATTTCTGATGTCTAGCTAGCTGACGTTGCTTAATTTCATTTAAACAGCACTATATATCCATAGGGAAAAATATTAATGTTATTGTAATGTATTTGTGTAAATAATTAAAAGCAGTATGTCTATATTTATAATTTACCATTTCAAATATTTGTAATCTAATGGCTTAAGAAGAAGTCACGTGTTGACATCTGCTGAAACCCTAAACTTGTATCTGACGCCCATATAAAATGATAGCTATCTCGAATGTAGAGAGAGAGAGATACAGAAATAGAAGCAGACGGAAGAGGCAATATTCATCTTTCTTAGGGCAGATTTTCAAGAAGTGAGATATGAGTAAAAATCTGGAAAGAGTTAGATAAGAAACCTTGTAGTGATGCTGTGTAAACTTTCGGTTGATCAATAAAGAGTTCCCAGAGCTAGTTCCCACCGTGGATGTAGATCCAATAGGGATCGAACCACGTAAATACTTGTGTATTTCTGTTTTTCTTTCTTGCTGTTATTTTTTCTGTTGATCTTATTCTTTGTTTAATTTTCTTCTACACTGATCTTGGTTGAGTTGGTTCAGAGCAAACTTGGGTTTGCTGAAACGTTACAGTTATTAATGTTATACGTACGAGATAATTTAAGAAAAAAAATACACTCCTTTGAAACATGTTATATGTATGAGATAATTTAATGTGATATGCCACAGCCATAAGATCATGATCAACGGTTGAAATTTAAATAGAAAGGGCAATTAGTTGCAGTTTATGTTCCAAATTAAGGGTTATAACTATAAGGAGAAATCTAATAACCAAAGGTTAAGATGTAAAATAATAAAATCTATTTGATCTTCTGATCATCAGTCTAAATTTTTAAAATAAGTGGTGATTTCACATGATATCAAAACAGAGGTTTTGAGTTCGAACTCTGACTCTACATTCTATCTCATTTAATTAAATATTCTACTTGTTGGACCTATTAATTGAAGAGAAATCTGGTCCACAAGTGAATAAAAATGTTAAAATATAAAATAATAAAATTTATCTCTTTCCATTAGGTTAAACTTTTGAAACAAATGATGGTTTCACATCTAAAGCTAGCTAATATTGCAAAAGTAGGGATAATTTTGGGGGTGAAAAAGCTTTTCCCCATAATTAAAATTACTCGGATTAAAATCTGATCTTAAAAGTAAAAATTAAGCGCTAGCTTCTTCTTTACAAAATAACTAAGAGGGAAAAAATGCGTATAAATTCCAAGTAGCATGCAGCATGCCCAGGTCGTTTGTGCTAATTGTGATGACCATAAGCAGGCCAGTTTGAAATTTCTGCAGTATTTCGTATGTTTAATTAATATTGTGGTGAGAAGATCATGAGAGCGCCAATGCTGATGAGCTTGAGATCAGGGAAGGACTACACATGACACATGTATGGAAGGTCTTGAGGAAATGCATGCGACAACGGTTTCTTTTCTGCGAATTGGAGAGCTATTAAAAATAGTATTTGTTAATGATCATGAACAAGCTTCGTAGCCCTTTCTATATATATATATATATATTGATGTATAGATTGGACCACAAATCTGTTTGAATATCTAATACACCCCTAGCGACAGCCTTCATATTCTTTTTTATTTTAAATATAGATGTTTTACTAAAGTTTTTCTTTCCACGTCAATATTAATGCTCATATTAATGCACAAATTAATTCAATTTCAACTAAAAATTTTCAATCTAAAAACTCTGAACTGCACGCTTCCCTCTAGCTAGCACTCTCACCACTTGTCTCCTATTCACCATAGCACCTCGGTACCATCAGATTCGATTCCTCTTTCTCTTCAACTTTGAAGACTCCTTGCGCGTATAACAACAATGGTGATGCTAGTGATATCGCTGCAGTGTATTGTTAGTGTTAAATTTTTATTTTTTTTTATCATTTTAAAATATTTTTAAAAAATATATAAAAATTTATATATATCAATATATTAATAATCATTTTCTTAATCAAAAATAAAATAAAAAATTATAAAAATAAAATAAAATACATCAAGTGTCAAAAGAAGCTGTCAAACTTAATGGACATGCTAATATTTTTCTAACAACAATCTCATGATGGTTGATAATCCACTCATTCAACTGTGTAGAAAAACAAAACAAAAACAGAACACCTTTATAGTGGTCCTTCTTTTTGGAAAAATTTGCGGTGAGCAAGAAAGCGTGGGTAGGACTATATTTCTGTAAAGGTGGAACTGGAAGGGTCATATTTGCAAGGCCCACCTATACTATGATATTTAAGAAAATTTTCCTTGCCCAATAAAAAAAAAGTCCATCTCATTCATGTTAAGGATATTTGCAATGAAGCAAAAGCAAAATCGTCAAATTCTCGTTGAGGCCCGCCCATCCACAAATCAAGGTTCTAGGTTCGAAGCTCAACTGCAGAGCAACGAAGGTGAAGCTTTTCTAAAAGGAAAGAAATTTCGTCACTGAAATAATGGAATAAAAATCTTAATTAAAAGCGTGTCAAGATTGTTTCACTTTTTCGCCATCTAGCGAACATATTCTTGCATTTTCTATCAATCTCTCTGATGTACACAGGATAAAACAAACAATTTTGTCTTTTTCTTTTTTTTTCAATTTTCCTCTATCAAATAGTCATCCCAGCAATAATTATGCGAACCTTGATCAGAGCTCCACAAGCTTCAGCGCCTGTGAAATGGAGTGGGCTGCATATTCTAGAACTTAAAAAAAAAAAAAAAAAACACGTGGCCTACAATCAGTGCAGCGCCTATACCATGTCATCCCACCCGGCTCTTTAATCCATAATCATTCCACCAAATCCATCCCCTTCGTGCTACTCTATATAGTAGATTTCGTATACTTTCATTTCTTTTTCTACCAAAACAGATGCTAACTCCCCAATTAAACCGTCTGCCACCATCAGATAACAAAGTAGCACGAGAAGTGCTCACTATAGGAGTTTTGGGTGCTTCTTATTTGCACTGCCTTGGCCGAAATTTCTCACTGGATAATAGAGAGGTCATCAAATTTTCCAACCTTTTTGATCCAGGGCCAGGCCTGAGAACAGTGGTGTCACCAATGACAGAGCATGGATCACTACCATTTTCCCTGCTTCCTGTGCACCAACCACCAGGAACAAGCATCCCTGGACCCCGAGACAATAGCTTGGAATCAACTTTGTCAAGCACTGGTTCGTTGTGGCGAAACTTCCGAGCAAACGGAGCATTACTGTTAATCATCTTTTGCATGTCCTTGAGATTGAGGTGGTGTGGATGTTGCTTGGGAGGGTTATCCCAGGATATGAAGTGGAGGTCACTGTTCACTGTTGTGTTCCGGAACTCTTGAGCATTACAGATGACAGTATGAAAGTATCCTTCGGGGGAAGATAGGAAGTTTGCATAGTACATGAGGACAATCCGAGGTAGATTGTCCCAACCCCATATGAGGTAATCAACGAATTGCTTAGAAAGTGCCATCCAAGCAGAACCTATAAGAAAATCACATATTTGGTTAAAGTAACCCCATTGTAGAAACTATTCAAGTTGCACAACACACATTTGCAGATGTGAATGAACCAAAAAACAAGTCACTACTCTAGCACCTTGTAAGGATTATAAGATGTTATACTATGAGTTCACCATAAAGCTCCAGGGGCAAGCATGACTCAATAGATATCGCCAAGTAGTGTTGGCTTCTCTGAAGTTGAGAAATTATATCTTATCAATGCATGCAGCCTAGAATCAATCGATGGCATCATAATCACAATTAACCAGGGACTCTACCATCTGACAATATGATTCCACTTATTCTTACCATCTTTTATAAAGAGGAATTTTCTATCAAAATGACTAGTATTGACAGCATGTCTTTAGCACAACTCATTATTTTAGTAAGGGAGTTTTATCAAAATTTCCAAATTAATTCTGGTATGGGGAAGCAGAAAAAGAAAAAAAGAATTTTCATTTTCAGCTAAACTTGCTTGTTGATTCAAAGCAGTGCATATATTATCAATCCCTCGATGCTTTTGATGGCCCTCATACAAACTTAAAGGAACTATTACACCACAGCATTTTTAATAAGTAACCATTTCACCACAGCATAACAGTAAATACAGAAAGCTTGAGCAAGTATGAAGCAGTATCAGGCCTAAGGGCAAATCTTCAAAATCCGATCTCCTCAGAATTATACGTAGATAAATATAAAGGATTTATCTTGATGACATATGGCTATACATGCAATACACATCAAGGGTTTTGCGGGCACCCTATTGACCTTCATGACAAAGGTTCTCACCAAAAAAAGAAAATTGACAGATGAACTTGTCTTGACTGCTGATAGCAAAGCGAGCCAGCTATTCAAAGCATTATTTAGGCCCCAAGCATTCATATTCTAGTCAAGGTCAGACATTGGAAGTATCTCCATAATATATCTTATTAGTTTTTATTCCTGGAATTGCTACCTTACCAACATAGACCACAGTCTCATACAATTCAGGTGATTCTTTGAAGTAGAAAAAGAACATTGAACAATATAAAAGATATCTAGGCCGATTTACCATCCCAACCATCCACATAATGGATCGGGGCTTCCATTAAAGTTATGCTTCCAATATATTGATTTTTTTTTTTTATACTTTAAATTTCAGGGAGACTATATCACATGTTTGTCTATCACACAGCATATGAACAAGCAATTAAGCTCATTCCAAAAGTAACATTACTATCTATTACAAATCAATCATTTGATTCCCAAGCAGGTTCATTCATTGACAATACTCCTAGAGAATTCCTCATTTTAAAAGCTTGTCAACCGATACCCAAGAAGATGAAGCAAAATTATTGGATTGCTGAATTAGTTTCACTAAAGGGGATTCAGCAGAGTGGAGCAGAGTTGCATTCTGTAATTGATACAGAAGGCATGAACAAACACAACAACACGTATGAGGTGAACTTCGCACCTGTGTAGAGTTTGAATGCTGTCGGCACACTTCTCCGCTGCGTGACCCAGAAAACGTCCGCTTTCTTTGTCATATACAACCCCGGGTCTACAATTATCGGTTTCGCTCTCTGAAATCTAAATATGCCACAGATAACATAAGTCAGCCACACAAGTTAATTCGCGAAATAAAGCAAAAAACATCCCAAAAAGAAATGAACAGAGATCATTTAAAAAAAAAAACACACACACACACTTACTCTTTCCAGCCAATGTTACTGGTATGATCAATGAAATTGAGATCCCTCGGAAAGTACGAAAACGTGTGCAGCAGATCTAACCCGATCAGATGGACAAAGAAAACCAATCAAACAAACCAAAATTGCAATTCTCTAACCAATTTATCAAAAAGAAAAAAAAGACGCACCGTCCTGAGTGACAAGTGGATAATCAGAGGCACTGAGATTGATAAACCAGTCCCAGTCTCCTCCTTCCCTCAATAAAATCGCGGCGGCGTGAAGCGTGTTGGCCACCATAGTGGGGCCCCGGTACGTGACGAGATTCGCCTTGGTGATCATCCTCACATTCCCGAATCTCGCGAAGACCGGTTGATCCCGCACGTAATTCTGCAGATCCGAGCGTTCCTGAGGCGAGGACTCGAGGTCTAAATGCACCACGTAGCGATTACGAGGGTGATAGAGAGCCTGAAGAGTTCGCTTCAGCATGTCGCCATCGCCTTTGGAACCGGAGATCAGGTAGGCGAGCCGAGGCGGTGGGGGAAGGGTCGAGGTCGGGATGACATGGAGCTTGGACTCAACGAAGACGGAGCCGGAGGTGATGGAGCGGTAGAGCGGAACGAAGGGCGTACCATCGGGTGAGGTTAGCATCGTGAGGAAGATAAGGAAGAGAGAAACAATGGAACCTATAGCCAAGGGGAAAATCCATTTCCTCTCTATGGTATGTGGATGCCTTATGTTCATGTAATAGCTCCTCAACCTCTTCATATTCTCGAAAATTAAATTAAATTTCTAATTTTTCAAACGCTACTCTCTTGAATTTCAGAGACAGGCGGTTATAGGGCTCTGTTTGATCAGGGGGAAAGTGGGAGAGAAAGTAAAGGAAAATCGGTGAGAGAGTGATAGAGAGAGGTGGAGTGACAGTTGAGTGGGGACCGTGGGAGGGCCGAGGGGGTGGGTTTTGTAGTTACTCCCCCCTTCCCTCTCTCCTATTTCTTCTGGTTTTAGGTGCGAGACTATCTGAGATAGCAGTCGTCGTTTCGCCGTGACAAAGGGGGAAACTTTGGTGGAGTTTAGGGATTGGATTCTCTACGGTTTTCCACAGCTGCACACCGTGTCACCGACTGCTACTTTTTATTTTTCTTTTCTATTATTCCACAGAAATAGACAAATGCTATATAGATAGAGATATATACTCCAAAAAATACTTACAAATTTTAAATATGTAGTTTATATTTAAATAAATAAAATCTTAAACACATAATGAAAAAAATATTCTTTTGATCCCATTGCTTAGAGCATTATTATTGATTTTATTAAAATAAATAATCAAATTTTAATAACAAAATATAAATTTATATATATATTTTTTTAAAAATTATCATATTTGATTAAATATGACAAAAAAAATATAAAAAATTAACATAAAAGTACTTTTATTTAATTTTTAAATAATAAATCATTAAATTTCAAAAAAAATCATCTTATTTAATCAAATATGACGAAAAAAAATATAGAAAATAACATAAAGGTGTTTTTTTACTTAATTTTTAAATAACAAATTATTAAATTTAATAATTTATTTTGATAAGATCAATGCTAATACTTTTATATAGAAGTATTAAATCAAAAATGTTATACGTATTTTTTTGTGCATTCTATTAATATAATTAATTATATTATTTTTTTAATATGAAATAAAATAAATATTTTAATTAATTACATAAATAAAATGTGCAAAAAATATATAAAAATAACGCAGAATCCTTACTAAATTATAAGATCTAAGGAGAATCTCTCATCCGGAATTTGGGTACAATTCCAAGTCCGTGATCCAACGTCTCGTGCGGAATTTGAGTACAAGGCTTGGGAGCCTGGTTTTTAAATTCTGTTATGTTGACTGTGACTCTTTTATGGAGCTTGATTGGGATAATTTTTTCTTTTTTATTTTTTATTATCTCGATTGGATAAATTTTAAAGAGTATTCTTAGCAATCCTATATTATGTCTCTAAAATAAATATGTGTGTAATATAGAACTGTTTGAATAGATTTTTTCATCTTCAAGAAATCGATTTAGAGACAAGACTATATGAGTTGGATTGAATTTATTTTTTTAATATTATTATTATTTAAAAATTTAAAAAAATTAACTTAAGAATAAAAAAAAGTTATATTGAAATTTAAAAAATTATATTAAAATTTATATTTTATATAAAAATATGAAACAAAAATATAATGATGAGTTTGAAATAAGTTGAGATAAATTCATCTCGTCTTCAAATACAAATGAGGCACAAATCAATCAAATACCTCATTAGTTTTTTTTAATAGTAAAATAGCAGTAATATTATAACTAAATACAAAGTGCAAGAGTTTAAAGTATCTAATTAATATAAGGTGGGTCTTTTTCATCATGAAACTACAAAAGATTAGAAGGAATTTGAATTAAATGAAGATTTTTAAGGATTTACATATTTACTGTCCATTATACTAAATCATACGTGTATCGATTATTAATCAAATACCTCAGTCGATATTTACAAATAAGAGAATGAGATATCGTCCTTCGAATTTTATTTATATAATCATATGTGGTGATGAGTAATTTATAACAAAAAAAAAATTAAAAATTTGATCTTTATCGGTAAAATACCTTAAAATCTTTCACACAAAAGTTAAAACCAAACTACATGAATACATTATTTCCAAGATATAGAATCTCGAAACCGAAACAGAAGAAGCAAACCCCAGCATTGCGGCAGGGAAAGACAGCAATCCTTTAATGGTAAAAGATCAAACACCACATCAACAAATTCCATTTCACATCTAGAAGACGTACGTTGCAAGATGGACTCTTCACAATTATTCTCTTGTTTGACTTTTCTTGGATCTTAAATTCGAATCGGGAAAGAGAGATATTGGAGATGAGTTCGTTCGGTCTCTATTAAAAATAATTTTTTAATAAAAATATAATAAAAAATTTTAAAAAATACAATTAAAAATATAATAAAAATTCAATAAAAAAATAAAATTTTAAAAACACAATAAAATATAATAAATATAATAAAATATACAATAAATAAATTAAATATGATTTTAAAGGAGTGTTCGGCCTCAACCCAGACGGAGTGGCACTGGTGGACGACATCGCCCATACTATCGTGACTATCGATGGTCCAAAACAGGTTTAAGGTTGCGTGGGGCACACCGGAGGTCGTCAAGGGTCACAATTGCAAGGGTGGAATCGCTGGAGACCGATGGTCACGATGGTATAGACGATGTCGCCCACCACTGTCGGAGTCGCCTGTATCTGTTTTTCAAGGGAATCGATCCGCGAAACAGATTTAAGACTGTATGGGGTACACCTGAGATAGCCGGGAGTCACCGTCGCTAGGGTGGAGTCGCCGGAGATCAGCGGTCACGATGATATAGACGGTGTTGTCCACTTCTACCGGAGCTGCCGGCATCCATTTTTCAAGAAAATTGGACAGACCGATCCCCAGATTTTCTCATTGGAAAATGCACGATATAACAATCAAGATCCATATATATAAATAAATAAATAAATAAATAAAACGTGATTTATCGTTATATAAACCAAACTTATGGTATTTTTAAATATTTTAATATGTTTGGTAGGAGAAAATTATAATATCATGATAAAAAGTGACTGAGTTCAATTTGCATATAAATTGAAAATAAGTGTGCTAAAGTCCTTTAAACAAGATGACATAAGACTTGGTATCCAGATAATAAAAAATAAAAAATAAAAAAAAGTTCGAACTCCTCATTCCTAATTTCCTATAGACAAGAAATAGAATAGGTTGTATTGACAAAAGCGACTATAAAATTTTAAATCACAATAGACTCTAAAGATGATATATGGTGGTGTTAGTTGGACTGAAAGTCATTGATGAGAATGTTAATTATTTTAATTCAAGAGAGATAAACATATAAATTAAGTTTTTCAGCATTCTTCTTGGAGTTGAGTCCTCATTCGGGACTGCATGTGTACGAACTGGAATTTTTGGTAATTTCATCTACAAATTTTGTTAAATTGCATAAATGCTCCTGACTCCTATCTTCTAAATTCCACACTTCTATTAAATCTGATATTATTGTAAAATAAAATCTGTATATTCCACATAAAAATAATTACAAAGAGTCCTTTATATACAAAGTACTCTAGCTTAGTTTATCACATTACATTACAACTATCACAATACAGCTGTCACAAATAAAATGATACATGTATTAAGAGGAAGCTATATTACAACAGATTTATTTATTACACTAATTACACTAGTAAAAACTAATACTCCCCCTCAAGATGGACTATATATATTAAGTAGTCACATCTTGCCAATCAGGTAGTTAAACTGATACAACCTAAGAGATTTAGTTAAAATATCTGCAACTTGTTCACTTGACTTAACATGAAATAATTTGATGGTCCCTGCTTGCATCTTCTTTCTTGACAATCCAATTCAATATGCTTGGTTCTTTCATGATAAACTGGATTGGAAGCTATATATATTGCTGCCTTACTATCACAGAACATCAAGGCAGGTTCTAAATGCTCAATACCGAAATCAATCAACAAGTTTTTTATCCACAAAATTTCACAAATAGCAACAGCCATTGCCCTATATTCTGATTCAGTAGAAGATCTTGAAATGGTGTGTTGTTTCTTTGATTTCCAACTAACCAAATTATCTCCCAAAAACACAATATATCCAATAACAGATCTTCTTGTATCAGGACATGCTGCCCAATCAGAATCAGTATAAATTTTCAGCTTAAAATCAGTAGAAGAGGATGAAAAAAATAGGCCTAGTCCAATAGTGTTCTTAACATATTGAACTACCCTATGAGCAGCTGCCAAATGAGGTTTTCTTGGTCTATGCATAAACTGACTCAACTTTTGAACTGAATAGGTGATATCAGGTCGTGTAATAGTTAAGTATAACAGTCTACCAATTAACCTTCTATATTGAGAAGCATCTTCCAACTCTTCATCATCACTAGCATTAAGAGATAAATTTTGTTCCATTGGCGAGTTGGCAGGTTTACAGCCCATTAAACCACAATCTTCTATAATTTATAAGGAATATTTTCTTTGACACAGATGTATTCCTTTAGAAGATCTTGCAGTTTCCAAACCCAAAAAGTCCCAAATCCTTCATCTTAAAGTGATTATTCAAATACACTTTTAAAGACTCTATTGCTGAAATATCATTGCTAGCAATTAATATGTCATCAACATAGACTAACAACATAATAATTGAGTTGCTTTCAACCTTTCTAAAAAGAGAATAATCAAACTTTGACTGAGTAAAGCCATCAGCAAGTAGAGTGGATGAAAATTTGGCAAACCATTGTCTTGAAGCTTGCTTCAACCCATACAATGATTTTTTAAGTTTGCATACCAAATGAGGCTCCCCCTTGTTGTCAAAACCAGGTGGTAAGGTCATATAAACCTCTTCTTGAAGGTCACCATTTAAGAAGGCATTATTCACATCCATTTGAATA
This sequence comes from Platycarya strobilacea, assembly GCA_036898215.1. NCBI lineage: Eukaryota > Viridiplantae > Streptophyta > Magnoliopsida > Fagales > Juglandaceae > Platycarya > Platycarya strobilacea. The sequence goes on along the minus strand of CM072552.1, from coordinate 2,561,252 downwards.
ATATGCCTTTGTTTGACAGCAGCAATAGAGAGAAAAAAACAAACTGTAGGAAGCTTAGTCACAGGGCTAAAGGTCTCATAATAATCAAATCCTTCCATTTGAGTATACCCTTTAGCCACTAATCTAGCTACATCTTTCAACACTGCCATCTGACTTCAATTTTAGCTTGTAAACCCATTTACATTCTACTGGATGTTTGCCAACAGGTAAGGAAACAAGCTCCCAAGTGTGATTTTCCTCTAAAGCTGAGATTTCAGCTTGCATGGCAGATCTCCATTCAGGATAGGCCACTGCTTGAGAATAAGTGTGAGGTTCAACCAAAGTTGAAGTAACAAAAACAAATGATTTATGAGAAGATGAAATTCTGTCATAACTGAGGAAATTGTTGAGAGGATGACGAGTACTTGAAGTAGAACCAGCATCTTGGTGACAAGGGTGAGTTGATTGCATGGCAGCTTGCTGACAGTGATAGGATTGCAAGTATGAAGGTGGATGCCTAGGTCTAGTAGACCTTCTAAGAGGAATTTGTGAACTAGAATTCTGTGTTGAAGAAGTAAGTTGTTCAGAATTATTGTTTGAAACTTGAGTAGAATCATGAATGGGAAGAGAATTAATTTCTGGAACAGAATTAGGGATATCTGAATTAGGGACAGAAATTGGCAAGGAAAAATTTGGGAAATATGTGGCAGGAAATGGTGTAGATGAAGAATTTTCAAAAGGAAAAATATCTTCATGAAATATTACATCCCTTGAGATATAACAAATTTGAGTTTCAAGATTTAAGAGTTTGTATCCTTTCACACCATAAGGATAACCCAGAAAAACAGATTTAATGGCTCTTGGAGAGAATTTGGACCTATTATGAGAAAGAGTAGCACCAAAACATAGGAATCCAAAAACTTTTAAGTGACTATAAGAAGGAGCTTTGTTATAAAGAAGCTCAAAAGGACTTTTATTGGAAAGGAGTGGACTAGGTGTTCTGTTAATAAGATAAACAGCAGTAACAATGCTGTCAGCCCAATAACAGAGAGGAATTTTAGAATGAAACAATAAGGATCTTGCCACATTTAGGATATGCTGATGTTTGCGCTCCACAACAGAATTTTGTTGTGGAGTTGCAATACAACTTAATTGATGAATTACTCCTTTAGAGGCAAAAAAAGATTTTAAAGCAAATTCAGGTCCATTATCAGACCTGAGTACTTTAATTCTAGCAAAAACTGTGTTTCTACATGAGTAAAAAAAGATTGTAGAATCTGACCAGTTTCTGATTTAGATTTCATTAGATAAATCCAAGTGGCCCTAGAGAAATCATCCACTATAGAAATAAAATATCTAAATCCATCATTAGAAGGTATAGACATTGGTCCCCATATATCACAGTGTACTAAATCAAAAGAAACAGTACATCTATTTGTGCCAACAGGAAAGGGTAAACTCTTTTGTTTAGCAAGAGGACATGTCATACAAGAATCAAATTTATGTGACAAAACAGGAATATGTGAATTCAATAGATGCATCCTAGAACTAGATGGATGTCCTAATCTAAAATGCCACAAGGCTACATTAGATTGGACATTAAAGCAAGTAAAAAGAGAAGAATGATCACTGTTTATGGAAGAGAGACTGGAAACTATCAACTGATATAAGCCATCACGCAATTCACCCATCCCAATCATCTGCAAGGTTGCTAGGTCCTGCAAAAAGTACTTATCAGCTTTAAGGATCAAACAACAATTCAAAGATTGTGTTATCTTGCTTACTGAAAGAAGGTTGAAAGAAAAGCTTGGAACACATAGGACATTATGCAAAGTAAGAGTAGGGCTAAGAATTATGTCACCAATATGTGTGACTTTGGCATAAGTTTCATTTGGAAGCTTAACTGAATTAGAGACATTAAGGGGTGTCGATGAATAAAAACTTGGAGAGTGGACCATATGATCCGAAGCTCCACTATCAACAATCCAGGTATATGAATCAACAGGTGAAACAGCAAGACAAAAAGAATTGAGAGTACCTGAAAAATTAGGTACCAAAGCCATATTGGCTGAAGGAGAGGAGGTTGTTGGTTTCAATAAGGCTAAAAGCTGTTGGCATTGATCCACAATAATGCCAAGGGGCAAAGGTAAAGTACTCTCAGCAACCACAGTGGACTGAACAGAATTAGCAACAGAAGCTTTTGATTTATCCCTAAACTTGTAATTAGGGGGAAAACCATGCAGTTTGTAACAACGATCCATTGTGTGTCCATTAAGACCACAGTAACTACAAAGCAGCTTAGTCCGTGTGTTTCCTTTGGCAGACTTAAAAGAAACATCAGATCTGGTAGTCAAAGCTATAGTTTCAACAGCAGGCATAAGAATATTGCGATTATTAACAAGCCTCTGCCTCTCATCTTGAATAACAAGAGAGAAGGCTCTGTTAATAGTAGGTAACGGATCCATCATCAAAATTTGAGTCCTCACATTGTCAAAAACATCATTAAGTCCCATTAGAAAGGTCATGATGTGGTTTTGATGATGATAATCAGCAAAAATCTTCGAAAAATGACAAGTGCAACCACGACATGTACATACAGGTAAAGGCTGATAGTTGAAGAGTTCATCACAAAGTACCTTTAACTCAGTGACATATGTACTAACGTCGTTCTGACCTTGTCGTAGAGCGGAAATGGTAGTCTGCAACTGAAAAATCCTCGGACCATTGCCTTGTGAAAAACGCTCCTTCAACTCGATCCACATCGCGAAGGAGGAATCAACATAGATCACACTGTGTGCAATCTTTGAGTCCAGAGAGTTGAGGAGCCATGATAACACAATAGTGTCACATTTGCTCCACGATGAGAACAGAGGATCATCCTTTGTTTGAGTCGGAAGGGTTCCATCAATGAACCCTAATTTATTCCGTGCTTTCAGAGAAAGGAAGAAAGAACAGGACCATGAGTGATAGTTATTGTGGCTCAGTTTCTCGGTAACAAGAAGGATTCCAGGATGATCGGCAGTTGTGAGAAAATAAGGACTTCTCGGATCAGTTTCAACATTAGGAGTAGATGAAAATGGAACTCGAGTAGCACGAGTAGCAGAGGTATCCTCAGATTCAGCCATGATCAAGAAAGAAATCGAACAAAAATGGACGAAATCAAAGAAACGAAATGACCTAGGGTTCGGTTTGAGTAAAATGAAAAACGAAGTGAAAATCTCGAAACTGAAATGAGAAAATCACTGAAAGGAAACCGCGAAAATGTTCGAAGGAAGAAATCGAACAAATTTCATGATGAAATCACGGATGAAATCACGGATGAAATCGTGATGGAAGCAAGAAATCAAGTAACTCGGGAGGAAGACGAAGGAGAAATCGTGAGGAACACGAAGGAAAAAGGGGAAAGTTGGAGAGAGAATAGTCGGGCGGAAACGTGCGGTAGGATCTCACTTAATCTGATACCATATTAAATCTGATATCATTGTAAAATGAAATCTGTATATTCCACATAAAAACAATTACAAAGAGTCCTTTATATACAAAGTACTTTAACTTAGTTTATCACATTACATTACAACTGTTATAATACAGCTGTCACAAATAAAATGATACATGTATTAAGAGGAAGCTATATTACAATAGATTTATTTATTACACCAATTACACTAGTAAAAACTAATAACTTCTTCCAACGATTCTCTTCAATTGAAAGGCTGGGTCAGGTTTTCGGATCTTTGTCCACTCTTCGATCTATGTCCTTGTAATGAATCCAATTAAATAAGCTAAATGGTTGTCTGTTTGCTTTATTTAAGTTTCAAAGTTATCCTAGTAGCCCATGGCCATAGTTATTATTTGTAGAACATAACTGCTAGGCAAGTGGCACCTATAAATACAAATTATCGAAAATCGATAGAGAAGTGCCACATAAGGCATTTCACAACATTTAGATTGCACGCATAAGAGGGAATCCGAATTTGTCCCCTCTCTCGAACCCTCTCTCTCCTTCCCCTCTCTCTCTCTCTCTCTCTTTCTCCCTCCTTCCCCCTCTCTCATCATTGGCGATAAGTTATTCTCTTCTCTAAAATAATCTTTTGCAGATTTGATTTGAATGCTTTGCTTTAGAAGTTAAAAGCCTTTACAGGAGAGTCAATGGGTGGTTGTTATGTTTAGTCTCTGTAGTTTTTTCATATTTTCCTACTGAAAATATTAGAGTGCTACAAGAGACTTATGCTGGGGAAATTTTTTTCTCTAACCCATGGAGTCGAGAGTCTAAGTATATGTTTGAGATTGTGGTAGAAAATATAACTTATAATTTTAAGACTTATAGCTTATCATTTAAATAATAAGTTTTATATTTCAAAAGTTGTTTACTATCTAGTAAACATATATTAAAGTACTTTTAAAGTCAGTTACAGTAAATTTTTCAAAATATACAATCATTCGCATGAGTTTTTTTATACAAGTTTCATTTTGGTACATTTTTAAAAAAGCAGACTTTTAACTTTCTTAACTGATTAAAGCCTTTTTTATAAAGTTATTAAACATATCATTTGTTTAAAATGTTTTTAACTACTTAAAATCACTTTTTAAGTTTCCAAATGCAACCCCAAACAAGCTTTGAGTGGTGTTAGATTTCAGCTTTTAGTTTTTTTTGCTTATTTTATCTTGAAAAAATTTTGTTCCATATACTGAATTTAGAATACCATTGGGAGTCTTTTTTTCCCCCTATTTTTGGTGGGAATTAGTTTATAATGGGTTGAAAGCAAAATATGGGGAGTTACTCTAAAGAGGAAGATGATCAATTTTATGAGTTTTGGATGGGACTAGATTTCTCTGAGGTCGACAGTAGCTCTGATATTGGGCACATAAATAGTGTTTTGATGAGATTTGGACTAAGTATCCGAAAAGTGTTCAAGAGCGTTGACATAGATTCTTAAAATGGATGGGCCTAAGCTTAAATTGGGATTCGGTTATGAGAGAGGATTTGGGGAGTGGACCAGACTACAGAATTGAAATGAGTATTGACAAAGTCATGGAAAACAATGGAGCGATACTGAGAACTTCAGGTTTTGAACAAGGGTGTCCATTAAGTAAGTATACCATGTCAGATGAAGGGTCACAGAAGTGAGAAAAAGGTGTTTCAGAAGGTGATTGAAAATGAGAGATTAGACAAGTACTGTAGTATTCTAGAAATGGATCCTTCATGCAGAGAGGGAGAGAGAGGGGAACATGGGAGGGTGGTCTCAGATAACTTGTTATCTCCTACAGCACGGATTAGCGATTTGAAGATGCAAGCCTTATGTGTCACTCCTCTATTGATCTTCGATAACTTGTGTTTATAGGTGCCACTAGTGATAAGTTATTCTCTTTGTCAAAACTAGCCCATAGCCTTCGTTTGGTTGGCGTCGATTAGGGGTGTCCCACAATATATATTTTAGTAATGCTATATATAACGTGAAGTGCATAAACACCACATAATCATTTTAAAAAAGAGCAAGATCTATTATTAAAAAATTAATCATTTTCAATGTGGATACCATCTTTTATTCATTTTTTTTAAGATAATAATGCGACAGTTGCAAAATTCACAAAAATATAATTTATATATATATATATATTGTAGAACCCAAGGTTTCAAATCTCATATCTACATATAGATTTTGATGATAACGAATATATTAAAAACTCAAACTCAAGTTGTCTACGCATGAAGAGAGCTAAACATATCAAAAAATCAAGCATGAGCAAAAAGAAAAACAAGTCTACAAATGAAGCTCATAGAGTAATTTTGTACATCTCTTAAAATTTGAAATTGGATTAAGGCTCAAAATTAATATTTTCTCATAAAGTATCAAATTACATTTTTTTACATTTGCATAACTTTATTAAAATATTTAATTTCGAAAATTGTTATTATTTTTCCACATATGCATAAAGATTTGAATTTGTAAGATGATTGATTGTCATCTCTAACATATGCATGTATTGTTTGAAAATCTTGAAGGGTGGTTGTGTGTTTTTTTGACAAATGCAAAAGATAGATGATTTTATTTGAAAATCTTGAAGAATGGTTGTTTGTTTTTTTGACAAATGAAAAAGATGGATGATTTGTTTGAAAATTTTGAAAAGTGGTTGTGTGTGTTTTTTTACACATATAAAAAGAAGATGGTTTGGTTTGAAAAATAAATTATGTTCATTTTGTCATGTATGAAAAGTAAAAAATTAGGTTTGATTTCTTTGAAAAATGAATAGAGTTGTTTTTGACAAATATAAAAAGGAGTTTTTTTTATTTGAATCTTTTGAAAAGTAAATAGTGATCTTATTTGATATGTGAACATTTTCAAATTTGAACATGAAAACTCATTTGCCTATAAATAGCTCACTTGAGTTTTGCAAAAATAATAACAAGAGTTTACACATCAATTGCTAAGTTTTACATCATTATTTCAAAACTCTCATTCTCTCTTATCTAAATTTTATGGCTTAATCCTTATTCATTTTAAGAGAGATATAAGTTGTGTTGTATTGTTCTTATTTCACTCATTGAAGAGTGTACTCTAATAATCTATTCACTATCAGCTCTTGTATTTATAAGAGGATGCGTATAACCCTTGTGTGTGTAAAAGGTGTTCTACACAGGAAATAATTGAATCACCAAGTATGAGATGATTGCAAGTGTAGAAGGTGTTCTACACGGATTTTTTGTAGCGGTATTGCTCAAAGGTGTAATAGATTTCTATCTCCACCTGAAAGAAATTGAATAGTGAATTTGAGATTTTCAAGAGGTAGCTTGAAGTGAAGACGTAGGCAGTGAGGTTGAATCTCGTTAAAATACTGAGTTTGCTTCTTCTTACCCTTACTCTTTATATTCATACTTCTTCGTATGTCATTTATATTTTATATTATATTTTTTTTTATAAGTATTAATTTTTTTAATATAATCCAATTCACTCCCCTGGTGTGTTAGTCATCTGGGCAATAATTGGTATCAGAGAAAGTGCTCTATTATAAGATTAATTATTTATTGAGTTAAAATCATATGGCTAAACTTGCAACTATATTCACAGAAGGTCAATCCAGTAGTTGGCCTCCGTTATTTTGTGGAGATAATTATACTTTCTGAAAAACTAAAATGAGAATATTTATTCAGTTTCAAGGTTGAGAAATCTGGAAATGTATTATAAATGGGCCTTAGTCTTATATTCCAACAAAATATGTTGATGGAGTAAAGGTCAACAAGGAAGAAAAAGAGTTTGATCGTGAAGATGATGGACTTTATATACAGTGAATATAATGGCTATGAATCTTCTGTATAATGCTCTCAATAGTAATGAATTTAACAGAATAATGACTTGCAAGATAGCAAAGGAAATCTGGGATAACTTGGAAGTAACTTATGAAAGAATTTCGTAAGTCAAAGAATCAAAAATTTATATTTTTACACATGAATATTAAATGTTTAAAATGATTGATGATAAATCTATTTCTTTTATGTATACTCGTTTTACTAACATTATAAATAACTTGACAACTTTTGGAAAAATTTATTCTAACTTAGAGATAATAAAAAAAATTCTCAACTCTCTATCAAAACGTTGGGAATCAAAAGTGACGACAATTTTTTAAACTAAAGATCTCAAAAAACTCGAAATAAATGAACTCATCGGGTCACTTATTACTCATGAGTACATATTGAAAAGAGGAGAAGAAGAAAGAAAGCAAAAGAAGAGTCTGGCACTCAAAACTGTTCCTCATGAAAGTGAAAACGATGAAGATGAAGAAAGCGATAACAAAGATGAAGAAATTGCAATGATCATAAGAAAATTTCAGATATTCTTAAAGAAAAATAAAACTCATTCAAGGAAATCTTTCAAAAGGTTTTCCAACAAAGATACAGGTAAAAACGACTCCTTAACTTGTTATAAATGTAAAAAGTCTGAACATATCAAAGCAGATTATCCTCTGCTAAAGAAAAATCAATACAAAGGCAAGAAAGTAATGAAAGTTACATGGAATGATGATTCAAATAGCTCAGACAACGAAGCAAGCAATGAAGAATCTGCAAATTTTTGTCTCATGGCTAAAGATGATCTTGAGGTAACAAATTCTGAAAATATTGAAAATCCTTTAAATTGGGTATCTAGTATACCGCTTTGAAAAAGAAAAATTCTTTTTTAACAAATGAAATTCATGTTTTAAGAAAAGAAAACATAGTTTTAAAAGATAAAAATGATTGAGTTGAAAAAGAAAATGACTAATTTAAAAAAGATTATTGAAAATTTTACAAATGGAAAAAAAAAATTTGAAAAACTTCTTAGTAGTCAAATATGTGTTTTTGATAAGGTAGATTCGGGATACATGCCAAAAGTAAAACTCAAACCCTATAAAAAAAATTTTGATAAACCAACTAAATCAAAATCAGATTTTCAAAATTCTTTTTATAAAAATATTTTTTTTAAAGAAAAATATTATCACTCAAGATTTTCAAATATGTCACATGTTATTTATAATTTTTGTAATAGAAATGGTTATAATTATCATACTTGCCCTATTAGAAGAAGACATACAATAACCATTAGGGCTATATGAGTACCAAAAAATCTTATTTCTTTTAATACTAATAAACAAAAGACTAAAAGAACTTGGGTACCAAGAAAACTTATTTTAATTACTTTTATAGGTATGCATGAAGTCCTCCATAGGTAAAAGTAAATGGTTTTTAGACAATGGATACTCAAGACACATGACAGGAGATAAAACTAAATTCATTGACTTCACTTCTAAACAAGAAGGACACGTGATATTTGGAGATAATTTAAAAGGAAATATCATGAGAATAGGTAAAGTAGGTAAGAAGTTTTCTCTCATAATTGAAGATGTTCTACTTATTAATGGTCTAAAGTATAATCTTTTGAGTATAAATCAATTATGCGATAAAATATTTACAGTTACTTTTAAAAAGGATAAGTGCATTATTTTGAATAATCATAATTTCAATATTTGTTTTATTGCTCTTAGAAACAATAATGTATATAAATCAAATTTGAAAAAATTACCTCACAAGATACTATTTGTTTATCAGCTCAAAATAGTTGGTTATGGCATAGAAAGTTAGGCCATGCAAACATGAAATTTATTTCCAAACTTTCAAAAAATGAACTTGTGAGAGGTTTACCAAAAAAAACTTTTTTAAAAGATAAAATCTATTATGCATACCAGTTTGATAAACAAATAAAAATTTCTTTCAAAATCAAGAAACATATTTCCACTACTAGACTTTTGCAACTAATACATATGGACATTTTTTGACCAAATAGAGTTGCAAGTCTGGGAGAAAAATATTATACATTTGTTATTATTGATGATTTCTCTAGATATACTTGGGTCATCTTTCTCACTCATAAAGATGGGATACATAATGCCTTTACCAAACTATGTAAGAGAATTCTAAATGAAAATGACTATACTATTTCAAACATCCGAAGCGACAGGGGGAAAGAGTTTGTCAATAAAGATATTGAGTCGTTTTGTGATGAAAATAGTTTTCTGCACAATTTTTCTACTCCTCGAGCTCCTCAACAAAATGGGGTAGTAGAGAGGAAAAATAGATCTATTAAAAAAATGGCAAGAATAATATTTAATGAAAATAATTTACCTAGTTATTTTTTGGCCAAAGCAGTAAGTACTGCATATTATGTTGTAAATAAAGTTATGTTAAGATCTAATTTAGATAAAATCTCTTATGAGTTTTGGAATAAGAAAAAGGCAAACATTTGTTACTTTCATGTATTTGGATGCAAATATTTTATACTTAATGATAGAGATAATTTAGGAAAGTTTGATGCAAATTCTGATAAAAGTATCTTTCTTAGGTATTCAACAAATAGTAAAGCTATAGAGTATTCAATAAAAAGATTTTGACTGTACAAGAATCTATGCATGTAGTATTTGATGAATCTAACCATCTACTCTCTAAAAAATCTATTAATGAAGAATCAGAAGGTATAAATAACACAAATAGTCTCAATCTCAACAAAGAGAATACAATGGAAGAAGTTCAACATGAAAACCTCAGAAAAGATCATCAAGATTTAGTACAAGATGCAACCAAACAGTGAAAATATGTGAAAGATATCCAGTTGAACAAATTCTAGAAGAACCTTCACGAGGTGTAAATACTCGATCATCTTTTAAAAATATGTGTAATCACACTGATTTTCTATCTTAAATTGAACCCAAAAATATTGATGAAGTACTTATTGATGAATCATGGATTATAGTTATGCAAAAAGAGCTAAATCAATTTGAAAGAAATAATATATGGACACTTGTTCTTAGACCCAAAAATCATGTTGTTATTGAAACAAAATGAATTTTTAGAAATAAGAAAAATAAGTCTAGAATCATCACTAGAAACAAGACTCAACTTGTAGCCCAAGATTTCAATCAAGAGAAAGGAATCAACTATGTTGAAATATATGCACCTGTCGCAAGACTAGAAGCTATTCAAATGTTATTTACATATGCATGTTATAAAAATTTTAAATTTTTTCAAATGGATGGTAAAAGTGCTTTCTTAAATGGTTTTATAAATGAAGAGGTATATGTTGAGCAACCTCCAAGTTTTGAAAATCATATTTCTTCTAATCATGTTTTTAAACTTACAAAAGCATTATATGGACTCAAACAAGCTCCCAGAACTTAGTATGAGAGACTTAGTGGTTTTTTAATTGAAAAAGGTTTTTCAAGAGGAAAGATCGATACAACTCTTTTCATCAAATATGAATAGGATGATATTCTTCTAATTCAAATTTATGTGGATGATATAATATTTGGTACTAATAATGAAAATATGTGCCAAGGTTTTGCTAAGAGTATGCAAGAAGAGTTTGAAATGAACATGATGGGAGAACTTAATGTCTTTCTCGGATTGGAAATCAAGCAAGTAAAAAGTAGAATATTCATTAATCAGTCAAAATATATTAAAGAATTACTCAAAAAGTTTGAGATGGAAGGTACAAAGGTAATTAGAACACTAATGAGTCCAACCACCAAATTTGATAAAGATGAAAGCGGTAAGCTAGTTGACTCAAAGGTATATCGAGGTATGATTGGTAACTTTTTTATATTTGACAGCCAGTAGACCAAATATTATGTTCAATATATGTTTATGTGCATGCTTTCAAATATCTCCAAAACAATCTCATTTGATTGCTGTAAAGCGTGTTTTTAAATATCTTGTCGGTACCATTGACCTAGTGTTATAGTATCCTAAGCACAGTTCTTTCGATCTTATCAGTTATTCAAATGTAAATTATGCTGGTTGCAAAGTTGATCGAAAAAATACTAGTGGAACATGTCATTTTTTAGGTCATGCACTTATTTCATGGTTTAGTAAAAAGTAAAATTTTATTGCATTATCTACTACTGAGGCAGAGTATGTTGCTGCAGGTAGTTGTGCTCAAGTTCTCTATTTGAAGCAACAGTTTGATGATTTCAAACTTATGTACAATTACATTCCAATCAAATGTGATAATACAAGTGTTATACATCTTTCAAAGAACTCAATACAACATTGTAGGACTAAACATATTGAAATTAAATATTATTTTCTTAGAGATCATGTGCAGAAGGCGGATATTGTATTAGAATTCACAAGCACACATAAACAATTGGCAGACATTTTCACAAAACCCTACCAGAAGATAGATTATGCATGATTAAAAAAGAAATAGGAATGATGGATGTCATGAATATCTGTTAAATATTTTTATTCTATTATCTCAAATGACCTACATAAACTTGAGACGTTTAGCCTCATCATTCAAATATATTTGCTCCTCATAGATCATCATGTCATCCTTGTCTAAAGGATTAGGCAATCGAAATGAAGAGGCAAGTCGTTGAAGTACAGAGACCGTTTCGCTAAACTTCTTAATTTCGTGAGTTTTAGACTGCAACCGAGCGGAAAAAGCAACAATAGAAGATGAGTATTGATCCTAAGACCCACAAGCTCATAAATAGCGTCATGATCTGATTTATTAGCCAAATCAGTCTCTTGCTACTTCATGGCACCTACGACAGATGCAGGAATAGATTGATCACGAGAAGTACTGAAGGAAAATTGATGAGCCATTACAAAATTTTAAAATGAAAATACAGACGAATTGCAAAGACGAGAAGAAGATTTGATGGGAAATAGATAAAGTTAAGGATTGATCTTATAGAAACGGGAATAAGAACAAGACAAACTATCATAATTTCAAATCTCTGCAATATCTCGTTAGTCAATAACGTCAAGCGGATTTGAATCTCCTTCCGCACCAAATTGTTAGAGCTAGACCTCTAGCCTTTGCAGGTTTTGTCGGCTACGGGTGATTTCAATTATTCAACTCTCTATAAAATCTCCTTCCGCACTAAATTATCAGAGTTAGACCTCCAGCCTTTGCAGGTTTTGTCGGACACAGGTGGTTCCAATTATTTAATTCTTTATAATTTCTACTAACGCACCGTTTTATTTAGTTATTGGTTATTGTGGAAAGAAATTTTACTGAAACCAATTGCGATTCGTTTTTAATGATGCCAAAAGGGGGAGAAGTCTTATACTAGTATTATACTACCTTGTTATATATGCTAGAATCATGTTTAAATTTTATTTGAAAATCTAACGCAAATTTTCATGAAGAGCTTAAGTATTACTGCAGGTACCAGATTTCTACAAAATATTTGTCATCAAAAAAAATAGGGAGATTGTAGAACCCAAAGTTTCAAGTCTCATATTTACGTATAGATTTTGATGATAACAAACAAATTCAAGACTCAAGCTCAAGTGTCTACGCATGAACAGAGCTAAGCACATCAAGAAATCAAGTATGAGTAAAAAGAAGAATAAGTCTACAAATGAAACTCATAGAGTAATTTTTTACATCTCTTAAAATTTAAAATTAGATTAAGACTTAAAATTAATATTTTCTCATAAAGTATAAAATTGCATTTTTTACATTTGTATAACTTTATTAAAATATTTAATTTTGAAAATTATTATTATTTTTCCACATATGCATAAAGATTTGAATTTGTAAGATGATTGATTATCATTTTTAACATGTGCATGTGTCATTTGAAAATTTAAAAGGGTGGTTGTGTATTTTTTTGACAAATGCAAAAGATAGATGATTTGTTTGAAAATCTTGAAAGGTGGTTGTATGTTTTTTTTACATATACAAAAAGAAGATGATTTGGTTTGAAAAATAAATCATACTCATTTTGTCATGTATGAAAAGTAAAAAAATTAGGTTTGATTTTTTTGAAAAATGAATAGAGTTGTCTTTGACAAATATAAAAAGAAGATGTTTTTATTTGAATTTTTTGAAAAGTGAATAGTGATCTTATTTGACATGTGAACATTTTTAAATTTAAATATGAAGACTCATTTGCCTATAAATAGCTCATTTGAGTTTTGCAAAAATAACAACAAGAGCTTACACATCAATTGCTAAGTTTTGCATCATTCTTTCAAAGCTCTCATTCTCTCTTCTCTCTTCTCTCTTCTCTAAGTTTTGTACATTAATTCTTGTTCATTTTAAGAGAAATATAAATTACGTTGTATTGTTCTTATTTCACTCATTGAGAAGTGTACTCTGATAATCTACCCACTATCAGCTCTTGTATTTGTAAGAGGGTGCGTATAACTCTTGTATGTGTAGAAGGTGTTCTACAAAGGGAATAGTTAAATCACTAAGTGTGAGATGATTGCAAGTGTAGAGAATGTTCTACATGTATTCTTTGTAGCGGTGTTATTCAAAGATTTAATAGGTTTCTATTTCCACTTGTAGGAGATTGAATAGTGAATTTGAGATTTTCAAGGGATAGCTTGAAGCGAGGACGTAGGCGGTGGGGCTGAATCTCGTTAAAATATTGAGTTTACTTCTTCTTGCACTTACTCTTTATATTCCTGCTTCTTCGTATGTTATTTATATTTTATATTGTATATTTATTTTATAAATATTAATTTTTTTTAATATAACCCAATTTATCCTCCCTTTTGTATTAGTCATCTGGGTAACATATATGTATATACTGGAGGTATTTGCTGATTAGGGGGAATCTGAAATATTGTTTAGTTTGATTTTATGGAGAAATTGGGGTGCCTCAGACAAACCCAAATCGTGACTATTTGTCATATTAATACCTATTACAGTTTTCATCTCAATTTCCTTCCATATTTCTATTTCTATTTATATCTATTTCACGATATCTTAGTTTCTACTTGCATTTCGTTGAGGTCCATATCAGTCCTCCACCATGTCGATCTCCTCCACCACCTTTAGCCTCCTTTACCACAAGTCTCCTTGTATATCAATTCGACCACTGCATCAACCCATTGTACGCATTTCGTTTTTCTTCTAGCCTCTCTTATTTACTGTTTTTTTTTTCATTTCTTTAGTTTTTATTTTCTCTCCTCCAATTTGTCATATGAAAAACATAATATGATTCACTAGATGATCTGATCCCACATTACAATTCATAAATAACTTGGGTGAATAGATATCGGTTACAAAATAGAATTTAGATGGCAAACTTGATTTCTTGAGAAGCACAAACAAAATCAAGAAAATTCATATCGTAGTCACACTTCAATGAGGCCATGATTTCAAGCACAAATGAAATTGAAGTGTAAAAACAGTCTAAAAATACAAACGAGACTATATTAGAGCTCTAACAAAAGGTATCGCACTAAGAAATTTGTGAGTTATGGCTTAGGAGGAAGGTATAATAGTATAGTAGAGTATGAAAGAAATTGAAATAGTATTTTGTATTTTCTCATAGTATGATAGCTACACTGTCATCAAGAGAAAGTACCTCCACAAGAACAATGAACAATAGAATATTCTAGATGGTAGGTCAAGTACCATACTATGATCTAATATAGTAAAGCATACAAATTACTCTAAAGTCCCTAACATAACTGGACCATAGGCCCTTACAATATTAACTTAACTAATAACATAAAAGTAACATAGTCGAGCCCCTTACTAAGCCCAAACTTCATCTGCTTGAATAAGCCCAATCAACCTCTTCATTGTTCACCTCTTCATTATTTGACCCAAATATCAAGCTTTTAATTCGGGAGCCCATGACACAAAGGCAGAACAAACTCATTTGATTTCCAAACCCACCTCAACTCAACTCATCTTATCTCATCACATCACTGCAACTTTCTCAAATTTCCATATAAGATATTTCAACTTTTTCAAATTTTAAAACACTAATAAAATTAAAAAATAATATTCTAACAATATTTTATTCAACTCATCTTAACTTAACTCACTATCCAAACCCAACTGTTTGAACTCAACACATTTCAAATGCCTTTTCTCTTTCATGTTGCCCCTTTCTTACAGTCGATATGTCACATAAGAGGACTAGCAAAATTGGGAGGAAAGAATTTCAAATTTGGGAGATTTCAAAATTGATGTCTTAGGTGCTTATGCAAAGAGGATGAAGTTAAGATTTGGTAAGAAGGAGACAAACGACGCTCAGCAATATGCAATGACCAAAGTTAGGAGGTAGGAGAAGGGGTTTCAGTTTCAAAAGGTGAAGGAGTTTCAGATGAAAGGACAGGAGAATGGATTTAAAAGGAAAGCATCATGTTATCCTCTGATCAATGAAACAATTTGTTTCATTTTACATGCGTATGCAATCTCTGGAACAACAAATAGAATTTGCCTTAATTATGATAATTTGAAATTGTCTATATTAACATAGAGTAAGCATGCATGCCAATGTTGACGCAGCCACATGGATAAAAGAAATGGGGTATTTTCCTTGATAATCATCAAAATATTTGAGAAATGACATTATCAGTTTAACTATTGGTATTATCATTCTTCATCCTAGCATCAAGTTATTAAAAAAATATTTATTATTTTTACTTAATTAATTTATGTCATACAAAATAATTAAAATGATAATATTTTTTAATATGTAAAAAAGAGACACCTATATTGGGCACCCTTCACCTCCTCTTGGAGGTTAATGAGACTTGATAGTTAGGCATTAAGAGTCAGCTGGGAGTTACACTAGAATGGCTATTTATATAGCCCTACCCTTTGTAGATGTGTATAAAAAATACTATCAACCTCTTTCTTAATTGGTATTCTCTAGTCTCAGCATCTAGACTGCCAAATTAGGTGTTGCTCTAGTTTTATCATGTAGCACACTTCACCATCGCCAAGAGGATTTCGATGGATGAATAACGATGCTGGAGAATCCATGAAATAATCGCACTAGATCGAAGATATTTCCAATAAGATAATATTGCTTCCGCTATATAATCTGATCTAATATTTTTAACATTGGTATCAGAGCCCAAGAGCCCATTGGTTGTTCCCGAGTTATGTTTAACGTGAATATTGTAATATCATTTGCTGGAAAAAAAATCTGCATGATGACATTCTATTTTCTCTTGGTAACACTATGGCCACCTAATGAGGGTGGTGTACCTCGGTGTTGGGCCACTTAGATACACTAGGTTCACTTAGTGTATTGTGCACGTTGGTGAGGCCCAGGGTGTAAGTTCACCCACTGTGAAACGTGATTTATGTAATGTTCACATGGAGCCATTATTAACCACGATGTTGCTAGGTGGATCACCAGAACCAGTGAGGTGGTGCACCTCAAGCACAACTGCACAAGGTGTGCGTTGTGCATCTCCCACCAGTAGTGGTTGCAACCACTTGTACAGTGCAAACCATAGGTGTTGAGTGCACCAAATGGGTACTGCATTTCCATGGTGTTATGCGCTAATTCAAGTGCTACCATGGGAAAAGCCTCTCACGGTTCCAAGCGTAGAATGCTGCCAAAAGTGGCGGCTTTAGGTGGTGGCATCCTAATGATAATGTGCACGTCTTGGCCACGTCTCTCCGACATTATTTGCATGTGATTATGATACAAGCATGCCATGATAATTATTATGAGATAATTGTTGTCACATTTGTTAGGTTTTTTATTTTATGCTATAAATTGCTTACGTTATAATTATTTGTGAATAATAATTGTTTTGCGCGAAATATGATGAATTCTTATACATTTATTATGTTTACATGTTAATTGTATGAGCTTATTTTATCACTAATAATTGTTAGGTTAATTTTAGAAATTAATCTTTAAAATATTTGCTAGATGTGATAAAATAGATAAATAAGTAGCTCGAGTTTGATTAGTCCATGCTTATGATTGGCTCAAATTGATTTCTTCGATTTAGGAAGAAATTATTTTGCATGTGAATGACTCGATAAAATACTTATCTTAGTAGGAGTATGGTTGAAACTAATTTGTAATTAATTTCCTATACGGTATAATTTGAACAAAAGAAAGTTAAAAATTAATAATTAGGCATTGAGGTGTAATAGATGATTAAGAAGTTTAGCGAATTTTTGATCTTGCGAAGTGTATTAATTAGTTTTGTTCTGACTTAGATTAACGCAACAAAATTTTTAGATGTGTGTGCCATTAGATGCGCATAAGTTGGTAACTTTGAGATAACCAAGAACTAGGCCTAGAGATTATGTATGTGACTTAATCGTCTCATTAATCTCCTTTATAAACAATAGTTGGAAATAATCTTAGACCATCATTAAGAGATCTCTAAAATCTCTAATGAAAATTTGAAAGTGCGCGTGGGACGCTTGCACTATAATTTTTTATAAAAGTTGATAGGATCAACTATCAAATAGAGCTAAACTATCAGTTTGCCATCAAGAATCTTATGGGTAACAAAAATTGCACGTTATTTTGTAATGCAAAGATTAATTGCTCTTATATTTGAAGTTAAGCATTATAATCTTGAAGCAATTTAAATTAACTCACAGATAAGTATATTCTTTAAAACTTGCTAGTATGTCTAGCAAGTAGGGATGCTAAAATTTGAATATGCATGAGTGTCAAGGACATTCTTGATTAGTACATTCATTTTAAAGTTCTACCAGTGCACATTTATGTGGTATTAGCATGATAATCTTACTCAAGTTTTATTTCTATGTAGCAAGAACAAATAGGTTCTTGTAGATATATGATTTTTGGAGCACCCTTGAGAGTAATACCAAGTACCTTGAAGGTTTGCAATGCAAATGTAGTAAAAAGTCTGAATAATTAGGTACAACTTGATTAAACCTAAAAAATCTTGCTCGAGATTGCACTGATGCAAGATAGGTTTTAGACTAATATAATTTCTCACAATTTTTTTTTTCTTTTCTCTCTTATAGTGGATTGAAGAATATGAAAAATATTGAGTATGTGAGAAATTGGAATATCGCTACTTAGCTTCTAAACGTCACATATTGCATTTGTTGTACAAAACGATGTTTTTATTAGTGCTTTTAATATGATATAAGAGAAGTTTAGACCTAATTTGATTTAAGATTCATTGAAAATAGTGGTGTTAGTGAGAATTTCTAGAGGTTTTATATTGAATTGTCACTCTTTGACTTAGTGATATTATTTCTCGGGTGGTGAGATGATATACTAAGATGTGCCGTTGAGCCATAGGCATAAGATGATAGGTGTAAAGCTTGAGAAATTAAATTCTTCTCGCTAATGTGATCTATCTCCGTTATTTAGAAGAGTCAAAGAGAAAAGTGTCATCCTGAGAAAAATGACGATCCAGTTGTTTTAGATTATTAATAGTTGTCTAATGAGAGTTTTTCATACTATAAGGTGATGGACATGAATTTGTGAAAAGTAGCCAAAGACTTTACGTCTTATGAGACTATAAAAAATAAACAATTTCTATTAGCTTTTATTCGAATTCATAGACAATTAATGAGATAAAAAATAAAAAGAATTTAGTTTTGCCTATAATACTTAGTGTTTCCATTATGATTTGCTTATAGAAGTTAGAGGCTGAGGTTTTGCTAGAGAGTTTGTGATGTGATTATCATTAATAGTATTGACTAGACTACAAAAATTGTCTTTGGGAGCAAATGCTCTAATCGCTTTACCCTTAATGAAAATAAAATTGGTTATCTCACATGTTTTTATTGAGTACAATAAATGTTTATGAAATATTAAAATCGTAAATTTAGTTTGCTAAATAAGTGATCACTTTGTAGATTCTGAAAAGTTACAGCTGGACTTGCTAACTAGAATCTAAGGTTCAGTTTGACCTTAAAAGAAATTCGTGATCTGTCGTTGACTTCATAGTTGCATAAAGTTTTATATAAAAGTGTAGTCTCTTGGTAGGAGCATGTTTCTTGTAAAGTTACTACACACAAGATTTTGCATGAAAAGAAATGTCATACACCACTTGAGATTTTTGGTTTAATTATTTTTTAATTAATCATATGAATACTTTCCGTCATATTTTGCTCGTCATGCATATGACACTAATGTATTTTTGAGATCATGTAGCGTAACTGGAAGCATATGTTGATAAGCACACACAATCACCATAGATTTAGAAGTAATGGTGAAAAAAGTATGTCGACAAGCTTACACTGATTCACTCACACGAGCAATTACCTTTGGCGCCATAAAGAGGTAGTGAGCAAAGATGAGACAATGTGTCATTCGGTACTTTTCTAGAGAGGGATAAGTTGTAAGACACAAACGATATGTCACCTTAATGAGAGCTAAGATGATATCCATGCATGGTTATCCACAATCCATGTAGTCTATGGTTTAGCCAAATACGAGATCCTCTTTGGCGTTTCTGATAGCAAACAAATGGAGGGACTCAGGTTAGGCGTTAAGATAACGCACTAAAGATCTGTACAGTGTATTGAAAATAGGTATACGCTCTTTACTCGAAAAAAGAATTCCATCATAGCATGTATTTTATACTACACGTGCTTCTGCGACCAATAGTAGAAATGAATGAATAAGTTCCTGCTTTCTCACTGTGTGAGTCCTGTATGTCATAATTGATGACCTTAATTTATTTATGTCATTCGAAAACCTTTGATTATGTCACGAGATTGATGTTTAGTGTTTAATACTTTGACATGTTATATATGGGCATGTAAGATGCGGTCTAAAGAGGCATTGTTGGGAAAATGATTAGACTGAAACTAAATGACATGAGGGCAAAGGGAATACTATTTGGTAACACATCAATTATGGTGTGTACTCATTACTGGCAAGTTGTGCTGCTTCTTATGAGTTGCGACATAGCTGTGAATACAACATGTTTTATGGAAATTGGACATTACTCTGAGTTATTTGGACTCGAGAGATTAAGAATGCTTAATTTGATGTGACCAAATGAGTTGGGGCATAACAATATACTTTTAGGGATATTGCTATGTTGGTTTTCTCTTGGAGAGATTTAGTATAGTGCTCTTTTTTTTTTTACAGCTGTGCTCGATGATCACATGGCCTATTTGCCAGTATGAACAAGATTGAGAACATATCAAGAGATGCAGATCTAGAGTCTTTCTTACCATATGTGAGCGAGAGATGTAAAAAAGGGCACCCATAGTGGGTATCACTTCTTCACCTCCTTTTGGAGATTAATGAGGCTTGATGGCTGGCCATTAAGAGCCAACCAGAAATTACATTGGAGAGGCTATTTATATAGCCCTCCCCTTTATGTATATATATTAAAAATACTATTAAGTGCTCTCTCAATTGGTACTCTCTAGTTTCATCATCTAGACTGTGAAATTTGTGGATGTTATTCTGGTTTTACCACGTAACTCACTATCGTTAAGAGGATTTCGGTAGATGAACAATGATACTGGAACATTAATGGAACAACTGCACTAGATTTGAGATATTTTCAATGAAATAATATCACTTTTACAGTATAATTTGATCTAGTATTTCTAACATGATACATTGGAAGAGGGGGATCAAACCCAAGTTCTCAATTTTAGAGAAATGGATCTTTGCTGCTAGCAGGCCTTGGCAAAAGAATAATAATATTTAACGTAGCGATAAAAATGATTTTTCCGCTCCCCCTTCAATTCCGAATTTAACTGGCTTTCATCATGTGTTAGTATCATCCTAACTATGTGGACCCCGAATTAATAAACTCTTTCACTTCAACCAACAACCCTACAACATACCTAGATGGTTAGGACTCGCATATATCCGTTACTAAGTAGTAGGTTCAATCGGACTCACATTCATCCGTTACTAAGTAGCGGGTTCAACTCCGATATTTTCTATATATCACAATGGATAAAATATAGAAAGAACATAACACGGTGCAATATAGGACATAGATAAATAAATAAATAAATAAAAATTATTATTATTATTATGCTGTACATGTTTAAATATTAGTGAGTGGAGGAATGCATATCCTATTATGATTTCAATATGATGAGTTCTAAAAATTTGATTTGTTATGTGTTCAGTAATTAAAAATTTTCTGTTTTCTTAAAAAAATCTCACGTATAATTATAATCAGTTATAAAATTTATTAAATGATTTATGATTATCTTTAAATGCTTGTTTTTCTAATTGGTATGAATATTCGAACTCATTTTTCCATATAAAAGATACTCTAGCACTTTCGACCAGGAATACATGTCTTGCACGTGAGCTCTGCTCTTATCTAGTATGTATATATATATATACATTTATTTTTCCAAAAATATATATTATTTGAAGTACTCACGGTCCCTTTGTGATTCTGTGAATGATTTCTCGCGGCGCAACAAGAAAGTCAGCATGGTTCATGTTCATTTATATTGTCCCATGTAGGGGGCTTCACAACCTTTATGTTAGTTATCTCACCTAAGTTTTTATGGCCATCGGATCCATTAGGAGGCTTCATCACCTTGATGTTAGTTTTCTTGCATGCTGTTTCAAGGCCATTGGTTCTTATGTCCATAACAATAGTTATTTATTTTTGTTGATAATTAATTCATGAACTAAACGTCATGCCAACCTCTCAACTTCACACATCACGCCATACCCACGGGCAAGATAGAAGTTTATAACAACGTCAGCTTACACATCTTTTTACAATACCAGTTTATGTTCTTACACTTAAAAGGTGCTTGTATTTCAAGTCATACACCATTGTCTATACTATTGATTATGTAGTTACGAGATGATGATTACAGGAAATGAGGAAAGGAAAAGCGTTAGGAAGAAGTATTACCATTGTTATATTTTTTTGTTATGTTTTTGTCAAATGTTTTCATTTTAAATATGACATCCCAGTGTAATGGTGAGAATTCATGCATAGCGAGAAGTGTGGTATATTAGATTTATTGTACAATAAAATTAATTTTATAATCTAATATACCACATCAAACCAATTCATTTATAAGATATTTTTGTAACTAGAACATTTCTCATTTAATGTGAAAAACCTCAACCCAAAAAGAAAATCAGTTGTCCTACATGTAACGTTGATGATTTGGAAAAAGTCGAGTATAATGCCCGTTCTTATGTACATTACTACCTTGAGGAAACCCCCCAAATGAAGCCAGAAAAGAGGATTGACAGTAAGATGCATTAGTTGTTGCTCGTCTATAAAACCATCTTCGCTGCTTCTCGTATGGATACAAACAATGCACGGATTTTTGAGAGGAGATCAAGAGACAAAATTAATGAGCACTCCCTGCAATGCTACAATGACAGAGATTCCAAATACAATATATACAAAATCAATAGCAGACAAGAAAAATGCAATTTACAGAGGACAAGGTCAGATGCATGCTTTCTAGAAATGCTCATAATGTTGGAATCCTCTGTCATTCATTCTGTTCATGATTCGGGATGAATCATTGAGTCTATTTGCTCTTTCATATATGCTGGCAACGACAAGATGCAGTTCCTTCTTGTTGATATTGGGATCAGAGGCCAACCTCTCAAACAGTGACTCTACCATCTTAAAATCCTTCTTAGCGCCATAAAGACTGAGCATCTGGAAGTGAACATCATCTGGGAAAACACACCCCTCTTCCTGCATTTCCTGATATATGGCGTCGGCCATCTCAAATTCCCGCAACTTCCCATATGCATTCAGAACAAGAGCAATCACATTTGAATCAGGAAAATAACCTGCAACTCTCATCTTCTCAAACACCTCAATGACATTTGCATGCTTTCTGTTTCTTGAATAAAGATCAATCATGCACCCAAACACAGATATGTCCTTCACCTCTCCAGCATCAAAAGCCTGGCGAAACACCCATGTAGCTTCTTCAATCCGACCTGCTCTAGCAAGAATTTTAATTGCAGTCTCCCTGGGGATATTGTCTGGGCGCTTGAGTTCTTGAAGCAAACGTTTAGCATGAGCAACCAAACCTGTCCTCTCATAAGCGACAATCATTGTCTGATAAAGAACCTGGTCGATCTCCACCCTTGAACTCCTCAGCTTCTGGAACAGCATTGCTGCACGATCCAGTTTCCCTGCCTTCTCCCATATAGATATTATTGTTGAGTAGGTAAAGGAATTTGGTTCAATCCCTCTGTTCTGCATCTCTTGTACAAGATTTGTAGCTTTCTCATGCTCAAGAGTAGTCCCATAAATCTTTATCATGGTGTTGTAGGTAACAACATTCTGCTCAACATCTTTCCTTTGCATCAACCGAAAAAGATGTATGGCTTCCCCAAAAAGCTCAGCCTCGCCATAAACCCTCAAAAGGGTATTGTAACTAACAACATTGGGTTCAATTCCGATCTTCCTCATGCTCCAAAACAGTCTGTCAGCTTCCTTGGCCATATCTAGCAGCCCATAAACATCAATCATAATATTGCAGGTGGTAAGATCAAGCGGGCACTTCACCTCATTCATCTCAGAGAACACGGATAAGGCCTCAACAAACTTCTGATTCTCCACGTACATAGTTAAAAGCGTCGAATAGCTCACTGTATCCGGCAAAACACTAGCTGCCCTCATCTCTTTAATAAGAAGACGGGCTTCTCGAAATAACTTCGCTTTACCAAATACATTAATCATCGAGTTATAAGCTACAAGATCAGGTGCAATACCGGACGCTTTCAACCTTGAAAATATCGATATTGCCTTGGAATAATCGCGTAACTTACGCGAAAGCTCAATCAAATTACTATACAGAACGAGGTCCCCAGACACGCGGTCTTGCTCCATTTGCTGGAGCCAAGCCAGCGCAGAATCAAACATACCCTCTTTCCCAAAATAAGTAATAAGCGTCGAATAAGTAAACCTATCGGGCGCGAGCGCTCTAAGGCGCATTTCCTCAAATAGTCCATGCGCGATATCCCACTGCTTCGCGCGGAGCACATTGCGCATGACAACATTGTACGCAAACACCGAAGGTGAATACAAAGCTTCTTCGTTGATCCAGTCGAGAAGCGCAAGCGATCTTTGCCAGTCGGACTCGCGCGAGAGCAGAGAAACCATGAAACGGATAGACAGCTGTCTGCCTTTGTAGGGTGACATTAGAGAGTAGAGTTCTTGCTCGTTTTCAGTTTGCCCTATTGAAGTTAAGAGTTCGTCCATGTCCACACTGTGATCCAAGTGCACGGGCTCTTGTTTTCTGGGGTGCCTGTGGTATACTTGGCCTCGAGAAGGTGAGGACAGCACTGACTTTAGTGGAGACGTTCTTCGCCAGACATCTTTGGTTGTCGAAGAAGCTGAAACAATGAGAAGCAACAATCGGGTTCTATGGTGTTTTCTTTTGTGCTTGTTGAAGGGTTTGGTGGTGGAATTACTGGTTTTGGTGATGGGGAATGACGGGACAGAGAAGGAAGAAGATGGGAATGAATCTACTCGCATGGAAGAAGCAGAAGAGAACGAGACCGTACACATTGTTGATATCGAAGATTCGAAATACTACAGAGTTGAGGTATCAGAGAATGTCCAAGCCAGAAATGGAGGAAGGGTTCAAGAGCCGGGCGCAGCTACGAGTTTTGTGATGGCCCAGGTTAGCGTATGGACCCACATGATGGTGGGTCATTGTACCCTATAACGGGTCCACGCTACGGAACCGTATCTGTTAGAAATGAAAATAAGAGTTCACAATAAAACTCTGAAATGGAGAAAACTAATCTTCATTGACTTAATTTGTGAATATAAGGGTCTGTTACACATATAGATTACAGAAAAAAACCTAAAGATAAGAAAAAGAGTCCTAAAGTTAACTTTTTATTTTTTACTATTTACAAGCAATCTAACATATTACTTTACATAATTTTATCTATAATTGTGTGCATTCAGGTCAGCTATCAATCTATGCTTTGCATGCTTTTCTGTTGTCTTACTTTTGTACTAGTGCTTTATACTTTTCAACTGCTGCATCTTGCTTTTCATCAACTTGTTTGCTGTGAGATGTTTTATACATGTTATGGTGTGCTTGTTCAGAGTATACACACTTCTTTTTATTTTCTGTTTCGTGTGACTCTCCCTCAAGATGGGTATAGATGTTGAGTATGCCCATCCTAGATAGTAAGAACTGAAAAATAGAAACTGTCAAAGCCTTAATGAAAATATATGCTAGTTGAAACTTTGAGGCAATGTGGATAGGTGTTATGATTCAAGCCAAAACATTTTCCTTAACAAAGTGACAATCTAGCTCTATATATTTAGTTCTCTCATGGAAGATGAGATTCTTGGTGATATGGATAGCTGTCTGGTTATCACAGAATAAGAGAGCAGGTTGTGCATGGTTAATGTTGAATTCCTTTAATAGACCAAAGAGTCAAATGATCTCACAGCTTGTAGAGGCCAATGCTCTATATTCTGCTTTTGCTGAAGACCTAGAAACAATCACTTGTTTTTTTGATTTCCAGCTTACCAATGAGTCTCCAATGAACACACAAAAACCTATGACAAATCTTCTAGTTTTGGGGCAAGCAGCCTAATCAGAGTCACTATAAACTTTTAAGTATAAGGATGATCTTGAAGACAAGAAAATGCCTTGGCCTATTGATCCTTTGAGATACCTGAAAATTCTGTAGGCCGAGTGCATGTGAGTTTGTAAGGATTTATCCATGAATTGGCTCATGACATTCACAACATAAGTGATGTCTGGCCTAGTGATTGTCAAATAAATGAGTCTTCCAATTAGCCTTCTTTAGGTTGTAGGGTCTTGAAGAATCTCACTTGTAGTGTGGCTCAATTTGTGATTCAATTTAATGGGTATAAAAACTATTTTGGTGCCAAGTAACCCTGCATCTTCCAAAATTTTAAGGGTGTGTTTTCTTTGACAGACATTGATTTCAGAAGATGATCTTGCAACCTCTAGACCTAAGAAATATTTGAGGGGTCCAAGGTCTTTCATCGTGAACTTGCTGTGGAGGTAAGCTTTAAGTAAGTCAACTTCATCTTGAGAATTGCCACCCACTATGATATCATTTACATAGACTAAAAATATAGTGAATCCCTTTTGACTAATTTTAGTGAAAAAAGAATAGTTAGATTTAGATTGATGGAATCCAATAGAGGTAGGGGAGTTAGAAAATTTTGAGAACTATTGTCTTGATGCTTATTTAAGTCCATAAAGGGACCTGTTTAGTTTGTATACTAGTTTGTCCCCCTCAATCTGCTCTCTGTGGGTGTGATAACCTGGTGGCATTTCCATGTAGATTTCCTCATTGAGGTCCCATTGTAAAAAGGCATTATGCACGTCCATTTGAGATAGAAATCAGTTTTGAATATAAGCCAATGCAAGAAACACTCGAACTGTGGTAAGTTTAGCAACTGGACTGAATGTTTCTTTAAAATCAAACATTTCTCTTTGAGTATATCCCTTGGAAACTAGTCTAGCTTTGTGTCTTTCAAGAGAACAATCTAATTTGAGTTTGACTTTGTAGACATATATATAACCAATGATAGTTTTATTGGGAGGAAGAAGAGTAACAGTCCAAGTTTCATTTTCCTCCAAAGCACTAAGTTCAGCATTCATGGCATTTTGCCAATGTTTAAACTTCACAGTTTCACTAAAGGAGTTAGGCTCGGAGGTCAAAGAGAGGCAAACAGAAAAAGATTGATGAGATGGGGAGAAGTTTTTGTAACTGAGATGTTAATTGAGTGGGTGAAGGGTTGAGGATAAAGAAAATGCATTGAGAGGCATAGTTTTTGCTATCTGACAGTGGTATTCATGGAGATATGCAGGTTTTTGCCTTTCTTTGGTGGATCTTCGAAGAAGTAGAGTGTTATGTGGTTCATCAAGGTGAGATAAAGTAGGAAGTAGAGTAGGGTTAGTGGCAGGATGATGTGATTCAGCATATGGAGCAGACAAATGGGATGTGTTATGTTGTAAAATGGGGAGAGGTGAAAAAGAGTGATTTGTTTGCTCGAGTAAGTTGTTGAGCGATGGTTGAGTGAGATCACTGCCTAGCCTTAGCTCGAGCGAGTTGTTGAGCGAGTGTTGAGTAAGATCACTGCTTGGACTTCGCTCTAGTGAGGGTTGAGTGAGATCATTGCCTTGCCTTCACTCGAGCAAATTATCCAGTGAGGGTTGAACGAGATCTCTGCATGGCAAGGAAAGGATGGAAGTGGAGGAGTGGAATGGAAAGCTAGATTCATAGAAGATCACATTCCTAGAAAATGAAGGTAGTGCGAGTTTTCAAATCATAGAGCTTGTAGCCTTTGACATTGGCAAGGTATCCCAAGAATATGCATGGCTTAGCTCGTGGCTCAAATTTTGTTTTGTGTTGTTTGGTGGTGCCAGCATAGCTCAAGCATCCAAAAGCACGAAGGTAAGCATATAATGGTGGTGATGAATAGAGCATTTCATATGAAGATTTATTGGAGAGAAGAGGTGTAGGTATCCTGTTAATGATGTATGCAGCTATGAGAAATGCATCTCCCCAAAATTGAGTGGGTAATGCAACTTGAAACAGAAGGGCATGAGCCACATTTAAGAAGTGTTGGTGCTTTCTCTCAACAACACCATTTTGTTAAGGGGTATACACACAAGACTTTTGGTGGATAATGCCATGGTCTTTATAGGAATCAACCATATCAAATTCAAGACCATTGTTAGTCCTAACCTTTTTAACTTTCGTATTGAATTGATTGTGGATGAGTTGGAAGAATGACTACAAAATAGACTTTGTATCTGATTTTAGTTTCATTAAGAAAACCCAAGTTACTCTTGAATAATCATTTACAATAGTTAAAAAATAATGAAAACCTTGAAGGGAGGCTTGAGAATATGGCCCCCATATATCACAGTGTATCAAGTCAAAAGGCAATGAACTAGTGGACACACTTGAATGAAAAGAAAGATGTTTTTGCTTAGCCAAATGACATATTTTACAATGAGATTGATCTTTGGATTTTACATTAGGTACATGAAAATGAATCAAGTTCATACTTTGTGAAGATAGATGTCCTAGTCTAAAAGGCCATAGATCAAAAACTTGTTGAGAGGCTGCTTAATTGACTCGAGTTTGGTTGGAGAGATTTGAAGAGAGATTAATGTTGCTGTCATGAGAGCATGACAGCAAGTAATATAGACCAGCATGAATCTTAGCAAGTCTAATCGTCATCCATGAAGAGAGGACCTAATGAAACACAGATCACTTAAGAAAAATAGGCATGTATTTGGTCTATGAGTGAGCTTATTGACTGAGATAAGATTGAAAAAAAATAAGGGCACACAGAGGAGATCAGTCAAAATTAGTGATTCTGAAAGTTTGACAGTCCCTATGTGTATGACTTGGGCCTTTGTACTATTTGGGAGCTGCACAAAGGCTTGAATACAAGAATGAGGTTTGTCAAAAAAGGAGGTGGAGCACACCATGTGATCAGTGGCTCATGTGTCCATGATCCATGTTGTGTGACAAACATCAAAGTGTGTATGTTAAGAGGATGAGATATGTTTGCAATGATTTATTTTATTGAAATGAGAGTGATTAGCATTTAATAAAAGAGTGGAGAGACAGTGATATTTACCACCTAAGTTCGAACAAGGTGTGGTGGAGGAATAATTTTCAAGAGGATCATGTTTGGCAGGAGCAGAAGCAGGAGTAGGCAATATTGGCTTGGTTTATCCTAAGTTAAGTTGAGGAAATTGAGCATTGACGAGAGCCATAAGATGTTGTTCTTGTGCTTGAGAGAGATTCAGTTGAGGAGTACTTGAAGCATGTACTTCCTGAGGTGAAAAGGTAACCTGCACAGTAACTTGGTTGGCAAAATATGATGTAGCAAGATTATTTCCAAATTTAGTTTTGGTAAACTTAAAGTTTGATGGGAATCCTACTAATTTATAACACTTATCCTTCTTATGTCAAACCTTATCACAATGATGACAGATCAAGTCTGATTTTTCCTTCTTCTTTGAAATATTTTGATAGGCTAGAAGAGCATATGACTCTAAGATGGGCAAAGACGTGTTCCTTGCCTGTCTTTGTCTTTCTTCTTGCAAGATTAGTGAAAAAGTCTTATCTAGTGAAGGCAAGGGACTTAGTAGAATGATCTATCCCTCACAAAGTCATAACTGTCATTTAATCCCATTAAAAATCTGAAGACATAATCTCCTTATTGGACTTCACCAATAGTTTCTAAGGCATCACAAGTACATTTTTCACAAGTATAACAAGGAAGTGGTCTGTAACTGTGTAACTCTTTCCAAATGGCATTAAGTTGGGTGAAGTAATCACTTACATAGAGATGCCCTTGAACAATGTTGCTGAGCTTGTGTTGGAGGTGATAGATTCAAGCTTCATCAGGTTGAGCAAATCTCTTCTTAAGTTTGTCCCAAACCTATTTAGCTGAAGTCATGAATAACACATTAGATGTTATATCTTTTGAAATAGAATTTAGGATTCAAGCTAATAAGATGTTGTTATATCTCAGTCATGACACATATAAGGCATCTGATAGCTCAGGAGTAGAAATTGAGCCATCCAAAAAGCCTATCTTATTTTTGATTGAAATGAAAAGCAAAAATGATTTGCTCCAAGATATGTAATTTGAACCATTCAATGGAGGTGAGACAATGACAATATTAGCATTGTCACTATTATATAGGAAGGATTGACTATTTGGGTCCTCAACAAGGGGAGTAGTAGAAGAAGATGTCATGACTCAAAAAATGAAGTTTCTACTTGTGAATTTAAGTGAACATTGCAATATAAGGCTGCTCTGATACCATGTTAGAAATAAAAGTAAGAGTTCACAATAAAGCATTGAAATGGAGAAAACTGATTCTCATTGACTTAACTTGTGAATACAAGGGTCTTTTATACACACACACACACACACACACACATATATATATATATATATTATATAAAAAGAATAGAAAGATAAGGGAAAGAGTCCTAAAGTTAACTTTTTATTTTCTAATGATTTACAAACAATCTAATAAATTACTTTATATAACTTTAACTGCAATTGTGTACATTTATGTCAGCTATCAATCCATGTTTTGCATGCTTTTCTGTTGCCTTACTTTTGTACCAGTGCTTTATACTTTTCAACTGTTGCATCTTGCTTTTCATCAACTTATTTGTTGCAAGATGCTTTCTGCATGTTATAGTATGCTTGTTTAGAGTAGGGGTGGGCAGTAGGGTATCTGTATCCCGCTTGCCCGCCCCGTTCGCCCCGCCTCCACAAGGCGGAGCGGACTAGCCCGCTCCATCCATGCGGAGGCGGGCCCCCTAGCCCAGCACGAGAAACCCAAGCGGGGGCGGGGGGTGGGATGACCCATGCGGGGCCTTGTCCCGCCCCGCCTCCCGTTCAGCATCTTCATTATTTAAAAAAAATTATTTTATATATTTATATAAATAATTTGTATAACCATAAATTGTATACAAATATTTACAATTTGATAAATTTGAAGTGGAATTCAAGTTAATAAATTGCCTTGACCTTTTAGGCCAACCTTTATATAGGAGATCAAGGCAATACAATAGTGAAACTTAAATAATGTGGGACTTGAACAAGTCCCACATTGTTTAAGTTTTACTATTGTATTGCATTGACTTTCTATATAAAGGTTGGCTTTGGAGGTCAAAACAATCCAAAATACAACTCTAATGAATTTATATTATTTTTGGATGTATAAACTTTAATTTATTATTTAAATTATATTATAATTTGGGTTTAAAAAAAGTTAGACCTAAAAATAATTTAAATACCCAGTGATTCTCTCTATTGAGCGGGGTGCAGGGCGAGGTGCGGATTCAACCCCACCCCTCGGCAATGGGGTGGGGGGCCCTGCCCCCACCTCCTTGGGGCGGGGGGCGAGGTCAATCTCCCCCCCCTCTCCCCCCGCGCGGCAGGGTACGGGATTGGGTACCCTCGCCCGGCACCATGCGGGAGCACCCCTAGTTCAGAGTATCCATGCTCCTTTTTATTTTCTTTTTATAGTAAATTATCCAATGAGACAAGTCTAGATCGAAGTCTCGAACCCCATTAAAACCACAATGGGTAAGATATTTTCCTTCAAAATTTTAATATCTTAGTTTTTGTATCGTCCAGTCCTAACATTTTCCCAGCTAATTCATTCCTCAGCTTTTGCCATCTTTCCTTTTTATTAATACTAGAAAGGTTGTTTGAGATTGCTAGAAATTAGGTATTAGGCCTGAAACTCAAACCATGCGAGTTTAGCATCAAACTAACCCCACACCGATGTATTTGAGTAATGCTTAGAATCGGCCGAAACTAGTCAATTGGGAGAAAGAAAATCAATAATCTCGATCTCGACGTGTATCGATGCAATTCTCTGATTTGGCGTCAATGTCTTTGTGATGGAAGATGAGAGCAACCATGTGTGTCATGATGGAGAAGATGAAAGCTACAATTAGAAAATAAGAGAAGAAGAATAATGACGATATTAATTTCATTTTAAAACGGTACCATTTCATCTATTTTTTAATAAATCTCATAACTAAAATGACACAATTTCATTTACTTAAGTGAAATAATATTGTTTTAAATACGTAAAATATAAAAAATAATAATAATAAAGATATATAACCATCTGAATAAGCGGTTTGGTTTTGGTTCAGACCGAAATTAAAACGGTTAACATCAATTTTCTCATTTTTAAACCTCTAGCCGATCGGTTCTCTGCCGGTTCTGTCGGCTCCACACTCTGCGGCCGGTTTTATCGGTTTATGTAGTCCTATCAGGCATGACCATTAACCAACATGCTTACCGGGATAGGGTGAAAACGACTTGTAGTTTGTGTCTCAAGAGTGCCCTATAAAAACTCTGCGTCCGTAACCGTAGCCCACAGCATCCAACTATTTTCCCTCTCGCACCAGATTCCACCACCCGCTCGGCTTACTTAATCCCCGACCCGAGTGTGCCCAAACTTTCATAAGCAGTAGCTAATTCATGTGCCATGAGCTTCGCTTTGGCGCGCTTCATCTTCCACGTTGCGGGGATTTCCTCACGAGCAGCAGGTACCACCGGAAGCTCTGGCTCTCTTCTTAAAACCTCCGGGAGGAGAAAATTTACTGCGACTCCCATCCCCTTAGCTATAAAGGTACTGTTGCGCATTTTCTCAGCAACCAAAGAGTCGGAAAACGGTTTGTTTTTACTATCACTTTTTCTACGCTTATAATTTTTTGTGGTTTTCTTGGTTGGTAGTCAAATGAAGAGCTGTTGGTGGTGGTTGGAGGTGGAGCAGCTGGAGTTTTTGGGGCAATTAGAGCAAAGACCCTGGCGCCTAATCTGAACGTGTCGGTTATTGAGAAAGGGAAACCTCTGTCAAAGGTTCGTTTTATATTACATGTTCTTGCCGATTCAGCTTATTCTTTGGTTTGTTATACTTTTTTTTTTCTGTTTTCTGTTTTCTGTTTTGGGTTTAAGTGTTATTGTTGGCAGGTGAAAATATCTGGAGGTGGCCGGTGCAATGTGACAAATGGGCATTGTTCTGACAACTTGGTGAGGTTTATAATGTTTTATCAGAACATGTGGAAAAAATGTACAAACTGGTATTATGGGCGAAGTTTTATCACGAAACAGCTCACACTTTTTGGCAACATATGAATCTATGATGCTCTAAGTTTGTGGGCAGGAATGCTATTATTTTTATTATTTTCTTATGAAATGCTAGGTGGTCTGTAGAGGTAACATTTCTTTCCTGCAATTATACCTTAAAGCGTGTATTTCATGCTTAAATGTTATGAACAACTTGAAATGATTTAACAGCGTTTTGTCTGTTTGGATATTGATAAACTCTACCTTGTTGATGTAGATAACATATTGGTAAGTGAAATTGCCAACTGCATTTTTTCCGTGTTTATCTGAATTGGAAAATCTCGCCATAATTGACTTCTGGAAAGAAATTATTATTGAGTAGTAGGCACAGTTTCTACTTATCAAAAAAAGAGTAGTGGGTAAAGTTTCTACTGAGTTAAGTTTTCTGCCCCTACATATATGTTCCACGTTCCTTGGTGCTGCCATGTAGTAATATAATGAACTCTCACTGTGAAATATAATTTGTACTGAAATTCTGAATATTCTTTAATCTTATTTATCATCTTTTCTGGATGTAGAATATGAGAATTTTAGTAGCTGGAGGAGTCATATATGTAATTAAGTATATAAAACTCCAAGCTTCACGCCTGGAAGGGGAAATAATCAAGATTTTAATGTTTCCCAGTTCTTCTCATAATTTCCCTTAGTTGATAGCTTGTACTCTGTTGAGATTTAAAGAGTTTGTGAGGGAGAAAAACATCATATTTTATTTGTAGGAAAAGAAAAAAAACAGACTTATGTATGTTTGGGACCTTTGATCATTCTTTGTAGCGCTTTCTGCCCTTTTCCTAATTGGTTCATTGGACTAAACTTTGTATTGATGTTTCCCTACAACTAAACATTAGTTTTGAAATACGAATTCTTTCTTAGGTTCTGGCGGAACATTATCCTAGGGGTCATAAAGAATTGAGAGGATCTTTTTTCAACACACACAGCCCAGCAGATACCATGTCCTGGTTTTCTGATCATGGGGTTGAACTTAAGGTTTCCTATGAGACTGGATGTCTGTTCAATTCTTCTTGGCTGTCATTTTGATACTCCACATGTCTAATACATGTCTTCTTACTCGTAGATTGAAGATGATGGAAGGGTTTTCCCAGTCAGTAACAGTTCTTCTTCAATAATCGATTGTCTCATGTCTCAAGCAACGAAGATAGGAGGTGTGCTTGCTTACAGAATACAAATTCACTAATGTTAACTTTTTATCTTGCATTGAACTTCTGATGGTATGTCTTGGATTCATCCTATCTGTGTTTACCCAGACGATAGTTCATTCATTGAATTAGAGGCTAATGCAGGGTCTTGGGTTTTGAGGACCCAAGGCTACTGCAACATAAATGATCCCATTCAATTGGCCATAATTTACAAGAACATTCTCTAGTCTTGAGAATAATTAATATTTGTTTTTTGTAATTGTACAACGAATTTTTTAAACATCTTATTCTTAATATACTATAAGATTGATGTTTGATTTTTTATTTTATTAATTACTCTGCATTCCTTATGTGAGTTTTATAGTTTTCCCTTGACTTCACTTTGCACTGAACCCTAGTATATAGGGTTTGGAAACAAATATAACTGTGCATGTTCATTGTTTGCAAGAGCTGGAATCCTGATTTTCTAAAAGAAGGTTATGGCTATGCAATATTTTTCCGGTGGTTTGTTCAGTTCCTGTGGCATTTATTTTAGAATTGATGCCCTCATGCCTTACTAAACGTTAATTTCTAGTTAGCATTTTATCAATGGATATGGTACTACTGCACAAATTTTTTAACAACCTCACACTGTATATATCACAGATTGTATTTATAAGGGAAAATAAGATGCTAAAAAATATAGTGATAAAAAAGCAGTATTTATATCACAGATTTGAGTCAGTGAATCACCAAAAAGTCTTAAATTACTAGACTTGTGTATCTCACTATCCGTGCCATAGTTCAATGCTTGCTGTTTAAAATGATTGGTTTTCTTTTTGATGAGTAATATGATGGAATATATTGTCAACTTTCTAATTAAAATGTGAGCTCAATCAGTTTCTCTGCAGACTGGAAAAGTTGTGACAACCGCTTCCGCTAGCGGTTTGGGAAAATTCCTTCTTAAGATTGAGAAGCGGACAATCGATTATGTTGAATATGTTGAAGCTGATTATCTATTGATTGCTAGTGGTAGTAGTCCTCAGGTTGTGATCCAAAGTGGTTTAGTTTCATTTGCATGTATATGAATTATGTTTCTTGATCAACTTTTCTTGTCCATCTTAAAGGGTTATAGGCTTGTAGGTCAGCTCAATCATTCAATTGTTGATCCAGTGCCAAGCTTATTTACTTTCAAGGTTGAGGATCCAAAGCTAGCAGAGTTGGCAGGGGTAATGTTTCATTATTTTGTGTTTTATTTTTTTAACTACTCCACAATAGCTGCAAAGATCCTGTTCATTGTTTCTTACACAAGTCATCTATTCTGATGAAAAAAAAAAAAGTTTCCCATGACTACTTCTTTATCCAAACAGTAGTTGCCATATTGTCTATTTCTTGAGTTAACAGTGTAAGAACCAGTATTTAGTTTTAATTAAATCATTTATATGGAAAAAAGATAGTTATGCAACTAACGGTTGTTTTAAGATAATATACTCTAGTTTTGACTATTCCTTTCGCTTTGGGAAGTTGTTCTGGGAAGTTGTTCTATGATTGTGTTGTATTCTAACCTGATGCCTGTATGCAGCATCTACTTTAATTGA
Source organism: Platycarya strobilacea (assembly GCA_036898215.1). NCBI lineage: Eukaryota > Viridiplantae > Streptophyta > Magnoliopsida > Fagales > Juglandaceae > Platycarya > Platycarya strobilacea. The sequence goes on along the minus strand of CM072552.1, from coordinate 2,525,655 downwards.
GCACCTGACATTAATGAAAGCTTATGAAATGTAGCTGTTCTGCTTTTTATAATTATAAAAGTGGTGGCTTCAACTTGTATGGAATCTAGCAATTGTATGCTACATGATTACAAGTTATAGCTGCTTTATAATTATGGTATAATCAGTGGCGGACTGGGCCCCCCCAAATTTTTTTGAAAATTCAAAATAGGCTCAGATTTCAAGATTTTACTCAATATAATTCTATAAATATAGAAAATGGCCCACCCAAAAAATTTACAATCCCCATATGCTTTAAAAAAATTTCTATAATTTCAATATACCTAGAAATATCTCTCTCCATTTTTTTCCTACAGTCCTAAAATTTTGTATAATTTCTATGTATTGTATATTTTCAAGGCTCACCAAATTAAATAAAAAGTAAGTTTAGGAGAAATAATAAACTTATTAACAAGGATCTCAAAGTCTTTTGTTATACAATAATATATTGGTTTCCTAAATATATTGCCTGGGTTTTTGGAAGTTTATAAAAGAGATGACTTTCTAAAAGATCACTTATTAGCTTTTATGACCACCCCCCCCCCCCCCCCCAAAAAAAAAAAAAAGAAATTGCTGGTTCTGCCACTAGGTATAATGGTCCTTTTTACTTATAACTGCAGGGCCCAATATTTAATTCCTATTTTTATGGCAGGTTACTTTTCCTAAAGTTAAAGCAAAGTTGAAATTGGAAAATGTCCGAAGGAACATACCTCAGCTCACACAGGCATGCTTCTCTCATTGCAACCACCTAAACACTCTAATGTGAATGACATAACCAAAAATTTGGGATTTTAGGTTGGGCCCATGTTAGTCACACATTGGGGACTCAGTGGGCCTGTAGTTCTTCGGCTATCTGCTTGGGGGGCCCGTGATCTTTTCAGCTTAGGTTATGAAGGTGATGGAAGTTACTTCTTCTTTTAGTTTTTATTTTTCCTACAGCAACTCATAAATTTTATGCAGGGGTTCTTGTTGTGGATTTTACTCCTGATTTGAACATGGAAGATGTGAAGTCTATACTTCGTCAACACAAGCTTCAGTTTGTGGTAATCTTCTGTGTTAAATTTCCATTCTATGTCTACCTGGATGTGGGAATGTTTTTCTAATACAGGCAATAGTTGTTGCATGATGGATTTGTGATAATTTGTGGGAGACCCGGCTTTCTATTTGGGTTCTCATGCGTAGAGGCAGATCAGTAATTTAAGTTGGTTTAGGTATTTAATTGTGGAATTACCGATCAAAAAATGTTTATATGTGGATTATGGTATGTATACATATAACTCAACGTAGCAGCAACTCATCCCAAATAAGAGGTTGGCTAAGACTTTGGAGGTATAAAGAGCAATTGCCTTGTGTTGACATACTTTTTTTAACTGGCATTGGGTTTTTTAGGCCTGTAACCTTGTTTCGAATATGAAATTCTAAGATACTGGTGCAAGCTTTCTTTCTGACTACTGTCTTCTGGCATTTCCTTTTGCTTAAAAGTTAGGACTGTAACTCTGTTAAAATATTTTGCTCTTTCGTCATACTTAAATTGATGATTACATTTTTGCTTGGCCACATTTCTGCAGAAGCAAAAGGTGCTCAATTCATGTCCTTCAGAATTTGGTCTTGTCAAGAGATTTTGGAAGTATATATTGGATCGTGAGGTTTGGTTTCTATTTCAAGTTGAAAGATCATATGTTGTCTTGCATTAAGATTTTTCCCAAGGATGATAGAATTTATTGTTTATGCAGAGCTTAGTTGAGGATATGTTGTGGGCTTCCATTTCAAATAACTCATTAAATTCCGTTGCTTCTCTATTAAAGCATTGTAGTTTCAGAGTGACAGGGAAGGTAGGATTAACTCTGGAGCTTTTCTAGTTCTTATATTTTTCATGGTTGCGGTAGATGATATGCATACTATCATGGTGAAGGGTCAATTTAAGGATGAATTTGTTACTGCTGGAGGCGTCCCGCTGTCTGAGGTTCTCTCTCTCTCTCTCTCTCTCTATATATATATATATATCAATTATCTATCTATCTATCTATCTCTTTCCCATAATATGACTCTGGTTTTCTTGCCTTTGGAAGATTTCATTGAATACAATGGAAAGCAAAATACATTCACATCTATACTTTGCAGGAGAGGTAATGTTTCTTTGTATTTATTTGCTTTACATTTTCACATAGGGCTGTAAATGAACAGAGCAGCTCGTAAGCAGTTTGAGATGAGCTCGTGTATACTCGTTTTTAACTTGGTTCGTTTAATAAATGAGATGTTTGTAAACACTAATATATGTTAGTAAAACTTGTATAGACGCAACTCAACTTAATTAGACTTGTGAACAAAGCTCGACCAGACTTGTTTGAGCTCGTAATATATTTTATATATGTATATGTTATATTGATTACATATTAGTTATATTTTATATACTTAATTATATATTATTAATTTATTTGTAGTTTAACTTATTTAATGTATATATATTGTTCCCAAAGTGTGTATTAGATAATTTGGATAGTAATATATCATACAACTAGAACTTTCGATATACTATATTATCTATATGTATTAAATGGTTTTATTTATTAAATTTATCTTATGTATTTTTTTTAATTTATAACTATAAGTTATAACTTTTTTGGATAATAATATATCATACAACCAGAACTTTTGATTTATTATATAATCTATATGTATTAAATGGTTTGGTTTATTAGATTTATCTTATGTATTATTTTTATAAATTTATATCTATAATTTATAAAATTTTGTAAAAAGTTATATTATAAGAATTTTGTAATGATGACTATTTGGTTGAATAGTTAAGTGTTAGTTTTTTTGTAATTTTTGAAATTATTAATCAAAAGATAAGATTCAGAATTTTTTTAAAAAATAAAAAAATAAATAAAGTTCGAAATTGAGTTGTTGGTTTGTTTTTTGTCAAGCTCAAGCCGACTTCGAACGAGGATATTCACATTTTATTCGAGTTCAAGTCGAGTTCCAATGAGTAAACATGTTAATCGAGTTCGAGGATTCTTGTTTGAATTCAACTCAACTAGATTCGGTTGTAGCCTTATGAATCCCACGCAAGCACACTCTGGAGTCGGTAAAGGCACATTTAATCATTTATGGAACTCAAAATATTGAATTATCTGCAGGTACTGAATGTTGATGGGATAACTGGTGGTTATAATTTCCAGGTAAAGCAATATATCCGTTTACAAAATTTTGCTGGTGTACCAGGTCCCTTTCCATAATTTCCATAATTAATAAACTTGATCTTACTTATAAAAAGTACTACTTATAAAAAAAGTATTAATAATGTCTCCTTATCACAGTTATTGTTATGGAACCATTTCCAAAATCAGTAGTAATATCCCAATTTGTTTCTAGAGAAAGCTTCCCGGTTTCTTGCTCTTATAGGTTCACCTTTGAATTCTAACCACATATAGAGTTTTTTAAGATACAGTCTAATTGCATATTGTCAAAGCGTTTCTTTGGTATTTTTTTTCCCTTCCATGAATTCATACATAAGATGCTGCATGCATGTTAACTTTGCAAGGAGGATGACTGTGTTTCTTCCTTCTTCTTCCTTTTGTTTGGGTGAAATGGTAGGATTTGAACTTCTTTTTGGATGGAAAATTTAGACCAATTTTCTGAATAAAGACATTCGGTACATTTTTGCTTCACATGAAAGACATCATCAACCCATTCATAGTGGTGCAACAGGAAGGATAGTGCCAATGTCACCCAAAATACTACTCATAACAGCTAAATTAACTTCAAGTTTAATTTTACAACTTATCTGTTTAGTTATTACCCAGCTCTCGAGTCTTTCCCTCCTGTAAGAGAGATATGAATGTCATTGCATCCTAAATTTTCCCACTTTCAGAATGCTTGGTCAGGCGGATACATTGCAGGAACAAGTATTGGTGAATTAGCTAGGGGTACTGATCTTGAGGAGAGGGTTCTATGACATATATTTGGACATAACTGCGGATGTATTCATTGGTAAGCTTCCTGCCGTCCACATAAAGCATGATTTCTTACAAAGTTCAATGATTCATTATGTGCGAATGTTATGATCGAATTGTAAACGGATAGAGTTCTATTTGATTTGGAGTTTCATTATCAACACCCTTATTTCTCCTTCCTTAGGGCAGCCCCCCCTGCTTCTCTCAGCAACCTAGTCTGTCATCCGCTAGTACAAATCGATGCATAGAGAATTAGTTTTTTATATTTAGACACATAATTTCTGAAACTAGCATTGCATAAGCAAGATTTCTAAGACTTGTCTGCTACATTTATGTGGCCGTAAATTTTACTTATCTGGCACTACCCTTAGCAGCAATGCGTGTCGTACGATCTATCTCTTACAATTTAGAGTCTAGACCTTACAATTTGGACAGATATTATAGAGATCTCAATCTCCATGAGATGGTAGATGTGGCAATGAGATTGATGGTTAGACTTTTTTAATGAAAGAAAATAATAGCTTAGCGTCTTAAATTGCGGATGGCATATTCCGGACTCTCAAGGATTGGTGGGGTATTTGAGAATTATCCAACCTGAGTTGTGAGGATGAAGTATGAATTATTCTTTTTCCTTTTTAGAGCAAAGAATAAGCTCGGGAGAAGTTATATCGTCTAGTCTAATTGTTAGAAAGTTTTTATTATCGAGTCGGTGTGGGAAACACAATCAAAGTAAAATACATATATATATATATATATGATATAATTTTATTTAAATGATAAATTTTATAATTTGAATTTTTACAAATCAAATCTTATTATTTAAGTAACACGCAGAGAATGTTCTACGAATATGTTCAAGGTCATGTACTCTTAGCATATCAATATTGACTAACCTTTGCCACGAGAGCGAAAGAAAACCAGTCGCTATCAAGACTGACCAATGCGAAGGGAAATCGGATTTAGAATATACAATGACAAGCAGAGCAAGCAACAGGAAGTTACAAAGAAAGCACCGTGAAAATAGACATTTATGATTTTTTTTTTCTTTGTAATGAACTTGCTAACTTCCTATTGAATTAACATCTTTTTCGTTTGGAATCTTGGATAGTGAGATCAAGGTATCGTTAAGAAAGTGAGGAGAGATGAGATTTTGATATGAGATAAGATGTTCTATGAATAATAGTAAAATGATATATAAATATTAGTGAAATAATTTGAGTTAATATATTTTATGGAGTTTTGAAAAATGAGAAATAAAAAGTTGATTAAAAATATTATTATAATATAATTTGTTACTGTTATTTTTATTTGATATTTGGAAAAGTTGAATATTTCTGATATTTGTTTGTTGATTTCGCAAGTGTATGAATCGTTACAGATAATAAAGTGGATGAGCAAGAATATTATCTCATGAGAATAGAAAAATTACTAATAAGTATCGAAATGTATTCAATTAAGATTTATTTGATAACTTGAATGAAATGAATTAATTACTAAACTAGAATGGTAAATCAACAAAATTGAAAAAAAAAAAAAGTTTTCATCAAGAAAGCAAGAATTTAGGATTTTCGATTCACCATAATTAATATTATACAATTTCTCTCATTGAGTTAAAAATATTTGTTTTTTATTGTTAATAATCAGGTTTCTCTAATTTATACATTGATCTTTATCAAATATTAATAAAATATCTCAACAAGTAAATGTCTTAAATCTCTGTGAACATTTTGAACCTATCAAAATTTATTAAGAACAAAGAAATCATATAAAAATAATACAGGTTCATAGATATTTTTATCCTAGGCATCTTATGGTATCTCAAATATAGGTTGAAATAATTATTTATTCTTAGTCTCAAATTGAATTTCAAATCATATAAATGGTGATCAAGTATTTATAAGTATTAACTCTAGAGTGAAATACTCAATAAATATTAAATTAATCTTACTACGAAAAATTTATATAATTAAAGTCAAGCTATATTATAACCTTAGAAAAATAAATTAATTTATGAGGAAACTAAATAAAAATATGATAGAAAACATCAAAACACTTTAAAAAACTAATTAGAAGAACAAAAAAAAAAAACTTTAAAAATCACTCACGTTGCTGCGCTGCAGCTCTTATTTTTCTAAGCATTGCTGGACTGCAGTCTCTATGCGCTGCAACTTAGTGGCACCCACACACGAACCAAAAATACTGTTCATGTATATGTGCTGCTGGGTTGCAGCCCAAATTTTTTGTATTTTTCTTCTCCCTCCCATAGTGCGCTTCATAAAATCATACATATATATATATAAATATAGAGAGAGAGAGCGCATTGTTGTTAGGGAGTATCTACACTCATAAGTATGGATACTCTTAATCATTTTATATATATAAAATTGTTATGAAACTTAAAGAAAGGAACTACTATTGTAAAAGAGAAATAAGAAACTCTCTTGAAACTCTTAAGAACTCAAACTTTCTTTCTCTCTCTATTTTTTCTTATGAATTTCATTACAACTGAAGCCCCTATTTATAGGCTTTGAAATTACTATGCAAGTTACTATGCAAGTCACTATGCAAGTTACTATGCAAGTTACTATGCAAATTTAATATAATAGTGGTGGGGTCATTCACATTATTTAGTGGTGGGACAGGGGGCGGCTGCCGTCCCTCCACTAAATTCATTACACTCCCCCTTGAATGACCACTCATAAGGAATCTGTCTCGTTAAAACCTTGCCAAGTAAAAACCCAGTGGGAAGAAAAACCAATGGCGAAGGAAAAAGAGTACAGTCTTCTTATGTATCCACAAGTGCTTTAAGATTGCCTCATTAAAACCTTGCAGAGGAAAACCCAGTGGGACAAAACCTCAGCGAAGGAAAAAGAGTACAATCAGCACATTTACTCCCCCTGAAAAGTGCATGACAAAATATCTTTGAGTCTTCGCATTCCAATGTTATGCACAATCTTCTTGAATGTGGAAGTTGGTAACGCCTTTGTGAATAAATCTGCCAGATTATCACTAGATCGTATCTGCTTGACATCAATTTCACCTTTCTCTTGAAGTTCATGAGTATAAAAGAATTTAGGTGAAATATGTTTAGTTCTATCACCTTTGATGTATCCTCCTCTGATTTGAGTGATACAAGCAGTATTATCTTCATATAAGATTGTTGGGCTATTATTGATCATAGGAAGTCCACACTTTTCCTGGATATGTTGAATAACTGATCTCAACCAAATACACTCTCGACTTGCTTCATGAATAGCAATGATTTCTGAGTGATTTGAAGAAGTAGCAGATAGTGTCTGCTTAACAGATCTCCATGATATGGCAGTATCTCCATAAGTAAATAAATATCCAGTTTGAGATCTACCTCTGTGTGGATCTGAAAGATAACCCGCATCTGCATACCCAATCAATTCTGGACTTGAACCACGTTGATAAAATAATCCCATATCAACCGTACCATGAAGGTAACGAAGGACATGTTTAATGCCATTCCAATGCCTTCGAGTTGGTGCAGAACTATATCTTGCAAGCAGATTAACTGAGAATGTAATATCTGGTCGAGTGCAATTTGCAAGATACATCAAAGCTCCAATTGCACTGAGATATGGTACTTCAGGACCAAGAATTTCTTCATCTTCATCACAAGGACGGAATGGATCTTTCTTCACATCAAGTGTTCGAACAATCATTGGAGTACTCAGAGGATGAGATTTGTCCATATAAAAATGCTTTAGGACTTTCTCAGTATACATGGACTGATGAATAAAAATTCCATTTGGCAAGTGCTCAAGCTGCAGGCCGAGACAAAGTTTTGTTTTGCCAAGATCTTTCATTTCAAATTCATTCTTTAAATATATAGCGGTTTTTGAGATCTCTTCAGGAGTTCCCACAATATTTAAATCATCAACATAAACCGCAATAATGACAAATCCGGATTCAGATTTCTTAATAAAAACACATGGGCATATAAGATTATTCTCAAATCCTTCTTTCAATAGATATTCGCTTAAGCGATTATACCACATGCGTCCGGATTGCTTCAACCCATATAAAGATCTTTGTAGTCTGATTGAGTACATATTTCTAGATGTACTTGTAGATGCTTCAGGCATCTTATATCCTTCAGGGATTTTCATATATATGTCATGGTCTAAGGATCCATATAAATATGCAGTGACCACATCCATCAACCGCATTTCTAATCCTTTTGTAACAACCAGACTAATCAAAAATCTAAATGTGATTGCATCCATAACGGGAGAGTATGTTTCTTCATAATCAATCCCGGGTTTCTGCAGGAAACCTTGTGCAACAAGCCGTGCTTTGTATCGCACAATTTCATTTTTCTCATTACGTTTTCGTACAAATACCCACTTATATCCAACAGGCATTACACCCTTTGGTGTTTGGACAACAGGTCCAAATACTTCTCGTTTCGCTAGCGAATTTAATTCAGCTTCAATAGCTGTTTTCCATTTTGGCCAATCATTTCTACGTCGACATTCTTCGACGCTTTTTGGCTCACTTTCTTCATTACTTCTGGTAATGTCAAGGGCCATTTTATATGAAAATATGTTGTCGACAACAGTTTTATTTCTATCTAGAATTTCTCCAGTTTTCATGAAATGTATTGAGATCTCATTATTTTCAGGTACCTGTTCCTCTTCAAGGGAAAACATTTCATGACACACCTCTTCAGGAGGTCCCTTTTTAGGAGATTTATACTCTTCAAGATTTTCCTCTTCAGGAGGGTCTGGAATAGAAGATTTAAGCTCTTTAGGAGCATCAATTATATTTGTGGCCTGTATTGTGGGTACGTGTTCTTCAGGAACACCAAATTCATTTTGTATTCTTTTCCTTCTGGGAATTTTATCTTTTGCACCAATAGGTCTTCCACGCTTCAGGCGTATTTTAGATTCACCTATTGCTGCTTTGACAATTTGTCCTTCAGGGACTTCAATCCTTGCTGGAGTATTAACAGCAGGAATATAAGATTTTACTACACCTTTAGTGTCAGTAAATACATCCGGTAACTGATTTGCAACATTTTGCAAATGAATAATCCTTTGAACTTCCCGTTTACATTCATTTGTAGGAGGATCAAAATGAGACAGGGTCTTATTATCCCAAGTAATATCTTGTCGTGCTTCAGGCACCGACTTTTCTTTACCCATTAACGGAAAATTTGATTCGTCAAAATGACAATCTTCAAAACGTGCTTTAAACATATCCCCTGTAAGGGGTTCAAGGTATCTAATAATGGATGGAGAATCAAAACCAACATATATCCCAAGTCTACGTTGAGGACCCATTTTTGTACGTTGCGGAGGTGCAATTGGAACATATACAGCACATCCAAAAGTACGAAGATGAGAAATATTTGGTTGTTGACCAAATGCAAGTTGTAATGGAGAATATTTATGATATGCAGATGGTCTAATGCGAATTAGAGATGCTGCATGAAGTATAGCATGTCCCCAAACAGAAATAGGTAGTCTTGATTTCATAAGTAAAGGTCTAGCGATTAGTTGAAGCCTTTTGATCAAAGACTCAGCTAAACCGTTTTGTGTGTGTGTATGGGCAACAGGATGTTCAACATCTATTCCTATTGACATGCAATAATCATCAAAAACTTGAGATGAAAATTCACCTGCATTATCCAATCGAATGGTCTTAATTGGATACTCAGGAAATTGTGCTCGTAGTTTAATTATCTGAGCAATAAGTCTAGCAAATGCAACATTTCTAGTGGAAAGAAGACAAACATGTGACCATCGACTAGATGCATCAATTAGAACCATAAAATATCTAAATGGTCCACTTGATGGATGAATAGGCCCACATATATCTCCGTGAATCCTTTGTAAAAAGGATGGAGATTCAACAATGATTTTTGAGGGAGATGGTCTAATAATTAACTTACCTTGAGAACATGCAGAGCACGGAGATTCATTGGGTAGAAATATCTTTTGATTCTTTAAGGGATGCCCATGCGAATTTTCAATAATTCGTCTCATCATTATAGAACCCGGATGTCCAAGGCGATCATGCCAAGTCATAAATACTTTAGGGTCAATGCACTTCTGGTGCATTACCACATATGATTCAATTGTTCTCATTTTTGTATAATACAATCCAGAACATAGAGCAGGCAGTTTTTCTAATACGAGCTTCTGGCCCGATACTGTTTTAGTAATAAGAAGATGCTCTTTACTGCCTTCATTGGTCGTTTCAATATGATAATCATTACGACGTATATCTTTGAAACTCAATAAATTTCTTCTGGATTGTGAAGAGAATAGAGCATCATCAATACAAAATTTGGTGCCATTAGGCAACACAATATAAGCTCTTCCGGAGCCCTCAATTAAATCCGATGAACCTGATATGGTATGGACATAGGCTTTACTTAGTGTTAGATTTTGAAAATATTTCTTTTCTTTGAGAATTGTGTGAGTTGTAGCACTGTCAGCCAGACATATATCTTTATCATTCAACTCAGAGATAAAATGCTCATCAATGTGATCCATGGTTCTACAAAATATATAAAAACTTTTATTACAGATAGAAAGAAAATACATTAATTGAGTGGAACACTTCCATCTCCAATTAAGTGTTCAATACTACCATCAGGATGATTAAAGAAATCAGATACATCAAGATGAGTAACGTCTACATCTACTGAATCTAATAAATCATCTGATGGTTCTACTAAATTTGCTTCATGCATTTTATTCTTTCCTTTAACAGAAGCTTGATATAAATCAGCTAAGTGCCTGGCCGTACGACAGGTACGTGACCAATGTCCAGTCATTCCACATCTATGGCACACCTCTTCACTTTTCTTTGAAGAATTATTCTGGGGATTTTTACCCCTTTCTGAATTGTACCACTTCTGGTGATATGGTATATTATAATCCCTTTTAATGTTGTCACTTCTGGGACCAACATTTCTATAATTTCTCCTACCACGTCCACGCCTCCGATTTCTTCTAAAGGATGCACCATTCACTTCTGGGAATGATGCAAACCTATTACCATTCACTTCAGGGAATGATATTGAGCCAGTAGGGCGTGTATTGTGGCTTTCTAATAAGAGCTCATTATTTTGCTCAGCTACTAGAAGACATGATATAAGTTCAGAATATTTCTTGAACTTTCTCTCTCGATACTGCTGCTGCAGGAGCACATTCGAGGCATGAAATGTAGTAAAAGTCTTCTCTAGCATATCTTCATCGGTGATTTTCTCACCGCATAATTTTAATACTGAGCTTATTTTAAAAAGTGCGGAATTATACTCACTAACACTTTTATAATCTTGCAACCTCAGGTGCATCCATTCAGAGCGAGCTCTTGGGAGGATAACAGTCTTCTGGTGTTCATACCTCTCCCTTAAATTATTCCACAAAATATAGGGATCTTTTACAGTGAGATATTCAGTTTTCAATTCTTCATGAAGATGGTGGCGAAGGAAAATCATTGCTTTAGCACGTTCCTGCAGGGATGCTTGATTTCCTTCTTTAATAGTTTCTCCCAGGTTCATTGCATCAAGATGTATTTCAGCATCAAGTATCCAGGATAAATAATTTTTCCCAGATATATCAAGAGCAACAAATTCCAATTTTGTAAGATTTGCCATTTTCTACACATATAAATAATAAATATGCGTATCTCAGAAAATATATTTATAAATTTACACAGATAATCATCAATAAAATATATCAAAGATTTCAAATAATATATTGAAAAACTTACAGAGGAATAAGGCCACTAGCTTCAGAATTGGCAGAACCGTCGTGCTGATAACGTGTTATGAAACTTAAAGAAAGGAACTACTATTGTAAAAGAGAAATAAGAAACTCTCTTGAAACTCTTAAGAACTCAAACTTTCTTTCTCTCTCTATTTTTTCTTATGAATTTCATTACAACTGAAGCCCCTATTTATAGGCTTTGAAATTACTATGCAAGTTACTATGCAAGTCACTATGCAAGTTACTATGCAAGTTACTATGCAAATTTAATATAATAGTGGTGGGGTCATTCACATTATTTAGTGGTGGGACAGGGGGCGGCTGCCGTCCCTCCACTAAATTCATTACAAAAATCATATATATATATATTATCGAATCAGCCATGCCCTTGTTATCTTCAATTCCCATTAAATTGTCGTGGGCCCATGTGTTGCTCCCATGAAGTGCCATGCCCTATTGAGATAAAGTGGGGCCATGCAAATCAATTGCTTGTGGAGTCCAATTGAGAAATGTAGCCCATGTCTTTCCGAGTGAAAACTTGCACCAATTCTAAGGCCCATGTAAAGTCAGCAACCAAATGAAGTCGGTCTAGGTGAATTCAAGGCGCGGCTGTTCTGTATATTGAAGTGCAATCCTTTCACCATTTTTTTTTTCTAAAGTGAAATTCACAAGCAACCTGGTAAATAAATAATTAAAATAAATCACTCCTCAAAAAAATAAACTTGCACCAATTCTTTTAATTTGAAAGTTTAGGATGTAGATTAATATCAAATCCTCTCATTCTTTCAAAACACAAATAAATAGAGTAAAAATAAAATAAAAAAAAAATAAAAAAAATAAAGGAAATTGAAGTGTGCTTGAAATATTGAGATTGAAAGTGTGTAGATTAATATCAAAGTGTGCTTGAAATTGAAAATATTTGTGTTTATAGTATTTAAATATTGAGAGGAGCTGAGTCTAAAAGAATTTACTATTTAAATCAGGTCTAAATGTAATGTTGGGCCGTAAATATAATGTGAAATGTCGTTAACTTTAATATGATATTCTAAAGTGTTTAGGTCCTTAGGATATTCTTAATACTCTTATAATTTTATCAAACGCTGCGTGTGAGTTAGCTTTAACTATTTAATTTAGTTATCTCAGTGTGGGAAATTGACAAGAGGAAAACGAATGTGCCTTGGTGAGACCAGGATGTGCACTGCCCCCATCATAAACAAGCCTACAAGCAGAAGAATCAAATAGAAAATCCATGGTTAAATTGTGAAGGAAAGAGCCATGAAAACGACCGAAATGTAATCTCTCGAGAGAATATATGATATTATACCATGTCGAATCCATCTACAAAGGATAAAAAATTGCATATTCCAATCCCAAAATTCATTTGATTATTTGTTTAATTGTTTTTAGGTTGACCCAAACTCATTGAAAATTCAGATGTTTTGTCCATTAAGGTTACAACTTATTGGCAATTTTTAAAAATTCGTTTAGAAAATTAACAAGAATTTTGTGTGGGTTTGGTAAGAGGTAAGATGACGTTTTATCTAAATTTAAAAAATAATAATAATAATAAAGGGTGAAAATGATCGATATCTCCCCGTCTTCCCTTGAATATGTCCAACCGACAAAAGGACTGACCAAGGAAACCAAAGGGGTCAGAAATGGAGGTAGCAATAAAACCGGCTTTAATAGAGGTGGTCAACCGCATTGGGCCCCATCCCCAAAATCCAAGGCTTTCACGATTGATTTCATCCACTAATCAAATAATCAGTCTTTTGACCCCGCTTTACTTCGACTTTGAATCTGCTTAATTATAAGACGTGGTCCCTAACCCCTGGAATAAAAGACCATCGGATGCGTATTTTATTTATCGAAAACTATTCATGGATACTCCACTTAAGCATATTCTTAAGGTTTTGCAAGCGTTAATTAAAAACAGTGGAAATTGATAGGCAAATGTTATCAGAATATAAAGCAAATATACTCTTTATCTTTTGTCATTAGCGAAAGAGGAATAATTAGACTCAGCAAATCCCCCCAAGCAATCAAGGACAACATCCTTCATAGAACTTTACAAACGGAATATATGCCAAGTCAAGTCAGTGGTTTTTGTGAGTATTATGCGACAAATTTCAGTATCAAAAAAGCCATGGCACTTTTTGTTTTTGGTTGAAGAAAACAAAAAATGTTTAGAATCTCACTAATCAAAACTAGAGATTGGTAAGAAGATCTCAAGCTGTGGGACCTCCTCGCCCTCCAATGAATTCACATATTTGTTTCTTAACATGAGACACTTCCCACTTAATAAGAACTGTATCTTAATGTCAAATATCTAAAATTAGCAATCAAACTCGAGTTGAGATTTAATTATTAATTAGGATTTTTTTAAATATAGATTTGAGATGAAACTACTTCATCTTATCTTAATTAACAATCTTATTATTATTTATAAATTATTTCATTTTATTTCATTATCAATATTAATTTTGAATAAGCCATTGATGTCCAAAATACAGCAAGTAAATCATTTAAAAAAATAATAATATATATTTTTATAAAATAATTTTTTTTACAGTTCATATTTTATGAATTTTAATGCAGTTTGTATAAAAATATTATCATTTTATAATTAAATGAAATGAATTTTTTAAATTTCTAAATTTTTTTATGTATAAATAAGAATATTTTAATAAATTTTATTATAAAATACAAATTTATTTATTTATTACTTAAACTATAAAAAAAATCTACTTTTATTAAATTATACGTAACATTGTCCATTTTTATATCCAAGGACCAAAACCCGATCACGATGAAAGAACTATAAAAGCTTTTTTACCGTACTGCCACTATGGACGTAGGTGAATAATTTAGATACACTGATACGCTTTTCTTTTAAAAATATATATAAAAATCTATAATCCGCATCACGCCCGTTTAAAGTTAACAACTCTTGTTATCGTCCAAGAAAACTAGACAAGCATTGTAGTTTGTAAATTGTAGATATACCGTACCGCACCCACGCGGCTACTCCCATAGCTTTTTCGTTGCATATTCCGAATCTAAAAGACGTTAAAATCCAAACACTCCCGCTTTATGCCTACATATATATATACTATTTTTTCCGTTTTAACTTTCTCATCTTCCAGTTTCCGCTGCTCCTCGAGTTTTCCCTCTCAGTCTCTCTTCCCCCGCTCTCGTCGCTTCCATTTTTTAAGTCAGCGCTTCTCTGGTATTGTTCCTCGCTGTTCTTTTCCTATTTCTGGATCCCTCGCATATTTATTTGTGCGGGGGTGTACGACGTATGTATATGTGTTTCAGATAGCTTTGTGTCACTGTGTGTATTTTTGAATGGCGGTGAGTCGCTCATAGTTTGTATTTATGTACTTTATCTCGCGCAGTTAAGCTGGAATTGATAAGTTACAAGTGGATTTGGATTCTGATTCTGCGTTTCTGGAGGGAAAGATAGAGAGAGATAGAGACATGAAGGTGGAAAGAAGTGATGTCGTAAAAAAGATAAGGATTGGAGTCTGCGTGATGGAAAAGAAGGTGAAATGCGGAGTTGAGGTTCTTTTTTTTCAGCTCAATTTACTTGTCGACAATACTAAACAGAGCGTGTAATGAATCGCTGAATGTAGGTTCTACTGCGTTGTTTCATTCCCGAAGGATTAACCTCCGAAGGATTAACCTGTTTTATCCTATAGGTATTTTCGGCACCGATGGAACAGATACTAGAGAGGTTACAGGCATTCGGTGAATTTGAGGTATATGGATTTTTAATATCGATCGAGTTTCGTGTGCTCATTGGGCTAATTTCTTGTTTCTGTGGAATTGGCTAATGATACTGTTTGCTACCGGAAATGAATGAGGATTGAAACGTTCTAGGAATGTGATAGTTTTACCCGCAAAGCAGTACTGTGTTCGGAGTGTTTTTCTTTTCTGTTCTTTTTGGTTCGAACCTTTAAAATTTGCAGTTTCCCCAAATTCTGTTGTTACGACCTGATAGGATACAAATTTTTTTGGTTTTGGTGTTGATGTTCTCTTCTTTCTTCATCAATGTGTTCTCGCGTTTTTGCTAATATTGTAGATCATATACTTTGGGGACAAGGTCATTCTTCAAGAACCAATTGAGAGGTATGTTTTTAGATAATTACCTGGAATATACTGTTTTACTGCATTGCATCAAGGCTGTAAATGAACAGGACTTATTGTTTTGCCTTGAAATCAGCTCGATCAAACTCGAGGTTGACTCGGTTTGTTTATTTAATGAATCATTTGTGAACACAAAAGAAAACAGGATTACTAAACAATACAACTCTTATAAACTATAATTGCTTAATATTTATTATCTTTTATAGTATCATCTTATCTTTATGATGAGAATATTTAAGTACTTAAAAATATAACAGAAAACCATGTTCCTAATACTACTTAGGTTACTTGAATCTTTATGAATATAGTTTATTCATATATGCATGTATAAGTTTTATAAGGATATTCCCAAAAAATCAAATTTTATTTGTTAAAGTTGTAATAAAGTTAAAATATATAATATAAAGAATCTATTTTTTCAAAATTAAATAGCTCATGAACAAGCTCAAGCTCAAGCTCACTCAAATAATAAATGAGCTATTAGGGAACATAATATGCAACTTGATGATAAATATGTGAGCTCAACTCATGCTTGAATAAAAGTTAATGAATAAGTTTTGACCACACACCACTCTCTCTTACTCAACTTGTTTACACACATTAATTTGCATCTTATTGTGTATGATCGTATACATAACTTTAGCTGTCGTGTGTTAGTTGATTCTTTTGTTGAGCCAAAGCTTCAAAGTTGAGTACACATGCTTTGAAAAACATATGCATATCATATTAGTCCTAGAAAAAGAATACCATCTTTAAAAATTAACTTCTTCCTAAGGTCCAACTACTTTAGGCGACTTGGGAGCAGGGGTGGAACTTGAGTTCTATGAGTTTTTTGGGGGAGGGAAGGGAGGAGAAGGGGTGGGGGGGGAACCAAAGAGTCACAAGAAATATTGGCAGGATATCCGTTGATAACACCGGGGTTCACAGGTATACTTTCTACAAAATGGGGCTAAAATTTAAGTGTAGAATCATCACTCTTAGAAAGTATTTGGGGGGAGGAGGGAACCTTGTAAGTTCCTCTGCGGCTAGGTGGCGTCTTCTAAATCAATGAAGATGAAAAATTAGGGTTTCTTAAATATGGAGATTCACTTTTTGGGATTTCATTTCCATATCATCTGGATGTAGAGTCAATAATGGCATTATAAGGAAATAAGCCTCAACGAGAATCAGGTTCTGCGCAAGGAGGAAGCCTACTTTCCTTTTGAAGTAATTATAAGAGACTTGTTATAAGATTTCTTTTACCACATTTTATATTTGGTCCTAAATTGGAATTTGTTTCCATTCCAAAATGGTTTGAATAAAACAAATCATTTGACTTAATAACCAGTCTTTTCTGTATAATCATGTTGCCATACGATTCTGATTCCACACATCCATTCCAAAATTAATCACCATAGAGGGGCAAATTTACTACTTTGAAGATTCCATAGTGGGTGAAGCTGACAGGTTGAGAGGTGGTAATAAAAGGGTGCAAATGTTCAGTGTGCATGTCACATTGAAGAATTATTGCTGAAAAATTCTGGTACATCAACTTGGTGACAGTTTTAGGTTCTGTTAGTTGAGAAATCTGTTGACTGCTCCACTGTTTTTTTTTCCCTTTTGTTTACTGTTTCTCTCTCTTTTTCCTTCCTTTGAGGGCAGGGGGATATTTGACTATTTTTTCGTGCTATGCTTGTTTTCAGATGGCCAGTATGTGATTGTTTGATTTCCTTCTATTCCACTGGCTTTCCACTTGGAAAGGCGGAGTCATATGCTGCTCTAAGGAAGTAAGCTTTACATCTTCTTTTGCACCAATGTTATTTCATTCCTCAATAACCATAGTTTCTGTTTTATTTATTTTTTTAATTCACTTTTAGGTGTAAGTTAGTGTCTCCCTCTATCACACTATGGATGAAAGTTAACAAATAGCAAATATTTCAATGAAATTACTACTCTTCCTAAAACTTCTTTGATGGGCCAAGAAATGTGGGTTTCAAATTTGAGAAAAGGACTTTCATTCTTAGAATATTTCATCTATTTGGAGATAACCCAAAAGGGAAAGCTTGTCATCTAAATTGGGATGGGGGGAAGCACTACAGTTACGATTTTCTTATATGCTCTGTGACTCAGGCCTTTTCTGATAAATAAATTGGAGCTGCAATACCTTCTTCATGACCGAAGGAAGGTATATGAGGTATGCTTAATAACCTCTGATCTTTTTGTGGGGGTTTAATTCCATTATTGGTGGTTAGCATTTTGTGGTAGGTTCTTGCTTGTGGTAATCTGATTAAGCTTTATGTTTTTTTAACACTTTGGTTCTTGATTTCTATTCTTTAGCTACAGTTACTTGATACGGACTTGTTTGAGTTCTTCTGGTAATGTCCAGATCGTGTGGCTTTCATGCTATTCTGATGTTTTTTGCTAGAGTTCTAAGATGGGCTAGTTTACTATGTTGACTGGAAAGTGTGGTGGGGTTTGTTTCTTAATGGTTAGTAAATGCTGTGCTACCTTTTTTTTAACATGTTGATAGTGAATCTGAACTCCTCTCCTGTTAAAAATCTGTCAATATATGCAAATTGACAGACCTGGTTATTCTGAATTGAGTCACAATTGAATCATGGGCAACTGCTTCGCCGTGGTTTCATCACTCCTTAATGTGTGGAAGCATTACTCATAAAAACTCATGGAGTATATGCTTTAAGTACTTCATGCATTAGTTGTAATGAAATGAATTGCATTATTTCAACCATCCATTTCAAGTGTTTTGATTACTACCAAAACTGCACACTAACTAGTAATTTATCATTTTTCTGGATCTAAGTGTCTTGAAATGCATGGAATCCCTGTTCCAAGATATGCCTTCATAAATAGAGAAGTACCGTATCAAGAGCTGGATTATTTTGTTGAGGAAGATGATTTTGTTGAGGTTCATGGAAATCGTTTTTGGAAGCCATTTGTGGAAAAGCCTATTGATGGTGAGTTGGATTTTTATATTGATAAATAAATTGTTTCTTCTACTAATGATTGGGCCAGCAAATTTTATATGAGTTGTTTGCTGGCTAACAAAAATTACTGGGTACCATCTTCTTTGTAATTAAAGAAAACAAAACAAAAATATTTTTTGTTGGCTATTTCTTATTTCTTGATGCTTGAACCAAGTAAATTAATAGCTACATATAATATCTTTTATCTCTTCTCATTATTCCTTGCTGAATGATAGGAAGAAAACTTGTTATAAGCTTGATATGATTAATCTTTTTGCCATGTTTTCTTAACAAAAAGGTGATTTGTTATGATTGATCTCTAACGTTAAATCCAGACTTTCTTGGCCTGTAAAAGATTTTTTTCTTCAGGCTTCATGTCTTCCAAAAGCATATGGTTGAAAGTTGAGACACCAGATATTGAAGTAAAAATCCTGAATTAAAGGATGGAATTTCCTTCTATAATGGGTTCTAGAAAATAAGGTTGACTATGATCACCAAAACACATGGAGAGTCTCATATAAATGTGTGCACAAAATCAATTTGCCTGCCTAACAATATAAAAATCCAACTCATGGAGAGTCTCATATATGGTAATGACCGATGTTATATTTTTGTGAAGGGGATGATCATAGTATTATGATATATTACCCAAGCTCAGCAGGTGGAGGTATGAAGGAATTATTTAGGAAGGTGAGAATTTTATCAACAGCTCTTTGTCCACTTTCTGTGGCTCAAAACATTTTTTAACTCCACTTTTCTTTCATGCTGTATATATATTGGGATATGGGTGTTTCATGAAGTCTAAATGATACTTAAACCAAAAGTGGTGGTGGATTATTGAAAAATAAAAAGCTAGAAATAAAAGGAAAAAATATAGATCGAGCTGATTGGCTCTTGCTGCCTAAGCAGAAACTAAAAAGTTTATATCAGTCTTAGTTGGGTTTATTCAAGTTCTATTAGCTCATGGTTAGTTTGGCAGGTCAAGTTCAAATTCCCAGACATCATTTAATACACATCTGTAAAATAAATCTTATCAAATGTACTCCCATGCTTAGTGAAATTTATTGTAGTTATCAACGTTTCTAGCAGCTCATCCATCAGATTTAAAAAAAAAAAATGTGTGCAATAGTTCCTGATTTTTTTATGGCTTCTATGACTTAATTATTCCCATGTTATTAATATGATCGTTATCTTTTAGGTTGGTAATCGTTCCAGTGAGTTTCATCCAGAGGTCAGAAAAGTGAGGCGTGAAGGCTCCTATATATATGAGGAATTTAAGCCCACAGGAGGAACAGACGTCAAGGTTGGGAGTTTTGATGTTTACTTGGCTTGCGTAATGACCTTATACACATCTACTTTCATAAGTAGATGGAAGCAATGCTTTCCTTGGTGATTGACCTTTTGAAAGCATGAATATTATTTTTATGTCTGTTTGGTGGATTCTTTTTTTTTTCCCTGAACAGCGGTGGCATCCTCAAAAAAAAAAAAAAATATATATATATATATATATATTTGGATTTTTATTTTGTCTTTGAGTGTTGGTAGGAAATACAGAGATTGAATGGCTAGCCTTTGGTCATATCTGAAATTGACATATATCAATAGAAGTCTGAACTTCAGTTCTGTCTCTAGTAATTTATATGCTTTTTGTTTCTAGAAATGGTTGCTTGAGTTTATTTGGCAATGATTGTAGGTGTATACCGTTGGCCCTGAATATGCACATGCTGAGGCAAGGAAGTCTCCTGTTGTTGACGGTGTTGTTATGAGAAATCCAGATGGCAAGGAAGTAAGTTGTACTTGTAGCATGTATAGATTACCTCCACATTTTATCCTTCTTCCTTTTCTGTTACAATTACCACTCTCTCTGACAAGTCTCTGGTATTTATTTTCAGTTCTTGTCATTTTTTTCTTAGTTTTCTACCTGCCTGGTAAATTGTCTTGCCTCTAGGAGGAAATTTGTCTGGTGGACACTACATATTTTTCAGTCAAACCTATAAGATCCTAAATACTGGCATATTTTTTTAGCTTAAAACAGGACTAGCAAGATAGAATCTTTGCAGGCAGCCCCACCTTGATGGAAGAATGTTAAGAGTTTATCTGCTTCATATTAGAGGAGTCATATTTAGGTGAACAATATGAATGGAACTATAATTAAGTACAAGAAGCCTATCCAGAGGGCACAACTAGATGTTGAAGACTCCATAGTTAATTAGAGGTTAAAATATGTTAACGATGATGTCAATTTCTTGTCATCCTATCGGAGCCTCCTAGTAAAGTTACAGGTCGTATGGTTCCTGATACTACAAGTCGTATATAGTCTGCCTCGGTATCCAGCAATGCTGCAAGTCATGAAGCTTCTAATTCTACATGCCGTTATCAGATACAAATATTCTCTTTGATTTCAGTTTTGCTATTTTGTCTCATTCTTAATTTGTACAGTTTGTTATTTTACAAATAGGTTAAGTTGTGCAAGCTGTATATATAAACATCTTTTTACTGAACATTCGAATTCATTCAATACACAAGGTTCTACAGAGCATAGCAATTTGCTATTCTGCCCATCCATGGCGTGAATCCCCTCTTTCAATTTGGTATTCACTTTGTAACATGGTATCAGAGCCAGGTTCTTTGAACGTCTTCCCCTTTCTTCTCTAAAACTCTGTTTTTCCAGCCATGGCAGCTAAGCCAAAATCTGAACCAACACAAATTTCTCCTTACCTCAACCTTACCGATCCTAATAACCCTTATCGAGTCGAGCATGGTGATAGTACAATACTTGTTCTCGTCTCAGACCTACTAACCTCAGATAACTATGCTACTTGGTCTCGGGCAATGCATCGAACACTTAGGGCGAAAAACAAAATAGGGTTTATCTCTGGGAGCATTTCAAAGCCTGCTGATGAGGATGACCCTTTGTTTGACTTATGGGAAAGATGCAATGATATGGTAGTTTCCTGGATCCAAAATTCCATTAGCATGGACATCAGATCTAGCATAGCGTTTGTGGATGATGCACAAGCTATATGGACAGAATTGAAAGACCGATTTACACAGCAAAATGGTCCTCGCATCCTTCAACTCAAGAAGAATTTGGCCAGCCTTCGCCAAGACAGAGATTTGGTAAGCACCTATTTCGGTAACCTCAAAACTCTTTGGGATGAAATAGCCATTTATGATCCCATTCCTCCTTGCACATGTGGACAGTTGAATGTGCTAAATGATAGACACCAGAGAGATCGTGTCATACAATTTCTCATGGGTCTCAATGATCAATATGCTAATGCTAGAGACCAGATAATGCTTCTCGAACCACTCCCTGCTATGAACAAAGTTTTCTCCCTAATTCAACAGCAAGAACAACATCATCACCTTACCAATTCCTTCCCAACTCCTAATTCAATAGCATTAGCCACCAAGACCTTTCTCCCTTTTCCCAAAAACAACAGAAAGAACTCCACAACCCAGAAAAGAGATAGACCTTACTGTACACACTGTCGTGCTCAGGGGCATACTTTGGAGAACTGCTTCAAAGCTAGAAATGCTCTTGTTCCATTGTGTACTCACTGTAATATGGTGGGACACATTGTAGAAAGATGCTATAAGCTCCATGGGTATCCACCTGGGCATAAATTGCACAAAGGAAAGGGATCAAGTAGCCTTGCAAACTAGAGTAGCCTTTGCATTGAGCCCTCTCAGGATGAAGAACATGAGGACAAATTTAATTTTACTAAGGACTAATTTTAGTAACTAATTACCTTGCTCCAGCATAAGGATCTTTCCAGCTCGATACCTTCTGTGAACCAGGCACAAACACTCTTCAAAGTCCAATCCAGCAGCACTACCAAAAGCCTCCAAAGTATCTGGTATCGAGATTTCCTGCTATAGTTCCTTTCTTTCAAGTGTTTTCAATTCTAGCAAAATTCCTTGGATTATTGATTCTGGAGCTACAGATCACATGATCTGTAGCCCCCTCTTTTTTCACATTTGCACCCACAGAAGTATCTTATAATGTCAAATTGACTAATAGAATCTGCATGCCAGTTACCCATCTAGGAATTGTTAGACTTACAGATAAGATCACCCTTAATGGTGTTTTGTGTGTGCCTTCCTTTTCTTTTAATCTCATTTTTGTTAAAAGACTCACAGAAAACCTGACTATTTGTTTGTTGTTTTTGTCAAATAAATGCTTTATACAAGACCTTTCCACCTGGACCACGATTGAGATGGGTGAAGTGAAATGCAACCTTTATCAGCTCCTGACTACTGCTGTTTCACCCATTGCTTTAGTTGATACTTTGTCCCACTCATCACTTCTTTTTCCTTCAATTTCCATGTCTGTCAAAAGAGTTAATGATGTTAGTGATTTTTGGCATTGTCGCCTAGGCCACATTTCAATTTCTAGACTTAGTTTGATCACAAATCCAGTTCTAAAGGATAATATTGTTCTCAATAAAATTGTTCCTTGTTGCATTTGTCCTCTTGCTAAACATCATAAATTACCTTTCCCTGTTAGTTCCCACAAATCATCTGCTGTGTTTGATTTAATTCATTGCGACATTTGGGGACCTTGCTCCACTATGGCCTATGAAAGATCAAGATATTTTTTGACCATAGTGAATGATTTTTCCAGGACCACTTGGATCTATTTGCTTCAAGCTAAGTCAGAAACCAGAAATTGTATAGAATCCTTTTGTAACATGATAGAGACTCAATTTGATAAGAAAGTCAAAATACTTCGGAGTGATAATGATCTTGAATTTAAGATGACAAAATTTGTCAATAAAAAGGGAATTGTTCACCAAAGATCTTGTGTTGAAACCCCTCAACAAAATGGCATAGTTGAGAGAAAGCATCAACACCTTTTAAATGTAGCCCGAGCCTTATATTTCCATTCTGGCCTACCCTTATATTTTTGGAATGATTGTATCTTGACTGCAACATATCTCATAAACAGAACACTTACCTCTTTGCTGAAAAATAAAACTCTTTATGAAGTCCTCTTTGATGCCAAACCAAGTTACTCACACCTCAAAGTATTCAGGTGCCTTTGTTTTGCATCAACCCTTTCACATGCTAGAAGCAAATTTGATCCAAGAGGGAAGAAGTGCATTTTCTTGGGTTACCCTTTCGGGGTAAAGGGTTACAAATTGTTAGATATTGAGATTAATCTTATCTTCATTTCTAGGGATTTTGTTTTCCATGAAAACATCTTTCCTTTTCATTCCTCTTTCACTGTCAAACCCAGCAATCAATCCCAACATGACTTCACTTTTGTCTCACCCATTCCTGAATCAGTGTCACATTATCCTCTAGAACCCACTCATAGCAATCCTCCATCACATACTGAGTCAGTTCCCATTAACCTGGCATCCTCCAACATTGAACCAGAAAATAGTTCATCCTCAGGTCTGTTGTCCCCTGCCACTGAACCAGAAACTATCACTGAATCTCCTCCTCCAATTCTGTCAAACTCTCCAGGAAACAACAACTCCTTAACCTCCACACCTTTTCGCAGGTCTTCTAGGATTAGAACAGCACCTAAATACCTACAAGACTTTTATTGTCAGCAGGTTGCATTCACTTCACAATCCCAAGCAATGGTTCAAGTATCACCCCCTTCCATTAATTGTTCTTTTCCTTTACATAACTATCTTTCATATCATTTTTTTTCACCTGCATTGCAAGTTTTCTCTTCTAGTCTTTCAACTGAATCTGAACCAAATTTATACTGTCAAGCTGTTAAAGATCCTAGCTGGCGTAAGACAATGGAAACTGAATTGTTAGCCTTAGAACAAAAGTCTACTTGGGCTCTTGTTGACTTACCTCCTAACAAAGAAACCATAGATTGCAAATATGTCTATAAAATCAAAAGAAATTCAGATGGCAGCATAGAGAGATTGAAGGCAAGACTTGTTGCCAAGGGACACTCAACAAGAAGGGATCAACTACCACGAGACTTTTTCACCAGTAGCCAAGATGGTTACTGTGAGGTGTTTACTCTTTATTGCAGCAGTTAGGGGCTAGTTTTTGCATCAGTTTGATGTAAACAATGCAATCCTTCATGGAGATTTAGAAGAGGACATTTATATGAAGAAACCACCAGGTTATACAAAGGAAGGACCAAAACAGGTTTGTAAACTTTTGAAGAGTTTATATGGCTTGAAACAAGCCTCTAGACAATGGTATGCCAAATTGACTTCCTGTTTGTTGGATTTTGGTTTTACTCAATCAAAGGCTGATTATAGTCTTTTCACAATGACTAATGGAACTTGCTTCACAGCCTTATTAGTGTATGTGGACGACATTTTGGTGGCTAGTGACTCCATGGATTCCATTACTGCCATCAAGGACTGCCTGTACACTAAATTTCAGATTAAAGACCTAGGCATATTGAGATATTTCTTGGGTATTGAAGTGGCTAGGTCTCCTAAAGGAATTCATATTTGCCAACGCAAGTATGCACTCGATATACTTGTAGATTCAGGAGTTTTAGGCTCAAAACCAGTGAAGGTTCCTATGGAACAAAATCTGAAATTCAGCAAGGATGATGGTTTGCTCTTATCTGATACCTCAACATATCGAAGACTCATTGGGAGATTGCTGTATTTGACCATTAGTCGACCAGACTTGAGCTATTCTGTTCAAACCTTGAGTCAATTTATGGAGAAGCCAACAACAACTCATTTAGCTGCAGCTCAGAAAATCCTGAAATATGTCAAGGCAGCCCCTGGTCAAGGTTTGTTGTTCTCTGCCTCTTCTGAGTTACAGTTGATTGGTTATTGTGACTCTGATTGGGCCTCATGCCTTGACACCCGTAGGTCTGTTACTGGGTATTGCATCATTTTAGGCAACTCTTTGGTTTCTTGGAAATCCAAGAAACAAAGTATTGTGTATCGGTCCTCAGCAGAAGCTGTATACCGAGCTATGACAACCACATCATGTGAGCTTACTTAGCTTAAATTCTTACTCAATGACCTCAATGTACTTCATCCTCAAGCTGCTACTTTGTATTGTGACAATCAGGCTGCACTCCACATTGCAGCCAATCCCGTGTATCATGAGCGAACGAAATACATCGAGTTAGATTGTCACCTCATTAGAGATAAAATTCTTAAAGGATCAATCACTACAGATCATGTGTCTACTCTTCATCAACGAGCTGATCTTCTCTCAAAAGCCTTGCCATCATCCCTTCTTCAGTCTCATCTTCTCAAACTGGGAATTGTTAACCTTCATTCTCCAGCTTGCGGGGGGATATTGGAGCCTCCTAGTAAAGTTGCAGGTCGTATGGTTCCTGATACTACAAGTCGTATATAGTCTACCTTGGTATCCAACAATGCTGCAAGTCATGAAGCTTCTAATTCTACATGCCGTTACCAGATACGAATATTCTCTTTGATTTCAGTTTTGCTATTTTGTCTCATTCTTAATTTGTACAGTTTGTTATTTTACAAATAGGTTAAGTTGTGCAAGCTGTATATATAAACATCTTTTTACGGTACATTCGAATTCATTCAATACACGAGGTTCTACAGAGCATAGCAATTTGCTACTCTGCCCATCCATGGCGTGAATCCCCTCTTTCAATTTGGTATTCACTTTGTAACACATCCTGTGATGAGTTAAATTCTTTTTTTGTCCAAGTTTCTTCTCCTTTGTCTAATTCACTTCCCTTACTGATTTTTATAGCCTTTTAGAAGCTTGATTTTATTCATAAAATGCCAATAGAATGTGCATGTATGTATCCTATCTAGTAACTCTTCTTCATCTGCAATTAATCTGTTGGATTGTGAAAACTTGTAAAAACATTTGTGATGTGGATGCTTGAACTTTCATCTGCAATATATGAATGCATCTCCATATGGTGAAATTAGCTACTAGGAACCCACTAGGTAAATTTTGAGACACTAGTATATGGCATGCAGCAAGCAGTAGATGATGTGAGTAACCTAATTCATTGCGATAAAAAAGTTATGTTTGAAGCATATAAAAGGTTACTTTGTTTGACAGGTGAGGTATCCTGTGTTACTGACACCAACTGAGAAGCAAATCGCAAGAGGTGTTTTCAATGCATTTAGGCAAGCGGTATGTTGTTGGACATTGTAACAAGTATTCAGTATGTTCTGCAAAGGTGTTATTGTTATTTCTTGTCTCTGATTATTTCTATAGTGCAAAATTACTGAATGCTGGTTTCTATTTGTTTCAATTGTTCTTGCTTGTCAGAAAATTTATCTATCTACTTGGGCCAGATGGTAAAAAAGCTGTCATTCCACTTGAAAAATTTTAGATTAGTCACGTCAATTATTGTCCATTTTTCTTAAAATTTTCAATCTTTACCCAACCATGTGTTATTTCTAGATTTTGGAATCTAAAATTGATAATCTGCTCTAAATCAGCCCCTTTTTCTGCGGAACATGTTGTATCAGATATTTTCCATCCTATTTCGGAGTCTAATAATTTGAACTCTCTCAAAAAGACTTACTCTTCATAGATTTGTTGAGCTCGTTGGAGTTCTAGAAATTGGAATGAAAACTTACAAAATTCTGTTTCTATAGGCATATATGAGACTCTTGCAAATGTTTTTTCTGTTATACAGGGGTAATATGTAAATATTACAGAAACCAATCTACTCTGGCTCTTAATCATGTTGACATACTGCTATTATATATGGCTGCTGGTTCTTACTCATGTCGAGAGATAAGTACTGCTATGAATTATATGGCATGTTAGAATGCACTTGAATGTCTAGATGATGTTCTTCTTGCATCAAGAAATTTCTTCTGGTTAAATTATTTTTACTTTGACATCAATTTGTTAGTCAATTTCATTACTTGCAGGTTTGCGGGTTTGATCTCTTGCGTTCTGACGGGCATTCATATGTTTGTGACGTGAATGGGTGGAGCTTTGTGAAAAACTCTCACAAGTAATCCTGCTTTTTCCTAAATTTCGTACATTAGAGTTATTCAATGGGGATACTTGCTTTGATATGCAGGCATGATCCCAACATGAATTAAAATCATTTATTATCTTTTTTGCATTTCCGTTATATACTTGTAGCGAGATTTTCTACATCACAGGCCGAAAGGTCAACCGGGCAGATTTTTTTTTTTTTTCACTGTCTTATCTTCTTAGCTGCAGAAATTTCTTATGTTACTTTGTTGCAAAAGGTATAAATGGTTTTCCTGTCCAAATGCAGGTATTATGATGATGCTGCTTGTGTGTTAAGAAAGATGTTTTTAGATGCAAAAGCTCCTCATCTTTCTTCAGTGATTCCACCAACTTTACCTTGGAAACTCAATGAATCAGTCCAGCCTTCTGAGGGATTAACTCGTCAGGGAAGCGGGATTATTGGCACATTCGAGCAGTCTGAGGAACTACGTTGTGTAATTGCCGTTATTCGTCAGTATGTGTTGTCCCCCCCCCCCCCCCCCCCCCCCCCCCCCGCCGCCCCGCGGGTGCCCGGCCGTCTATATTAGTTGCTTCCCTTTTCTTTTTCTTTTTTTCTTTTTCATTCTTATCCATCTTTTGATTTTGTAGTGGTGATAGGACTCCTAAACAGAAGGTGAAGTTGAAGGTTACTGAGGAAAAGCTATTAAGCTTGATGTTAAAATACAATGGGGGACGACCAAGATCTGAGGTCATTATTCTTACCTTGACATATTTAAATACTAGTTTCTGTATTGAGTTATTTAGCCACTTATGGGATAATTTTTCTGTTGGTTGTCATTCTACAGACAAAACTTAAAAGCGCCATTCAGTTGCAAGATTTGTTGGATGCTACGCGAATGCTTGTACCTCGTACTAGGAATCACTTTACATTTAAAAGTTGATGGACATATTCACCCTTATCACCCTACCCCAGAAGAAATCATCACATATACGAGTTTTTAAAATGCATGATGGTGGTTGCTGTCTAAATGAAATCTTCCAGTGCTTTTAGAATAATTGGTTTTCCTTGAGAAAAGATATTTTAAACAACTGTATATATTTAATAATTTCTTTTTTGTGAGCTTAGAGTGATTATTATCATAGAAATCTCAATTCACTGGACAGTCAATGGTACTGCTTGTACATGCATAACATTTTTTAGTTCACCATTAGAAGCCAGATACTATATTTATGCCACATATATGGATGAATCCGTGGTCAAACCCAAGACAAGAAGACGTGTTCTTTTTTAAACTCATAATGAATTTTGTGTGTATTTTTCCCTTTCAGGATTTAACACCCCACTCCCAATAAAGTCATATTTAAAATTTTTGGGAAACCGTTGTGCTACTAAACTTGAACTTAAATTTTTTTCTTTTAACGAAGCGCTAGATACAAAAGATTTCATACATAATCACTCTTTATTAAATGCTTAAAATTCAAAAGAGAGTATGCGGAAGCACTTATTCAAAATCAATAAAGTCTTATGTGCTTATCAAAATAACTCACTAAACTAGAAATGGTAAAACTGAGCATGACATAAACAGTTTAGACCTCTACCTCGCCTCCTTGGGCAAAGTCCTGTCTTGCAATCCCATCTACATAAGGATCATCACCTAGGGTGATTATCATAAACATAAAAACATACAAAAATTAGTTGAAACTCTATAAGTAACACATCATACAATAAACATAATAAATATAAGGTTTCTTGGAAAATATGCGTACTCATAAATTACATACGTAAATAACATGAACATGAACTTATATTTCACTTGTCATAAGTTGATATCTATTGTTGACCCCCGTGAGTTAGGGTTAGCAAGTAAATCTAAGTAGATTCTGAATTTTCCTGTGGCCGTAGATTGTGGAATCCATACATAAGGAAGACATACTAGGTCCACTATCAGCATGTACAACCTGATTGCAATATGCCCATAACATATGGTACCGTCTTCATATCATAACATAGGCCATTACATATCTTATTATTTGTACTTTATCATAAGCATACTTACATACTTGTCATATCATAGATTTCAAATGAAATCGCATTCTTTCATAAAATATCATGCTACATATTTTCTCAAATAAAATAATGATTTGTCATAAATATTTCAATGCATAACTCCTTTCATAAAATCATAAATTTTCATAAATATTTTAATGCATAATCTTCACATAAATCATGGCTTTTCACAAAACATTTTAATGCATTACTCTCATATAAATCATGACTTTTCATAAATATTTTGATACATAATTCTTTACGTATAATTATGAATTTTCATAATATTATCATGACTTGGGTACATAAAATGGACTTTCGATGGAAGGTGTACATGCATAATACTTTTATAAAAGACATGTCTTTAATCGCCTCACAGCATTAATCCAATATTTCTGACATGAAATCGATCATGTGAGCTAGAAGGAGAGAAAAAATGTGAAGGATGTTGGTGGACTAGAGGTGCTCTGCGTGATTTTAGGTAAGCAGAAATTACACTGGGGCTTGAAAAGGAATGAGATACAGGTAAAGTACGTGGGGCTGAGCATATATATAAGGAGTCGGTTTAAGAGTCTTAATATGAAGATGATTCATAGACTTGTAAGAGAGTTCTATTGGAGCATGAATCCTAGTGTAAGGTGAAGATGTACATGGCTTAGAGTTTGAGAAGGCAGACAGTTAAAGAGTTTTAACATGAAGATGACTTGTAGAGTTGTATCCCTATTAGAATAGGACGCTGGCGGGTTCGAGTTGAACACGATCATTCAAGAAGAGAGTTTGAGTTTAAAAACATGATCTAATAGTTCATTCGATGTTGGATTAGCAGTCACTAAGATTGCGTAGGGGATTTCGATCAGTGATGATTTTCAATTGAAATAAATTTCTAATGGCCGATTTTTAAATTCTAAAAGGAATCTAACTCTTTCAATAAATAATAAATGAGATTTAACCTAGTTATTGAGCCTACTTAAAACTCCTAATCAATTTCAATAATTTATCGCTCGTGGGCTTATCCAACATGGCCCATTAAATATAATTTAAGTCCAATAAAAATTATCAATATTCCGACTTTAGAGTTCTTAGGCAGGCTCATTGCACAAGAGTTACTAAGATGGGTAGCTTTGATGATATTGAATCTTAGGCCCTGTTTGGATTGCAAGATACTCTCATCTTATCTCATCTCAACATCCAAATACCACAAACACAAACACTTTTCTATTTCAAATCTTCAACATTTTCAGCTTATCATTACCTAATCATTACAAAATTTCCAAATTTCAAACAAAACACAAAAAATAACTCAACTTTTTACCTCCAAAACAAAACAATATTAGAAAATTATGTTTTAAAAATATTTTAACTTTATAATATTATTAAGATTTTTCTCTCTTCTTTTCCAAAACCCCTTAAAACATTTTAATTCAAACCGTTTCAATACCATTCACTGATTATCTCATCTCACTATCAAAACATAGTGAAACTGTGTTTTTATCATAAGCACAACACACACTACACCAGTGATAGAAGAGCGTTAATGCGGTGTCAGAAAATTGAGACAGCGATGAGAAGATGATCCAACTATTGATAGAATAGCTTGCTGTCCAAATAGACAGCCAATCATCTACCAAATTGACACTTCATAAGGAACTAAGGCCTCATCTTTTTACAAGGAAAACCCAAAAACACACTTAATACTGTAGGAACAGGTTCTTCAGACCCTTAATTAGGCTTAAGAAGAACTCTGGAAATTCAACTCCTATTCCTAGGCACCCAGAAAATATCACGCATTAAGAAAACAAAAATTATTTCCTAGGGTGTTTACTCTTTGATGCAGTCATTACTTAGACAGCAATCATTACTTTATTTAATTCCTTTTTGATTGACTCTTTATTTTCCATGGAGTGGTTTCTTAGTTCCAGAGATACATCTTGTTCTTTCTATGTCAGGGGTCAAGGCATATGAGCTGCCAATTCCCTGTTCAAACTTAATTTGCTTTTCTTGAGGGAAGCTGCTTTCTAGAACTAGGATACCAGAGTATGGTGTGAGATCAAGAATAGGAGCAAGAGTGGAAGTGGGATAGTGTCTACTGTCAGGAAAAAATATTTAGGCCCAGTGTGTGTGAGAATCCTTAAATGACTATATCAATAAAAACAGAAAAGCTTACACTAATACCTTTGTTAAATCACCAATTATCCCAAAAACTGAAACTGGCTGGAAGATGTAAATTTAATTATTTAATTTGTAGTCTAAAGAATTTCATATGGCCAACCAAGGATGTAGCTTGGATTGAGATCCTCTATTTCCTTTGGTAATCTACTGGGTGAATTTCTCTAAATTTCCTCCGTTGAATTCAAAATCAATTGTAGGAATTTTGTCATAAAAGCATTTACCACTTTGAGGTGCAAGTATTTGTCATCTTAGCATTTACCAAATTTAGCACATTGAATTTGAATTAGGAGTGATAAATGCGAATGTGGCAAAAGCACTCCTGTTGGTTTTGGAGTCAACGACTGAGATTTAAACAAGACCATGTGGTAAATTATCCTAGAACATCTCAGAGATCATGATTCATGTAGCTTAGTGGTCATTCCCGGCACCAATATGTTCAGTCCAAGCACTCCTGCAGCATTTTTTCATCATTTTATGCAGGATAATTGTCTCATTAATCAAAATGTCATCAACAACAATCTCAATGCTTGGTTGGATCTTGAACCTGCTGTCAATTATCCAATATTTTAGAGTTTGGGGAATTTTGCTCTTGTTGTTCTAGCTAAATGGACATATCCTTTTGTATACTTCATGTGTACTTGGATTGTGTTCCTTTGCGGTTTATTATATTTTCTGCATCATTTATAAATAAACAGAATGTCGTCAAGTTCTTGCTCAGTGAAGTAAAACTTATGTGAATCCCCCAAGTTCCAGTCTCCACCACCAAATTAGAAAAATTTTACACCAATTCAATCCTCCACCACCAACTTTGAAAGTTTCGGACTAATTCAACCCTCCTGGAAGGAATTGTGGATTTTACTTCTGGGATTGAATTTAGAAAACCATTCTATTCCCAGGCCATACTTCCCTAGAAGAACCAAAGCAGCCTTATGACTTTTTTGTTTTTGTGCTAATATGGCTTATATATAAAACAAAAATGAAAATTGATGATTATTATTGAGGATTATTTACATCTAGTTGTATCTTAGAAAACCTATCATTGATGATTATTTATATTATCTAGACCAGATCGAGAGAGTGACAGTGAAACAGAAGACTTTGAGCATGCAGAAAAGCTTCGCCAAGTCAAAGCAGTGCTTGAGGAGGTTATTTAGTTTTACCTTTTTTCATGCATTTCACATTAGATACCATTTTCTTTTTATTGGCACTGGGTATCCTGGACAAAGTTCTTGAATTCTATTTTAGATATCCAGGTCTAGTATAGTCATCTTCATATGTTTTCTCATTTTCATCAGTGAATTTATTTCTCACAAACAGAACTGTGCGATGCAATTGTTTTTATTCATTTCACCAACAATAACAAGACATTGACTTTTATGTTAACTTTTGATTTTTTTTCCCAACGGAAAACAATTAGTTGATTAAAGTTGGATTGTTATTCCTCAACTTGAGGCAATGTGTGTAAAATGTAGCCTGCTGCATGTGATACAAAGATGGGTTGCCGTTACATGCGTAAATATCTTAATTAAATTTTATATGAGATTCAGATGATCATCATATTCTGTTTTCAGTTGTGTAATTTTTGCTTTGGTTCTTTTTTCTCGTGTATCCAGGGTGGACATTTTTCTGGTATTTATAGGAAGGTTCAATTAAAGCCATTGAAGTGGGTTAAAGTTGCTAGAAGCAATGGTGAAGGGGAAGAAGAACGACCCGTGGAAGCTCTCATGGTTCTTAAATATGGGGGTGTTCTTACACATGCTGGCAGAAAGCAGGTGATGATAATCAATGCATCCTACACTTTTTTGTTTTGTCCTAGCCTATATGAGAACTAATGCAAAATTGTTGTTTGTAACAAATTTTAAAACCTTTTTGTTTAGTCTCTTAGTTTTATTTGGTTCTTTCATTTCTTTTCAGGCTGAAGAATTGGGAAGATATTTCCGATATAACATGTATCCAGGTTATGTTCATGGATCTTTTTCATTTTATAAGATGATTAAAAATAAAACTTGCTATCTTACCTTTTCAACTTTGGGTAGTTTGCTCAAACTATGTTGACATATGAAGAAGCATTTGAGTCATTCAACAGTTTTCTCTATTATTTTCACATGATTGGATTCATGAAATATCCAACTGTTTGACTTAGCTTTCTTCCCTGCAGCCAGCCATCTTCTAAATAGTCACTGATGAATATGATTTCATAACAATGAGCACAATGTTACATCACCTTTGGTCGGTGAACATGACGTTAGTCCACTTCGCTATGGCCAATATATCCAGTGGTCGCTTATTATCTAGTGCCAATTCACTAAATAAATGTTTTTTTAGTCACAATGAATCCATAACCTAGTTTTGATGGAGGCTTTATACTTTCAACACAAAATTGGAGTTTATGGACAGATCATTGGTATATCTCATGACTTTTCTACACTAGTAGTCCTGACTGGCTCGATTTATGTATTGTTTTATTTTATAACATTGAAGGACTTACCGACTTTACATCTGCAAGGCCAATTTTATGCAGTTATCCCTCTTGTTTGTGTATCTTGTTGAATTTGTATTCAATTACAGGTGAAGGCACTGGCCTACTTCGCCTCCATAGTACATTTCGTCATGATCTTAAAATTTACAGTTCTGATGAAGGTCGTGTGCAGGTATGGCCATAGTATTTTTTGTACTGGTCTTTTAACGCTTGCCTTTCCTTGAAGGTTCTCAGACTGTACTCCCAGCATTTACGATCATGAACATTTCACTTTGGTATCATCTACAATTTACGTTACTGTATTCATTGGCAGATGTCTGCAGCTGCATTTGCCAAAGGCCTTCTTGACTTAGAAGGGCAGCTAACCCCAATCCTGGTCTGTGGCTTTTAAGATTTTTGAGTGCTTTTTGAAGTTTAGGTTTCATGACTGACTTTGTCACCTCTTTCAAGGTTTCACTTGTTAGCAAGGACTCCTCTATGCTGGATGGACTTGAAAATGCCAGCATTGAGATGGAAGAGGCCAAGGTTTGTTTCACTCCTACATATGAGTTATGCAAAAGGTTTTAGCATATCATATATGGTTATCGTTGTAATTTCTGTGAAAATGATGGTTTCTGGCTTCTGCTGCATAATTGTGCTTAATTTAGCATTTAAAGATTGTTAGACTAATAGGAGAGCTTTTAAATGGGCATTTCTTTTCTTTGTTACCTGCATAGGTGTTATCAGCGGCACCAATAGGTACCACATGGTGCTTCACATCTTTCACTATCATTTACCAAGTTATCTAGTTACCTATAACATTATGTAGTGTGCAATGGACTTGAGAAGTGGCACTGGATCAGTGACTGCAATGTGTCACAACTTATTTTATTTGGTTTTGAAGGGTTGGAGAATTCCATTAGTGACATAAGGGTACCTTCTTCGGCTCACTAATGGAAGAAGGTAGCCTTAAGCTCATTGTTTCATGTCACTGATCTTAAAAACAATTATTTCCATTACTGGGATGAGGCCCATCAGGGTAAACAAACTTGTTTTTGCTTCAAGATTTTGGCATTTTCAAAGATTCTGAACGTTGTTGTGCTATGTTCTAATCCTGCAATTATTCTTTTCCATTTCTCCCCCTTCTATTCTCTGCAGGCGAGGTTGAACAAGATAATAACTTGTGAAAAGACAGTCCAAAATAATGAGTCATCTGAATGCCCTTGGATGGTGGATGGTGCTGGACTTCCTTCTAATGCATCTGAACTTCTTCCCAAATTGGTAATTCATTGTCTCGGTGAAACTATACCTATCTACATTTCTTTCTTGTTGCCGTCTCTTCTGGAAAATATGTATGCTCAAAAGTTAAATTAATAAATACATTTCATTTTAAGCACGTCTACATTATCATCATGAAATTATCCAGTGCTACAGGAGCAACAGTTCACCTTTAACGTGATCAACAAATTCTGCTATGTACAGAATACCCTACTGTCCTTGACTCCTTTTTTTTATCAGTAAAGAAAACCTTATTAGTCAATAGGCCTTGGCCAGTATGCATACACGAAAATAAAACTACATGCCTTAGCTAAGAGGGCCCCATAGAGACAAGAAAACACTGCTCTTGACTCTTTAGTAGCATAAGTTTTATTATTATTATTATTATTTATGCTTTAACTTTCTTTCTTTCATTTTTTAGTTTTTTCTAGTTTTGTGTTTAAGTTTGTTTTTCCATTTCTGCATTGTTTTGATTTGGCCCCAGCAGTTTGCTTTTTATATATATTATTTGATATCAGGTTTGCAAATGTATTGATGGTGCATCTTAAATTCTACTTTGATTTGGCATTGCTACAGATTATAAGTACTAATAAATAAAGCAAATCTGCTCCTCTGTTACTTCTCTTTTGTTCCATATTTCATTTGATATTGTATTAAACAAGTGACTTAGGCTCCAATTGGGTAGTCCAGAACAGTCCACTAATGTTTATTATTTTATCATTACTTTTCGCTACTCTCTATTACTATTCACTATTATTTTAATATTTTATTATTACTTTTTCATAACTATTCATAATATCTGAGATCACCTCACTGTCCAAACACAACCTTAATTATCTGTATTTCAAGATGAAATACCTTTTCCAGGAAGCTGGAAGGTGTAATGGTGGATTCTTGTTTGAGCAACGTTCTTTATCTTTCATGTGCATTTAAGTTGAGTCATGGATTGACGTCATGTAATGTGTTAATCTAATATATTTCCTCATGCTTATGGTGTAATTTACTCACTCTGTTTACAAATTGCAACAAGTTGTATTTGTGCATGTGCATAAAAAATTATTACTTCATTTATTGATTTAAGTTTTTTCGGTTTATTTATTTCATGAATAGGTGCAATTGACTAAGAAGGTCACCGAACAAGTAAGGCTACTTGCCAAGGATGAAGACAAGGAACTTACTGATGCGATCCCACCATATGACCAAGCAAAGGCACTCGGTAAAACAAACATTGATGTTGATCGCATTGCTGCTGGGTTACCCTGTGGTAGTGAGGGATTTCTTTTGATGTATGCTCGCTGGAAAAAGCTTGAAAGAGACTTGTATAACGAACGCAGATCGTAAGTGTTTTGACATTACTAACTTTGTGGTTTAATTTGGGGTGTAGATCCACAACGTATTTTTATACATCACATTCTCTCTGCCGATGGTGGTATGAAAAATGCCTTGAATATTTCACTACTTAAAAAAAAAAAAAAAATATTAGGATTTCTTTTAGAACTTAAGCTGCTTAAAATTTCTCTCAAGTCGGTATCTAGACAATCCAGCCAAATCTTTGATGAAAAATTTAAACCAGTGTTCTATTTTGTCACTATGATAGAATTGCAATTCCCTAACATTGTGGACTACCTTGCAGGCGGTTTGATGTAAAACAAATTCCTGATGTTTATGACTCTTGCAAGTAAGTCATCTGTTTAAGATCCATATTGGGTTCGAGCTGTAAGAAGTTCAACATTAATATATTGCTTATTGGTTACCATATTAAATTTGTTTACTCTCTCTGTTGTTAATGGGTATCATTCCTTTTGTCCTACATTGAAAGGCAGTAGTTTAATATACACCCTTGTTATTCCTCTCTTAGATTTTTTTCACTTGCATGTTTGTTTTCCTAAGAAGACATTCATTACAGATGGTGGAAGACTTTTAAGATTTGAATTGGAACCATATTTTTGCTTTGCTTATCAAATTCAGTAGGCTTTTTCATTAATGCCATAGTATCTTGCTAATTCTGTCTTAAATATTTGGGGTTAGTTCTATTCCCCCAGAACCTCTCATTCTCATTTACATCCATAATTGTTGAGTCAGTGCAACTCAAACTCCAATTTTAATTTTTTTGAATCAGTTCACCCCACCAAAAAAAGGGCATCCACTCAAATGGGATGAGAATAAAGAACTAACATTCAGTAACTCTTTAAGTGCATTAAGGGTATTTCTGTCGTATATATTTGTCCAAATTAACGTTTATTTTTTTCTGAATGGATTAAACTGATACTAAAACTTCAAAATTGGATTTGCATTGCAATTAGTCAAAGTTTATGGGTATAAGTGGAATGAGGTGGCATATCAATTCTTTATATTGTTAACAGAGAAGCTTATGTTGTTATATCAATGGCCTAGCTTAATTTGAGTATGTGTTATTGTGTTATTGACTTATTGCTTGACAGATATGATCTCTTGCACAATGCACATCTTAAGCTAGAAGGATTGGATGAACTCTTCAAAGTTGCTCAGGTAGCGGGACAAGTTTGTTAAACATTCATACATCTTAAAAAAATGATTTTCATTTTGTTGATATAAATTATAATAGCAAATGTCCATTACTTTACTGCAGTGGAAATAGTGATACTGCTTTACCTATAGTATAGCTAAGAAATCAATGTTTGCAAGACTTGTTAGTCTGCTAAAAAGAAAAATTCTATTTACCATCAATCCTAGAATTTTTGCTCCCAAGGGCTGTGCATTACTGCCATCAAGAGAAAAGGATCCCCTTGTTTCAAACAAAATTCCAGCAATCCTAAAGACAAATTTTGAGTATCCGAGTTGTGGGAAATAGGTTGCAGAGGAAGTTAACCTCTTGTATCTATCCACTTTCCCTGGTATGCATATTGAATATTGGGTGAGATCCATTCATTATCAGTTAGGGTAAAAATTGTCTGTAAATTATATTTGCAGATACTTGCAGATGGTGTCATCCCAAATGAGTACGGAATTAATCCAAACCAGAAGCTGAAGATTGGCTCAAAGGTAAACTCTGGACTGTGGTTCCCCAAAAATTTGAAGTTAGAACTATGAATTCTTGGTCAGCTATCTTTTTTTTGGTGACCAACAGAATGTCACGTTCAACTCAAAAACAAAAAGGAGCTAAAAGGGCTATTTTTCTTGTAAACTCATGCTCTAGTGATAGAAGCATTTGCTGCAACATGGAGTCCCATGCTTTCTTCCACCGCTTTGTAACAAAAATAACTTTCACACCACATTGTTAATATATTGGCAAAAAACACTAATTCATACAATTTGGTTGATACTTAGATGTTGGTTAAAGTTGATAGCTTATCAAAAAGTTCAAATACAGTATTTCTGTTGAATCATGTATCTGTCACCTAAATAGTCACTCCGTAAAAAATATTCTGAATTCCTAGCATTCAATATGAGATTTTTTGGACAATTTGGGAGCATTAGGTAAAAGTTAAGTGCATAGAAGGCAAGGTTAGTAATTAACATTTATAGAATCGACTGGACATGCTTAGCAATGTGTGGTATACCACCCTGGTATCTAGGATGCTTTATCCATCAGTGGTCTGTTGTATTAACTAGTATGGTCATGCTGTAATGCCCCATTGTATATTCTTGAGAATCTGGAGTGCTTTTTCAGTTCGTTTTCAATGTGCAGCCAACATGTCAGACTCGGATATATGCTTTGTCTTGGGTACCTGCTTTCAATGTAGCAAAAAGGCTTATCTGTTTCTCTGTGTATGCTTGGTTTGACTTTAGATGGATTTTAAAGGAATGAAAAATAGAAAGTGAATTATGTAAAGTTAACATCTAACATACTAGGAATTAATGAAAAGAAAGCTCTAAACTCCTCCAGCCTTTTTCTAATTGTGGTCTTTTAATAGTCTTAAATGTCATATGATGGTCACATTACTGCTTCAATTGACCCACATATTAAAAGAACCCAAAATTGAAGAGTATAGGCACTCATATAAATGAAATCTGGAAATCCAAGTTGACTTGTGGACCTTCTGCCTTTGAATGCATATTGCGTTCTCCTTGGTCAATATCATTTGTTGTACGGTTACGTCTTTATCCCATACATTTCATTTTCTGTGGCCCAAATGGGTCCTGCTTAATATTATATTTCGAAATCCAGATTGCTCGCCGTTTGTTGGGTAAGATTTTGATTGATTTGAGGAATACTCGTGAAGAAGCCATCAGTGTTACTGACTTAAAGAGTAATCAAGACCGACTTTCTTCATCCAAGAAAGCTGATAAGGAAGACACAGAATATAAGTCAAAGCTTTATATTGAGACTGATGACAGCACCGCAAGTGATATATCAATGGATCAGGATGATGATGATGATAAAGAGACCCAATATCGTTTGGATGCACAGTAAATTCATGAATCTTGTGTTTGTAACATTATTCTCTTATATATGTAACTGAATATAAAAACTTTTCAACCTTATTTTCTGCAAGGTATGCAGCAAATGTCAATTCGCCTGAACGCCATGTGCGGACACGCCTTTACTTCACATCAGTGAGTTTAACACCTTCCACTATAGAAGCTCTCTCTCTCTCTCTCTCTCTCTCTCTCCATCCTATAAATAACAATCCAAGCAAGAGTAGTAGTTCCTTATATCTGTACAGGGGTAGGGTCGGACTGAAGAGAAATTGAGTAAGACTTTGTTAGTTGAGAAGCAGCTGCTAGATCTGAATAACAGAACTTTGAGTTTTTTTAACTTTAGTTATTTTTTCACTTTATCTATCTATGGTATTTGTCCTTCATCCAGATTTACTTGTAATTAAGAGATTGATGCAATTATTTGAGTTAATAATTCTTCTTGAAGGATTTCCCCGTATCTTCATTATCCATTACCCTCTCTATTATCAGTACTGACATGGGCCTTCAAGTTTGTGGATTAGAATGAAATGCCTTTAATCAAATTTTCTTCCAGTTGTTTCCTTTTTACATATTTTCTTGTAACTTAAATGATTCCATTCTTGTGGAGTGAGCAGAAAAATATTCAATAATTAGCTCGAGGAATTTTCATTCAAGTTACATATTTTCTCTTGACATTTATGTATGTACAGGATAGCTTGCTCATCAGCTGGTATTCACAATTTGTCATTTGTTCTTTTCAACTACAGGAATCTCATATCCACTCCCTCGTGAATGTTCTCCGTTACTGTAACCTGGATGAATCTTTGCAAGGAGAGGATTGCCTTCTTTGCCATAATACTTTGGAGCGCTTATATAAAACCAAGGAGCTTGACTATATGAGCTACATTGTGCTGAGGATGTTTGAGAACACAGAGGTAGGTAATTTAGTATGTTCCCAACGATAGGCATTTTCTATTTGTTAAAATAAGTCCCTTCTTTTGATAAGTAGTCAATACCTTTTTTTGTCTGAAACAAGTAGTCAATACTTGAGCCTATATTAATAGACCCTGCATGTAGTAACCAATTGACCTTTAAATTGGTCTTCTGCTCCACTTTCATCTGGATTGATCAGGTAATCCTAACAGTTAATGACAGCAGAACCTGCCAGAATTTGGCGCCTTTTCTTTGTCATGAATTCTTAAATGTTTACTTAGGTTAACGTGTCAATAATGAAAGATTTAAGGTGCCATTATGCTGAGCACAATGGTTGTTGAAATGAAATTACAGGTTGCTTTAGAAGACCCTAAAAGATTCCGCATAGAGATGACATTCAGCCGTGGAGCGGATCTATCCCCCTTGGAGGTAATGCATTTTGAACTATGGTAAAGTGATCATCATAATTCATAGGACTATCTTAAAAGAAGTTAGTTGACATGTTCACCCCGAGGAGGAAACTTAAGTTTTTAAGTGGAGGTCAGTTCTCTAGTAGATGGTGTGTCTTGAAGCTTTTCAGTTGAACTTGAAGAATATTTTCCTGTAGGGACTTAGTAGTGATAGGACTAAAAGTGCATTTCCTCTTTGATGATGACATTCCTACACTCCTAGTACTGTTTATCTGCAAGAAACCCGGCTAGTTTGGATTGATTACCAATTGCCTGAGCAGATCTGCCCAATTGGTGGTTGAATGTCTTCTTCCTGTGTGTGGCATTTATTTATACCTGATTGGAGTCATTCTGAAAAATGTATTGAAACAAGGGTTGTCAGAAACAGGAGGTTATCTTTGCATGTTCAACAAGCTAAGCAATGGTTTCTCTTTTGCTTGGCAGAATAATGACAGTGAGGATGCTTCGCTGCACCAGGAGCACACACTGCCGATAATGCGTCCAGAAAAGCTGCAAGAAGCGGGATCATATCTCACACTAGAGAAAATGGAAAAGATGATTCGCCCCTTTGCCATGCCTGCAGAAGATTTCCCTCCACCATCAATCCCTGTAGGATTCTCTGGCTATTTTGCAAAAAATGCATTGCTTGAGCGTCTGGTAAATCTTTGGCCTTTCCATAAGTATTCAAATTCTAATGGAAAGTAACGAGCACTCTCTCTTATATTTTTGCATTCCTCGCCCTCTTCCCATTCATTCATTGTTTCATATGATGCATCCCTGATATTTGAAGAACTTTGGTTGGCTGATCGGGTAGAGTAACCATCATAGCTGAAACTGGCAGACTTTGCTTACATTTTTTTTTCTTTTTTGTATTTTTCCCTCTTCCATTGATGTGAATGACGGTAGTCATCAGAGAGTGCTTGGCCAAGGGCCAAGTCTAGATTGTTAGTGTTAGGTCGATAGTGAAATGTGTTGTATGTTTCGATCCTACACCCGGGGAGAAATTTCTCCAATATTCTTGTGGTTGAATAATCGCATTTTTTTTCTCTTTTTTTAGCTGGCTAACAAGAATCCAGGGCTCTTCGAAGTTGAAGGATCAAATTAACGCAATGTTAATAACTAAAAGAGCAAACTGGCCTATCGAATATGATGATTCAGTACGATTCAGTCATTTCTGAGCTTTTTTTATTTTTTTATTTTAAATTTTTTGGGAGTGTTTAAATACCTCTTTCTTTACTTGCGTAATGATGTCTGTAGCGTCCGTTATTTACGCTGTGGGCTGCCGTACTGATGCCTCATCAGGCTCAGGGACTCTTCTAAATATGGTTTGAAAAGAACGATTAAATCGTTGCCAAGAAAGTAAACTGCGAAATGGAGTGTGATTCCCAAAAATGAAACTAGAGTGGATAATGACAGTTGCCTGCTGAAGTGCTTCCTTGCATACGCATCACCCTCGGCAAATGACATGTTATTTCGACAGCGAGACTTTAGAAGGTGCCGTATGAATATTTCCAAGGTTCTGTTTTGGGTATATGCTGCTGTATTGCCTGTCTATGCTGCCGCAAGTGTTACCACTTTAGCTGGACATCTCATATCGTGGTCAGTCTTAAGTCGAAGACTCAGGGTTCCAAAAAACGAAAATGATAGCCTTACACTTGTTTTACAACTTATTTACTACTCATTTTATGTTTTTAATTTTTTTAAGAAAATTTCTTTTACTTGATAATTAAGAATATAATTATTAATAAAGTTATATGTATTTTAATTTTTTTTAATAATTATAAATGTTAAAAATTAATAAATCAAAAAATCAAAACACTACAAATAATAAACAAGTTGTCAATGAGTGGGAAGGATTTCACTACCCTTACCCTTAAAAAAAAGGGGAAAAGAAATTACTCCTTAATAAAAGAATACTTGATTTACCTCAACCTCTCCCTCGAATTATTATGGCGTGAATGTGAATTTTGTGTTCCACCATACGGTTCCCATTGGGTGATCTGCAAAC
The DNA here is from genome assembly GCA_036898215.1 of Platycarya strobilacea. Classification (NCBI taxonomy): domain Eukaryota; kingdom Viridiplantae; phylum Streptophyta; class Magnoliopsida; order Fagales; family Juglandaceae; genus Platycarya; species Platycarya strobilacea. Next base: position 2,482,207 of record CM072552.1, on the reverse strand, counting down.
TCAACCTCGCTTCTGGAAACGAAGTCCAATGCGCCCATAGACCAGTTGCGATTACAAATTCACTATTTACATTGAAGAGCACAATCATTCTCTCTGTCTATTTCTTTCAGTGAAATATTCTCTTATTTAATGCAGAGGTCGGGATTTAAAATAAAAATAAAAACAAAAACAAAAACAAAAGACTCGTGCGTTAAAGGAAAATGATTAAAAAAAAAAAACTGAGCTCCGCATGTCGTGTATCGAAGACTGTACGATGGCTAAACAACTTCAACCAAGCAATCAACCACATTTTTTATTTTGAATTTTCTCTCATTAAACATTTTTTAGGGCATAAAAATGTCCACAACATATATATTTTTTTTTATTGCATCTTCAACTGCATAAAAGGGTCTACTCTTTATAAGTTTCAATTCAAAATACTTCTTTATCTTTAGTCAGCCGCCGAAATATTTCTCTAATCTCACAAATACGTCCCTGGAGTCTGCAGTCTGCACTCCAGCTCCTTTTTCCGATGTTTTTTATTTTTCTAGTATTTTTTATTTCCTCTAAGATAGAAAATCAGATTTATTGTGATTTTTTCATGATGTTTGATTGTATGTGTGTTTTAGTTAAAAAATAATAATAATAAGTCTCTAGCACCTGTGGAGAGGTCCATAGAGTAGAAATCTTCTGGCCGTTGTTGAACAGAAGGAAGTTCTAGTTTGCTAGGAATTGAGTTGATAATCATTTTCTAGGATGCTATAATCAGATGTACGGTATTGAAAGTTTTTCAGACGGCATTCTGGAAATATTTAGAATTAGACTATGTTAGTCTCCTTTAGAGGGCTTTAGTCATCTTAAATTATCTGATAATTGACTTGTTTTTAACTCCAATTGTAATACTCTTTATGAATAGGAAGCAGTTTGCTATTATAAAAAAAAAAAAAATGGAGCTAGTGAAACGGAGAATTTAAATCCCTTATTGCTGTGTCAAGTATGCACACTACAAATTAATCCCATCAACGTAATTTATCATCAAATTAATCCCAGTTATCAAATCCATCATCATAATGGGAATTATGAAAACGAGGGATACAAATCGAAAGAGAGAATCATAGACAATCAGGGAGAGGGTAGGAGGGCCCTGTGCTTCTCGATCTTCTTCTGGAGCTCATCCTTCTTAGCACCAACCAGCCTGTCCACTTCCTTCCCTCCTTTCACCAACACGAAAGTCGGCATCGCCTCCACCTTAAACTCCTGCGCCACATCCTATATATCCCCCGTCCCCCAAATAACCACAAAGAAAGTGAATAATGTCGGATATAATATCAACTTTAATTTAATTTTTATTAATTTATCTAATATTATTTTTATATAATTTTTTTTAACAAGTATGGATCTGCATTCCATAACAATTAAGAAAGAAAGATATTGCCCCAAAAGCTTTCTCCCTCCTTATCTCTTTTCCATTTTCAAATCTATTATATTTAATTTTCCATCGTGTTATCAAAGTCCTTGACTAACGCAGTTCAGCAGCTTTTTTTTAAGTTCTTCCGTCTACTTTATCTCTCATAAAATATTTATCATTGTTCAACCATGTTTCACCTCAACTTTATGCATTAGAGGTATCTTCATAATTGTGATCATTTTTTTTTTATAATTTTAGTATGTTGTTAGGAGTGTAAATTGGTTCGGTCCAGTTCAATTCATGAAGGTGATGGATCAAAATTTTCGAGTCATCATTTTTCAAATCAAATTGAACATCTATAATAATAAGACCGAACTGATAGTTACCAGTTTGATCCGGTCTGGCTTAATTATTTTTTTTTCTTTTTTTCAAATAAATAAATTAAAAAATTATTTAAATTAGTACATTAAGGTGAAGTAAATTATTAATGTAGATTATATAACTATAAAAAATATTTTAAAATATATATTGAAGTTCGGTCCAATCCAAGCTTTATAAACACTTGAACTAGATCAAATATTCTTGATTCACAATTTATAAGATTGAGTCGACTAATCTAAAGTTTGGTCCAATCCAATCTAGTTTGAATAATTCAATCCAGTCGATTCTTTCCAATTCGAACCAAACTCTTTACATCCCTATTTATTTTGAGTATTGTTGGAAGTTTTAAGCTCATTTTAGCCTTTTGATTTTGGTCCTATAATTGATCAAGACCATATATCACTCTTTGTTGACTCAATCTTGCGGGAGTATCAGTGATATGAAGGCTTAGTTTTTAATTAAAGATTTCAAAGTTTTTCATCTTAAGTTTGAGGAAATATTAATGGAGATGATTTTATTTTTCTAATTATTATATCACTTTGGTTTAATATTATTTTGATTTGATTTTTATAATATTAAAATATTTATCTTATCTTATCTTAATATAATTTTTTTATCAATAGAAATTATGATTTGTATTTAACAATAATTTATAATAGAAAAGACATAGCCTCAAATTGTCTCTCTTGTTCTGTCTCCTCCAAATTTTTTATACTTTATATTTTAGATTTTCTATCCATCAATAAAAATAAAAATTCTATTAGCAGCCTTGACAAACAGTTAAGCAGAAGAGTTTTTTATTTATTTAAGTTTACGGTGTAGAATTGCTAATCAGAATAATTCAAAAGGGTGATGATATATCTTATCATTTTTCTATCTCTTGTTTAGCATTATTTAAGTTGTTTTTTTTTTAAATATTTTTAATTATTAAGAAAAAAAAAATTAAAAATATATAATCTTACTTATAATTACATTCTTAATCATTAAATTAAAACAATTTAAAAAAAAATTGATAAAAGGGTGGTAGATGATCAATAGAAAAGCTATCATTGTTCGTTCAAAAATAGAAATAGGAAAAACGTGGATAAGAAGAATAATAACGAATTAAGAATACGCACAGGTACTTCATCGACGTCGATCCTAACAAAGTCAACGTCGGTGAACTTGGAGGCCATTTCGTGGACGACTGGCTCCATGAACTTGCACGGCCCACACCAAGACGCAGCGAAATCTATCACCATCTTTGATGCACCATATTCCAACAAAGAAAATAAAAATGAAAGAAAGAATCACTGAATCAGTTGCATCTAATAGCAATGCCTTAAAGATCAAAAATGAATAGTACGAAAAGAAAAGGAAATACGAGCTGGGATGAAGCTTCGGAGTTCTTGAAATGCAGCTGCCAACTTTCGGAGGAGTGAAAAGACAAGACCCGAGATGGCTCCGCTGAAGACGGACCGGACTCTCCAGTATTGCCGCCTCTCAGTATGCGTGACATACAAGATCCCATTGATCTGTCCGTCTGCTGTCTGTATGCCTGCCTAGCTAGGTCTGGCTTTCTTCGGTTTTATAGGTGTCCTGGCTCCTGTCCAAGAGGAGAGCGCTGCTACAAACAGTCAAGTTCGTGCATCCCCTGTGCACTCCTGCTGACACGGAGGGTATTTGTGTAAAATCGACAAAACTAAAAGCATCCGTGCATGTGCGCACTAGAATTTGTTCGTTTCTCTTTTACTGCAGTCTGCTTTTGTAGTTTGTTCGCATGAATAGAATATTTTGTAGGATTTATTGACATAATTATAATATTTTTGAGTTATGCTATATAGAAGTTTGTACATATTGTATATTAAATATTTTTAAGTATAAAATTAAAAATTAAAAAAAAAATTAGATGTATAGGATGTGCATGTTTCTCTTTAAAAAATTTAAATTTCTTTAGGTTTAGATATGTTTATAACGTTTGGGCGGTATTAATGTTACTGCTGGTGTGCGACATTGGTGTGTACAGTTAATGCATGTTTTTTGTTATTTTTTTACATTAATTTCTTAACACTCTTAAATATTTTTAAAAAAAGAAAAAAAAAACTTCAATATTATTAAAAAATATTTTTTTAATCATTAAGTTAAAAAAATAAAAAACCGATGCACAAAAATGAGAGACCCAAACGGTATTTCTATATTTATCTTTAATGTTTTAGATAAAATATGAAGTGAGTTAAGATGAGTTTAAATCTTTTAAATATTATTAGTATTACTAATGATTGATTTAAGATGAATTTAAATAAATTGAGTTTGGTTTAACCATAAATTTTAACATGATAACTCTTTTTAGCCAATTGGCAGAAACCGGATTAACATCATTTAACTTTCTTATACCAAATTTTGGGGTCTAAATTTAAAAAGTGGGTCAAAAAATATTTATTATTATTTAACACAATTATGTAGACGGTATTAAATACTATAAAACTCAGCTCGAGTATTAATGTTTACTTTACTTTAAATTCTAAAATTGGATTACAGAGCATTTGAACTTGCAAAAATTTATGATTGATACGGTCTCCTTGCCTCTGAAAGGTGCGAAGTATTATACGTTATTTTTTTTGTTATTGTTTGATAAGGCATTAATTTTCTTGAATAAATGTTTAAAATGATACAAATAATAGTTAAAAGAAAAATAAATAATATTTAGAAAATTTAACTCCTAATAAAACCTTGATTGATCTTTTAAACCTAGCCCCATAGAACTTATTCCATTTGTGCACATTGACGCTATCACAAGATCAGTGGAAGTCCATTCCAACTAAAGTATATATGCACCTCTCAAATCAAAAGGTATAGATCTTGGTTGAGGGAGGCATATATGCAAAGCTTTCGCGTGGGTTTTAAGACGAATGAATGGCTAATTTATTGATTCGAGGAAAAGAAATGACTAATTTCTGTTATTTTTTTGACCACTTTCGAGCTATCATGTGCGTCGTATAATCGCATTCTTAGATCATTGATATACAAAAAACAATAAGCGGTGTTGCAAAATAGTAGATTTATAAGGGTATTGGTATTGAATTTATCAAAAAATTTTAAAAAGTTTGATAAAAGTATAAATTTGATAGAAAATTAACATTTTTATATCTATAACTTTACATTGGATACATTAGTTAATTTATAAAAAAAAATAAGATAATAATATTTTTTTAATTAAATGGAGAGAGAAAATAGAGGAAAAGAAAGTGGATAGAATAAAACACATTAAATAATTAATTTGGAATATGAATAGTAATCATTCAAAGATAAACAATGAATCTAAATTACTGGAACTCAAAGTTTGAGATGATGGAGTTTGATGGGTCCAATGTAAGATTATTTTAGATAAACCATCAAATTGGAATTGATTAATCATTTGATGGATCCAATACTAATACTCTTAACACTCTAGTCAAAGGGGCATGTGGGCTTTATGCATAACATTATAGTCTTGATCAATAAACATCTGCCTTTGAGTTTATTGTCTTATTTATTTATTATAACATTATAATTGGATACCTTAAAGTTCTCTTATACATCGTTAGCTCTCCAGTAGTTATCGCATCATTCAACGGCTACTTGATTGTGGTAACTATGTCATAATTTTTAACTTATGCAATAGTTCAAATATTTTGCTTTCAATGCATATACAATATGGTACAATAGTTCCTATTTTGCCTTTATTGTGTTTTCAATTTGTTAGTACACAACTAATTTTAGATGTTATCCTGCTCTAGTATCATTTTTACAGGAATCCATTTAAAGTCCACTAATAGTTCTTTTTCAATCTAGAGACTATTATTTTATTTTAAACACTCTAGAGTGGACAAATGAGTTCCACTAGGACATTTCCTCTTCTAACATTTGGGATTGTGATAAAATATGTATACTCTTATCTTAAAAAATTATTTACAATTCAAATGCATGTGATATAAGACGTGTAACACTTTCTGTTCGTGGATCATATGAACATATGAATGCTGCGAATCATGTAATCAAGCATTGAACCTCTCAAGTTATGACTTGAAAATATTATAAAATTCAAATACTTAGCTTACGACATAGGCAAGGTACTCAACACAACCAAAATAGAAGAACAAATATTCATAGCTGAAGCATTGAGACTACTAAAAACATGTTATAAACAACAACTTAAACCAAAATAATCCGAAAACGTCATTAACAATTAAGCTTGGTAAGATGATAGATCATTATGTGAATTTGATTATAATCAAGAGATCATCATCAAATGGCGAGCATATATGATAGCAGCAAGAAATAAAACGTTTGTACAACATAAACAAATATTATCTAAATGAGGTTGAAAGTCTACTTACAAAAAAAAAAATTGATGAATTAGCAAATAGCAAACTAAAAAAGAAACAACATCAGATGAGTACACAAAAAATCCTAATTCAAGTGGATGCATGAGTGAGTCTGTCGTGTTTAGGGGTTTACTCCCACATGGTTCATGAACTCCTTTTCACAACTAGATAGGTTCCTCATGCTATCAAACCTCACTCATATGGCCAAACTCTATAGGGAAAAAGTAATTCTAGTTCAAACTCAAGAGAAGGGTCCTATCCTTCTAAAAGCTTATGCTCATGTGTATAGTGTTAAGGGTGGATTGGTTTTTTTCCTTAAAAGAAATCCTAACACTATCCTAAATATCCATGTGCAAAAGAAGGTGTGGATCACTTTCTTCACTCAAAATAGTCATATGCGTGTGTGGATGAGGATGGGTGTGTAACCCTACCGTGCATGCTTCCTTTGGCATCTCCCATATCCACTTCCCTGTTCCATCTTTTTGAAATCCTCTTATCCATCTACAAATGTGACAAATGTCAAATATTGGGTGAGCTTGTCATAGATGGCGTGTAACCCTCATGGTTGAAACCCTAAGGACCTTCTTGGAATTCCATGCCTCTGTTTGGTAATAGTGTTTAAGTGACTCCTCCCATTCCATATCATTTTTTAAAGTTTTGAGAATTACCAAAATATCATGGGAGGAGTGTGGGGCTTTTGGATTACCAAAATCCTAAAGTCTCTCACCCATTTCTCCAAATTACATCTAGGTTCATGGTGTATATTGGGTGGCATGTGCATGGATGTCAAATGGCTAGAGGTTGGTGAATTGGGTGTGCGTCACAAGTTCCACTAAGGTTCCAAACCCTAATTCAAAGTGATGGTCGAGTTCTAAAGGCCTTGTTGGGGCTCTTTTATGGGCTTAGATGCCAAATACATCAAGGTTATTTAGGGACTCTGTTGAACCCAAGATTTCAAGTTTCATGTAAATCTACAAATGGATTTTGATGATAACAAATGAATCCAAAGAATAAATGAGTCTCAAGCTCAAGTTGTCCACACAATATAATCAAGCACATCAAGGAAGCAAGCATGAGCAAGAAGGGAACAAGTTCATATTAAAATCATAGAGTAATTTTGTAAATCTCTTAAAAAATTTGAAATTAGGATTAAGGTTCAAAATTAATATTTTATCATAAAGCATTAAAATACATTTTCCACATATGCATGAATATTTTGAAAATTAAATTTGAAAATTTTGAAAGATGATTGATTGTCATCTTTCATATGTGCATGACATGATTAAAGGTTTGAACTTTGAAAATATTAAGATGATTGATTGTCATCTTTCACATGTGCATGTTTTATTTGAATATTTTCAAAAGTGGTGGATGATTTTCTTGACTTATGCAAAAGGTAGATGTCTTTATTTGAAAATTTTGAAAAATAAAGTGTGCTCTTTTTGTCATATGCAAAAAGTAAAAGATTATGTTTGAAATTTTTGAAAAGTAAAGTGTGCTCCTTTTGTCACATGCAAAAAGTAAAAATATTAGATTTGAAATTTTTGAAAAGTAAATGATGATGTTTTTGACATGGGAATCTTTTCAAATTTGAAATTGAAAAATCATTTGCCTATAAATAGCTCACTTGAGTTTTGTAAAATTCACAACAAAAGCTTACACATCTATTGCTAAGTTTTGCATCATTTCTTCAAAACTCTCATTCTCTCTTTTCTAAAGTTTTGAGCCTTAATTCTTATTCTTGTTGAGAAAGATATAGGTTGCGCTGTATTGTTTCTATCTCACTCATTGAGGAGTGTACTTTGATAGTCTACCTACTATCAACTCTTGTATTTGTAAAAGGGTGTGTATAACCCTTGTGTATGTAGAAGGTGTTCTACACGAGAAATAGTTAAATCACCAAGTGTGAGGTGATTGGAAGTGTAGAAGGTGTTCTACACGGGAAAAAGTTAAATCACCAAGTGTAAGGTGATTGGAAGTGTAGAGGGTGTTCTACACGGATTCTTTGGAGCGGTGCTGCTCAAAGGTGTAATAGGTTTTAATCTCCACCTAAAGGAGATTGAATAGTGGATTTGGGGATCCTCAAGAGGTAGCTTGAGGCGAGGACGTAGGCAGTGGGGCCGAACCTCGTGAACATACTGAGTTTGCTTCTCTCTTACCTTTACTTTTTATATTTATTATTGTTTCATATTTTGTTTATATTTTATATTATATATTTGATTTATAATTGTTAATTTCTTAAATACAACTCAATTCACCCCCCTCTTGTGTTAGTCATCTGGGTAACAATTGGTATCAAAGCTAGAGCTCTATTATAAGATTAACTATCTTTTGAGTTAAGATCTTATGGCTAATATTGCAGTTTCATTTGGTGAAGGTCAATCCAGCAGTCGGCCTCCACTCTTTTGTGGAGACAATTACTCATTCTGGAAAGTTAGAATGAGAATATTCCTTCAGACTCAAGGTCGAGAAATCTGGAAATGCATTGTAAATGGACCTTATATTCCAACAAAAGTGATTGATGGAGTAAAGGTCAAAAAGGAAGAAGAAGAGTTTGATCGTGAAGACGATAGACTTTATACTTTGAATTTAACTGCTATGAATTTATTATATAATGCTCTCAATGGTAATGAATTTAATAGAGTAATGACTTGTGTTACAGCGAAGGAAATTTGGGATAACTTGGAAGTTACTTATGAAGGAACTTCTCAAGTCAAGGAATCAAAAATTTATATTCTTACTCATGAATATGAAATGTTTAACATGAATGATGATGAATCTATTTCTAGTATGTACACTCGTTTTACTAACATCATAAACAGCTTGACAGCTCTTGGCAAAGTTTATTCCAAAGTGGAGATAGTAAGAAAAATTCTCAACTCTCTACCAAAACGTTGGGAATCAAAAGTGACAGCGATTCTTGAAACTAGAGACCTCAAGAAGCTCGAAGTAAATGAACTCATCGGGTCACTTATCACCCATGAGTACACATTGAAAAGAGGAGAAGAAGAAGGAAAGTCAAAGAAGTGCTTGGCACTTAAAGCTATTCCACATGAAAGTGAAAATGATGAAGATGAGGAAAATGACGACAAAGATGAAGAAGTTGCGATGATAACAAGAAAAATTCAGAGGTTCTTAAAGAAAAATAAAATTCCTCCAAGGAAATCTTTCAAAAAGTTTTCCAAGAAAGATTCAGGTAAAAATGACACTTTAATTTGTTATAAATGTAATAAACCTGGTTATATCAAGTCAGATTGTCCTCTGCTAAAGAAAGATCGAAACAAAGGCAAAAAAGCAATGAAAGTTACATGGGATGATGATTCAAGTAGCTCAGATAGTGAAGCAAGTAATGGAGAATCAGCAAATCTTTGTCTTATGGCTAAAGATGACATTGAGGTAACAAATCTTGATAATATTGAAAATCCTTCATATGAAGAATTGCAAAATGTTTTAGAAGAGGTATATGAGGAATTTGAAAAATTGGGTATCAAGTATACTGTTTTGAAAAAGAAAAATTCTTCTTTAACAAACGAAATTGATATTTTAAGAAAAGAAAGTATTGTTTTGAAAGATGAAAATCTTGAGTTGAAGAAAAAGAAAACTGATTTAGAAAATATTATTGAAAACTTTACGAATGAAAAAAGAAATTTTGAAAAATTTCTTGGTAGTCAAAGATGTGTTTTTGATAAGGCAGACTTGGGATATAAGCCAACACAAAAATACAAATCTTATAAAAACTTCTTTGATAATCCTTCTACATCAAAATCCAATATTCAAAATTCTTTTCATAAAAATAATTTTGTTAAAAAAGGGTACTATTATAATCACTCAAGTTCTTCATATATGTCACATGCTATTTGCAATTTTTGTAATAGAAATGGTCATAATTATTTTGCTTGTCCTATTAGAAGAAAACATACAATGACTATTAGGGCCATATGGGTACCTAAAAATCTTATTTCTTTTAATACTAATAAATAAAGGACCCAAAGAACTTGGGTACCAGGAATTGTTTTTAATTGCTTTTGTAGGTATGCATGAAGTATTCTACAGGTAAAAATAAATGATTTTTAGATAACGGATGCTCAAGATACGTGACAGAAGACAAAACTAAATTCATTGACTTCACTTCTAAAGAAAAAGGATGTGTGATATTTGGAGACAATTCAAAAGGGAAGATCATGGAAATAGAAGGAAAGATCATCAAGACTTAGTACAAGATGCAACCAAATAGTAAAAACATGTGAAAGATCATCCAGCAGAATAAATTCTAGGAGAACCTTCACGAGGTGTAAGTACTCGATCATCTCTTAGAAATATTTGCAATCATACTGTTTTTCTATCTCAGATTGAACCTAAATATATTGATGAATCTTAGATTCTAGCTATGTAAGAACAGTTTAATCAATTTGAAAGAAATGATATTTGAACATTTGTTCCTAAACCCAAAAATCATACTATTATTGGAATAAAATGGGTTTTTAGAAACAAGAAACATGAGTCCGGAGTCATTACTAGAAATAAGGCTCGACTAGTGGTCCAAGGTTTCAATCAAGAAGAATGAATCAATTATGATGAGACATATGCACCAGTCGCAAGATTAGAAGCTATTCGAATGCTACTTACATATGCTTGTTATAAAGATTTCAAACTTTTTCAAATGGATGTTAAAAGTACTTTCTTAAACGGTTTTATAAATGAAGAAGTATATGCTGAGCAACCTCCAGGTTTTGAAAATCATATTTCTATAAATCATGTTTTCAAACTCACAAAAGTACTATTTGGACTCAAACAAGCTCCTAGAGCGCGGTACGAGAGATTCAGTAGTTTCTTGATTGAAAAAGGCTTTTTAAGAGGAAAAATTGATACAACTCTTTTCATTATATACGAAAATGATGATATTCTTTTGATTCAAATTTATGTTGATGATATAATATTCGGTGCTACTAATGAAAATATGTGTCAAGTTTTTGCTAAGATTATGCAGGAAGAATTTGAAATGAGCATGATGGGAGAATTTATATTCTTTCTCGGATTGCAAATTAAGTAAGCAAAAAGTGGGATATTCATCAATCAATCAAAATATATTAAAAAATTGCTGAAAAAGTTTGGGATGGAAGGTGCTAAGGAAACTGGAACACCAATGAACCCATCCACTAAACTTGATAAAGATGAATCCGGTAAACTAGTTGATTCGAAGGTATATCGAGGTATGATTGGTAGCTTATTATATTTGACAGCCAGTAGACCAGATATTATGTTTAGTGTATGTTTATGTGCACGTTTTCAATCATTTCCAAAATAATCTCATTTGATTGCAGTCAAGCGGATTTTTAGATATTTTGCCAATACCATTGACTTAGAATTATGGTATCCTAAACACACTTCTTTCGATCTTATTAGTTATTCAGGTACCGATTATACTGGTTGCAAAGATGATCGAAAAAGTTTTAGTAGAACATGTCATTTCTTAGGTCGTGCACTAGTTTCCTAGTTAAGTAAAAAAAAAAAAAAAATTCTGTTGCACTATCTACTGCTGAGGCAGAATATGTTGCTGCGGGTAGTTGTTGTGCTCAAGTTCTTTATATGAAGCAACAACTTGAGGATTTTAAACTTATGTATAATCACATTTCAATCAAATGTGATAGTACAAGTGCTATAAATCTTAAAAAAAAAACCCAATACAACATTCTAGAATTAAGCATATTGAAATAAGATATCATTTTTTTTTGAGATCATGTGCAGAAAGGCGATATAGTAGTGGAGTTCACAAACACACACGATCAGTTAGCAAATATATTCACAAAATCCTTACCAGAAGATAGATTATTTATGATTAGAAGAGAAATAGGTATGATGCATGTTATGAATATCTCTTGAAAGATAGATCAGAGTTCATAAAAATAGAGAGATATTTTTTTAAATACTTTTACATAAACTTGAGGTTCTTAGCCTCATGTTTGAGACGCTCATTCTCTTCATACAATATCATGTCATCCCTATCCATGGGAACTGGCAAGCGGAATGAAGAATCCAATAGAGATTTCAACTTTTTATTCTTCTGCCGAAGGATTTCTTTCCTTGTGTGAGACTCTTGAACAATTCGTTGAAATACAACAATTTGTTCTTTAAGCTTTTCAACCTCATGATTTTTGACTTGTAGCCGCTGGGAAAAAGCGACAATAGAGGATGAGTAGCGAGTCCCGAGACTCACCAAGTCGTAAATAGCATCGGAGTCTGGCTTATTAGCCAAACTATTGTTCTCTTACTGCAACATGGCGCCAATGGTAGCTGCAGAAAGGACATGAGATTGAGATGTAGAATACTTCATGGATGCATCTAGAGGAATGTTAGAAGAATGAGCCATTGAAAAAAGAATTGAAAACTTAAAGCGAGAATATTGAAGGAATGCAGATGAGTTATAGAGATGAGAATAAGATTTGATGCAAATCGGATGAACTTTAAAACTGATTTTATAGAGATAGCATAAAGAACAAGACAAACTATTGTCTCTTCAAATCTTATTAGTCAAAAGAAATATAAGATATGCTGGACACACATTGTCAAAAGTTTTCTTACTAGAAAAACGGTTCTCTGCTCCTATCATGGCATTGACGGCCTTAGGAGAGAAGATTGATGGTAAATGCGTCAAGGGTTCCTGATTCAAGTCTGGAACATTAGTAGAATACAATTTTTCGGCCATTCTATCGTTATGGAGAAACAGAACTTAGGTCAAGAAGCAATGTTTTTTTTTTTTGGTATCCGATTGGTGAAAATGATTTTTTTTATAGAAACTCAGAGCCTTCAAACCCGTTTGTCAACAGCATCAGGCGATTGATCTGCTTTCGCACCGACTGCTAGAGCTAGGCCTCCAACCTTTATAGGTTTTGTCAGATACGCGTGGCTCCGCACCGAATTTCCAGAGTTAGACTTCCAACATTTGCAGCTTTTGTCGGACATGCATGGTTCCGCACCGTATTGCCAAAGCTAGGCCTGCAGCTTTTGCTGTCTTTGTCAGACACGAATAATTTTAATTATTCATCTTCAAATCTCTGAAACATCTAATTTGTCAATAACATCAAGCGGATTTAAATCTTCTTCCGCACCGAGATGATAAAATTCGGTTTCAACGTTTGCAAGTTTTGTCGGACACGGGTGGTTCTAATTTCTACAGTCTCTACTAACGCAGCGTTTTATTTGTCTATTGGTTATTGTAGGAATACATCTTATTGAGTTAATTATGATTCCTTTTTAATGATGCCAAAATGGGGAGAAGTTTTAGACTAGAACTTTAATATTGTTTAAATTGCTAAACTTGTTATATATGCTTGGAATTATATTTATATTTTTGCTTGAAAAACTAACGCACATTCTCAGGGGGAGCTTAAGTATTAATACAGGTTTCAGGTTCTATCAAATATTTGTCATCATCAAAAAGTGGGAGATTGTTGAACCCAAGGTTTCAAGTTTCATGTAAATCTACAAATGGATTTTGATGATAACAAATGAATCCAAAGAATAAAGGAGTCTCAAGCTCAAGTTGTCCACACAATATAATCAAGCACATCAAGGAAGCAAGCATAAGCAAGAAGGGAACAAGTTCATATTAAAATCATAGAGTAATTTTGTAAATCTCTTAAAAAATTTGAAATTAGGATTAAGGCTCAAAATTAATATTTTATCATAAAGCATTAAAATACATTTTCCACATATGCATGAATATTTTGAAAATTAAATTTGAAAATTTTGAAAGATGATTGATTGTCATCTTTCACATGTGCATGACATGATTAAAGGTTTAAATTTTGAAAATATTAAGATGATTGATTGTCATCTTTCACATGTGCATGTTTTATTTGAATATTTTCAAAAGTGGTGGATGATTTTCTTGACTTATGCAAAAAGTAGATGTCTTTATTTGAAAATTTTGAAAAGTAAAGTGTGCTCATTTTGTCATATGCAAAAAGTAAAAGATTATGTTTGAAATTTTTGAAAAGTAAAGTGTGTTCCTTTTGTCACATGCAAAAAGTAAAAATATTAGATTTGAAATTTTTGAAAAGTAAATGATGATGTTTTTGACATGGGAATCTTTTCAAATTTGAAATTGAAAAATCATTTGCCTATAAATAGCTCACTTGAGTTTTGCAAAATTCACAACAAGAGCTTATACATCTATTGCTAAGTTTTGCATCATTTTTTCAAAACTCTCATTCTCTCTTTTCTAAAGTTTTGAGCCTTAATTCTTATTCTTATTGAGAGAGATATAGGTTGCGCTGTATTGTTTCTATCTCACTCATTGAGGAGTGTACTTTGATAGTCTACCTACTATCAACTCTTGTATTTGTAAAAGGGTGTGTATAACCCTTGTGTGTGTAGAAGGTGTTCTACACGGAAAATAGTTAAATCACCAAGTGTGAGGTGATTGGAAGTGTAGAAGGTGTTCTACACGGGAAAAAGTTAAATCACCAAGTGTAAGGTGATTGGAAGTGTAGAGGGTGTTCTACACGGATTCTTTGGAGCGGTGCTGCTCAAAAGTGTAATAGGTTTCTATCTCCACCTAAAGGAGATTGAATAGTGGATTTGGGGATCCTTAAGAGGTAGTTTGAGGCGAGGACGTAGGCAGTGGGGCCGAACCTCGTGAACATATTGAGTTTGCTTCTCTCTTACCTTTACTCTTTATATTTATTATTGTTTCATATTTTATTTATATTTTATATTATATATTTGATTTATAATTGTTAATTTCTTAAATACAACTCAATTCACCCCCCCTTTTGTGTTAGTCATCTGGGTAACAGACTCTAAACGTTATGCACGGCCCAACGTAGTGACATAAGACATGCGGAAACTTGGTTAAGTCCGGATTATCACATAACACTAGCTATTGTCCATCTTTCTAAACAATATGACAGTGGAGGAAAAAGGGGCTTGAGCTGGGTCTAATCACTCTGACTAGTGACTATGACAACTTAGATGCTCTTTTCTCAGTCTCCATTTTTTGATAATAAGGGTAATGATAGGTCCTAGTGGAGATGGTTGTATCCTTTCCTTGAGTACAATTTTATGATCATAGTGGCATGGGGGTGGTAGCACCTGGAGTTGTTCAAATATCTCCTTAAACTCACTTAGCACTTTGCTGATTTTCTCATTAATAGGCACATTCTTTTCACTTTCCTCCTTTTAAAACAATTGCAATAACAAATCCTCTCATTGGCAGAATGATGTCAAATTAAATTTGCTCTCACCCTCAAATAAGGGTTGTTGTAATCTCAACTTTTGTAACTAGACTTGTCTCTAGTGATATAAAAATTTCATGGATATAAAAAAATTTCAAATAATAAGACCTAAAGTTTCTAACTATTTCACACCCAACAGAACATCACAACCCCAAGAGATAACACATAAATAGAGGCCAGAAACTAATACCCATGTAGCTCAATATTCGCCTAATCACAAAATCCGTCACTATTAATAACTTCTCCATTTGAAATCTTGACAAAGAGATTCATGTTATTATCAACGTGTAATATGGTTTTGTGAGCAATGAAATGGTCTAAAAAATTATGTGTGCTACAAGCTAATCAATATGACTAGGTTTTTATTCCCAATTCTCCCTACAAGTCTCACAGCATTAGAGTTAGGAATACCTAAAAGTATATTTAACAAAACCTTAGGTTCCCCCACCAATAGTGCAGTGATCATGACCTTCTCCACTTTAATAGCCGCAAGATCTTTCACTACCTTTGCATCTCCTGAATCCTTATTCCCTTACAGTAGGTAGATTTTAGGGCTTTTACAATTGTGCTAGGGATTCCATTTCTCATCGTAGTGATAGCATAACCACCAATGTAACTAGAATAAATTCTCCTTACAAATTGGGAACTTTCTTGAATTCTATAGCTGTTTTTTTCAAGGTACCCATTATGGAGGGCTGATTGATGGAGCTAAAGATAGCTTGTCTAAGTTTTGCTTAAGCCTATGCCTAGTACTAAATAAGCACTCTTCCTAGATTTTTGCAAGTCTGAAAGCAGCACTCAAGCTGATCGAGTTAAACATGTAGATGGGCAACTATATATCATCCTTCAAGCCATTTAAGAAGCAACTTATCTCTATGATGGTTGGACAGTCCCCTTAATTGGTTGGATAAGCTCACAAATTGAGTTTTGTAAGTCGAGACAGTGGATGTTTGCTTGAGTCGAATGAGGGCTTCCATCAAATTGCCGTACGTAGTGGGACCAAATCGCACAAGCAAGGCTCGAATGAAGGTATCCCATGATGAAAACTATTATGTATCAAAGACATCTTGATACCAAAATAACGTCTTACCCTCTCTTTAGTAGGAGGCCATCAAGAGACCATGAGTTGAATGTGCTTGATGGAACTCAAAATATTAGGTTACCTTGAACACCTAACTTGCTGGGTCATCATCCTCAAAAGAAGGAAACTCCAACTTCACACAACTATTTAGATTTCTCATATTATCTTGGCGTTCTCCACATGGGCCATCAGAATCTCTCTATTGGGAGAAGGATTATGATTAACTACCAAAGTTTTGACCATACTAGTGGGTTGATTTAGATGTTCTCTCATTTTTTGAATACCGTTCATATGTGCATCAACTTCCCTTTGTAATGACTCCTACTACTGCTGTTTCGAATGAGTGTTATCAGTCATGGTATTGTCAGCTTTAGGATTCCAATTGTTATCTACCTACTTCTTCTTAAATGGATTGTGATAGACCAATGCAAGCTTAAGAGAAAAATGGACGTAAATGACAATATGATTTTATAAATTCATCAAAATGTTGTAATTACAGTGGGTATTCAAGGTACCCCGCTTCTAGATAGAGTTTTCAAGAAAATGATAAGATTCCAGATCATTATCCATTTCTCTCACCCTCTTCCTTAGAGTATTGGTAATGACTTAATCAAAGTTTGGTCAAAATTTAACTAGGAAATTCACTTTTATAAATGTAGGTAACCACTTTTCAACAATACCAAATAACAAACTTTCCATGTAGATTCCTATTCTATTATAACTAGTCTATTTTCACTATAGATGACTCTCTTCTAAAATTTCAACAACAAGAATCTTAATGTTGGGCCAACTTGAAAAGTGGAAGACAATAAAGAAAAAGAAAAATTACATGACCTGGTTGATCTAATTTCACGATTTCGAAAATTTAGAAAATGTTGATTAATTTATTAAATTGTTAAAAAGAACTCATACAATCGAAAGAATTTAATGTGACAATAAACATCAAATGACATAAGTGATGACCATGTGTCAACAAGTTGTGTTTAGGAGGTCAATTTTGTAATTACACTTATTATAATGGCTTGTATCTAATGGTCAGAGAAGTGACCACGTGTCTTTTTTTTAGTTTACAGATCTTATTTGTATCCCACGGCTACTATGAAGGCCACGTGCTCCCATCTTTTTTCATTAGAGTTTGTAAGCCAGAAGTACAAAAGCCATGTGATGGCTATTATATCACTTAATCTGATTTGAGATACTGAGAGAGAATTCGAAAGGCAATTTAGGATTATAGAGATAAATTCAAGATTTGTGAGATTGAGAGAGATTAAGACTGTTCAAAAGCCTAAATCTTATAACCTGTAAACGAAAACAAGTTTTCTGTTGATGAATAAAGTAATTTCTGGCTAGTTTCTCTTGTGAATGTAGATTCAGTTAAATGTTGCATATTTTGATAATTTAGTTTTAGTTTAGTTTCTTGCTTCTTTTATTATTTTGTGTATGATTTTTTGAATCATTCTTGATATTATTGTTGATGTAACTTGAGTTTAAAACAAAATCCTAGTTTACAGCAATAAGCTTACTGAAGAAATAATATGGGTTTTTGAAAAATGGACCGAAAAAGTTTTGGGAGGCCAACAGGCAACAATGATCAATGTTATGTTTTTCAGTGTAGCGCACGATGAAAATAAAAGGGGTGGATTATTTTGTTGTCAAAATATTATTTGGCCAGCAGTTTTGATTAACTATATTTGACCGGTGAAAAGGAGATCGTTAAAAATAAAAGAGAATTGTGGACTTCGCAGGAGAGTTTTTGGTTTGGATGAGATTAAGTAATGGGTTGGAATGGATTTAATTTATTTATTTTTATTATTATTATTTTAAAATTTAAAAAATATATATTAAAATTTAAAAAATATATATAAAAGTTATATTAATATTTATGTTTTATATAAAAATTTAAAAAAATATAATAAAAAATTTAAGATAAATTAAAATAAATTTGACTAATCTATGAATTCAAATACATTTTAAAGTTTTGTTTGAATTTAAAAATAAAATAAATTGAGATGAATTTAATTTATTTTTTAATATTAATATTATTTTAAAATTTTAAAAATATATATTAAGATTTGAAAAAATTATTAAGATTTAAAATATATATATAAGAATTTATATTTTATATAAAAATTTATAAAAATATAAAAATAAAATAAAAATAAATTTAGATGAGTTTAGAATATAAACGCACTAATCTTCCTTTCCCCTGAAGGGCACTGTTTCTCTTCAACACTGCAACATTCTGCCCGTACGTCGAACTCAACCCAGTTAGGGGTTCTTAAGACGGGAGTAGAATAGGAGTTATGGCTTACAGTGGCGCATCCATGGGTGCGCCAGGAACGGCCGGTTCGGCATCGGCGTCAACTGTCAGGCAGGTAAAATTGGAGAGAGAGAGGGAGCTGAGGGTTGAGGTCGCTAACGACACGCCTCTCAGGCTTCGACTGCTCACTGGCACGGCTGAGATCTTCGGCACCGAGCTACCACCGGAAATCTGGCTCAGTTTCCCTCCCAGGCTAAAATTTGCCGTAAGCTTCAAATCAAAAGTTTCCGCCTATAGCTGATAGTTAGGGTATTGTTACGAATACTAGTACGAGAAGAATGCTTCAAACTTGAAAATCAGTATTCCTAAATTGTCTAGTAAGGTCTGTGTTAGTTGTCAGCCTCATTTTTAGTGTTGAGGCACTCTGTGATACGTGTTGTTCCATTTTTTTCAGTATTGACTGTGTCTTTGGGAATGCTTCAAAGCTACATCATAATTGGCGCTGATTTTTGTTTCTATATTGATGAACATAATGCTGACGAGTTGTATATTACGCTATTTCTTGGCTTTTAGAAACGTTTATGACAGTGTACTCGAACTTAGTTACATAGTATTGTCCACGGTTGGAAAGGTATCCGATGGCTACGGCCATCATATCAGATGTAGTGGAGATGGTCCACTTGAACGTAATGGAGTGCTCGGTTGAGCTGGGTTAGAGGTTTTGTTGGTTCCCACGGAATGACATTAATAAAGTGAACGGATCCTTTATACGTGTTTATTGCTTTCATGCAATTTGTTGCGGGAAACTCAAGTTTTATGTATCAGGTTTTTACTTGGTATGGAGCGACAATTGAAATGGATGGTGCTACCGAACTTGATTATACTGCAGACGAGGTGCTTCCTTCTGCTCTGCTATAAGTATCTTTTCCCGGTTTGTTAACATGGCTTGTGCTATTGCTTTGTCAAATAAATTAGAAATTATTTACCTTATCAATAAAAAAAAAAAATAGAAATTCTTTTAACTGACTGATGATAGTGTTGTTATCCTTATTTTTAGACACCCATGGTTAGTTATGTAAACGTCCATGCTATATTGGAAGAACGGAGAAGCCGTGCAAAAGCGTCATCATCTAGTGACTATGATTCTTCTCAGGTATTTTTTCCATTTTCAAATTTCATCACAAATATACCGAAAATTATCTATGAATATTGCATGCATGCTCTTTTTTTTTTCGGTATCGTGTGCATAATCCTTTGTTTCTTGGCATGCTTGATATGTGGAACTATTCTTCTCTCATCCTCCCATGAAACTCAAGGGGGAGAAGAATCAGCAAAACGAGACAGAGAACAAGTTATCATTAAAGAAAGAATATCATGGGAGGGTTCTTTACCCTCATCAACACTAACCTTCCTAAATTTCTGACCTGGCATGTATTGGTATATTGGTATAATTCTTAAGTGGTCCAGGGACCCAGGGTGATTGTTGTGGGACCCACAGACTCTGGCAAAAGTACCTTATCAAGGATGCTTCTTAGTTGGGCAACTAAGCAGGGCTGGAAACCTACTTTTGTGGATTTGGATATTGGCCAGGGATCTATAACGACTCCTGGATGCATTGCAGCCACCCCAATCGAACTGCCTATTGATCCAGTGGAAGGAATTCCTCTTGATATGCCCCTTGTATACTTCTATGGGCACACAACTCCTAGGTAATTGGTTCTTTTTTTTCCTGTTTATTTCCTGTTTATGTACCTTTTGATTCATTCCTTGATTGGTCTCCACATAATTGCATGGCGAGTTACAACTGGTACTAGCTACATCTACTTATAAAAAATAGTACTTGATAACTTTGATAATATCCATATCTCGAGGATATATAAAAATTTGTTTCTTTGCAGTAACAATGTAGATTTGTACAAAGTACTTGTGAAGGAGCTTTCTAGAATGCTGGAGAGACAGTTTACTGGTAATGCAGAATCTCGAGCTGCAGGCATGGTGATCAATACAATGGGATGGATAGAAGGAGTAGGTTATGAGGTACCAGATTCTTAAACCTTCTATAGTAATGTGTAGACGGATTTTATTTGGAATGCTTGTGTCAATATCAAATATTTGGATCTATTCTTTAAATATCTCGTGTTTTGTTGCAGTTGCTTCTACATGCTATTGATATATTCAATGCCAATGTCATCTTGGTCTTGGGTCAGGTAAATGCCTATTTTTGGAGGGTTTGTTTGAATCAACATTCCAAGTGTTATCTTGCAAGCATCTTCCTTGAAGCTAGAGGATACACACAGGCTCTTTGCTTTGAGAGTATAATTTATGATCGAGTGTGATAGCTTGTGACTCACTGTCTCACATATTGGCACACGATATATATGTCCTTCATTCCACAAGTTCGAGAAAGATACCCTACAAGAAAATTAAGCCACAAACCTTAATTTTTTTTTTAATCTTTTTTCTTTTCATTTTGGTCGAATGTGTATTGCGAAGTTTTCTTCCTAGTGTTGGGTGTGATAATAGACTACATAGGCACTCCACTTTTTGGTGAATCTTCAGGATCTCTGGTCTTACCGTCTTTGTGCGGAATTACGAATATTTCCAAGATATGGACAGATCCTGTTGTACGTTCACATTCGCTAATACACAGAACAATGCTCAATTTATAGACAAATACACTGCAAGTTCTCAGATACTAAGTACTTGTCTTGCTTTTTGGAGTTCGTGTCAATTTTTTTTTTTTTTTTTACTTTTTTCTCTCACCAAACTCATATTTTTGTAAGTTTAGACCCCGAATTATTTTTCCTCTTAAAATCATTTCTTGGGATAAGTAAATGGAGCTTCTTGTTTATAGTGCACCTCAGAGTTTCCTTTCGAGCTCAATGCAGGAAAAGCTTTGGAGCATGCTCAAAGATGTCCTGAAGAACAAGCCTAATGTAGATGTTGTGAAACTTCAAAAGTCTGGTGGGGTTGTATCTAGGAATGCAAAAGTTCGTCAGAAGACCAGGACTTATAGGATAAAGGTAAGCACGGATCTCTATGGTTACTTAGTAGTAAACTTTCTTTCCCTTGTTTCTTTGACTCAAGGAGGTCTGTGAGTACATCTGGAAGACTGGAACTACGTTTATCAGTTTATGTATATCATTTATTTTGAGCCATAATGATTCGCTAAGGTAGATAAAATGATGGTTTGATTATAAGAAGCATGGTGTTGATGATTGTTTGCTAAGGGATGGTAAATTTGGGGTAAGGACCCGTATATAGTATTTCATCAATAAAATCCTTCATTACTTGTAAAAAAACAGTTTGAGGAAAGGAGATTGTTTTTAGTTACTCAGAAACCTTAATAGAGTACAGTGATATATATATATATATGCAAGTTTGTTTCGTAATGAAAAAGTCGGGGGAGGGGGTGGGGCGTTGTTGAAAAGATGTTGATTCATGAACTTATGCTGATGGAGTATGTTGCCCATGTCATATCCCAAAATATGTTGAAGATAATGGGGGACTTATTCATTTCCTTATCATGCTCAGTTAGGATTCCCATCACCCCTCTCAAACCCCCCCCCCCCCCCCCCAAAAAAAAAAAAAAAAAAAAAAAAAAAAAGACCTTCTCTACTTGGGTTGGGACATCCCTACAATCGAACTCTAGTAGGCTATTGCTATTCCCATAGACTTGGCTAAATACTTTTAGTCAAAATTATGAAAAGTTAATCTGTCACCTATGGCCTTATATTTGTTGCTTAATTTGTTGCACTGTGATTTTAATATAAATCCAATCCAGAAAATACATCTTGTCATTTAAGATATGTGATCGACATGGTTACAACTTACAGTTATATATAAACCCTATCAACCTTTGTGTCAATATTTCCTCCTAATCACAAGTCTAGTCTGTTTTTCTACCAGGAATACTTTTATGGTCTAGTGAATGATCTCTCCCCTCATTCTAATATCGCAAATTTTAGTGATTTTGCTGTATATCGAATTGGGGGTGGACCACAGGCCCCACGTTCAGCACTGCCAATTGGAGCAGAGCCTTCTGCAGACCCGACCAGATTAGTTCCTGTTAGCGTCAACCGGGACTTGCTCCATGTAATACTTGCTGTATCGTTTGCCAAAGAACCTGATGAAATAATTTCAAGGTAACTTTATCACAAACTTAAACCCTGAGGAACCCACTTAGTTAGGAAACTACAGATAGATTTAATCAGACGGACCTGTCATTTCAACATGCCACGTATGAATCTCCTGTCTAGGATGAATTTAGTTGTATAGACCTTGCTTTCCGCTTGAGTCAGTGTTTCATTCTTGAAATCCCATAAAAAAGGACCTGCCTTGATGTGCCATATATGATTCATTTCATGTTTCATATATGAGGAATAAGTAGCTTGATAACTCGGAGGTAATTCTCTCTCTCTCTCTCTCTCTCTCACACACACACACACACACACAAAAGCATGCACAAACTGCTGAACTACAGTTTTTTTTCCCTTTTATGAAGCAATGTTGCTGGCTTTATCTATATAACGGATGTCGACATTCAAAGGTTTGAGATCTGTGCTTTCAAAACCGACTTAGAAGCATCTTTGTGAATTATGATTTTATATGGGGTTAACTCTCTCTCTCTCTCTCTCTCTACATATATATATATGTATATATCACAGGAAGAAAGTTACATACCTTGGACCGGCTGCTGGAGATCTCCCAGGCAAATATTTGATAGTCGGAACCTTGACATGGCTGGAAACTTGACTCAAAACCTGACTAACTAGTAAATATGGTTTTTTATTTTGGCTGAAAAGGCCGCATAAATAGGCTGAAGTTATAGACATGATTGTATGGTACCGATGCTAAGGGAATTATGGTGGGTATAGCTTCTAGTTTTACATATGAGCTCGTGTCCTGGCTCCTGAGAGCTAGCTAGTTCTAGTGTAGTAATAAATTTATTCTGCTCTTGTATCACAGCCAAAATGATATCATTTCTTACATTGCAACTCTTCATTCACGAAATTCCATAAAATTGCACCTTAGTCTTGGGTGCATCTCGAATTCAGGTCTTTAAATTACGAAGTTCCAACTCTTCATTCATGCTGGGTGAACGGTAAAAATATTGTTAACGTGAGTGAACTTGTACAACCAGGTTTGCCCCTATATATATATATATTTTTAAATTAAACCAATGCTCTAGATTCTAGAAATGTACAACAATAATGACGAAAAGGCCTTCAGGATTCTAGAAAAGGCCGTTAGTATACTTTTATTTTTTATTTATTTTTGGTTTCTTTATAATATGTTTATAATATTTTTTAAAAAAGAATAAAATTTTTAATATTATTAAATAAAATTTTTTAATCATTTAATTAAAAAGAAATTTGAAAAAAAATAAACGGTGTTCCAAAACAGAACGCCAAAACGGTATTCCTATCTTTATTCTTAATTAATGACAGTTATTGACTGACAAGAAATGCTGACTATTGACAAGTAATTCTTTCTGCAGTCGTTTTTTAAAACCTTAATTTAAAACATAATTTTTACCTCATAAGGAAATGTCAATGAAGCAGCGAGTTAGTTTTTCCGTCGCTAAAAGATAAATATGGTTTAGTGTATAATAAAAAGATATGGGCGATACATTACTAGATCAAGATGATTCCAAAGGATGGTATCAATTAAAAATTATAATAGCTTAAGATAAACTTATGCAAAGAAGACCGAAATGTTAAAAAAAAATAGAGACGAATACGTGCTTCCAAAACAAAATCAAGCATTATCTCAGTTATTCAGGTTATTAGTTTATTTATATTATCTATTTAATTTTCTCCTTTAAAGCATTGTTATTGGTCCATGCATATACATATGCAAATCTATATTTGCATAATATGAATTTAAAATCCTTCACATTGAAATATGCATATACAAATATTTGCATAGTTACGAATAGTAATTATAAATATTTGAAGGGTCACTATTTATTTATGAAAATATGTTTTATTATTTTTTCTCTTTTTCAACTGTTTACCTATGAAAATATGTATTCCAATTATATATATATATATATTCCAGTTTTATATATGTTCCAGTTATATATATATATATATACATGTTATATATATATATAGATGTTAACGTTCTAGTTATATATGTATGTACCTATATATTAATGAAATGCATCTCATATATAATTCGAAAAATTAAGAAATTAGAGTAAAAAAATATTTTGTTATTATTTTGTCTCAAATTTATATAAGTCAATGTGAAAGTTTTGCATATGCATATACATATGACAAAATGAATTTAAAAAAAAAAAGTGATTTTAGTTATGCATATGCATAAATCAATAAGAGTGCTCGATATTATTTATTTAATTTTCTGAGCGTTACCCTTCAGGTCAAGCATATATGGTTCATGCAACAAAACTGGTTTGAATGGCCTTCTCTGCTTATTATTGGAGCTCTTAAAAGTGGATAATGATATATTTACTATCTTATTATTATTATTTTATTATTATGTATTTAATTTTTGTCATTTTTTTAAAATATTTTTTTAACATCTTTAATTATTAAAAAAATTAAAAAATATAAAATTTTACTAATATCATTTTTTAATTATTAATTTTTTTTAATTAAAAAATAAAAAATAGTAAAAAAATAAAATAAAATGACTCATTATTCTCCAAAAATTACTCTTACTAACTTGAGTGCCGACGTGGGATTACGTGAGTGCTGGTGCAGGAACCTAAATCTGGGCAATGTGTAGAATATGGCAGCCCTTGTGAAGAAAACAATTTATTGAAGTAGTACTTATGATTTGATAACTTGGAGAATATGCCAAAGGTTGCTGCTGTCAAAGAAAGGGACACTTCTATGGTCTATCACTCTGTCTCTCTCTTGCCCGTCCTGCCCATTTCCGTATTTCAAACTGCCCTAACTGCCCGTTGTTGGAACTCTTCCCTTCCTATCTCAGCTCCCTAGCCCCCTTTCAAGTTGCAAGCTTGGAATGCCTCTTCCCCTCTCGGAGGCTCTTTTGACCAAATTTTACGACTGGGTCTGAGGGAGTTTTCTGTTATTCCTGCTGTTTGTCACATTGCTTTGTGGGTGTTCATTATTTTACGAGGCATTTGATGGTTCGAATGATTTAAAGTGAGGTGGCTTGAAAAGGATTCTGCATGTGGTAAGTGAATCTTCTCGGTTTTTGGGGTATGATAATTTGATCGCAAGGGTTTTTGGAAGATGGCTGTACAGGCTAATGAAATTAAGGAGGAGATGGCTTTGGATGTGGGCAAGTCAAAGAGAAGGAATAAGAAAGATGGGGGACAGGTAGAGACTGGGTGTTGGGGTAGTACGGTCAAGTTCTTTGGGAGCTTCATATCTTCAAGATCAAAAGTGGATAGTTCCATTAGTGGACCTACTGCCCCTTATGGTAATTCCTTTCTTGCTTGTCTTGGTTTGTATATGCACAAAACATGATTTCTGAGGGAGTTCTGATTTTAGGTTCGAAGGGATTTTTTTTTTCCTTTTATTTGATTTTTCTTTTCTTTGTTCGCTTGATAAAGTGAAGATACATGCAACTTCTTTTTGATGTAGGGATATTGGTTTTTTAATTAAAAAAATTTTTGGATCTGAAGAATAATTAAGCAAACAACTAAGGGTCTTAAAGACTTGTATTTTTCAACCTGTTCTGCACAATATTTCATTTTTGTAAGTGATACGAATTGTGCATATTCTATCAAATGTGTTGTTCAATCAGCAATAGTATTTGAAGCAATTAGGCCCCCGTCATGAGAATTTCTTGTTTGTATTTTTCTTCGTATTCACCCCTTTGACGGGTATTTGATTGGTCAGGCCACCACATTATGTTATGACCATCAACTCTGTAGGTGCATATTAACATTTCTTTCATTTGGTTGCTTGATTACAATTAGTTAAATCTATTGGGAACTATCTCGCATAAATTCAGTCCTATGCTGGCATTTATACCATGTAGCACACTCTTAAGTTTCCTTAAGATATGAACAAAAAAAATCGAATACCAATAATTCATTTAAGTGCATCTGTCTTTGTCCAAATCAGCAGAGAATAATTCTATGAATGAAAAAAGCAGAGACCAGCCAGTTGCTTCAGTAGAGTCCTCTACCATCACTAGTAATACCGGAAGTACTTCATCCACGTCAAAATTCAGTTCTGCATCAACGTCAAAATTGAGTAGTTCTTCCACTTTAAAATTCAGTGAGGAGCTGAAGGTTGCTTCTCAACTTCGGAAGTTTACATTTAATGAGCTAAAGTCGGCGACGAGGAACTTCAGACCTGATAGTATTCTTGGTGAAGGTGGTTTTGGTTGTGTCTTCAAAGGTTGGGTGGAAGAGAATGGCACTGCACCTGCAAAGCCTGGTACTGGACTTACAGTTGCTGTCAAGATTCTCAACCATGATGGGCATCAGGGTCATAAAGAGTGGCTTGTATAGTCTCTCTTATATAATCTCTCTCTCTCTCTCTCTCTCACACACACACACACACACACAATTTTGCTTATTTTTTGGAGTCTTAGACACTAGACCACATAATAGTTCCGTTTCTTTCATTTCCATTAATGTTCATGTTTGTTTGCATCACAGGCTGAAATTGATTTGCTTGGTGACCTCAGCCATCCTAATTTGGTTAAATTAGTTGGGTTCTGCATTGAAGATGATCAACGGTTATTAGTTTACGAGTTTATGCCTCGGGGAAGTTTGGAGAACCACCTTTTCAGAAGTATGCAACAAATACTTTATTCTAATAACCAAGCTTCTTTCATCTTAGATATTTTTTTAGCTGATCTAATTGTAATGCATTGTAGTGGATGTCTAGAATTAGTTTACATGAACATCAGATCAGACATGAATTCAAATGGAAGTTTATGGAGAAGTACGCTCATAATGCAGTTGCATTCAGTTGTCAGTGGTGACTCTTATAATTTCTCTATCAACACTATCTATGAGCAATTATTGACCGATGATGCATTAAAATATAAATTTTGTTTGGGAAAAATCAAGTTAAGACCTTCCAATTGAAAAAATTAAATGGCATGGTGATTTAATGAATGAAAATGCTGAGGTTAAAGGTTGTTGTGACCAACCAAGTCAAAGACGTATATATATTGGCTGACGAAATGAGGACCACTATATATCTGTAGGGTTGTCATCAAGTTTGTCATCCTGAGATTAAGAGGGTTTGATTTGTCCACTCATAGCTATGGCCCAATTGAAGAGCCTGCCGATATCCTTATTTGGTCTTGTAGTTTTCCTTTTGATCTTTCATTGTACAAACAACTGCTGAAGGAGCACATGGCTTTTTAGCATTTACCGTTCTATGTCAATATGTACATATATGGTTGTTGCAAGAGTGATATGGTGGTATTCCAAGTCTTATTTGGATTTGTTGTAGTTTTCCTTTCGATCTTTTTTGTGCTAACAAATGCTGAAGGAGCACATGGCTATTTAGCATTTACCGACTATGTCAATATGTACACGTATGGTTGTTGCTAGAATGAGATGGTGGTATTCCAAATCTTATTGGCTGCTCTTGCCGCTTATTCTGTTCAAAAGCCAAGCCACCCTTGTTATGTCGTTAATTTGTTTGTCCTGCCATTTGGACTTGTACAGTGTGACACATCGCACTAAAGGGGAACACTGCATATTATCCCCCTACAGTTTGCATGTTCTACTTCTGATTTTAATGTCTGACAGCAACCATGCTAAATGCCTCAGGGTCGCTTCCCCTTCCTTGGTCTATCCGGATGAAAATTGCACTTGGTGCTGCAAAGGGCCTTGCCTTTCTTCATGAAGAAGCTCAAAGGCCAATCATATACCGTGATTTCAAAACATCTAACATTTTATTAGATACGGTATGTGACTAAAACTAAGCATTAGCATTATACTTTCTATTCCATTCTGAAAGAACATATCATTTTAGGATTA
The DNA here is from genome assembly GCA_036898215.1 of Platycarya strobilacea. NCBI lineage: Eukaryota > Viridiplantae > Streptophyta > Magnoliopsida > Fagales > Juglandaceae > Platycarya > Platycarya strobilacea. Next base: position 2,453,567 of record CM072552.1, on the reverse strand, counting down.
TAATTCCAAGCTTGCGGATTTTGGACTCGCCAAGGATGGTCCCGAGGGAGACAGAACTCATGTATCGACACGTGTTATGGGAACGTATGGCTATGCAGCTCCAGAGTATGTCTTGACCGGTGAGTGTGATTACAGTTAGCAGCTTGACAAGAGTTGGCACTAGTGATATTTTTATTATGGGTTGTTAATGAGGATAAGGGAGAGGTTGGGAATTTCCTTATTCCTTGAACTTTAGTTTTTCCCAACAAAAAGCCGAGCAGTTTCTGGTGGAAGAGATGGCATATTCATTAAACCTAACACATGATCAATTTATCTTTTGGTTTGTGCTGCTGTGTTCCTAGAAGATGAGATTTACTTATAAAGAAAGAAGAAGATGAGATTTACTTTTTTAACAGTGCAAGTGATGAAAAATACCTTTAGAAGTACTTCCAACATTTCGGCCGATTTCCCTTTTTTTTTGTTTTTGTTTTTTTTGTTTTGTGGGGGTTTTTTTTTGGGGGGGGGGGGGGGGTGTTAATATAAATCTGACCATTTCTACATTCAGACCTGGCCATGTACTTTGAGGTATTATCCCTTGTGTGGGAGTCATAGATTCTCCTTAGATGCTTTAATCTTGCACGGTTCTTGCTTCAGGACATCTGTCATCAAAAAGTGATGTGTACAGTTTTGGAGTTGTCCTACTTGAATTGCTGAGTGGCAGAAGATCCATGGATAAAAAAAGACCAAACGGAGAACAAAGCCTTGTTGGATGGGCACGACCATTTCTTGGAGACAAGAAGAAGTTGTATCAGCTAATAGATCCTCGCCTCGAAGGTCACTTCTCGATTAAAGCAGCCGAGAAAGCTGCTCAGCTAGCTGTCCGCTGCCTCGGCCGGGACCCAAAAGCCAGACCTATGATGAGTGATGTTGTTGAAGCCCTAAAGCCTCTACCAAACCTCAAGGACCTGGCCAGCTCTTCCTCTTTCTTCCGGACCGTGCAAGCTGATCGTGCCAGGCCCTACCCAAATGCTCCAAATGGAATTGGAAGGCAGGCAGCATCCATGCGAAGGAATGGACAACCGACGAGGAACTTAGTATCTCTAAATGGTCCTCATGCTTCTCCACACCCTCATCCTCTCCATTCACCAAAACCAAATGCTATTGAATCCTAGAATTGGTTTTTTTGTTCTATACATCTTGGATTTGTAAGTTTTACGAACCTCCTTAGGGGAAATCTTTGCTTTAATTCTATGTGGTGTAGGGTTATTGTGACGCCTCTTGAACCATGAACCAGAAAGGTTCGGCATTAGGTCTACCAATGACAAGTTATGTCACAGCAAATTAATGTGCTTAATGATATATTAGGTGCCAAGAAATATGTCGATGATCTCCCAGGGGTCCGATTGAAACAGGCTGTCCCCGGTGGAAGGTTGAAACTAGGATCATCCAGGTCATAAATTCAAGCATCAATCTTTTCAGGATAGTGGCTAAATCAGCAGGTTTCTGGTTCAAGACGTGTTACCCCGGCACTATTATCCTGGAAAGAGGATGACTGAGTGTAAGATATAATTCTTCAACTTCTGTTATTTGAGACAAAAAAAACAAAAGTTTTTGTTCTTTTGGTTTGTACATCATCAACAGAAACCCAGCCAAATTTTGTTTCATGATAAGAAAACCTGCTTAACTTTATGCTACTTCATTTGTAAGAGAGCATGGAGAACAACATTTGGCTGAATCTCGTCATGGCTGAGTGCTGATTCTTGTTGAAGTCTTTTAGCATTGTGGCTTTGTATGATCCTACTTAAAAAGTTAAACCCAACATCGCAATAGGATTTATGTAACTAACTAGTTACACAGCAACTATTCATTTTCATTATTTTTTTCTCAAAAATTCTGGCTGCTACCAACTCCAATATGATCTTACTTGTTTTCCCTATATGAGATGCAGTAGGCGTTGAGCATTTGCAATCGCAAAATCCGGTCTAATCTTGAGTTTAATTTAAAAATAACGATTCTTTTTTTTTTTCCTTCTATTTTGTTTTCCATTGAACATGCAGTCAGGATTGAAAATAAAATTTCTCTTTAACATGCCATTAAAATATTTTGCTTAATGGGATCCGTGGCAACTGCAAGAATAAGGTTGTCAGTTTCATTAAATGACATGTACACCTTTACTCGAAGGCTAATTTTGCGTATTAATATGTGCAATATTATATTTGTATTGGCTGATCATATATTTTATTTTAAAATATGAATTTATGATCAATCATATTGAATGTGTGCACATATAAGTGTACAAAATTGATTACAATAAGATTTTTTCATTCAACATATAGAAAAATTCTAGTGGAAAGCCTTATATCCTGTACACTTCTTATAAAATGTGATTTTACTATTTTACCCTCTTTTATTTTATACTTAAAAATATTTTATATGCATGATGTGTAGACTTTTATGTAACATAACTTTAACATATATATATATATATATATATACTAGTTGAGAATGCAACGTGCGATGCACGTTTATGTAGTTTAAAAAAATCATAAAAAGAAATATGATATATTATACAATAAAAAATTTTTGTGTACTTATACTATAGCATGATATAAAAAAATATATTTATAATTATACGAAGATTTCGTATTAGACATATCTCTATAGATGATGTGTAATATTTTATTCAAGTAGACTGCATAAATTTGTAATGAAATGTATGTTTGAACTGGTCTAGATTGCCTAAATTAATAAATATTAGTGAGTTTTTTTTTTCTAAATTGATAACAAAGTTCATTAATAGTTCATAGATAGTTAAAAAGATTTATATAATGAGATTGTTTATATTTCCCATCTATGATATAGTAATAAAGTATAAAGTTTAAATTGATATCATAAAAACATGTTACAAATTAGCTAAACAAGAAGGAACTTAATGAAAAATCTAGTAGAAAGGTGTATATGTCTATGATTTACATCCTTTCCATATCAATAATCTTCAAAGTGAAAAAAAGTAGATGTAGATGTCCTTCAGGAAATTCAAACATTGCATAGAAGTATACTTTCAAAGTAAAATAGAAAATATAATAAGTAATTATGAGAACAACCTATAGAGAAAAAGTATAAAATTGTAGAATTGTAATTATTGCTGGTAACTATATTAAAGAAGGTAGTAGAAATCTAATATTTTTAAGTAGCATGCATATGAAAAAGCATTTATAAAGAATGTATATTACTAAATTTTTCTTCATACCTATTTAATGAGATTAAAGTATTTAGTCGGCTTTGTTAAGTAATATATATAAAAAAAAATTACAAGAACAAAAGGCATGATCGAAAATATTCACTATCATGGTGAGTAAAATTTACATTTGAAATATTTTTTATTAGATATGGTATGTATAGATTAAGAAATTGTCTAGAGTACTAAATTGTCAAAGTATTCAGAAATAGTAAATATGCAAAATATGATGAAAGAATGAAAAATTTAGAAGAAAAAAGTATCTTACTAATTTCTCTAGATTAGAAATAATCTTAATAAGAGAAATATATCTGAAATTAAAAAGAAATAAATTATAAGAATGTTGATCAGGAACAATGTTGATCAGAAAAGTATGAGTGCTAACTGCTACTACATGTTTTGAAAGACGTGTGTCAAATATTTTTCTGAATAGGTTATTTATCTTTTTTCATTTTTTTAGTTTTTTTATTTATTTATATTTTATATATACTTACATATTTTTTTTAGAAGTAATAAAAAAATTATAACATCACTTTCAAAAATATTTATTTAATTATTATTTTAAAAAAAAGTTTATAAAAAAGTACTAATTATCATGAATTTAAGTTTATTAGAAAAACTATTTTAATTGAAGAAAATTTTATTATTATAGGAAAATGAAAAATTTTATATTTATTTATACATTGTGATGCCCAGATGACTAACACAAGAGGGGGGGTGAATTGAGTTGTATTTAAAAAAATAACAATTATAAATCAAATATATAATATAAAATATAAACAAAATATGAAACAACAATAAATATAAAGAGTAAGAGTAAGAGAGAAGCAAACTCAGTATGTTAACGAGGTTCGGCCCCACTGCCTACGTCCTCGCCTTAAGCTACCTCTTGAAGATCCCCAAATCCACTATTCAATCTCCTTTAGGTGGAGATAGAAACCTATTACACATTTGAGCAGCACCGCTCCAAAGAATCTGTGTAGAACACCCTCTACACTTCCAATCACCTTACACTTGGTGATTTAACTATTTCCCGTGTAGAACACCTTCTACACTTCCAATCACCTCACACTTGGTGATTTAACTATTCTCCGTGTAGAACACCTTCTACACACACAAGGGTTATACACACTCTTTTACAAATACAAGAGTTGATAGTAGGTAGACTATCAAAGTACACTCCTCAATGAGTGAGATAGAAACAATACAGCGCAACCTATATCTCTCTCAACAAGAACAAGAATTAAGGCTCAAAACTTTAGAAAAGAGAGAATGAGAGTTTTGAAGAAATGATGCAAAACTTAGCAATAGATGTGTATGCTCTTGTTGTGAATTTTGCAAAACTCAAGTGAGCTATTTATAGGCAAATGAGTTTTCAATTTCAAATTTGAAAAGATTCTCATGTCAAAAACATCATCATTCACTTTTCAAAAATTTCAAATCTAATATTTTTACTTTTTGCATGTGACAAAAGGAGCACATTTTACTTTTCAAAAATTTCAAACATAATCTTTTACTTTTTGCATATGACAAAAGGAGCACACTTTACTTTTCAAAATTTTCAAATAAAGACATCTACCTTTTGCATAAGTCAAGAAAATCATCCACCACTTTTGAAAATATTCAAATAAAACATGCACATGTGAAAGATGACAATCAATCATCTTAATATTTTCAAAGTTCAAACATTTAATCATGTCATGCACATGTGAAAGATGACAATCAATTATCTTAATATTTTCAAAATCCAAACCTTTAATCATGTCATGCACATGTGAAAGATGACAATCAATCATCTTTCAAAATTTTCAAAATTCAAACTTTTAATCATGTCATGCATATGTGGAAAATGTATTTTAATGTTTTATGATAAAATATTAATTTTGAGCCTTAATCCTAATTTCAAATTTTTTAAGAGATTTACAAAATTACTCTATGATTTTAATATGAACTTGTTCCCTTCTTGCTCATGCTTGCTTCCTTGATGTGCTTGATTATATTGTGTGGACAACTTGAACTTGAGACTCTTTTATTCTTTGGATTCATTTGTTATCATCAAAATCCATTTGTAGATTTACATGAAACTTGAAACCTTGGGTTCAACAATCTCCCCCTTTTTGATGATGACAAATACTTGATAGAACCTGAAACCTGTATTAATACTTAAGCTCCCCCTGAGAATGTGCGTTAGTTTTTCAAGCAAAAATATAAATATAATTCCAAGCATGTATAACAAGTTTAGCAATTTAAACAATATTAAAGTTCTAGTCTAAAACTTCTCCCCCTTTTGGCATCATTAAAAAGGAATCATAATTAACTCAATAAGATATATTCCTATAATAACCAATAGACAAATAAAACGCTGCGTTAGTAGAGACTGTAGAAATTAGAACCACCCGTATCCGACAAAACTTGCAAACGTTGAAGCCGAATTTTATCATCTCGGTGCGGAAGAAGATTTAAATCCGCTTGATGTTATTGACGAATTAGATGTTTCAGAGATTTGAAGATGAATAATTAAAATTATTCGTGTCCGACAAAGACAGCAAAAGCTGCAGGCCTAGCTTTGGCAATGCAGTGCGGAGCCATGCATGTCCGACAAAACCTGCAAATGTTGGAAGTCTAACTCTGGCAATTCGGTGCGGAGCCACGCGTATCTGACAAAACCTGTAAAGGTTGGAGGCCTAACTCTAGCAGTCGGTGCGAAAGCAGATCAATCGCCTGATGTTGTTGACAAACGGGTTTGAAGGCTCTGAGTTTCTATAAAAAAATCATTTTCACCAATCGGATACAAAAAAAAAACATTACTTCTTGACCTAAGTTCTGTTACTCCATAACGATAGAACGGCCGAACAATTCTCTTCCACTAATGTTCCAGACTTGAATCAGGAACCCTTGACGCATCAACCATCAATCTTCTCTCCTAAGGCCGTCAATACCATGATAGGAGCAGAGAACCGTTTTTCTAGTAAGAAAACTTTTGACAATGTGTGTCCAGCATATCTTATATTTCTTTTGACTAATAAGATTTGAAGAGACAATAGTTTGTCTTGTTCTTTATGCTATCTCTATAAAATCAGTTTTAAAATTCATCCGATTTGCATCAAATCTTATTCTCATCTCTATAACTCATCTACATTCCTTCAATATTCTCGCTTTAAGTTTTCAATTCTTTTCTCAATGACTCATTCTTCTAACATTCCTCTAGATGCATCCATGAGGTATTCTACATCTCAATCTCATGTCCTTTCTGCAGCTACCATTGGCGCCATGTTGCAGCAAGAGAACAACAGTTTGGCTAATAAGCCAGACTCCGATGCTATCTACGACTTGGTGAGTCTCGGGACTCGCTACTCATCCTCTATTGTCGCTTTTTCCCAGCGGCTACAAGTCAAAAATCATGAGGTTGAAAAGCTTAAAGAATAAATTGTTGTACTTCAACGAATTGTTCAAGAGTCTCACACAAGGGAAGGAATCCTTCGGCAGAAGAATAAAAAGTTGAAATCTCTATTGGATTCTTCATTCCGCTTGCCAGTTCCCATGGATAGGGATGACATGATATTGTATGAAGAGAATGAGCGTCTCAAACATGAGGCTAAGAACCTCAAGTTTATGTAAAAGTATTTAAAAAAATATCTCTATATTTTTATGAACTCTGATCTATCTTTCAAGAGATATTCATAATATGCATCATACCTATTTCTCTTCTAATCATAAATAATCTATCTTCTGGTAAGGGTTTTGTGAATATATTTGCTAACTGATCGTGTCTGTTTGTGAACTCCAATACTATATCGCCTTTCTGCACATGATCACAAAAAAAATGATATCTTATTTCAATATGCTTAATTCTAGAATGTTGTATTGGGTTCTTTGAAAGATTTATAGCACTTGTATTATCACATTTGATTGGAATGTGATTGTACATAAGTTTAAAGTCCTCAAGTTGTTGCTTCATGTAAAGAACTTGAGCACAACAACTACCCGCAGCAACATATTCTGCCTTAGCAGTAGATAGCGCAACAGAATTTTGTTTTTTACTAAACCAAGAAACTAGTACACGACCTAAGAAATGACATGTTCTACTAAAACGTTTTCGATCATCTTTGCAACCAGTATAATCGGTACCTGAATAACTAATAAGATCGAAAGAAGTATATTTAGGATACCATAACTCTAAGTCAATGGTACTGGCAAAATATCTAAAAATCCGCTTGACTGCAATCAAATGAGATTGTTTTGGAAATGATTGAAAACGTGCACATAAACATACACTGAACATAATATCAGGTCTACTAGTTATCAAATATAATAAACTACTAATCATACCTCGATATACATTTGAGTTAACTGGCTTACCGCTTTCATCTTTATCAAATTTAGTGGTCAGATTCATTGATGTTCCAATTAGCTTCGCACGTTCCATCTCAAATTTTGAATAACTCTTTGATATATTTTGACTGATTAATAAATGTTCTACTTTTTGATCACTTGATTTGCAATCCGAGAAAGAAATTAAGTTCTTCCATCATGCTCATTTCAAATTCTTCCTGCATATTCTTAACAAAATCTTGACACATATTCATTAGTAGCACCAAATATTATATCATCAACATAAATTTGAATCAAAAGAATATCATCATTTTCGTATATAATGAAAAGAGTTGTATCAATTTTTCTTCTTAAAAAGCCTTTTTCAATCAAGAAACTACTGAATCTCTCGTACCGCGCTCTAGGAGCTTGTTTGAGTCCAAATAGTACTTTTGTGAGTTTGAAAACATGATTTAGAGAAATATGATTTTCAAAACCTGGAGGTTGCTCAGCATATACTTCTTCATTTATAAAACCGTTTAAGAAAGCACTTTTAACATCCATTTGAAAAAGTTTGAAATCTTTATAACAAGCATATGTAAGTAGTATTCGAATAGCTTCTAATCTTGCGAATGGTGCATATGTCTCATCATAATTGATTCATTTTTCTTGATTGAAACCTTGGACCACTAGTCGAGTCTTATTTCTAGTAATGACTCCGGACTCATGTTTTTTGTTTCTAAAAACCCATTTTGTTCCAATAATAGTATGATTTTTGGGTTTAGGAACAAGTGTTCAAACATCATTTCTTTCAAATTGATTAAGCTCTTCTTACATAACTAGAATCTAAGATTTATCAAGAAGTGCTTCATCAATATTTTTAGGTTCAATCTGAGATAGAAAAGCAGTATGATTGCAAATATTTCTAAGAGATGATCGAGTACTTACACCTCGTGAAGGTTCTCCTAGAATTTATTCCGCTGGATGATCTTTCACATGTTTCCACTATTTGGTTGCATCTAGTACTAAGTCTTGATAATCTTTCCTTCTATTTCCATGATCTTCCCTTTTGAATTGTCTCCAAATATCACACATCTTTTTTCTTTAGAAGTGAAGTCAATGAATTTAGTTTTGTCTTCTGTCACGTATTTTGAGCATCCGTTATCTAAAAATCATTTATTTTTACCTGTAGAATACTTCATGCATACCTACAAAAGCAATTAAAAACAATTCCTGGTACCCAAGTTCTTTGGGTCCTTTATTTATTAGTATTAGAAGAAATAAGATTTTTAGGTACCCATATGGCCCTAATAGTCATTGTATGTTTTCTTCTAATAGGACAAGCAAAATAATTATGACCATTTCTATTACAAAAATTGCAAATAGCATGTGACATATATGAAGAACTTGAGTGATTATAATAGTATCCTTTTTTAACAAAATTATTTTTATGAAAAGAATTTTGAATATTGGATTTTGATGTAGAAGGATTATCAAAAAAGTTTTTATAAGATTTGTATTTTTGTTTTGGCTTATATCCCAAGCCTGCCTTATCAAAAACACATCTTTGACTACCAAGAAGTTTTTCAAAATTTCTTTTTCCATTCGTAAAGTTTTCAATAATATTTTCTAAATCAGTTTTCTTTTTCTTCAACTCAAGATTTTCATCTTTCAAAACAATACTTTCTTTTCTTAAAATATCAATTTCGTTTGTTAAAGAAGAATTTTTCTTTTTCAAAACAGTATACTTGATACCCAATTTTTCAAATTCCTCATATACCTCTTCTAAAACATTTTGCAATTCTTCATATGAAGGATCTTCAATATTATCAAGATTTGTTACCTCAATGTCATCTTTAGCCATAAGATAAAGATTTGCTGATTTTCCATTACTTGCTTCACTATCTGAGCTACTTGAATCATCATTCAACGTAGCTTTCATTGCTTTTTTGTCTTTGTTTCGATCTTTCTTTAGCAGAGGACAATCTGGCTTGATATGACCAGGTTTATTGCATTTATAACAAATTAAAGTGTCATTTTTACCTGAATCTTTCTTGGAAAACTTATTGAAGGATTTCCTCGGAGGAGATTTATTTTTCTTTAAAAACCTCTGAATTCTTCTTATTATCATCGCAACTTCTTCATCTTTGTCGTCATTTTCCTCATCTTCATCACTTTCACTTTCATGTGGAACAGCTTTAAGTGCGAAACTCTTCTTTGACTTTCCTTCTTCTTCTCCTCTTTTCAATGTGTACTCATGGGTGATAAGTGACCCGATGAGTTCATTCACTTCGAGCTTCTTGAGGTCTCTAGCTTCAAGAATCGCTGTCACTTTTGATTCCCAACGTTTTGGTAGAGAGTTGAGAATTTTTCTTACTATCTCCACTTTGGAATAAACTTTGCCAAGAGCTGTCAAACTGTTTATGATGTTAGTAAAACGAGTGTACATACTAGAAATAGATTCATCATCATTCATCTTAAACATTTCATATTCATGAGTAAGAATGTAAATTTTTGATTCCTTGACTTGAGAAGTTCCTTCATAAGTAACTTCCAAGTTATCCCAAATTTCCTTTGCTGTAGCACAAGTCATTACTCTATTAAATTCATTACCATTGAGAGCATTATATAATAAATTCATAGCAGTTAAATTCAAAGTATAAAGTCTATCGTCTTCACGATCAAACTCTTCTTCTTCCTTTTTGACCTTTACTCCATCAACTACTTTTGTTAGAATATAAGGTCCATTTACAATGCATTTCCAGATTTCTCGACCTTGAGCCTTAAGGAATATTCTCATTCTAACTTTCCAGAATGAGTAATTGTCTCCGCAAAAGAGTGGAGGCCGACTGCTAGATTGACCTTCACCAAATGAAGCTGCAATGTTAGCCATAAGATCTTAACTCAAAAGATAGTTAATCTAATAATAGAGCTCTAGCTCTGATACCAATTGATGCCCAGATGACTAACACAAGAGGGGGGTGAATTGAGTTGTATTTAAAAAAATAACAATTATAAATCAAATATATAATATAAAATATAAACAAAATATGAAACAACAATAAATATAAAGAGTAAGAGTAAGAGAGAAGCAAACTCAGTATGTTAACGAGGTTCGGCCCCACTGCCTACGTCCTCGCCTCAAGCTACCTCTTGAGGATCCCCAAATCCACTATTCAATCTCATTTAGGTGGAGATAGAAACCTATTACACCTTTGAGCAGCACCGCTCCAAAGAATCCGTGTAGAACACCCTTTACACTTCCAATCACCTTACACTTGGTGATTTAACTATTCCCCGTGTAGAACACCTTCTACACTTCCAATCACCTCACACTTGGTGATTTAACTATTCCCTGTGTAGAACACCTTCTACACACACAAGGGTTATACACACCCTTTTACAAATACAAGAGTTAATAGTAGGTAGACTATCAAAGTACACTCCTCAATGAGTGAGATAAAAATAATACAGCGCAACCTATATCTCTCTCAACAAGAACAAGAATTAAGGCTCAAAACTTTAGAAAAGAATGAATGAGAGCTTTGAAGAAATGATGCAAAACTTAGCAATAAATGTGTATGCTCTTGTTGTGAATTTTGCAAAACTCAAGTGAGCTATTTATAGGCAAATGAGCTTTCAATTTCAAATTTGAAAAGATTCCCATGTAAAAAACATCATCATTCACTTTTCAAAAATTTCAAATCTAATATTTTTACTTTTTGCATGTGACAAAAGGAATACACTTTACTTTTCAAAAATTTCAAACATAATCTTTTACTTTTTGCATATGACAAAAGGAGCACACTTTACTTTTCAAAATTTTCAAATAAAGACATCTACCTTTTGTATAAGTCAAGAAAATCATCCACCACTTTTGAAAATATTCAAATAAAACATGCACATGTGAAAGATGACAATCAATCATCTTAATATTTTCAAAGTTCAAACATTTAATCATGTCATGCACATGTGAAAGATGACAATCAATTATCTTAATATTTTCAAAATTCAAACCTTTAATCATGTCATGCACATGTGAAAGATGACAATCAATCATCTTTCAAAATTTTCAAAATTCAAACTTTTAATCATGTCATGCATATGTGGAAAATGTATTTTAATGTTTTATGATAAAATATTAATTTTGAGCCTTAATCCTAATTTCAAATTTTTTAAGAGATTTACAAAATTACTCTATGATTTTAATATGAACTTGTTCCCTTCTTACTCATGCTTGCTTCCTTGATGTGCTTGATTATATTGTGTGGACAACTTGAACTTGAGACTTCTTTATTCTTTGGATTCATTTGTTATCATCAAAATCCATTTGTAGATTTACATGAAACTTGAAACCTTGGGTTCAACACATTGCAAATGGTTACGAATCATTTCTACATTGCTAAATAAAAAGTGACCTATAACTTCAATTTCAACATTTTTATGTAATAAGAAAAGTGTAATCTAAGCAATAGGTTAAAAATGAACAATTGAATAAAGAAATTCCACATATAATAGTTAAAGAAGTTAGCTTCTCTTACATGAAGAGTCCTTGAGTAATTTTTACAGTCCAAAATAGTATATCAAATATTACATCTTAGCATTTTCTCAATAATAATTAGGACATTTCCAAAAGTTAGTTCCAACTATACTTTAACATAATACTTGAACCCAAAAATAAAAGTGTGATGCATTTGAGTTTTAGATATTTATAAAGCATGTTATATACGTAAGGCAATGTTCGCATTGTAAAGTTATGCTATATCATCTGCAGTAACGATTGTTATGACATTGAAATTTTTGTTATGTGGATTTCTTGGCTGGATGTCTCTAGTAAGTTGCATTTTCCATCGCTTCTCACAACTTTTTGCTGTCATTTCTTGCAAATAAGGTAGATGTTTCTACATAGATTAATATTTATTTATTGGAATAAGTAGTATTTGAATGAAATATTTAATAAGGAAAAAATTATTTAGAATATAGCAAATAGTATCTATAAATTGTTGGAAATGAATAATAGCTTTGTTTTTATGATAGCTTTGTTTTTCATGCAATCTGATTTGTTTGGTTTTATTTTTTTTTTATTGTTAGATACATAATGACCTACTTAGTCCAAATCATAAAAACAATGGTATAGAGATTTGCTTTATATGGTTTTTTTTTAGCATGTGGTTTCAATTTTAGTTGTCTAAAAATAGATAGTAGTTGTGAAGATCCAATAGATGAGTGAATGTTGTGCTTTTTCCAATGCACGTCCAATTAATTTTTTCTTTTGTTCAATTTTTTTTTTTGAATGACTTTAGTTTTTTTTTTTTTAACATAAAATTAACAAACTTATAAAAAACATTTCCTTAACTATTAAGTCAAAGAAAAAGTAAAAATAAACCAAAGTAGAATTCAGTGAATAAATTTTGTGGCAGTGGTGTTTTTTTAGATGAGTGTTGTCTGGTACAATGACAAAATTAATATGTTGCCATCTTTGAAAATTCTTGGAGAGATTTTTGTAAATATCCTGTCATATGTTTAATTAGCTGTGATACTCAATTATTGATAATGATAATTTTATGTTGTTTAAGAAAATGTTACAAATTACAAAGCTTGAGGAATATGTGTTTGGAAATGGTCATGTTTAGAACTAAAAAAAAATGGTCCATCTTTACCAAAAATGGTCATGTTTATGAAAACAGTTAATTTTGGTGTATATATATAGATATAAGCATGTTGTAATCATATTGTTAGAAACTTTGTCTTACATTTGTCCAAATAATATAACATGTGATATTAGCACGTCAGAATGATGTAAGATTTTAAATAAATATTTGTTGGTTAACGTAAGTTTGTTTATAATGTAGCTTAAATTAAAAGTGTCAGGTTTTTTTAAACTTTTGTTTATTGGTAGAGCTAATAGATATTTATTTATTGATAAAAAAATGGTATGAATGAAAAAGTCTGAAGAAGTTACATTATTTGTTGTAATATGATAATTTTATTTTTGATATTTTTTTTATTTTGGTTTTAGTATTTTCTTCATTCATTTTGAGAATTGAATTTTTTCTGTTGTAGAAAGAAAACTTTAGTATTCATTTTGAATAGTTTTTGTAATTTTCTTAAAATTGAATACTCATTTATGTTGTAGAAAGGAAACTTTAGTATCCAATAGGTAAAAGTAAAAATAGAATGAGTAACTTATATCTTCATTGAATAGCAATGTAAAGCAAAACATTAGTTAGATTGAGTAGTATTACCTCGCCATCATGTTCCATAAGATTTGTTGCTTTGCAACCTAAAGCAGTCTCTGCAACTGGTCCAAATAAAGTTGCTGGTAGTTGTCCTGTACCATCATCCACTTCAACATATGCGTGAGTACTATAAATAAAAGATGAAGAGTATAAATTAACATGAGTAAAATAAATGTATTATAATTGTAATTTATAATTTGACAGTAATAAACATACCGAGGCTGTGCAGTGTTTGTTTGCTTGCAATAAAGACAGTTGAACGTTTCATTATACTCATATCCTGTTGCTTTGTGGCATCCAATGCAAGACATATAAATGAAGCTTTGTTGCAAGTCCATGATAATGATTTTTCCTCTAATCCAAAATCGTGGTTTCTACATCATATTTAGTGTGGTTTTAGAGTGATATTTTAATATTAAGAAATCGCATGTATTATGTTACAATGTTTGTACATAAAGAATGTCAAATTTTTTGAAGTGTATTAACTTTACCTTTAAAGGCTGCAGTGATTTTAAAAGTGCAGGAACATCAGAAATTTTAGTTATGGGCTGGATAGCAGTAGTTGAGGTAGATGCAGATTCATTTTCCAAGCAGCTTTCAACGATGTCATCAAGTAATTGATAGTTCAATGTTGCCCTTCAAATGAAGAAAAAAGCTGGAATTAGAAATAATTATTATAGATTAATATACTAATTTTTTATGTTGTGAGAGATTATAGTTAAGACAAATAATACATTTTAACTATAGAACTCAATTTAGATTTGCACAGCTATAATAGAAATAGCTTCAAAGCAATAAGGATTGATAGGATTACCACTTTGCTAGTTCTGCTGCATTAGGAATAAGAGGATTTATTGTGAATATCGTTGTTGGACGAGATGAGAGAGACAGACCTAATTCATTGAAAAAGCGATTAAAAAATATTTGTAATATGTAACAGAAAGAAATTAGATTTGTTATATTAAAGAGATAATACCAGTGTAAGATCCAACTTTCAGATGTGTAGCTAAAATGACAGGTTTTGCTCCAATAATTTCAGAAAGCTTTTCACATTCCATATAGACAAATCGATCCCACATTGTTAAAAATATGGGTTTCAGGCTACAACATTTATCAAATATATATATAGTTGTAGTTAAGGCAAGTATAATAAAATTTAATCAATTTGAAAATTGAAAATAATATGCAAATAAATAAGAAAAAAATTTACCTTTGATCAATAAGAAGTATTTCTTGGATCATGGTTGGACCTTGTGCTGTGTTCACTTCTCGAGGCAATTTAATGTGAATTGCGACAGCCATGAAGTCTAAATAGTAAAAGTGAAATATTTATTTTTTAACACTAAAATGTTATATGATGTTTTTGCATGAAAATATTTAGAAAATATTTACCTATCTCAGCAATTGTGTCTTTATATGCATCAAGTTCATTAAAAGGCACAATATTATACTCTGGTGGTTGTAATGCATCTTCATCATTTGGAATCTCTTCAACAAGAGTTCTTGAATTTATGATCCATTGATATTGATGTGTATTACCTCGAAATTTAGGATCTAATGGTTTGACATAAGCATTACTGATATAGTATGATTGAAAAATGTTGAACGTATGATCACGCAAGTCTATATCTTGATCAAACATGGTTGCTTGCAGTCGATTACCCTGTAAAATATGAGATTGTTTTTGACAAAGTAATGGTGTGTAGATAAAGTTATACATAGGTATTAAAAATTGTAGCAATTGATAGCTGGAACAAACATAAATATAAATTGAAATGATTATCTCATATAAATAAATGTAATGCATGTAGAAATTTGCTATTTTTAAATATGAAATATGATACTTGTAATACCTTTGGATCAATCAAAATTAACTTTTGATAGTTAATTGGTGAATTTTGTCCAGTTCGTTTGGGTGCTTTTTCAGCCACAATCATCTTAATCTTCCAATTACGCGTATTTGGAGTGATATCTTTAATTGATGTGTAAACCGTACGTGGCATCTTGAAAGCTAGTCATATAGAAGCAGTGCAAACATGTTAGAAATCACAATTTAGAACATTCTACAGATTAATATAGGGATTTAAGCATAGTATTATTAATGTAAATAACAGAAAATTGAAAACAATGAGTTGCATTTTCTATGATAACTAAGCAAATTATAAAGAGTTAAAACGCTTATAATACAATAGTATTACCTGGCTAAGTATTTCATGAATCTGCAAGCATTAAAAATTCTTTATAAACAATATTTTTTGTGTAACATTCTTGAACATTTTCCTTCAAGATTGGTCTTATCAGAATTTTTATTGATGCAGCATTTTTTGCTCTTGACAATGCTACATATAGTTGGCCATGACAGAAGACTGGTTGAGGCAAATAAATTCCAACAAATTGTAATGTTTTGCCTTGAGCTTTATTTATTGTCATTGCGAAGCATAATTTTATGGGAAATTGTGTTCGCTTGAATGGAAACCCGCCACTTTCTTCAGTTGTTGGTAAGAAAGGAATCCTTGGTATAAAAACTTGTTTCCCACTATGGTGCCCAACAGCAATTTCTGCACTAATAATATTCTGTTCAAATTTTCGACAAATAAGACGTGTTCCATTGCACAGCCCTTCTGAAGAATCAATGTTTCTAAGCAACATGATAGGACAATCTGTTTTAAGCAGCAATTCATGAGGTGGAAGGCCATTTGGAGTCAAAGTATTTAAAAAATCTTCCATAATTCCTTGTTCAGATTTCTCAATTGTTTCATCAAAGCTATAATATCGTATCATTTCACCAGGAAATCTCTTAATAAGCATTTCATTCATTTCGTCAACAGAGCTGTTCTTCGGCGTTAAAATAGCTCAATTTAGCATTTCTGACAAATTTTCAGAATATTTGGCAATATTTCCAAATACAACATCCATTAAATTGTTCAAAGAATCAACCTCATTTTCGTAACTAATAAGCATGGAATCTGGAATCCTGATATTTTCTTCAATGGTTATTGGTGTGGTTCCATTGCCAACTTGAAGCAAATAATTGGAGAAACTTGGATCTAATCTTGCTCGCATATTTTCTGTTAGCTCAATTTTAATCAATGTAGGCCATAGGTATGAAGAAGCTAAGCTGGCATCAATTTGTTGTTGTCTTGTGCCTTTTCGAACAACGGGCAAAACTTGACGAAAATCACTTCCAAATACAATGACCTTGCCACCAAATGGTAATTCTGAATCATTTAGATCTTGTAACATTTTAGACAGTGCTTCTATAGATTCTTTTCTAGACATTGGTGCCTCATCCCATATGATTAGTCTAGCGAGACGTATCAATCTTGCAAGCCCACTTTGTTTGCTAATATTGCATGTATTATTCTTGTCAAAATCTAGTGGAAGTTTAAATCTTGAATGTGCTGTTCGGCCTCCAGGCAAAATAGATGCAGCAACTCCAGATGATGCAGTTGCAAGTGCAATTAATTGATTTGATCTGACTGATGCAAGGAGTGCCTTATATAGAAATGTCTTTCCTGTGCCGCCTGGCCCATGAATAAAGAATGCAGCAGGTTGATTTGTGAAGACTTTTTCTATGATAGAATTATATGCATTTTGTTGTAGATGGTTAAGAGATGTTGAAGCAAAGAGGTCTTCCTCTGGAATTATCACTGTTGATTCATCATTAATTTCTCTACATCCAGTTTCATCATCATGAAAAGAAATAGTGCCATCTATCAAGTTAAATGTGTTGATATTATTTCCCATTGACTCAAGAATGGAAGCAATGTCACGTAAAACTTGAATTCTAATTTTTGCCGAATTTCCATTATGTTTCTGAAAGTCCATTGACATATCTTCTTCAAAGCGACTCCAAATTTCTCTTGGATTTGTTGGGTTACAATAAACAAGGATTGTTGCAAATAACCGTCTCAAGCTGTATGGCATTTGATAAAAAGATGCTTCTTACAAAGAATCTTCTAGACTACTATCTTTTTGTAATAGGCCATGCAATGTAGCTGCTTCACGAAATGTTGTTGCCATTACACCATTGATTGTTTTAAGCTGATCAAATGATAAAGGACCTTTGATATGATTTAACAAGATCCTCAAGTAATATCTTTCCCCTTCAAATGGACTTGCTGTTACAATTCGGCCTATAATAGTTAGCTTCTTTCTAGGAGTCCATATCTTGTATTATTGACTCCAAACAAAATCTCTAGGGAAATCTTTATATAACAATGTTCTTGCATGTTCATTTGTTCGGTTTGTTGCAAAAAACTCTGTAAGCATTGACTTTGTTGAGCGATCAGAGGTTTGAACATTGGTCAAATCTTGATAAGAACGAAAAGATACCAAATGTTGATTTTCAAGGTGTAGATGCAAACTATATACAGATGGATACATTTCATTAAGAATAAAACCATATATTCTCCACATTGCCTCAGGTGGAGAAATCCATCGTGTTGCCCAGATGACTAACACAAGAGGGGGGGTGAATTGAGTTGTATTTAAAAAAATAACAATTATAAATCAAATATATAATATAAAATATAAACAAAATATGAAATAATAATAAATATAAAGAGTAAGGGTAAGAGAGAAGCAAACTCAGTATGTTAACGAGGTTCGGCCCCACTGCCTACGTCCTCACCTCAAGCTACCTCTTGAGGATCCCCAAATCCACTATTCAATCTCATTTAGGTGGAGATAGAAACCTATTACACCTTTGAGCAGCACCGCTCCAAAGAATCCGTGTAGAACACTCTCTACACTTCCAATCACCTTACACTTGGTGATTTAACTATTCCCCGTGTAGAACACCTTCTACACTTCCAATCACCTCACACTTGGTGATTTAACTATTTCCCGTGTAGAACACATTCTACACACACAAGGGTTATACACACCCTTTTACAAATACAAGAGTTGATAGTAGGTAGACTATCAAAGTACACTCCTCAATGAGTGAGATAGAAACAATACAGCGCAACCTATATCTCTCTCAACAAGAACAAGAATTAAGGCTCAAAACTTTAGAAAAGAGAGAATGAGAGTTTTAAAGAAATGATGTAAAACTTAGCAATAAATGTGTAAGCTCTTGTTATGAATTTTGCAAAACTCAAGTGAGCTATTTATAGGCAAATGAGTTTTCAATTTCAAATTTGAAAAGATTCCCATGTCAAAAACATCATCATTCACTTTTCAAAAATTTCAAATCTAATATTTTTACTTTTTGCATGTGACAAAAGGAGCACACTTTACTTTTCAAAAATTTCAAACATAATCTTTTACTTTTTGCACATGACAAAAGGAGCACACTTTTCTTTTCAAAATTTTCAAATAAAGACATCTACCTTTTGCATAAGTCAAGAAAAACATCCACCACTTTTGAAAATATTCAAATAAAACATGCACATGTGAAAGATGACAATCAATCATCTTAATATTTTCAAAATTCAAACCTTTAATCATGTCATGCACATGTGAAAGATGACAATCAATCATCTTTCAAAATTTTCAAATTTAATTTTCAAAATATTCATGCATATGTGGAAAATGTATTTTAATACTTTATGATAAAATATTAATTTTGAGCCTTAATCCTAATTTTGAATTTTTAAGAGATTTACAACATTACTCTATGATTTTAATGTGAACTTGTTCCCTTCTTGCTCATGCTTGCTTCCTTGATGTGCTTGATTATATTGTGTGGACAACTTGAGCTTGAGACTCTTTTATTCTTTGGATTCATTTGTTATCATCAAAATCCATTTGTAGATTTATATGAAACTTGAAACCTTGGGTTCAACAATCTCCCCCTTTTTGATGATGACAAATGCTTGATAGAACCTGAATCCTGTATTAATACTTAAGCTCCCCCTGAGAATGTGCGTTAGTTTTTCAAGCAAAAATATAAACATAATTTTAAGCATATATAACAAGTTTAGCGATTTAAACAATGTTAATGTTCTAGTCTAAAACTTCTCCCCCTTTTGGCATCATTAAAAAGGAATCATAATTAGATCAATAAGATATATTCCTGCAATAACCAATAGATAAATAAAACGCTGCGTTAGTAGAGACTGTAGAGAATTCGGTGCGTAGCCACACGTGTTCGACAAAACTTGTAAAGGCTGGAGGCCTAGTTCCGGTAATTCGGTGCGCAAGGAAATTTTGTAAAGAGCTGAATAATTGAAACCACCCGTGCCCGACAAAAACTGCAAAGGCTGGAGGTGTAGCTCTGGCAATTCTGTGCAGAGATTTGATCCGCTTGATGTTGCTGAAAAATGAGATATTATCATGATTTGTAAGTTTGTCTTGTTCTTATTTCCGTTTCTATAAGAGCAATCCTTAGTTTTATCTATTTCGCATCAAGCTTTCTTCTCATCTTTGCAATTTGCTTGCATTCTCATTCTACAATTTTTCAATGGCTCGTAGAATTCCCTTCAGTGCTTCTCTTGATCAAGATTTGAGGTATCCTTCACCTCAGTCTCAATCTATTTCTACATCTGTCGTGGGTGCCATGAAGCAACAAGAGACTGATTTAGCTAATAAATCAGATCATGACGCCATTTACGAGCTTGTGGGTCTCGGAACTCGATACTCATCATCTATCGTTGCGTTTTCTGCTCGGTTGCAGTCCAAAACTCGCGAAATTGAAAAACTTAACGAGAATGTATCTGTACTTCAACGACTTGTTTATGAGTCAAACAAAAAAATAGTAGAATTAAAGCAACAGAATAAGGATTTGAAATCCTTGCTTACCTCTTCATTTCGATTGCCTAATCCTTTAGACAAGGATGGTATGATGATTTATGAGGAGCAAATGCATTTGAATGATGAGGCTAAACGTCTCAAGTTTCTGTAGGTCATTTAAGATAATGAAATAAAAGTATCTAGCAGATATCCATGGCATGCATCATTCCTATTTCTCTTTTAATCATGCATAGTCTATCTTCTGGTAGGGGTTTTGTGAAAATGTCTGCCAATTGATCATGTGTACTAGTGAATTCTAATATAATATCACCCTTTTGCACATGATCTCTAAGAAAATGATATCTAATTTCAATATATTTGGTCCGAGAATGTTGTATTGGATTCTTTGAAAGATTTATAGCACTTGTATTATCACATTTAATTGGAATGTGATTGTACATAAGTTTAAAATCCTCAAGTTGTTGCTTCATGTAAAGAACTTGAGCACAACAACTACCTGCAGCAACATATTCTGCCTCAGCAGTAGATAGTGCAACAGAATTTTGTTTTTTACTAAACCAAGAAACTAGTGCACGACCTAAGAAGTGACATGCTCCACTAGTGCTTTTTCGATCTATTTTACAGCCAGCATAATCTGCATCTGTGTAGCTGATTAGATCGAAAAATGTGTGCTTAGGGTACCATAACCCTAAGTTAATTGTACCACTAAGATATCTAAGAATGCGCTTAACTGCAATTAAATGTGATTCTTTTGGAGATGATTGAAAGCGTGCACATAAGCACACACTAAACATAATATCTGGTCTACTA
This sequence comes from Platycarya strobilacea, assembly GCA_036898215.1. Classification (NCBI taxonomy): domain Eukaryota; kingdom Viridiplantae; phylum Streptophyta; class Magnoliopsida; order Fagales; family Juglandaceae; genus Platycarya; species Platycarya strobilacea. Next base: position 2,432,291 of record CM072552.1, on the reverse strand, counting down.
GCTGTCAAATATAATAAGCTACCGATCATACCTCGATATACCTTCAAGTCAACTGGTTTACCGGTTTCATCTTTATCAAGTTTAGTGGATGGACTCATTGGTGTTCCAGTTTCCTTAGCACCTTTCATCCCAAATTTCTTCAGCAATTCTTTAATATATTTCGATTGATTGATGAATGTCCAACTTTTTGCTTGCTTAATTTGCAATCCGAGAAAGAATGTAAGCTCTCCCATCATGCTCATTTCAAATTCTTCCTGCATAGTCTTAGCAAAAACTTGACACATATTTTCATTAGTAGAACCGAATATTATATCATCAACATAAATCTGAATCAAAAGAATATCATCATTTTCGTATTTAATGAAAAGAGTTGTATCAATTTTTCCTCTTGAAAAGCCTTTTTTAATCAAGAAACCACTAAGTCTCTCGTACCACGCTCTAGGAGCTTGTTTGAGTCCATATAGTGCTTTTGTGAGTTTGAAAACATGATTTGGAGAAATATGATTTTAAAAACCTGGAGGTTGCTCAACATATACCTCTTCATTTATAAAACCATTTAAGAAAGCACTTTTAACATCCATTTGAAAAAGTTTGAAATCTTTATAACAAGCATATGCAAGTAGCATTTGAATAGCTTCTAATCTTGCGACTGGTGCATATGTCTCATCATAATCGATTCCTTCTTCTTGATTGAAACCTTGGGCTACAAGTCGAGCCTTATTTCTAGTAATGACTCCAGACTCATCTTTCTTGTTTCTAAAAACCCATTTTGTTCCAATAATAGTATGATTTTTTGGTCTAGGAACAAATGTCCAAACATCATTTCTTTCAAATTGATTAAACTCTTCTTGCATAGTTAGAATCCAAGATTCATCAAGAAGTGTTTCATCAATATTTTTAGGTTCAATCTGAGATAGAAAAGCAGTATGATTGCAAATATTTCTAAGAGATGATCGAGTGCTTACACCTCGTGAAGGTTCTCCCAGAATTTGTTCCACTGGATGATCTTTCACAAATTTCCACTGTTTGGTTGCATCTTGTATTAAATTTTGATGATCTTTCCTGATATCTCCATGTTGGACTTCCTCTATTGTGTTCTCTTTGTTGAGATTGAGACTTTCCGTATTATTTATACTTCCTGTTTCTTTATCAATAGATTTCTTGGAGAGTAGAGAATTAGATTAATCAAATACTACATGCATAGATTCTTGTACAGTCAAAGTCTTTTTATTGAATACTCTATAAGCTTTACTATTAGTAGAATACCCGAGAAAGATACCTTCATCAGATTTTGCATCAAACTTGCCTAAATTATCTCTGTCATTTAAAATAAAACATTTGCATCCAAATACATGAAAGTAACAAATGTTGGGCTTTTTCTCATTCCAAAGCTCATAGGGGGTTTTATCTAATTTATACCTTAGCATAACTCTATTTATAACATAGCATGCAGTACTTACCGCTTCAGCCCAAAAATAACTAGGCAAGTTGTTCTCATTGAGCATTGTTCTTGCCATCTCTTGAAGGGATCTATTTTTCCTTTCTACTACCCCATTTTGTTGAGGAGTTCGAGGAGCAGAAAAATTATGCACAAAACCATTTTCATCACAAAATATTTCAATATTTTTATTAACAAACTCTTTTCCCCTATCACTTCGGATACTTGAAATAGTATAATCCTTTTCATTTTGAATTCTCTTGCATAACTTGGTAAAAGCATTATGTGCCTCATCTTTATGAGTAAGAAAGATGACCCAAGTATATCTAGAGAAGTCATCAATAACAACAAATGCATAATATTTTCCTCCTAAACTTGCAACTCTATTTGGTCCAAAAAGATCCATGTGTATCAGTTGCAGTGGTCTAGTAGTGGAAATATGTTTCTTGATTTTAAAAGAAATTTTTGTTTGTTTACCAAATTGGCATGCATCACAAATTTTGTCTTTAAGAAAATTTACCTTTGGTAAACCTCTCACAAGATCATTTTTTGAAAATTTGGAAATAAGTTCCATATTGGCATGACCTAGTCTTCTATGCCATAACCAATTAGTTTCATTTTGAGCTGAAAAACAAATCGCATCTTGTGAGGTAATTTCTTCAAAATCAATTGTATAAACATTGTTACTTCTAAAAGCAATAAAACAAATATTACAATCATAATCATTCAATATAATGCACTTATCCATTTTGAAAGTAACCGTAAATCCTTTATCACATAATTGACTTATGCTTAAAAGATTATGTTTTAACCCTTCAACAAGTAGAACATCTTCAATTATAAGAGAAGACTCATTACCAATTTTACCTATTCCCACGATCTTCCCTTTCGAGTTGTCTCCAAATGTGACGTGTCCTTCTTCTTTAGATCTAAGATCAAAGAACTTAGTCTTGTCTCCCGTCATGTGTCTTGAACATCCACTATCTAAAAACCATTTATTTTTGTTCGTGGAAGACGTCATGCACACCTATAAAAACAATTAAAATGATTTTTCTTGGTATCCAAGTTTTTTGGGTTCTTTATTTATTAGTATTAGAAGAAATAAGATTTTTAGGTACCCATATGGTCCTAATAGTCATTGTATGTTTTCTTCTAATAGGACAAGCAAAATAATTATGACCATTTCTATTACAAAAATTGCAAATAGCATGTGACATATATGAAGAAATTGAGTGATTATAATAGTATCCTTTTTTAACAAAATTATTTTTATGAAAAGAATTTTGAATATTGGATTTTGATTTAGAAGGATTATCAAAAAAGTTTTTATAAGATTTGTATTTTTGTTTTGGCATATATCCTAAGCCTGCCTTATCAAAAACACATCTTTGGCTACCAAGAAATTTTTCAAAATTTCTTTTTCCATTCGTAAATTTTTCAATAATATTTTCTAAATCAGTTTTCTTTTTCTTCAACTCAAAATTTTCATCTTTCAAAACAATACTTTCTTTTCTTAAAATATCAATTTCGTTTGTTAAAGAAGAATTTTTCTTTTTCAAAACAGTATACTTGATACCCAATTTTTCAAATTCCTCATATACCTCTTCTAAAACATTTTGCAATTCTTCATATGAAGGATCTTCAATATTATCAAGATTTGTTACCTCAATGTCATCTTTAGCCATAAGACAAAGATTTGCTGATTCTCCATTGCTTGCTTCACTATCTGAACTACTTGAATCATCATCCCATGTAGCTTTCATTGCTTTTTTGCCTTTGTTTCGATCTTTCTTTAGCAGAGGACAATCTGACTTGATATGATTAGGTTTATTGCATTTATAACAAATTAAAGTGTCATTTTTACCTGAATCTTTCTTGGAAAACTTTTTGAAAGATTTTCTTGGAGGAGTTTTATTTAAGAACCTCTGAATTCTTCTTGTTATCATCGCAACTTCTTCATCTTTGTCGTCATTTTCCTCATCTTCATCACTTTCACTTTCATGTGGAACAGCTTTAAGTGCCAAGCTCTTCTTTGACTTTCCTTCTTCTTCTCCTCTTTTCAATGTGTACTCATGGGTGATAAGTGACCCGATGAGTTCATTCACTTCGAGCTTCTTGAGGTCTCTAGTTTCAAGAATCGCTGTCACTTTTGATTCCCAACGTTTTGGTAGAGAGTTAAGAATTTTTCTTACTATCTCCACTTTGGAATAAACTTTGCCAAGAGCTGTCAAGCTGTTTATGATGTTAGTAAAACGAGTGTACATACTAGAAATAGATTCATCATCATTCATCTTAAACATTTCATATTCATGAGTAAGAATATAAATTTTTGATTCATTGACTTGAGAAGTTCCTTCATAAGTAACTTCCAAGTTATCCCAAATTTCCTTTGCTGTAGCACAAGTCATTACTCTATTAAATTCATTACCATTGAGAGCATTATATAATAAATTCATAGCAGTTAAATTCAAAGTATAAAGTCTATCGTCTTCACGATTAAACTCTTCTTCTTCCTTTTATACCTTTACTCCATCAACTACTTTTGTTGGAATATAAGGTCCATTTACAATGCATTTCCAGATTTCTCGACCTTGAGCCTGAAGGAATATTCTCATTCTAACTTTCCAGAATGAGTAATTGTCTCCACAAAAGAGTGGAGGCCGACTGCTAGATTGACTTTCACCAAATAAAGCTGCAATGTTAGCCATAAGATCTTAACTCAAAAGATAGTTAATCTTATAATAGAACTCTAGCTCTGATACCAATTGTTACTGACCATAGGCCGCACCTATGTCACCTAACAACTGTACCTACCAGACTAGCCGGCCACCGTCTCTACCGGTGCACCGTCACCCATGGTCGGAGAGTCTTGCTTCGGTGACACAGTCACAAGCGAGAGTTCCCATGAGTGATCTGCCTGTATGAACAGTACAGGTCAACTAGCTCTGATACCAATTGTTGCCCAGATGACTAACACAAGAGGGAGGGTGAATTGAGTTGTATTTAAAAAAATAACAATTATAAATCAAATATATAATATAAAATATAAACAAAATATGAAATAATAATAAATATAAAGAGTAAGGGTAAGAGAGAAGCAAACTCAGTATGTTAACGAGGTTCGGCCCCACCGCCTACGTCATCGCCTCAAGCTACCTCTTGAGGATCCCCAAATCCACTATTCAATCTCCTTTAGGTGGAGATAGAAACCTATTACACCTTTGAGCAGCACCGCTCCAAAGAATCCGTGTAGAACACCCTCTACACTTCCAATCACCTTACACTTGGTGATTTAACTATTTCCCGTGTAGAACACCTTCTACACTTCCAATCACCTCACACTTGGTGATTTAACTATTTCCCGTGTAGAACACCTTCTACACACACAAGGGTTATACACACCCTTTTACAAATACAAGAGTTGATAGTAGGTAGACTATCAAAGTACACTCCTCAATGAGTGAGATAGAAACAATACAGCGCAACCTATATCTCTCTCAACAAGAACAAGAATTAAGGCTCAAAACTTTAGAAAAGAGAGAATGAGAGCTTTGAAAAAATGATGCAAAACTTAGCAATAGATGTGTAAGCTCTTGTTATGAATTTTGCAAAACTCAAGTGAGCTATTTATAGGCAAATGAGTTTTCAATTTCAAATTTGAAAAGATTCCCATGTCAAAAACATCATCATTCACTTTTCAAAAATTTCAAATCTAATATTTTTACTTTTTGCATGTGACAAAAGGAGCACACTTTACTTTTCAAAAATTTCAAACATAATCTTTTACTTTTTGCATATGACAAAAGGAGCACACTTTTCTTTTCAAAATTTTCAAATAAAGACATCTACCTTTTGCATAAGTCAAGAAAAACATCCACCACTTTTGAAAATATTCAAATAAAACATGCACATGTGAAAGATGACAATCAATCATCTTAATATTTTCAAAATTCAAACCTTTAATCATGTCATGCACATGTGAAAGATGACAATCAATCATCTTTCAAAATTTTCAAATTTAATTTTCAAAATATTCATGCATATGTGGAAAATGTATTTTAATGCTTTATGATAAAATATTAATTTTGAGCCTTAATCCTAATTTTGAATTTTTAAGAGATTTACAACATTACTCTATAATTTTAATGTGAACTTGTTCCCTTCTTGCTCATGCTTGCTTCCTTGATGTGCTTGATTATATTGTGTGGACAACTTGAGCTTGAGACTCCTTTATTCTTTGAATTCATTTGTTATCATCAAAATCCATTTGTAGATTTACATTAAACTTGAAACCTTGGATTCAACACATCGAGCTGCTTGGAACTGTTGAATCTCATCTATTTCATGAGTGACATCTTTTGAAGCCAAATTAAATGCAATACGATCATGGCCTTTATAGATGTACTTATAAAGGTATTTCACAGTTTTTATCGTGAAACAAATCTCTACATTAATATGACAATTAAACTTTGCCAGAAGATATGAGTTATATGGAACGACCCAACAATTGTCCAATTTTTGGCCTCGAACTTTGGCAGTAACACCATTGTTGCATCGTTTGTATTGTGGGAAACAATCAGTTCCAACAGTAGTAGTGGATGCAAACTTCTTTGGATAATGGTTTTTACAAGAACCATTTTTTTTCATACAAACATTAGTTGGATTTAATATTCCACAAGGCCCATGCATCATATGCCTCACAACTGCTTTGTATAAATGCGGATTTGCATTTTCATCAGGAATTTCTGCACATATAATTTGATCAATAGCTTCAGGAGCATGAATTTTCCAATCTCTTTGCAGTATGATTAAGAAATGAGCATGTGGCAGTCCTCTTTTCTGATGTTCAATCACATAAGCGTAAGCTGAGATTTTTCCAAAGATTTGTCGTTTGAGTAGATCATCCTTCAAATTCTCAAACTTTGCTCTAAAAATTCGGGCAATTAAATCAGGCCGATTTTGTGCTTCTTCTTGTGGTGCTAGTTCATCTAAGATTTCTTTCCAACTTGGGTTGCACGTCATAGTTAGAAAAATATCAGGTTTTCCAAAGTGCTGGACTAAAGCCATTGCTTCTAAATATCTTTTTCGCATATCTCTTGGGCCACCAATAAAAGATGAGGGTAAAATGATGTGTTTGCCAACTTTTGAAGCGTCAGTTTGTCCAACTGAAATACAATCAACAATTCCTTGATATACTTCAGATCGAATTTGCTGTTGTTGAGTTCGAAAGTAGTCTAATCTTGAAGTTTCAATTTTGACATACATATCAACAGCAAATTGTTGAAACAAACGACCAGATAGTAATATGATAGATTTCTGATTGACTCTGATTTGCAATTTGTAACAGTAATATTCACGGCATGAAACAGATGGTTTTTTTCTTTTTTGGTTTAAGACTGTAAAAGTGAGAGAAAGAATCAGGAAGTTGCAAATTTCAAAATTTAAGAATGTACAAACATAAGGAAATGAGCTATTCTGACCTTGTTGTTCCAAGCTAAGTAGCTGATATGCAGATGTAGAATGTTCAGGGTTAATTGATGATGTTGTTCTAGTATTCAAATATGTCATTCCTTTCTAGACTCTTTGTATGCCTTGATGCCAACCAATATTTCCAAAAGGAAATAATAATGGATATTGCAAAGGATCGTAGTAGCCATAATAGTATTGAACTGTGTGACTCCCACCTGAATGGTTGGAAACAATAATATCTCGTCATCTTAAAGGATTAGAGTCATCATTCTCAATCCAAATAGCTGCAACTTGTGATGCTGAAGGTGCATTAAAAACACGTTGATCTAGATTGACATCAGATTTGATTTGGATTTCATATTTATCTAGATTAGGCACATCACCAAGGCTTCTAAAGAAACGTGAATATGGATTAACTTCAAGAATAGCCATGAGTTTAGCAATAATTGAAGGATCCAATCTTCCTGAGTCATAAATTCAATTTTGTAGTTCATGTTCAGTGTCATAAAAATATAACTGTAGATAAGTAGGATGTTCATGAACAGACAGCAGCTGATTGATGAAATGATAAACTTGTCATTGAGCTCGAAAGGTATAGATTCCTTTATTCCTTTTGCATAAATCTTTGTCAAATTTGACTCCAAATGATGTGAATGCAAATTTGTTATTATAAGTACGCACATAGTTGCGAAAGTTGGTAGATTCAGCTGACTCTGAAATAAATAGTTGATAAAGTTGATCTGGAACATGATTGGCAACCAAAGAAATAGTGCCATCAGCACAACAGAAGCCTTTTGTTTCATGATGGAGTCTTTTTGCTTCACAATATTGACAAGATGGCATTGATGGCAAGAAATTTGCTTCAAGCGGAATACTTTGAAGTATTTGCCTAAAGTAAACAGATCGTTGAAGTTCAATCTCTATGGTGAAAACCAAACGTACATGACATAAGGAGAGCAAATTTTTAGTTGTTTCAATTGAGTACATTTATACTATTATGAATGGAAGTGTAAGAAATAAATAAAAAAAAGACGGGCAATTATGACCAAGTTGTATGCTTCTTTTGTACCTTCAAAAGGTGTTGACATGATTGTTTGATAATTAACTTGATCATGAACATAATATGCAGTCTATAGAAGAAGATGACAACACATGAGAAGACAACATCATATCAACACATGAGAGTTGATTGGAAATAAAGCATATAAAAAAATATGTATAGTACACCTGTTTATCCTGAATGTGTTGGAAATTGTATAAATCTTGTAGATTTCTAGTCCTCATTGTAGGTCGTAATGAGTTTGTAGAAGTAGTTGGTTGAGAATAATCTTTCTCCATTGTGAGAACTTCATCTATGAAATAATTAGACATAGAAATTTCAACATTAGGAAAAGATGTTTTTTCTATAGTATTAATAGAAATCTCACCCGTTGGAACCTGACTGTCAGAGTGGAATTGGATTGGATTTTGCACCAATTGAGAGATGTCAATGTTCTGCGTAATTACAAGACTGCCTTTTGAATGACTTGGTTGGCTAAAAGCAACGATATTGGATGGTGGAAAATTACTTTCATCTTGAACAATGTTATATCTAGATTCTCTATTCAAAGCATATCTGTCTCTATTCCTTTTACGATGAGCATCTTTGTCTTGCTTTGATAGTGAACTATAGGAAGTCCTTTTTCTTTTCTGATCTTCAGCACCTTAGAATTTTTATAACAAAAGTTTAATTTATCTAAATTTAAGAATATTGATGAAATTTTAGATTTAAATGTATTTATGTTCTAATGAATCTTACCATTTATCATTTTAGTATATTGAAGAAAGGTATTTCTTCAAGAATTGAAGTTCGTTGAAGAAGGATCGAAGATGACAAACTGAAAAAATAGAGTGGTAAGGGAAACCTTCTCTCTATAAGGAAATAGCAAATGTTATACATCTATTAATAAATGTCTAATTGGACAAAATGTAATATTGAAGATGTTTTATAGGAAAATATTACAAATACGATTGTAAAATTCAATGCTATACATGCATTTATAAAGTACACTTATATATCTAATTTTAATGATAGTAACTGGAAGCAGTTGTTATGGAAACACAAGCCATTTATAATATAAAACATATTGCATTGTTTAAGAATAAACTTAATTGAATTTTATAGTGAAATAAAAATATTTGTAGTTAGTATCAATGCTAAGAAGGACAAGTTGTACCTTTTTTCTATGAATTAGCATTCCAATAGTGGCAACTGGCATATACCTAATAGTAGAAAAATTGGAAAAGGTTAAATGAGAGCAATTTAAATGAAGAAAAAATCATACTAAATGATATAATATATTTTGAAACGATGTTAGTTATATGAAGTAGCTAGAAATATTATAAATATACAACAGAGAAAAAACTAAATAAGATCTATTATATAACAAATAAATTGCTAATAAACATTACACTTATTAAGTTATTATCATTATTCTTGTTTGTTATTATTTTATTTTATTTCAAATATTACTTAGTTATTTCATAATTGTTTTTAATTAGGAAAACATATTTGATCCTCCTCTTTGTTTTGTAATAATAATATGTCATAGCCTTTTTCAATAAGAAAGTATAACGTAAATCATTGGACATGCTTTTGGTATTAAATTTATGATTGAAATCATAATTTAAATCATAATAGTAATTTTAGATATAATACTAATATTTTTTATTTGAAGGAAATAAAGAAATTGAATTTAAATTTTATTTATTAACAATTTTAGAGGGAATTTGTGTGGACTTAAGTTGTTGGAAGAGAATGTCCTTGTATTATAAAACTGTTGAAATTTGTTGGTATGTATGAATCTGATGTGATGTATATATTTAAAAAATCGTTATAAATATTAATTTGGTTGCTAATGATTAAAATAAGTTGGTGATTCTGTTGTGTGTTGGAAGAATTTTTGTTTGCTATTTAATGTGGAATTTAATTGACTTGATGCCTTTTGAATTGTTATTAAATTAGTTTTATCATTGATTGGTTAATTATTAATTATCTCATTTTCAACTGTTATTATTATTGATTTCTTCATGATTTTTTGTTAGGTTATTGTGTAGTTATTGATTATTTGAATATGCCTTTTATATTTTGGTTTTAATAAATTGTCAACTAATGTAAGTAATTTATTTTTACATGAAAAATAAAGTTGATTTCTGGAATTGATTTTATTAATACAAGAAAATGGTTTCAAAGAAATTCGATTTTATTTTATTTTGATATGGTTTTAGAATAATGTTGTCATTTAAAGTTAAGTTCTGATTGATGTATTTTGAAATATGTAATATAGCAAATAAAAAGGGCAGGCATGTATCTAATAGTAGAAAAAGTAGATAAGATGAAGAGAGAAAAATTTAAATGAAGAACAAATCATACTGCTCAATACATAAGAGAGAACAGTTTAAAAATATACAATAAACAATAAGTTAAATCAGAGAATATTACATAAAAAAACAAATTGCTAATAAATATTGAACTTAATATGTTATTATCATTAATCTGGTTTGTTGTTATTTTATTTTATTTCAAATACTATTAAACTATTTGATAGCTGTTTTTAATTGGAAAAACATATTTGGTGCTCTTTGTTTTGGGATGATAATAGATCATGGCTTCTTCCAATAAGAAAGTGTAATTTAAATAATTAGAGATGTTTTTGGTATGGAATTTATGATTGAAATCATAATTTGAATCATAATAGTAATTTTAAATATAATAGTAACTTCAATTATTTAAAGGAAATAAAGAAATTGAGTTGTAAAATTTTTTTATTAATAATTTAAAAGGGAATATGTGTGGGCTGAAATTATTGGAAGAGAATGTATTTGCATTAAGAAACTATTGAAATTTGTTGGTATCTATCAAGTTGCTGTGATGCATATATTTGTAATAATTGATAAATTGTTATATATATATTAATTTGGCTACTAATGATTAAAATAATTTAGTAATTATGTTAAAAGAGAATAGTTTAAATGAAAAATAAATCATACTGATTATATAATATATTTTGAATTGATGTTAATTATAAAAATAGGTAGAAATGTTAGAAATCTACCACAAAGAATAAACTAAATAAGAAAATGTTACCTAAGGAAGAAATTGCTAATAAACATTGCAGTTAATATGTTTTTCAAAAAGTATCATGTATTATTTTAATAATAGTAATATAAGAGGCAATATTATTTGAAAGCTGTCATGCACTATTTTAATAATTTAACAATTTGTTAGAATTTTTAATATCATTTTTAATGAGTAAAATATATTTGGCATTCCTTACTCAATTTAATTTTTGTTGTTATTATATCATGTGAATTTTACTTATTGCATTTTGATTTGTGAATAAACTTTTTTGCTGATTCATTGATTAGTTAGTAATTGTGTTATTTTTAATTATTAATAATACTGATTTCTTAATGACTTCTTGGTAAGTTTTTATTAGTTAGTTAGTTATTATTTTGTGTGAAAATGCTTATGTGATTCATTAGTTAGTTATTATTTTGTGTGAAAATGCTTATGTGATTCATTAGTTAGTTATTATTTTGGCAATTTTGAGTTGTTCTTACTAATTTTGGATTATGACTATTTACTTGTGTTAATTTGGCTATTTTAATTTAAACGAATTATCTGTGCATTTTATTTTTGTCTTTTTAAGGTGAATGATTTTGTTACTTTAGGATGAAAAATATTTTAATCTATTTTAGAATGTTATTGTATTTAAGGTGCTTTCATATAAACGATTTAATTGTATTTGATTTTGATTTTGAACTTATTTATTTATTGCAATTTATTCTGCAATAGAATTTTGTTGTTTTAATGTGAATGACTTTGTATTTTTGTCATGAAAATAATATTTTAATTTAGTTGAGAACATTATTGTATTTACGTGCTTTAATATAATTTATTTCCTTGTATTTGATTTTCTTTATACTATTTGTATTTCGTTTTGTTATAAGAAATAATTTCATTTCAATATTATTTTGAAATTTATTTAACGTTGTATTTGACGTTGTTAATTATTTGAATTTTTTATGTTTTCTCATCATAGTTTAATTCTTAATATTATATGAATTATTCTGAAATGCATTGATATTTTGAATATTTTTATTTCATTTTCTTATAATAAATAATTTCACTTAAAAAATAAATTTGGATTTAATTAATGTTATATTTTACCTTCTTAAATATTTAATTCTTTTTTATTTTGTCATCATATTATAATTCGTTTAATATAAATCATCTGACTGTATTTGAATTTATTTGTACTATTTTTATTTTGCTTTCTTATAATAAATAGTTTCATTTGTAAATTATTTTGAAACGTATTTAGTATTATATTTTATTTTGTTAAATATATATATATTTTATCATAATATTTGACTTATTAATATTATATTGAGTGTTAATAAATTATTTATTTTATTTTATTAGAAAATAATAAATTATTTTAGCTTATATAAATTTATTATTTTATTTGAGCATATATTTAAATTTTTTCTATGAAGAAGACCGGTTAATGCAAATAAAACGACCCAATTAGAAAAGGCCGAAATGCCTGTGAGGCTCAGCCCTTCGGCAGAAGGAGACAATCCAAATCAAGCTGCCCGAAACGCAGCGTTTTGGTGAAAATGCATGCCCCCATTTTGAAACGCAGCGTTTGAAAGGGCTTTCTGCCAAAACGCATCGTTTTGGCACAAAGCCCTCCTCCGACAGCCCCAAACGCAGCGTTTTGCAACGGTTCCTCCCCCCCCCCCAAACGTAGACTTCATCTTCAACCTCTAGGTCTGATATTCAGCCATTGAAACTTAAGATTTTCTTCCTACCGCGTGCATCCTTTGCACTGCCTTCTCACTCCGGCCACGCATCGCAGCCAATCTCCCTTTCGTCTTCAAGAAAGCTTCAGAAGCCATGTCCCAAACACCCTCACAGCAAACAATAATAGAACAGAAGCAATAATAACAAACAAAATAATCAAAGACGTATATAAAATACTTAAATTGAGAAAACCCAGCAAGAAATAAAATAAATAAAAAAATAAATGAAAGAAACAAGTGCCAAATTATTTCGGCACCCAAAAAGCAAGAACACAGAACGAACAACAATGAAAAAATTGCTAAAACAGAGAGGAGAAATACATGAAGAAGAAGCAAATCCGAAAGAGAAAAAAAAATACGTATTGTAAAAAATTTACCCAAGAATTTAACTTCGGTCCAGAGAAGGAAGAACTTCGACTTCCTTCAGCGTTCGTCTTCGAAGTCGGTTAATGTTTTCTTGGAAAAATGAGAAGCCTGAACGATCTAATCTATATCTCAATATTTTTAAATATATTAACCTTTAACTATCTAATCAAAATTGTAAAAAATCTTTGTCCGACAAAAAAAATCAAAGAAAGGACATTAAAAGAAGAGAATAATAATATATATATTTGACATAAAGAAACGGTCAAAGCATGAAAATAAACTAACATAAATTTTTTTTTCTGACAAAAAAATCAAAGAAAGAACGTTAAAAGAAGAGAATAAATATATATAAAAAAATCAAAGAAAGAACGTTAAAAGAAGAGAATAATAATATATATATATATTTAACATGAAGGAACGGTCAAAGCAGGAAAATAAACTAACGTAAATAATTAAACAATTAAGGGCTAATATTGGAATTGAAAAACGCTGATTTTACTGTTAAAGACTGTTCATCCGTGTAGACACTTATATTATAGTAGTAGGATATATGTATATACATATAATAGTGCAATTCAAGTATTTAAATTATATATGAAAGGATTTAAAATACTAATTCTTTGACTACCTTCATTAAGAGTATGATATGAAACTAACGAATTTAAATAAAGGTTTAAATTATATATTTGACCTCAATTGTCTTAACTTTATATGGACAAGGAGAATAAAATATAAACTCTCGTAATAATTAAGGGGGGAAATTTGTAAAAATTGCATGCTCAAAATGTTTATAAAGTGAATATTTACGTAAGATTGTAATTTCCTCATTTCATTTGCATTTGTATATACGTCTGTATATCGCCAGCCCTTATTGTGTGAGAACTTTGAACAGTTATTCTTTCTCATAAACTTGATTTTAATATTTTTTAGAAACACTTGTTTTAAATATATTTACTTGACTTGACCTACTTATTCTGAGCCGAAAAAATAAAGAAAAATTTATATACAACATTCTCATCTTATTTTGATCATATTACATAGAAAGTGTCATATTTATCGTTATTAAATGATTATTTATTATAATTTATTATTTAATAATGATGAATATGTCACATCTTAATTAGTAAGATCTAAAATAAGTTTAGAATAACATTATTCAAAAAATAAATTAATTTTAACTTTTTTTATTTTCTTATATTTAGAAAAGGAGGATTGTAAACTCTGGACCTCTAATTTAAAAGTCGAGATTTATATCTTTGATAGCCTCAAAATTATAAGAAAACATTAAAAAAAAAAACAAAAACAACAACAACTAACCCCTACTTGAACCGGTCGCGGAGGGATGCATCATGCAACAGGACTTCAACGGCACGCGAATGAGACGGAAATAAGAAGCCGAGGTATAGGCATGAATCAGAAAAGATTTTTTTTTTTTTAATTTTTATAAATTTTTTCCCCTGCAAAGTCACTTTTCTTTTTTAATAAAAAAATGTAAAAAGTAAAGACTGGTTTTGCAAAGAAAAATGATAATTTATCGCCTGAGTTTGACTGCTCAATTTAACAGTTGTGTAATTTAATTTTTAATTTTTTTTTATTTAAAAGATTAGGAAATAATTTTTAGATCTGATTTATTTTTAAAAATGAGATAAGATAAAATGAAATAAAATAAGATAAAAGTTAAAAAATAATAAAATATTATTGTAATATATATTTTTAATATTAGTTTTAGTTTAAAATTTGAAAAAAATATTTTAGAATTTGAAAAAGTTAAATTTTTTATTATATTTTATATGAGAATTTGAAAAAAAAATATAATAATAAGTTTGAAATATATTTTAAATTTTTAGTTTCATTCTTATAAATAAATCGGCCCTTAATGTATAAATATATATTTTATTTTAAAAAAATATTTAAATATATCAACAAATATAAAAGAAAAAGACAAAAAAATAAAGAAGTAATTTTGTACTAGGCGGCATGCCCAGCCCTTTTGCAAAAGAAAATGCTACTTACCCCTAGACCCCGAGTGGGTCTCCTATTTTTTTTTTTTTAAGTTTTTCTTTATGTAAATTTTGTTTAAGTATTTTTAAATAATATTGTGATTTTTTATATTTTTAAAAAATATTTTAAGATATTAAAAAAATTATATAAAATAAATGCAAAGAAAATAAACATGCAACAGTTAAGAGGCGGCAAGACCGACCAATGCATGCATTACATGAAAAAATATAAGAAAATAACTTAACAGGCGGCAAGGCCGACCATATAAGTCATTGACAAGGAAGTAGGAGAAATATTTCATTGTATTAATAGATTTACAAATATACAAAAACTCACAATTTGCAATCTCACAAGGTTCACTCATAAGATTGTCACTCAAGGCTCACAAGATTCTCTCTTGGAGGAGGTACAAGTTCTCTCAATCTGATTTGGGAGTAGAACTGGTTCTGCCTTCAAGTGAAAACTAAACTCTCCTTATATAGACGGAGAAGCTTTACAAAAGACAAGTCCCGATAATCACGGGAGACAAACAAAAGTAAAAGCGGCCGAAAGTAGCCGAAAGTAAAAAGCAAATAGTAAGCGGCCGAAAGTAGCCGAAAGTAAAAAGTAAATAGTAACCACACCACATGATTACTTTTGAAAAAGTAAAGCTGTCGACGCCGAAAGAAGGGCTGACAGGCAATCATCTTGTCTGCACCGAAAGTATCTTGTCTTCTAGTGCTGACTGGCTCAAAGGTGTCGGCAGTGGGGACATCGTGTCTTCATCTGCTGACTGATCTTGACATTGCTGAAAGTAGCGTTGTCTGGTGGCAATAGAGAAGTATTTGTTTTCTCTATCCTCTTCTTCCCGGGCGAACAAGAATGAAGTCTTCTTTTGGAAAACTCTGTCTTCAACTGGGAGGTGAGATAAAAGAACACAGAATTCTTGGTTGGAGAAGAAACCAATAAGACTATGAAATAAGGATATTGACTCATCATGAGACAATATCAAAACAAGTTTATGAAATCGGAATATGGCTCTTGTTTCGATTCCAGTACGATCAAAAGAAAGAAAAACCATTTTAGGAAAATAGTTTTTCTGACATAATTCTGCTTGGTATGCAGAATACAATTTTGAATTTGTCAAAATTAAATATTTTAACAAATTAATCAAATAAGAGATTAATTTTGTCAAGACGAAGGGTAATGACAAGGGAATGGCAATTTCCAGGATGGAATTTGGAATTTTTTCTGTTCCAAGAATTATTCCTGGATCAGTATGACTCTGATCATCTTCCAGTGGGGAAGATGGTTGAATAGTAACTTTCATTTCGAAAGTTACTGATCTATCAACTTCCTGGAGGGAAGTTGATTCTTCTTCAACTTCCAGTGGGGAAGTTGAAATCATGGTAACTTCCAGTGGGGAAGTTACTGCTCTGTCAACTTCCAGTGGGGAAGTTAACTGTCGTTCAACTTCTTGAAAGGAAGTTGAATGACTATCACTGTCAATTTCCTGGAAGGAAATTGACTGTTTATCATCTTCCAGTGGGGAAGATGATTCAATAGTAACTTTCATTTCGAAAGTTACTGATCTATCAACTTCCTGGAGGGAAGTTGATTCTTCTTCAACTTCTAGTGGGGAAGTTGATATCTTGGTAACTTCCAGTGGGGAAGTTACCTGTCGTTCATCTTCCTGAAGGGAAGATGAAAGACTTTCACTGTCAATTTCCTGAAAGGAAATTGACTGTTTATCATCTTCCAGTGGGGAAGATGATTCAATAGTAACTTCCTGGAGGGAAGTTACATCTATCGTAACTTCCAGTGGGGAAGTTACGTCTCTTTCAACTTCCAGTGGGGAAGTTGAAAGGCTCAAGTCAATTTCCTGGAAGGAAATTGACTGTTTATCATCTTCCAGTGGGGAAGATGATACTTTTGTATCTTCCAGTGGGGAAGATACATCAATAGTAACTTCCAGTGGGGAAGTTACTTCTCGATCAAATTCCATAGTTAAGGCATTAACTGTTTTAACTCTGGAATTACAACAATGACCACCACAAGAGCAGTCATGCTCAAATTCATCGGGATCTGATGATTCAGTTTCCGAAAGGCTGAATTCATTTTGATCTGATGAAGATAAAAGATCTGATGGTTCAGACTCTGTGTGATAATTGGAATCACTAGAGCCAAACTCACTTTGATCTAACTCAGAATGATTCAAGGAATCATTAGAGTCATGCTCAAAACTAGACGAATCCGTCTCTGAGTGTTCATAAGAAGCACTCGGGATGTATCCATCTATTTCCTCAGAGGAGGAACGATCAGGAATAAAATATTTTAATAAATCATCCTCAGAGATAACGAAAACACTGGGTTTTTTAGGATTAGGGCATTTAATTCCCTTATGTCCCTTCTTTCCACAGTTATAACATCTCTTCAGGAATGGTTTTTTCAAAGATTTTTTAAAAATTCTTTTATTAAAAGAACTTTTAACGATTTTATCACGGGTTTCAGAAAATCTTTTTTCTCCGTGGAATTTCTCTTTCAAATGCTTCCTTTTGGGAGAAGCATTGAAAAACATTAAAGAATCTACAGATTTATCCAAGGATTTATCTGCAGAAATTTTTGAAATTGAAATAAAATCCTTTCTACTCTTATCAGAGATATTAGTAGAAGGTTTTTGCTTTTCTAGCTGTATTTCAGCTAGCATTTGATCAATTTTTTTCAGGATACTGACAGGCTTTGAATTCTGTCTGTTTTCTGGTAAAGGTTTTTCAAAAACGATTTTCTCAGCAACAGGTTTAGAAAAACTTGCTGAGACTTTTGAAGATTTTGTTTCCAAGGGAAACTCGCCTTTGGCTGTCTTTGATAATGTTTTTAATTCATTTAAAAACTTATCTTTAAAATCAAGATTTTTGAAATCAAAATGATTTTCAAGAAAATCAAAGAATAGAATATGCCTTTGTAGGGCATTTATCAATTCTTTCCATTTGCGTCTAACCCTTTGTTTTTGGGTTTGACTAAAATATTGAGCATAAGCTATATGCTTAGGCTTATTTTCTCGGCTTTTGAAATCATTAACTAATGAAATCATATCAATTTCAAAAGATTTTTCAGAAGATTTGGAAAGCTTCTGAGGCTCAATTTTATTAAAATGATCAACACTTGGTCTTACAAAAGACTTAATATCGATGGGAATAGAAGAAATAGAAGAAGATGGAAGAACTATATCAACACCATGTTGATTCAAAGGATAAAAATCAGACTTGGGGAAGTTTGGCTCAAACTGATGCTCAGAGTGAGACTCAATCTCAAACTCTTCTTCTTCCTCATAATCAGTAATATCAGGTGGTTCACCTGACCCGAAGCTATCTGATGAACTGGATCTATACATCTTGTTCACCTTGACAAGAACTAAAAGACTCGGGTATTTCCTAAGTCTCGGTCTTCTAACTTACACTATTTGCACAGGCAACAAATGCCCAAGACAACAAATGTCTATTCCGGCTTATAGTCCTTTTCAAAACACGATATGCCCACCAACGCCTACACGCCCTTCCTGGCTTAACAGCTAAACGGGGCCTCTTGGTTTTGACACTCGACTTGCGGATATGGGGGGGGTGCAAACAGCATAAAATAAAAGAACAAGAAATAGTGATATCGAGTATCTATAGCAATTATCAAGATAAAAAGGAAACAGAGATACAGTAAAACAGTTAGCAACAGAACCGGAAAATGGCTCTGATACCACTTAAGGATGCGGAAGCAGAAAATAAAAACAGATACAGAGAAATATGAGCAGAGGAACAAAAGAAAGAAAAAGAAGCACAAGGCCAAAGAAAGGAACAGGAGCGAAATGTAAAGAAAATAAACATGCAACAGTTAAGAGGCGGCAAGGCCGACCAATGCATGCATTACATGAAAAGATATAAGAAAATAACTTAACAGGCGGCAAGGCCGACCATATAAGTCATTGACAAGGAAGTAGGAGAAATACTTCATTGTATTAACAGATTTACAAATATACAAAAACTCACAATTTGCAATCTCACAAGGTTCACTTATAAGATTGTCACTCAAGGCTCACAAGATTCTCTCTTGGAGGAGGTATAAGTTCTCTCAATCTGATTTGGGAGTAGAACTGGTTCTGCCTTCAAGTGAAAACTAAACTCTCCTTATATAGACGGTGAGGCTTTACAAAAGACAAGTCCCGATAATCACGGGAGACAAACAAAAGCAAAAGCGGCCGAAAATAGCCGAAAGTAAAAAGTAAATAGTAAGCGACCGAAAGTAGCCGAAAGTAAAAAGTAAATAGTAACCACACCTTTTTAATATCTTAAAATACTTTTTAAAAATATAAAAATATCATAATATTATTTTAAAATACTTAAATAAAAATTATGTAAAAATAATAATATTATAATGGGGACCATTTGTCGGGGTCGCTTTTGCAAAAGGATAAAGACTTCAATTGTACCCCGAGGCCCAAGACAGACGATTACGCGCACTAAACTATAATCCAAACATTTGGAGTAACAAGCGAAAGGGGGAGAAACTGAGAAAGTTGAGAAACTACTCTCTATCTCTCTCTCGGCCATACGAACCGGATCGAAAACCAAAGCTCTTTTTCCCTCTCCCGGTGATCTTCAAGGTATAGCCGTAAGTCTCTCAATTTTCATTTTGTTGCTGGAAAATTATACGAATGAGGGGGGTGAACATGTTGTCACTTTTTATTTTTGCATGTTGTTTTAGCTATCTCAGCAACCAAATAGCGAGTTTAATTTGTGTCAAGACTCTTATATTTATGCACTTTTTGTTTTATGTTGTGGTTTTGATTGTACACTTGGATGTTGTCTCCTGTTTGATCGGTGAGAAACAAGAGGAAGAGAAAGCAAAAAGATCAGGAGTCTTCTGAGTTTCTCTTCTTTTGGGATCACGAGTTATTATTCTATATATACTCGTGCTTATGATTGGCTTTGGAGGGTTTAGTTTATTGTTTTCTTAGAATTTCTGTTTCCTTTTCTCTTTTACAACTTTCCTATGCTTTCTCGTGCTCAAGACTTCGGGCTTGAATAATGGTTTTTGTTTTAATCTGCGGAAATAGGTCTATAAAGAAAGTTCATTTTCGTGAGCATAAATGCTACCTTCTGTTCGGTTGCTGAAAAAAACAGAGGAAGAGGCCGTAGAGCCTCTTATATTAACTGCTACTTTGTTTATCGGAAGTTTCATAACATCAATTGAGTGTTATTTATTTTTTATTTCTTTGCAAACGAATTTTTGAACTCGTCTTATCTATGCTACACTCTTTTGGTTGCTGCGAAAATTCTGTCAAATAAGGGAAAATAAAATTTTTGATTTAACGACTTGTCTCGTTTTTGTTTCCAGGGAATGAAAATAATCAGACTTTGTAAAGTGAAAAGACATCTGAATTAGGTTACTGGTTTCCTACGTTTCAAGTGCTGGTTGCTTGATTTTCTTTTTCCCTATAATCAATTCAGGCTTAACTAAGGCTCAGAGATGAGATAGGGGATAAAATACTGAGAGAGTAGCTAAAGACAGTAAAGAGTACCAAATATAAACTGTAGCATTATTAGATCAAGACACCATAGAAATTTACAAATTTTTTCTTAATTTTGGTTTCAAGAATGTGATATTGCATCAGCGCTCTTTAGGTGTATGAATTGTAACTCCTTTTCTAGGCCAAATTTGCAGATCGAAGTATGGGTCAAGTACTCGGTTGCATTCAAGTGGACCAGTCAAACGTAGTTGTCAGGGAACATTTTGGAAAGTTTGATGATGTGCTTGAGCCAGGGTGTCACTGCTTGCCTTGGTGCCTTGGATACCAGGTTGCTGGTAGCCTCACACTGCGTGTTCAACAACTTGACGTGCGATGCGAGACAAAAACTAAGGTTTAATGAAGCTTTCTTTACTTTTCACTTTCCCGAAATGATGTGTTTTGAATCTCATGCTTTTCATCTTCAGATTTTTTTATTTTTATTGTTTTGTTATAATCTTTGATTAATTTTGAATATACTTCCGTTTGAGAGCATGATATCTTAACATATGAAGTAGTACTTGTGGTTCAAACTTGGAACTGAAGTCAAAATCTCTTTACGATTTGCTTTTTGTATTCAGTTTACATTTCTCTCTCTCATCTTTAATCACACTTCATTATTTCTCGTAAAGAGGAGATATATTATTTAAATTCTTCTACCTCCTAAATTTAAAATGCCTAGTCTGTTTATTGCCAGCGGTTGACCAAGGTAGTATAATATTGTCTTTTCAGGATAATGTCTTTGTCAATGTTGTGGCATCTGTTCAATACCGTGCCATTGCTGAAAAAGCATCTGATGCTTTCTATAGACTCACCAATACCAGGGAACAGATCCAATCCTATGTTTTTGATGGTATGTAAAGCATTGTTTGGTGCTTCAGTCCTTCCAGTTATCGAGTTAAAAAAAATCTGCGATCATGCATAGTTTGTGCTATCAAATTTTTAAGCAATTTGAAGAGATTATTGTTAACATACATGGTTTGAAGAGATTATTCTTGCAGCTAATGTACTTCATTTCTTCAGTTATAAGGGCAAGTGTCCCGAAGTTGAACTTGGATGCTGTCTTTGAGCAGAAGAACGACATAGCGAAAGCTGTGGAAGGGGAGCTGGAGAAGGTAACATAATCTATTTACGCTTAAGAAAAGAAGGCGTGAATTGTCGTAGACAGACAAGGTATATCCAAAACTCACAATTCGGAAACTCTCCTTTGTACTGTACAGGCTATGTCTACTTATGGGTTTGAAATAGTCCAGACCCTTATTGTGGATATAGAGCCAGATGTTCAAGTGAAGAGAGCAATGAACGAGATAAATGCAGGTATTGTTTGTAAATTTTTTATGGGAAGTAGATGGCAGCATAATTATGCTCTTTTTGAAAACTTGTAATTTCTTAATGTGGAGTATGATTTTGCTCATCATGAAAACTTGTACTTTGCTTTTTAATGATAAGATGCTTATGGAATGCATACAAGTTGCAACTCTTTCTTATGCATTTAACTTTTGTTATGCAGCTGCTAGATTGAGGTTGGCAGCAAATGAGAAGGCGGAAGCCGAGAAAATATTGCAGATCAAGAAAGCTGAAGGAGAAGCAGAGTCAAAGTACTTGTCGGGGCTTGGCATAGCTCGACAGCGCCAGGCGATTGTTGATGGCCTGAGGGACAGCGTACTTGCCTTCTCTGACAATGTGCCTGGAACAACTCCTAAAGATGTCATGGACATGGTTTTAGTGACTCAATACTTTGACACGATGAAGGAGATCGGGGCGTCCTCAAAGTCGTCGTCCGTTTTCATCCCACATGGACCTGGTGCAGTGAGAGATGTTGCTACACAAATTCGAGAGGGTCTCCTTCAGGCCAGTTCTGTGGAAAAACCAATATAAACTCTCTGATGGAGTAGGTGATGCGTGTTTGGTATGTAGGTTTTATATTAAACTGCTACTCATGAGCAGATCTTTATTTTCCTTTGTTTGTTTTGGGATCTCTCTTCTTTGATCACATATCAGAGGAAGTGATGGTCTCTGAGTAACTTGATGGCCGAAGGATAGTGTAGTTCCCAATGGGAAATAGGAACTCTCTGTAATTATTCAAATGCGAAGTGATTAGCGTGTGTAATTTTCACCCCGAATGTCTCTCTTGTTATGCTTGAACCAGGGAATATAAATTATAAAGTGAATATTTATGTAAGATTGTATGTAATTTTCTCATGTCATTTGAATTCGTATATTCGTCTACATATCGTCAGCCTTAATAGTGCGGGAACTTTGAACAGTTATTCTGTCTCGTAAACTTGCTTTTAACTTTTCTCACAGAAACGACTTTTTGAGCTAAATAAAAATTTGATTGGGGCCATGAAATTAATTTTCAAGGGATCACTTCGTACAAAATATTTAACATGTAGAAATCTCATAAGCTTTTTTCTTTGAAAAATGATGTGCTGTACGCTGAAGAAAAAAAAAACAATAATAATAGATTCAGTCGTGAAATTGTAAACGGCGTGTAATCGTTTAAAAAAAAAATGAGGTCCACTGTTAAAAAAGTTTAAGCGATTGCATGTTGTTTATAATTCTATAACTGTATGTAGTATTATCCATATGTCTGTGGTGTAGGGTATGCTGGCTGACGTCAAGCACGCCTTTTTTCTTTTGGGGGGAGGGGGGATAATTATGCCACTTGTTTTAAATAGATAGGATCATTTGAATAGTGAAGTGAGATAAAATAATTTTTTGATAAAAATTTAAAATTTAAATAAATTTTTATTTAAAATATAATTATTATTTTGAGATTTAAAAATTTTTAATTAAATTTTAAAAAAATTATAATAAAATAAGAAATTGAGTTGAGTTGAATTGTTTCTCAATCCAAACATGCCTTGCTGCTTGACCTACTCATTCTGAATAAAAAACAAAAAACAAAAAAACCCTAAATCCTGCTTGAACCGAGATTGAAATTTTCCAAACATTAACAAAAATAGTACATCGCAAAAGTGATGCAACATGACTTCAACGACACGCGAATGAGACGGTAAATTAAGGCAAGACGGTTTTTCTTATAATTTTATCAAGTATCTATTGCCAAGTAATTACGTTAGTTGTATTTTATATTATTTTTTCAATTTTTTTTTATTATTAATAATTATAGGAGGGTTATGTATTGACTCTTGGTATAATTTTAACAATTAATCTCGCAATCTTTATCGTCAGAGGGCCCCAAACATAATAGACTCCAGCTATGCTTGAAAGACCAGTAATAATATAATAACATATTAAATAAAATAAAATAAAAAGTGAGAAGGATCGAAATTTGTTGTGCAATTCATTGGAAAAACCTCCCGAAAAACAAAGGACTGATTGATCTTATCTAGCTGTACGAAAAAATAATAATAATAAAGTATTCGCTGGACCGTTCATTGCTGACTATTTCTCATTGGCCACTTATATTTGATTTACGCCGAATATAATTTGGATATATTCGATACCTGTTTTAGAATCAACAAGGGATCAAAATTAAAAAGAAATGTGAAAATATTTATGTAATTATTAATTGTCACATAATTATTTTAAAAAATAAGTGAAATATGAGACTTGTATAAAAAATTAATTTTTTAATAGTAAAATTTACTCTTTTTTTAAATAATTCTATAATATTTATATACTTTATAATTTTACGTGATATTATTTTTTTTTTCTAATTTCTTTTTCACAGGACAATATACCAACAGAACTTGCACTGTCTTTACTTTGTTATTGACAATATTCTTTATTATTTTATTAGAATATTTTTATTAGATTATCTAAAATTATTTTTTTTAAAAATATTTATTATATATTTATTGAAATTTGGCTTTCATTAAACAAAATTTTAGTTTTATTATTTATAAAAATTATTTTTATTTTCTTTTCTCATTTTTATCTTTTTACTTTTAATCAAAATATTTTGATAAATATATAAATTTATATATTTTTTAAAAATAATCTAAAAGAATGCTATTATCTTATCTTTTGGGTCGCTTTCTTTCTCATGGGACCATTGAAATGCCCTTTATCTTATCCAATTGCGCAGCACCTTCAAAAAGTCCGTCCGATATTTTGCTGTATTGGTGGGGGCATTAACGTAATCTTGATTCGTGGGACTCATGCCTGAGGGCCCTCAAGACTGAAGAAGTTTCCTAGCAAGAGCCTTCAACCTTGTTAGGTCTTCTTTCTTTCTTTCTTAATTGTATTTTGTGTTTTCCAAGATGGGTAGATTGAAAAGGACCGAAAATACAACAAATTCTTGGTTATAATTATGTGAGGGTGACAGTTTTTCTGTAAGTTATCCGCAATTCTGCAGAGGACTCAAAAAGGTTTTTTCCCATCCATACATTTCATATTTCAATACACCATCTCGGTGCCTATCTTGCAGCTTTTTGGTATGTTTTTCCATTAATCGAATTCTGCCTATTCAGACACTGATCTTAGTTTCTCTGGTTATCCTGAGTTTTCCAACTTGTTTCTTTACTATTCTTCCATTTCTAATCTCTAACCTGATGAGTTTTACAAAATCCTGCCTCAGATTTAGAAATATTACTTCAATTTATGACATTCCAGCTTTATAAGTATCTACCAGGATTAATACAGATTTCATTGCAGCTTTTCCCCGTCCGATCACTGTTTTTTACATAACTATCTATATATGTTCTTAGAATATTGTGCTTCAATGCCGAATATGAATGGAAAACTCAGAATTGAAAAGGTCAAATCTTTAATGATTTCATCATCAAAGATTCGAGTTGCGACAACTTCTCGATAATATCCTATATTTGAACTGAATTTTTTATTATTAAAGAATTTCATTCTAGTTGTTCTGAAATAATTTGGTGATTCTATAGAAGAAATGCGGGGATATGCTTCTGATGGCAACATGCCATATTGGGTGATAGTCCCACTTATGAGATCAAATCAATACATTCTAAGAAAAAAAATATGAGTATTAATCTCATCGATCTCATTAAGTATCATACCAAATTTCATCAATTGAATTGTTTTTTTTTTTTTTTGAGAAATACAAGACATTTTTAAGTTCACATAATTTCCCTGTAAATTGGACTTTTCATATACAATTTTCCCATAAAGATTGCCCTCCTCTGTTTATGATTTGCATCCAATTGTTGGAAAATTTAGGAGATGCTTAAGCTTAATTCCACAAAAACTCAAGGGTTGACTCTGCTGAGCTTTAATGACCATTTTAGATGGCATAAACGGCAAAGGTCATAACTGGCTCTAAATTTCAGTCGAAGGATGAGTGCAGGAATATGAATTCCTTTCAATTTCCTCTAGCTGTCAGTCATGGGGAATTCTTTCACCATTTTCTTGGATTCTTTTCAGCAAGGAACATATATAAGCTTAAACAATCATGGGGGGCCTATTATGCTGTGTACAAGTCAACCAATCCACAGTTGCCGTAAAGGAAAGCTTTGGAAAGTATAATGATGTACTCCAACCAGGATGCCACTGTGTCCCTTGGATTTTAGGTAGTCGCCTAGCTGGCCGCGTCACACTTCGGTTGCAGCAGTTGGATGTACGATGTGAGACAAAGACAAAGGTTTGCTTCATTCAGAGCAATTCTTTCTTCTCACCCTAAAATACATACATAACGCTTATGTCCTGTTTTACCGGTATGTGACAAATGGGAAAGCCCCATACCATTATGGGGGGAAAAAAGAAAAAGAAAAAGAAAAAGAAAAGGGAAAATGAGGAACAAGCTTAAAAGACCAGTTATCATCTAAATTTATGCTCATTGGATAACAGACATTCGATATCAGAAATTCTTGTTAAAGCAAAAAGGGAAAAAGAGAGAAAAAAAAACCTCTGAAGTATAAGAATGAATGAGCATGAGTACCCATTGCTTCACACGATAAGCTTCTTATGAAGAATATCTTATTAAATTTAAGGATCATATTTAAAGCTTTTTTGTAATGTTTGTCATTCAGGACAATGTATTCGTTACTGTCGTTGCATCCATTCAATACCGTGTTATGGCTGATAAGGCGGGTGATGCTTTCTACAAACTTAGCAATCCAAAAATGCAACTCCAAGCTTATGTATTTGATGGTATGATCCAAAACTCCCAAAAAAAAAAATCTGATAAATATTCATGATGCTAACGTATTTTGATGTCAATTATTGTATTCGATTGTTTAGTAATCAGAGCAAGCGTTCCAAAGCTAAACTTAGATGATGTCTTTGAGCAGAAAAATGATATTGCAAAAGCAGTTGAAGAAGAGCTTGAAAAGGTCAGAATTCAGTCGGAGTGATATTATTATTATTTGAGATTCATTTATCAACTTAATTAACAAATATTTGGTTTAAAATGATTCACAGGCTATGTCTGGGTATGGATATCAGATTGTCCAGACACTCATTGTAGACATAGAACCAGATGAGCGCGTGAAGCGATCCATGAATGAAATTAATGCCGGTATATCTCTATTAACTTTGCTTTTCTCACTTTCTTTTTCTTCCTTTTTTTATGAGAGTAAAGCTTCATTGAAAGGAAGAACAAAATAGAATCCCCCGGTAACTCGCTTAAAATGAAAGGAGATGCTGTCTTATATACCATTTTGAATCATATCGAAATGCAGTCTTATTTGCCATTTTGAAGCATATAAGAAAACAGTTGGCCTCTTAACCAAAACCCAAAAAACCGAAGAGAAGTCCTTTATGATGGTCCTTTTGGTGTTTGTTTGAATGTTTACAGCTGCAAGATTGAGGGTAGCAACTAGCGAGAAAGGAGAAGCCGAGAAAATCGTGCAGATCAAGCGAGCAGAGGGCGAGGCAGAAGCCAAATATCTCTCGGGAGTGGGAATCGCCCGGCAGCGCCAGGCAATTGTGGATGGTCTGAGAGACAGCGTGCTCGGGTTTTCGGTCAATGTGCCTGGAACGACAGCTAAGGATGTGCTGGACATGGTGCTTATCACGCAGTACTTTGATACCATGAAGGAAATTGGAGCTAACTCTAAATCCTCAGCAGTGTTCATTCCACATGGACCAGGTATGGTGAATGATGTGGCCACGCAGATTCGAAATGGGCTGCTTCAGGCATCCTCTCACCACGGACAATTAAATCTCAATTGAATGATGCGCCGAGGGTTATGATGAAGGTGATGTGGTGTAAATTATGATTAAGTGTGCTCTGCCCAGGACTGCTCACCCGTAGTTGGTTTTGAGCATTTTTCTTATTTGTGCTTAACGAACATCAAAAAAGTTAAAACTTATAAACTTGTAATTTGAAGTTCTGGCATGTCAGAACTGCTATGTGGATGAATATTAGAAAATTATGTCCCGCTACAGCCAAGAAATTTACATGATGAGCGACCTTAAAAGTAGACTAGAAACGGAACACCAATCTCCCTAAGAACAGAAAAGACAACGGCTGTAAATAAAAATCCCACCTAGAAGTGGTCTTCACCTATCTATATCTGGGGGACCATATAAAGAAACATAGAAAGACACCCTGCCTCTTAACAACAAAAACTAGGAAAAAATTCTGGTCCCAGACGAATTTGCATAAAATAAGGATCCAATTCCTAACTCCTCAGGTATTGGGAGCTTTACTCACTGCGTGAGAACACAGAAAAATGACAGAATCGACCTATTCCCCCTCTAGGACTTCATTAAGGATTTTAGAACAGTAATTACACTTGACTCTGCAGTACCAAGCCTAATATCCACCCCCAAGGTAACTTGTCCATTACACACTCAAGTCTTGGCATAAATCCCACAACTTGATGGATCCAACCGCAGTTTCGAAAGCAGAGAAACATCCGCACAAGATTGTTGAGTATTAACCCATAATGGGTCAATTAAAACACAAAATCATGCCAAATCTTTGAATCGAATAACTCATCTCTCGCCCCCTTCTTATCAGAAGATTTTCCACTGGAAACCAAAACAACCATTACAAAGAGCCAGGCCTTACCTATGCGTACCTTATAATGCAAGGAAAAGGAAGATTGAGATCTCAATAGTAACTCTGGATGGCCCATTGCCTTATCCCATTAAACGACTACTAATTTGGGCACAAGACACAGCTCACTTAGGAGTCAGAATTCAACTCTTGCAAGGTACCCAGGTAACACCGTAGTGTTATTTTCAGAATCACAGCAGGTAAGTTGGTAACGGATAACTTGGCATCTCCTCTAAAAACAGCCTCAGACCACCTCTCTCCCAGAGATAAATTGATTAAGAAAAAAAAAAAGGGAAACAAGAAAGATACTGAATGCAAGAAGGGCCTTGTCCTTGAATATATATATAATATATATATATATATATATATACACCACCAAGATATGAAAACACAGCCAGAAATACCATTAAGGAAAAAAGAAAATTGCTGAAAATCACCATGAAAAGGATGGAACAAAATCTCAGAAGTCAAAACCTCTTTGATGACAACTATTCATCCCCATTTGGATGAGGAGGCCATTAAATTGTAAAAACTCAAGGAAATTGTAACACATTGGTTTGTGACACCATCTAATAATTATTTTACAATTCAAAGCCACGGAAAGAGAAATTAGAAGTCATAACCATAAACACTCTGTGTCCAAAAAGAGAACTAAACTAAGTTCCTCAAACCTACCTGAAAGCTCCACACCATGTAAGAGCAGAGTACAATCATGGCTTAAGAGCCAAAGCTAGTCCAACCTTGGCACTCTTCTCAATGGCCCTGGTGTCTACCTCTCCAGAAATGGTGAAAAGTGACTTAGGACGCCACTCGTGCTGAATAAGAGCACTGGCCTTGCCAACATTGTTCACCCGAGCCTTCACTGTGGTCAATGGGTCTAATGCATGCTGGGTACCAACAGTGATGGTATTCTCATTGGTTGAGAAGTTATGGGTAACCTCACCACCAACAGCTGTGTTGGTTAGGAGGTTCACTGAATGATAATAGGAGGCACTCAGGGAATCACCTTTGTCATTCCTGTATAATCAATATATGCCTATCATATAATGCCAACCACAAACCATCCTCTCCCAATGCCCACAAAAAAATTCATGACAACAAAAACAAAAATTTATAAACATGTCAGATCTACCCTGAAAAAGAGTTTCATTCATGCTGATATAATGATAGTGCCTATTATGTTGAGCACAAGAAGTATATAATGATAATGCCAATTATGTTGAGCACAAGTTAAAAAGGGGGGAAAGTTCAAATGCTTCTTTTTTCACACTAAAAGAATTACTGCTGATAATAATGTCTTTTTCATAAGTAAAGGTGCTAATAATAATAAAGATGAACATGATAGTGATGATGAAAATGTTGGGCACAAGATGTATGTAAACGTCTATAACACAAGTTAAATCAGGAAAAAAGCCGTACGTTTTTTTTTTCACACACCATTCAAAGAATTACTCACAGGGTCAACGAAGCAATTAAGTCCGCATTGGAGAAGCTCAATCCAGCATTGCATTTTGTGAAATTCCCAGTCTTGCTGTCAAATGATAGATCTGTGCCCAGTGCAACAAGATTAGTTCCTATAACACCGGAGAAGTTAACAATAGGATTTGCAGTCAACCCAACACTGGTGCTTATCCCTGCATAGTCATGCAAATACTGGAGTTCCACCTGTTCCGAAAAAAAAAATAATTCAAACAACAATTTAATGCCTGTTTCCATGATGATAAAGTATCTCAGACGAAAAATTAACATTTGAGAAGTAAGTCAGCAGCAATTAAATACAAATTCATTTTTTGGTTGGTAGATACTAGATATGATCTTGTCATGCAAAAGCTGGATATTACATTGCTCACCTTGCCAGACCTTTGATCAGGAACTCTGAAGCTAACGATTGTCTTGAGACCAGGAGCGGGCTCATCGATTGTTATGGTTGTAAGAAGCTGATCATAATATAAGCTTTTAGTGACAAACTAAACACATTGAAGAAGGGTAAATAAATTTCTTTTGAACATGGGGTTTTTAATTCAATCATTAAAAACCTTGCAATCATATAGGTTATTCGCCTAGGTAAAACAAAATACTTTGGTTATTAAACTGATCAATTGCAATTAGGATTTCAAGCACAATAACTGCAAACTTTACAGCATGCTAAGAACAAGTGTAGGGGAGGATTGCTTGGCCATTTCATTTCTCCAAAGTCATAGATGGAAGTTAGACTTTACCTTCCTATGCAGGGCAAAGTCAACATAAAAACCAGTTGCTAAACTACATGTCTTTTGAATAAGCTATCAATAGCTCTATATACTACAGATACATGGGGAGGACTAACATGTGACTTTCAAAAACTAAGGTCAAATGGTACAATTCAGCATTAGGTTTCTGATGTCAGTACGCGTCCAACCACAAGGCAGGGGAAATCCCAACATGAATATAACAAAGAAAATACCATCAAATAAGAAGCTTGAGCTTACATTGGAGTTTGTATCCACTTTGATGTCAGTTGTGATGTTTTTGTTCTTCAATTGAGTGTTGACATCAGCCAAAAATAGATCTCCTTTCTTTGTTCCTGATGAAGTGATAGCCTGAAGTAGAAAATACAGGTCAGCATCAACACATCATAAGGTATTATTATTTTTATTATTCAGACAAATAGCTTAAAAATGGATGACAAATTATCATCATTCACCAGGTTCGGAGGATCAAGCTCATATGACTGAGCTTCGTACCTATTAATGTGGGAATAATAAACAGCTCTGAATCTCTTTTTCTCTTTTGATAAGTAAGAATTCCTCATTTGTTTTCACAACCCCTCTCAATTCATCTCATCTCATCTAATTCTTATAACTTTTCCAAATTCTCACACAAAATAAAATAAACAATTCAACCTTTTTAAATCTCAAAACAAAATTAATATTAAAAAAAATATATTCTAACAACATTTTATTCAACTTTTAACTTTAATCTCAACTCAACTCAACTCATCTCATCCCATCCGCGAAAACAAACAAGGCACTAGAAAATGATACAAGCTGTTTACTCAGAATCTCGAATTAACCATATGCATATCTCTGTTCCCGTGATTGAAATAAACAAACATAGAGAGAACAATTTGTTAAAGAGAAAAAAATACAAATGTTGATCATAGCTCAGAAGCATGCAAAAAGGTAATGCAAGTTTATATAAATTTCTCCTAAAAACCTACTTTAAAAAAACATCTGCTAAGAAAATCTCAATATGCCGCTATAAATTCAACACCAGCACAATATAAAGCGTACATCTTCGTCCCGAGCTTTCTAGTAAACGTAGTAAGTATATAATCACATGCCAAATCGTACATTCAATAATATGAAGTTGTATAACCCAACTTCTTAATTACAGATCTTCTGAAAGCAAATAACGACTTACAACTCCGGTGGGCGAATAGGTAGTGATGGTGAATTTGTGGTCGCTCTGGTAATCCTTGTAGAGAAGATCTGAAGCCCCCCCACAAAAAAAAAGAAGCAAAATTAAACACCAAAATAAACAACAAAGTCTTAACAAAAATCTTAATATATGCAGAGAAATAACCTCGGGCCCTCTTGCCGATATCAGAGTAGAGACCAGGACCCTTGCCCATGGTTGTGCGAAAATGAAGATCCGAAACTCGACTAAGGGTAAGGAGGATATAGGAGGGATAGCTCTCGCACTCTGAACGGTGGTAGTTTGGGGACTGATATATACAGTGTGAGAAACCCTATTTTCAGCTTAGATTTCATTTTCAGGAGAGACTTAACAGGGGCCGTTGGATCTGTGTAAAATGCTCATTCGGGGATGTCTTAACCACCGATTTTTACGAATTTTTTCTGACTCGAGGCTACAACTGAGGCAATGACGTAAGTGTCAAGGGGGAAACTGTTTAAAGACAATTAAAACATAATTAAAAGATTTTCTTTTTTTAATTTATTTTGTTTTTTACAAAAAAAGGAAATTCAGATAAATTCGTGAATTTTATAAAATTTATGTGAAATCTTACAAATTTTTTTCATGTAATAAGGAGCTAGACAGCTTCAAAGCGAGATATCAGCCGAAGGAAGCGGGAATGCAAGAAGTTTGTTGACACTTGGCATTCAGTAAGCTGAACGTGACATAACAAGTGTCGAACCCATAGATGTTTGGACAGCATTGATGACCTGTGTTACCGACCAGGGCCTTATCAAATAACGATTTCTTCCTTTTTGGTCGTGTGGGCACTTGCCTTTGGCATTGTTTTTAAAGAATTCTAGGTCGGTGTATATGCTGCAGCTGAATCTGGAAGTAATTCATGTGAAGGTGCATTTTTGAGGTAACAAAATATATATATTTCCAGATGAGATAATTCTTTCTTCATAAAATTTATAATCGCATCACGTCATAAGAAACGTGAGAAAATTAAACATTTTGTACTCTATGAGTAAACAAATATATTGTGGATTATAGGACCTCATACTGTATATATCTAAATTTTGAATGTCGTATTAATAAAACTTATCAATTAATAATTTTATAATGAAATATTTCGATATTAATATTATTTCGTATATCATTTTGAAATAATCTATATATAAAAAATTATATATATAAATACATATATAAATTATATTTTAAAATAATAGTCAATATATGAAAAATTATATATAAATATATATATAATTAATCTATTAAAAATTGATGTAAAAAATAGCAAAAATTGAAAAAAAAAATTGAATGACTGAAATCCAATACGGCCGGTACGAGGCTGGTACCGGCTGAAATGTTGACTGACACGGCCGGTACGATCGATATTTTTATCAAAACGATACATCCCTATAATCTGTACCCGAGAACTGGCTGGTACAACATGTTTCGACTGTACAGGTCAGTACAGTATACAATTAACAACAATAGTACATACTAGAGCCATGGTGTCCCACAAAAGGTTGTCTAGAAAAAAAAATTTATAGACATAAAGAGTCATAAAATAAATTTATAAACTAACGTGACTTTATAAAATTCATTAGATCTACTTTATAATAAAAGTAATTTTATAATATGACGAATTAGATCAAATACATCAATTTATAAATTTAATCTTAATTAATACTAACTATTTTCCTAAAAAAGAAACCAAGTTAAGCACCTGCACTATAGCCTCTCTAAATACTTTGCCCCTTACTCCAACGGCAGTTGAAGACACGGCCATTTAAGGCAGGCCCCATTAAGAATTTCATTCCCATGGCTACCACTGCCATTCGTGTTCCACATGCTATTATGCTAACGCGTGATGCCATGAAAAGACCTGTGAAGTGATCCATTTGAAGAAGTTAAACGATTCTTTCAAGGGTACTCGATCTTATCAAAATTTCTATGGTACATAATTCGTACATGTTTACTCATACCTAAGCTGAACATTGCCATTCCAAATCCTCCATTTGAAATTATGATTATTGATTGTTTGAGAATTTCAGGCATTGTGATTCCCCACCTGCAAAATTCTCAACCAAATTGCTCTTCCTGAGATCAATGATATTGTCAACAATCTGTTTCGAGTGGAATCTACGATGTGAATCATGTTTTTTTTTAAGGTCCTGTAGGCTTACTTGTAATGTATGCTTGCCCAAATTAGACCAATTGAAGTTGCATGTGTATTGGGGTTTCTTATGAAGTTCTTCCCCACTGTCAACAGAATGAGCATGGTTTTGGTTTTCTTGCAGTCCTGAATCCTGATTCTCACTTCCTCTTCTTCTTCTTCTTTTGTTTGTGCTTGCTGTGGAATATCTGTCTCTACTTCAATTGCAGCAACCCACTTTTTACTAATGTGAATATATATCAGCAAAAGTGAAAACCAAGATGTATAGCATATGCATTATTTTGTTATGTATTATATTTCATTTGTATTCTGCACAAGATAAACCTGATACATGAACAATATCATGACAATGACTAATTTATAGGCTACTTCATTGTAATAACATTACATAAATTTTTTGATGTTATAAGAGTACTTAACATAAAACCCTTCTTGAAGATTTAACTGCATACATGCAATTGAAGTGGAGAGTTATACTGGAGAGAGGAACTAGAAAAACCTTGAGTACAAAGCGGGCGAATTTAACTAGCTAGCTAGCTAGCTAGTTGAATTCATCCCCATAATGGCTGTCAACAGAGGAAGTCCTAGGATCGAAGTGTTGGGAAGTGTTGACAAAGAGATATCAGTTATGATCCAATTCAAGTCTCCGCGGGAACTGACTCTAGTAACTGCTGTCAATAACAAAGAGGCAAGTAGTTTCTGCAGTAGGTCTGCGAGTATGAGTTTGAGGTTCATTTTGTAGGGGTTGTTGGTAGAGATCACTTGGAATGATAATAGTGGAATCGAGTATTTTGCCACCAACTTGTTTATGCCTGCACATTGATCTGGTGTGAAAAACTTCCACCATTTCACTGAGATGCAGGCTATTATCATTAAAATATATAATGGGACCGTGGCTTCCACAACATGATAAACATCGGCTAGAGAATTCATGATACTGAGTGATTGTAGGATTGAAAAATAAAACAAAAGAAATCTGTTGGAAATGGTTTCTGGGTGATATAGGAAGTTTTATGTGCTCTTGGATGCTTTGCTAAACCATGAAAAGTTAAGGTGAGAAATCCTGTTTTTGCAGAAGCTTCCTCAAAAGTTCATTTATTTGCCAGAAACCCCATTAGTTGTCAATGTTTGTGCTAGGAACCCCATAGTTATTGCCTTTTTATATAGCTTACTTTAAATTGCTGTGTTTGCCTTGAGAAGTATTCTTTAAAGTACTTTTGGCATACATTTCTTTACTGTTTCTGATTGTTAAGTGTCAGCGATGGACACAACTACGAATATAAATGTCAGGGCATATTTGTAATTATGAATTAAAAGGTTGATTCCATATTCATATGCTCTTGTTCTTTAGGTTCAGTGGTGTGGTTCTTTAGGCACAAGAGAAATCTATAGGCTGAGAAGGAGCTGAGATCTTGCCCGTTAGTCTTTAGATTTTTCCATACATGCATTTAGCATTTCTTGTTTAAGCTTCCCTTGTTCTGAACAGGCATGGTGCATACCTCTGTCCTTTCACTAATATTCTTTTAGGATAATATAGCTAAATTCTAATAATCTATGTCTTTCAGTCTGCGTACATGTTGCATATATGTTTGCTAAATGATCTATACTAAATATTTTCTTGGACCATGTTGTCTGACAACAGTTCCTTGTTATGAATAATAGAAGTGCCAATGACCTACACCCTTCCTTGATTATATTGGAAAGTTTATACTGGCATACGTATTTGAACTTAAGATTTCGATGTGTTTCTTTTTCTTTTTTCTTTTTTCTTTTTTCTTTTTCTTTTTTCTTTTTTCTTTTTTTCCCCCTTTTTTGAGGTCTGAAATAACAGGAAGGAATAAAGAGTGAATTGCAAGAGAAGTAATCAAAGACCTGATTTATAACTGGGGTTAGGAAGAGTTTTTGGAGAATTTGGTCAAAAGTGTGAATTGCAAGGGAATTTGCTTTTGGAATGTGAAAGTCTACCCAAGAAGAAATCTCGTGCATTATTTTCTTCAAGCCATCTTCTTTGAGACCAGAAATCCAATCTAATTGATATATTCAATAATGTCAATCATCGGAAAATAAAACATAATGTTTGTAACTGTTACCAAGGATGACAATTCCTCTTAAAAACTGTAGTGCTTTCCTTTCTTACAGCCGACTTCCGACTTCTATGAAGCCGCAGAAGCAACTTGTACAATTATGGGCAAGCGGGGGGCTGGAGCCAGAGGGGAGGTGAAACCACTATGGGTGACAAAGCTACTACAGTTGCTTTAACGGGAGCTGCTGTCGGTATTAGAAATGTCTTCAGTACTTTGATCCATTCCGTGGCGCAAAATTCATCATTGACTAACCAATCATTTGGTTATCTGCCATTTTGAGCTTTGCGCGAAGCTTATTGCATTGTTTGTTTTAACAATGGCCTTCCTTTATTATCTCATTCGTATTCGGATCTCTTGAACAGTGGTGAGATGTGGCCTGGAATAATATGGTAGGATGTTGGTAATTTATAGCACTAATCCTTAAAATATGGGTAAATACATTCAGCAATCTGAGCCACCAGAATCACTATAAGATTGTGGATCCCAAAACTTTGAAGCATGTTCATCTCCAGATTTGACAAGAGGACAAGCAGCATTGGCAAAGTCCCTGAATCGGAGAAGTCCATGTTCTTCACCATAGCTAGCAGTAACAATTTGATACCCTTTTACAGCCAGGCCGGCACAACCAGAGCTTGTACTTGCTTCGTCGGTAGAACAGCAAATCAATGAGTTTGTTTGCGTAAAAGTATCAGTCTCAAAAGCATTAACGTAAGAATCCTCTGGTCCTCCTGTAACTATTTTGTACTGATCCATGTGCAAGAATGTTACTGGTCCTGTGTGGCTCTCCAACTCCGCTATTGGTTCTGGGGTTCGTGTCTCCTGGTTTCTCCTAATATCCCAAAGCATTACGCTGCAGAAATAAGCACCGATTTGAGTAAGTGATGAGGGCAAAAACAATTCACAAGAATGAAGAAATATACTTCTATCTTACCTGCCATTACCACCTGTGCAGATTAATGATTTTGAAGGCATTATGTCGAATGAGTACAAATTCGGCAGATAAACAGCCGCAGTCAAAACCTTCTGCATTGTCCTCAAATCAATTGCAATGACAGAGGAACCAGCAGCAACATAGACCATGGATTCATGGCACTTCATCTTTACAGGAGCGCCAGCAACAGATGTCATGCCCACGCAGCATGATGAACGAACAGAAGATGATGTTGCTGTATCCCAAACCCTCACCTATAAGAAATTCTACTACATTTAGATGAAAAAAACCAACCATTAAATGATTATCGTGAAATCGCTATCAGTTTTGCATTACACAATTCCTTAAATAACCTTGAAAAATGTGGCAAAATTCTTGGTTTTTTATTTTTATTTTTCTGTCTTCTTTAAAAAAAGATCAACATTTTTTGGACTCTCCCACTTTTTCCATCACTTAATTGCAAAACTGAAGACGAAGCTTATTCATCTTCTTCCCCTAAGTTGAGGGTGAGATACCCCCATGTTCCCTGGGGGATCAGTTGACCATCTTACTCAAGTAAACAGAGAGTTCACGCAAATCAAGAAAGAGAAAATGACTCTTCTTTCAGAACAGCCAACATTGAGCCTGAAATTATTATATTTTTTTTCCTTACCAAGCACGAAATTATGATCACAGGTCCATAAAATTATACAAAGATGGTACATGAGCAAGAAATATATATTTCAATGACTATAGTTTTAAATGGCACCTGCTTCCCTATGATAAGGACAGAGAATGACTTGGTGTTGACATGGTGATCAAGAAGGGTTAAATGTCATGTATGTCAGAAGCTATGACATAAATAAGTACTGATTCCATATCTTATCATGCATAATAAAGTAGCTGACCAAATAACACGTCCAATGGCTTTTTGTTACAAGTATTAATGATAACAGTAATAATATGAACTGGAGGTACCTTGGAACTTTTTGAAATGGTCACCAAAAGAGAAGTTTTATGCCTGGAAAAATGATGAAAGCAAGAATAGATCAGTTTAATAACAAGAAATGGTCACCCACAGCATAAAGATTCCATTTTACTTGGACACCACGTGAAGTATCCAAACATTATCAGAAATAAAATATTAAATACAACTGAGATCTACAAGTTTCTAAAAATTGTAAAAAGCAAAACCCAAGCCAATGAACTATAGCTCAAATGGCATCTTCTATCCTTAACGTGTGTCGTTGTGAAATCAAAACCCATTGATTAAATTATTGCATCCCAAGCGTCAGTTCCAAAAAGTGGCAGCCAAAAGTATGTTAAGCCAAAGCAAATTGTTTCTTCATAATCACGTGAAAATGCTCATTTTGACAATTCTTCTATCTATAACTATAATTGCCAATTCTTTTAAATATACAATTGAGCAAGTCGCATAATATTGGTGCACAATATTAAAACCTAAAAGATAATTAGCATCAAATAATAAGTCACATTTATTAAGTTTGAATCATTGAAAACCATACCCAGCAACTGACATTAGCTTTACAGGTTTTTCATGCCCATACAGAGTAGCCTTTAGCGCCTGCTGGCCACGCTTGCCACTAGAGTTAAGGGACCAAAGGCGAACGGTAGCATCTTCACCTCCACTTGCCAATACTTTTCCACCAACCTCACCTAACAATTTATCAGACAAGATAGAGACTGGGCCATTGTGACCTCTAAAACAACGTTGGCAAGAACCCTATAATGAAAGCATGAGATGGATAGATATTGAGGCTCTACAAAAGGTAGTCAATAACTAAAAAAGTTGACAACATTCTCCTCGTACTGCCATTAGAGCTATAATGGCAACAGAAATTACCAATAATATTTGTTTATCCAACTGGTTCATAGCAGTTTATGCAAGATGGAAGATCAAGACTAGAGATTGCAAATATCTATAAATTTGCAAGAGGGGTTTCAAAATATTATGAATTTATGAAGTACCTTCCACCATAGACGAATGGTGTGGTCGCAGCTTGAGGTCACCAAAATATTTTCATCACCCGGTGCATCACTTTTAAATAAAGAAGTTCCATCAAGGGAAAACAATCTGCATATCATATGATATAATTATAAACTAAAGGTCAAGAAGCAAGCAATCTATTTTTTTTTTTATGGACAACATTTTACGTACAAGGACTGAGAAAATCTAATGAGCTTCATAAGATGCATAACATAGATTTAGGCTCCTGTTTTCATCTATGATTTAGCAGAAAACAAAGACAGACACATTATTTGAGACCACATCTATCTTTCATAAGAACTGCTATGAATTAAACTCGTATCAAATTCATAATTCAAGATAAAATTCCTAATTAGAGTTTTGCTTAAAAAACTATAGGCATGGAAGCTCCAAGGATGCAATTGCAGCCTGCTATTTCTAAAAGATATGCAGAGCCAAAAGCATAGTCTTATGAGCCTCCCTTATATGCTCTAAAAGCTTGCCATGGAAAGAAAATACTCCCAAGAAAGGAAGCCACAACTAAATAATAAATTGCTAACAACACAACTTGGTTATTTGTCTTACAAGGAAATGTAAATGGCTTTGTATCTAATAATGGCAGTGATCAATATCTGCAACTGACTCTCAATAAAGCTATGGAAATTTTATTTTATTTTATAAGTAATAAAGCTATAGAGTTTAATCTATCATTGGATAAAATATTAATTCTTTAAAACAAGAAAAACCATGTAAATTCGCACCTCACACAAGTAATTCTTGCATTATGATCACTTCGCATGATGAAAGATTGCTTTCCGCTTAAACAGCTATCGATTTTCATCATTCCTATCATTGAACCCTATTTAGCGGTATCCAAAGCCAATGTCAGCATGGATGTCAGATAATTTGATAAAACTCATTTTGCCACCCCCCCCCCCCCCCCCCCCCCCCCGGCGGGCGGGTCCCTTTTCCTAGCAATAGTCATAAAAAAGAGTAAAATTGGAACAAAGGTAATATTCAATACCTTTTCTTAACAGTAAATAAGAATTTTATTAAAATAAAGTACACTGAAATACTCAATACCTGTGAGAAGACAACATCATTTTTGTCCATTACCATATGGCTGTAAGGTTGCGGGATTGTAATGAAGTCGGCAACAAAGGGATCAACAAACCTGAACTGCTGCAATGCTGTGCGCCTCGCCATGTAAGCTTCCCTCACTTCCAATGTTTGTGAGGAGCTGGAAAGTATCTGTTCAGGCCAAGTGTCCCTAGTGTGACATTAGACATATACAAGAATACGAGATACCCATGAGTTAAATGGAACGAGGGAGGAGAATGGAAAAATAAAAATAAAAAGTTATACACACAGCTGATACACACGATTGATTTATTCCTCTATTTCCATTCCATAAGCCTCTACCAAAATACTTGGTTGCAGGAGACTGTCTAGCATACCGAAGTTCAATATGGTCACTTCATTTCCCTCTCATAATGCGATTCGTAAAGGACACTCATCATTATTGTCTAGCTTGAAGGTGTTGAGCTTTTTTTAGTATGTCCGACTAGTTTATATGAATTTATTGCAGAAAGCATACAGAAGAATTGGGCGAAAAAAGTAGGCGTAGCATATATATATATGTGTGTGTGTGTGTGTGTGTGTGTGTTGTAAAGAGGAGAAGGACCTGAACCAGCGGAGCCAGATGGAGTCAGAAGAGGCGACGCGTTTGAAGTATTTGCAGGACATGGCCAAGTTCGAGAGGTCCTGTAGGTTGAGGTAGCCGGCACAGTGAGCCAGCGAGTCTACGTCCACATCCGTTATCTTTGTCGTCGATTGTGGTCGTGATGGATCTGCCTCCGCCATGTTCTAACGCTCGTTATTCGAAACTGTCCCGAAACCCTAGAAATCGTTACGATTAACTTGGAGGTGGAGGTTTTTGCGGAAAAGTTTTGAAGCCAATTAGGTATTTCTGTTAACTCCTTAAAGATACTGCGATGCTTCTCACAATAACGAGAAGGATCAACGAGAACCGTGGAAATGGTGGAATCTTGAGAAACATGCCCAGATTGGAAACGACGACATGCACAAAGTCGTTTCGTTGACCATAAGATATTTTACCGTTAAATAACTTGAGAGGAATGCTATACTTCATCCTCTCATTCTAATTTTATTTCATCATATAAAAATTTATCATTATTAAATAATAAAGAAATCTAATAAAAAATAATCTTATGGTGTATATATATTATATATATATTAGGGAATGAGCAACGTGCAAAACACGTTAACCTAATTAGTTGAAACAATTTTATGCAAATTAGTAACGTGCATAAATAGAAAAAATAATAAGATTTTTTATAACAAAAAAAAACTAATGTATAATTTAATGCATAGAAACAAAAAGTAAATTTTAGCAAATATTTTTTAATACTAATAGGTTTTTGAAGTACCATGAATATTGCAACACTTGAGATATTGCAACCTGCTACTCTCATGCAATACATACTTAGATTTAACTTGTCATAGCAATCAAACCATGTAAGTTCTATTGATCTATTAGTAACGTAAATAGAAACACTACTTAAAATAGATTTCCACTCATCATGTTTATGAATAACGACTCACATATATCCTCCAAGTGTATCTAGTGATTACTAAACCTTCATATACAAGAGAACACCTCAATTGAAATTAATACTCTCATTTTTAGCATCGACCCACGAATTAGAGAACTTAATTATGCTTTTATGCTTCAAAGTCTTGAGTAAATGAATTTTTGAATATAGACGCTCCAACTCTTCAAAGTTTTGCAATAGATCTATCACCTTAACATGATTCCAAGCTTCTTCAATTCCCTCACATTCATCAAATGTTCGATATCCCACATGTGAAGCAATGAACACACTTTTTAGGGTTTTATCCAATTCTAAATCACTTCTAAAAGGAAATGAATACTGACATGAAAATGAAAATAAATGGGAAAGAAATAATCAAAGAGAAAACAAAAAAGAGAATCACATTTTTCATCTTGATCCTCGAGGATGCATATAAAATATATAAAATGGAAAATATGATATAAAAGAGTTTAATTTGACATAAATATTTCATTGTTTCAATCTACAATTGAAATTATAATGAATCTAAAACTTATCGCATAAGAAATCACAAAATATGGATTAATATTAGTAAATTCCGAACGCAAGACAAATATACATGTGAAGCAAGAGATTATGATATAAACCGCATCACCTCATCGTTAGACTGAGGCCTATTTCCAGTCCTTCGCTTATACTTTGCAACACCTCGTTGTCAGACTGATCATTGCAATCTGGTTGAATTTGTTCTCCTTGTTTCATGATTGTTGGAATACTTATCGTTCCCTTGCTGCTCTCTGTGTGAAAGTGGTTCCATAAACTGCATATGCATGTTTGATGAATTGCTCATTATGGATTGATGTAATGCATTCATCTCAAATTGATACTCATCTTGAGGGGAAGACTTGAACGGGCTTATAGCTCTTTTATCCTGGTTTCGATATGAAAGGCTAAATAACAATATTTAAGTATTTGGCTAAATAATAACGTGTTTCTATTTGTTAGAGTCGCTCTATTTTTGGTATATTAAAACAGAGCAACTCCTTCGATTAAAAGCAAGGAGATTAGAATTAAAAAAAAAAAACGGGGAGATTAATATTTAGAATATACTCAAATAACATTACAATATATATATATATATATATTGAACTGAGAAAGAA
Source organism: Platycarya strobilacea (assembly GCA_036898215.1). Lineage (NCBI taxonomy): Eukaryota > Viridiplantae > Streptophyta > Magnoliopsida > Fagales > Juglandaceae > Platycarya > Platycarya strobilacea. Next base: position 2,389,379 of record CM072552.1, on the reverse strand, counting down.
GACTATATTCACAATGCAACTCCTACATTTTCAATCCCGATCGATTGTATCTCTTGGTTTGTGGTTTTTTTTTTTTAATAGAAGTGGGTTTATTTTAGAGATAGTGGGTTCTGTGTTTTTAGTAGTTGGAGTTGCTTTGTTTTTCAGAGGTTTTCAGATATTACACAATTTCATAGAAATTTAATTGTTATTGTTTCGATTTTCACCGCTTTAACTTTCGAAACAAAACATCTAAGATTTTAAAGTTTCCACCGCTTCAGCTTTCGAAACAAAACTTAGACTTTAAAACTCGCGACTAATGCGAGTCATTGTAGTGTTGTGTTTGCATGAATTGACGGACATGAAAGAGAAAGTGAAAAGATTAAAAGAGCAAAGAAGAGAAAGTGAAAAACCGACTTACTGCTATACGAGAAAATCTAAGCACTTATTAGTGACGGACTTACGCTAACGAACTTATCTTTAGATTACAGTTGAAGATGCAGAGGAATACAGATGGACAGACGGTAACTTTGTCATAAATCTTCTTGCGCGATTAGTGATGTTTTATTTTTGTAAAACAAGGCTATCAATACAGACGAATCTCTGTTAAAAATACAGATTTGAGCTAAACGAAAACTGTTAAACTAAGAATTTCTGTTAGATAGGCTCTTTATATATAGAAAGATATTTTAAATGTTAGCCTACAGATTACTCCAACTTGGTCTAAATCCACATTTAAATATAAGAAATATTTCATCTTATCTCGTCATTACAATTATTATAATTTTTTACAAAATACAATAACCAATTTAAAATTTTCAAATCTCAAAGTCATAATAATATTATAAAATAATATTCTATCAATATGTTATTGAACTTTCAATTTTCATCTCAAAACCACATTGGTCGAAAATATATTCCAATTTCCACCAATCTGATACAAAAGTTCCCCTCTTGATACCCAAAAAAAAAAAAAAACCCATAATCTCACAACTGGTTGAGGCAGGCACGTCTTCGCCAAGCCAAGCCCATATATGCAAACGAACAAATTATTATCACTATTATTACCAACGATGAATTTTTGACTAAAATATGAAGACAACACTGTCATGAACTCTGGACTTCTGGTTCTGAGCCACACATTCAGAAATCCACATCAGGTTCCTTATCTCCTGCTCCCTCAACCTCATGTAGGCGAAGAAAACACCATAATGGAACTGCAGATCCAGGGTATTACATAGTGTGAGAAAAGAAGAGCTTATAATGAGAACAAATAATGAGAATACGGCTGCTCAATTTGCCAAAATACAAACCTGCTGCTCGAAAGCTAAGCAAAGCCTTTTCACCTCCTCTTCGTAGAATGCCTTGTCTAGCATCTGACTCTCTCCATAAGATAATTTTGAGAAAATGGACTGATAAGGAGGATATTTTTCCAAAACACCACGGACCTAAAATGGTAACAAAAATGAGAACTCTGGTCACAAATAGTTACATTAAAAGCCTGTACAAGCCTCACAACAAACGCTTTGAAACTGCCAAAGCTCAAGAAACTGGAAGAACAGAAATAAGCAGCTTTTTTTTCATATATAATTAAAGATCAGGAACAAGCATCTATGTGGGCAGGGATTGACATAATCACTTTAGATACAAACTGGCCAAATTGTCATTGTGATTAATTTTTTTTTATTAGTACGGCCCTGATTAACTTATAATTATTTTGCTACTTCTTACTACAAATTTGCTCAGTCGCCAAAAGAAAAGAAATCAGTAAGCCAGTAACAAATCATTCGATTATACATAAGGCAGACAAATGTTTACTGCATTAAAGGGAAGAAGGTCCTTTTGAGAACTACAGACTGAAATAGCAGAAGCACCATTAATGCCAAATAAAACCTTTCGACATCTCATGATGTAAAGTCATAGCACATCTAAACTGAGGAATGAGGAAATAAATACCTGGTCAATATCCTCACAGACAGCAAGTTCCTCGTGGCCATAGGGGTAACTGCTCATAGTAAGCAAACAGTATCAGAGCAAGCCAGAGAAAAAAAATAGTCAAAGATAACATGGACAATTACATATTAAACATTTAAATTGCAAGAAACTCAAGTAAAAAGCTTACAGTAAACCAAAGTTAGAGTACAATTTTTTGCGATCATCACGGGTAAGCTCGGTCCCAATGCTGCAGAAAAATAAATATTAGAGACAATAGAAGTCTGCGTGTAGTTGTAAGATTGGAATGATCAACCATGCAAAAACTTGAAAGTAAAAAATTCTTTGAAACAAGTTTGTCAACGCCAAAAGCTTCACCATAAAGGTCCATACAAAGAAAAAAAATTATTGTGAAACAGTTGTTTGTTGATAGAGGATTTACCTGTTTATGGTAATATTGACAGCCCTTCTGTCAGCCTCAAAGGAGAGCAGGTCAGACATGATCTCTGCTGTGGCACCACCAAGTTTCTATACCAGAATGTCACATAGAATTAAAGAGACATAGGACATGCAAAAAACCTTCATAAAATGCCTATGAAAAAGAGAAGAAAAAGAAAACTATTAATTTAGCAATATCAATGTTCACCTGGCAAAATCTGTAAAAATCCTCTAGATATGCCTTATAAAGGGTGTTCCTCATTATTTCAATGTTCATGTCATCCAAGTCCTACACAAAGAGGGAGCCAAAAGGAATAAAAACAATGTTCTCCTACAAGCATCAAGCACATCGTTGTCAAACAAAATGATCATTCTACAATACTGATGCTACAGCTACCATCAAGGAGAACTTTTTTTTTATTGGTACCGCTGTCCAGAAAAAGCGTCCCAACTAATCCCGAGGGTGCACAAGCTCTCAGTAAGGAGTTTTCTGCAAGTACACCTCGGGTAATTCGAGGGGAAAATCCCCCAGTCCGATCGGCCTTAGAGATTGTTTGCACCCAAAGATTTTTAAACCTTAGATCTAAGGAGAGCATACCCCCAAGACCAAGACCTTTACCACTTGAGCCAACCACTAAGAGTTAGAACTAACTCACTAATATAAAAATAAAAAAGACGGTGCTAGAGTGACAATGCATGTTTTTTTTTTTTTTTTGATAATTAGAAAGACAGTACATGGTTTTCTACAATTACTCTGAGGACTTAGCCCCGTTTGTTTTGCAAAGTGGGTTCAACTCATTTCATCTCATTCGTACTTTCAACTCATTTCAACCACTCATTTTAAATTTCAATTCATCTCAACCACTCATTTTATTACTATTCATAACTTATCTCATCTGATTTCTAAATCCAAGCGGGCCCTTAATACAATGTGACATTCCTGTCCACATTACTGTGACTGACTGTAGATAATGTCCACCAGCTCAATTCCCTAGCATTACACCCTTCTTTAACAACCAGAAGATCAACATTATCTGGTTGAAGAAAATACGAATACTTGAATAAAAGAGGAACTATTAGTTGATCATTTGGAGCACTAGTGAAGCAGCACAATAATGTAGAATCTCAATAAAGAAGAAAGACCATAAGATGCTTATGAAAGAAGACAGAATGTAAGAGGTGAGTTAAGTAAGGGTTACTAGACTGCACCTCTGATGTGATACACTCAGAGAAGTACGGAGCCAATGGTGTGTCAACAAGAACCAGCCTATAAAGTTCTCGCATATTCTGCGCCACTGCCAGGGTAGCAATGCTGATGACAACAGAGCCAATTAAGAATATATTTCATAATTCATCAATAAGACACTAGAAAAACAGTATTTGGAGGTGAAATCACCTGTCAAACATGCCCAATGGATGGCATTTTTCCAAGAGCTCCTGAACATCTCTCTCATGCAAGGTTCCAGTGACAATCAGGACAACATTGTCTATCATGTGACCGTATCTGGATGAAGCAGCAGAAATGTATTGGTTTCATAAGTTCAAGGCTTCAAGCTATATTTTCCAGTTGTAATCATACCATGTTCGATTAATCTTTTCTTTTGAGTGCTTCAAATAAACATAAGCTGGTAATTCAAACAGAATACCCAAAACAGATATTTTGGTAGTATTTATTCTTCTAAATTAATCCACGACTAGTAGTCGGTTTGTCAACAATGTTTAATCAAATGAACATGAAACTAACGTTAACAAAAAGACGAAGTCCACATACGTTATATACTCTAAGAAGGTTGACAAGGGCTCTGTCGCTTGGCATAACATGTGCTTATAATCATCAACCAGTTTAAGAGTGCATTTCTCTACAATGGTTGTTGTATGCAACGGGGAAGGTTCTGCAAGAAAAAATGTTCAAATTAGCAACCAGCGACTTCACCCAAGTTAAAAAGAAAAGGCACAATTTAATTATGTGCTTCAAAATAGGGAATTCGAAGTCATCCATATTCCATTCAAATTGAAAGGAGATTGATCTGGCATACCTATTAAAGCTATTATATTCATTATGTTAGGTATAACCATGAAAAGAAGAAGAGGAAGACGAGCTATAAAAAAACTCCTGAAGCTTTTCTGACGATATGCCTCTAGGTATTTCAGATACTTATCAGGTTTAAGGGTTACAAATTGAATGGGACAACGAAACAGAGGTTAGGATCCCACAAGATTGGGGAGAGTTTTGGAGGGACAGGACGAAACGCACCGTTCTGGAGATAAGGCCCGTACTCCGTTGCGGAAAGGTGCATCTTGATGTCGTCGAGGGTTTCGCACTGGCAGAGATTGTTGTAATCAGCGGCTGTAAGCAGGCCAGCCCGGTGACCCCTGACGATCGCCTCCAAGTATCCAGCATGAATGTTGAAGGTGAGCGCTTCGAATCCGTACATTTTCCTCCAGAAATTTGCAATGAGAAAACTACAGCGATCTGCAACAAAAGGGTCTTTGGGGGAATTTCGACGAAAGAGCCAGAGGCCTGCTGCTATACTGCCTCGGACCCACGGTACAATTCAGATCGATCGAAGCCAAGTTCTCCGGTTGACGATTAGACCAATAAAATATCGAAGATGGCTCGGATCTTACGGGGCCGTGTAGATGGGATGGATGTGGTCCTTTGGGTTTTAACTCAAACCCGGGCAAGCTTAACGAATCAGAGTCCGAGATTGGCTGGATCTTGGGCTATAGATGTTAAATTTAGGCCTTTTCGGCTTCAACTAGTGGAAGTTGGAACGTACGTCAAGCTTCAAGCTAATGAGAAAATAATGTTTTATAAAAAAAAAAAAAGTATATTTTATTATATAAAAATGTGAAAAAATTCATTTTTTTAATGGATTTTACAGTTTTACAAAAGACTTATATATTTTTATCCCGGTTATATTATTTATTATTTTCGAATCATCCTTTATATTTTTTTTAAAAAAAAAAGTGAGAGATTTTTAAAACTCTCAATTACAACTGAGAGATCAATCACTATCTTCGAATGAGGTCTTTATTAAAGTTTTTCCTTTAAAAGAGGAGAAAATTATAACTTTTCGACTATTTTTTAAATTTTAAATTTTTTTTCTATACAAACAAATACTCCCAACACCAACAAACAACTATACAAACACAAAACATATACAAAACACAACAACAACTCAAAAACATTCGGGTGTGGTGGCACGTGGCTCACACGCATCATTCTAAAAGTAAAAGTTCACAAGTCTCAAGAATTCGGAAGCGTTGAATCCACCTATAGCCGCTCACGACAGGCGAAAAAATGGCAAGGCTGCTCCATTCTTCAAAATCTCCAATCGACTACAAGATTGGTGGTCAGGAAGAATGAAGACGAAGACGAAGTGCATGGTGACCTATGACTGTCAAAGCTACCTTCACCTGCAACACCTGTTTCCAAAAATCAATATTCAAATATGACCTTTAAAAGACAACAAAGATGACCAAAGAAAAGAAGAAAAAAAAAAAAGAGATGGAGTCGTAGCTCCGCCCTCCCCCAACACAGCACATGATAGATTTGATGCCAAAGATTGATTAGCTATACTACCTCATCTATTACTATATATAAAAATCAAATTTTAAATCCTTTTGACACCCAACCCGTAAAATATGATAACTCAACCAAATAGACGTTAAAACATGAAACGAGTGTGACTGGGTAGTGGCCCATCTACAAATAGACGTACACAACTAACGTACATTAATGTTTTAAAACTTAATAGATGTATATTAATGTTACAGTTATGGCATATTAAATTTTTTCTATTATGTAAAATAGATGTAAATTAATTTGAACATTAATGTTGCAGTTACGCCATATTAACTTTTTTCTATTATGTAAAATAGACATACACTAATTTTGAATATAATTTTATAAGGACAAGAATATTTTTTATAAATTAAGTTAAAAGAACTAAATATAATTTTTATAAATATAAAATATGAATATATAATCGTATCGCATACTAATTATATCTATTTTACATTGTTTTAAATTGAACAATTATTTATATATATATATGAATTACATTTTTAATATTTTAAATTGACAACAAAATATTTATTGATAAAGTGAACTCTTTTACATATACATAGTTTCATTTTATACATAAAAAAAATATATTTTTCAATAGTTATGGTAATCATGATTATATAAAATGAATTATTTAAATTTATAAAATTTAATATAAATAACAGTCTGTACATTATGTAAATTATAAACTCGTATATTAATTATAGTAAAATACGAATAAGATGTAAACAACATATATGAATTTAAAGTCAATTCTCTCTTTAAATGCTAAAGTACAACAGTAATAATCACGTTATGATGCTTTAATTACACGCCATATATGAATTATACCACGCGTGTACTACATCATATAAAGTGCGAAGAATTCAAAAGGGTCTAGTGCTTTGTTACTAGTTACAAAAAAAAAAAAATGAGTTTTTATAATTTTTTAATTAAAATTAAAAAATTATTAATAATTAATTTTAATTATAAATAATTATTTGATTAAAATTAATTAATTATAAATAAATAATTTTCTAATAGTGTCTCCACAATGATATTTGAGCTAATTAATATATTGTCCCTATTGAAGACATATTTCGATGGTATTTTATTTTGGGAAAAAGTCTGAAGATCTATTGAATAGAAATACATCGACAGAAACAGGCCACCCTTCACAATCTTTACACAGAAAACAATCACGTCTAATTGCATCAACTGGTCTCTATTATAACTATTCACTTTTGTCTCCAAATTTATATCGATCAAGAGAAGATAAACTATTCAGCATTCAACAATGGCGACTTTAGGTGCGCGATGATGTCAGGCGCAGAAAGAAGTTTTAGCAGAAGCCGTAGGATGACGCACAGAAACCCCAAAAGAAGTGCTCGCCAGCGCCACGGGGATGACACACGCAACCGCACTAACGTAGATACAAGACACACGAATGAGCGAGCCCAGACTCAGTCCAGATTGATCGATCATTCATGAACGTAATTATCGGAAGCACCCGGATAGAATTCAAACACGAGCGCACAACGTGGATAATGTATATCGACCGTTCCACATTTTCCAAGAATTTCTACTTTCTTTACCATTAAAGAACAATTAAAGCGCGGACATTCGAGGCTCCTGGAAAGAGATGGGCCGGGCCGGCACGCAAGGAAGGCGGCTGGTAGCAGCTTTCTACTTCTGGCAATATTTTCTTCGATGTTTGCTTTCTTCAAATCAAATAGACGTGCGTCCGTAGCTAGCTTTACACGATCACACAATGTTTCCAAGTCCACGGCCAACCATTGATCAGGTGCTACGCTAGGCTGCATGATGCAAAATTAAAGCACCAAAACAAAAGAAAATGCACGACGATGATTACTCGCGGATCAACCATTTGGTGCCCCACACGTGTTTGAGGCGGATAATTAATTTTTTTGTTCACTTGGATACGTACTCATTATCTCCTGATCTGATGTAACAGTGAATGAATGGTCATGATGATAATAATGATCACGTTTTCATCAAATATTTTTTTATTTAGATTTTTCATTTTTTTAATATTTAAAAAATATATATTTAAAGTATTATTAAAAAAAATCTTTATCACTGAATAATTTTTTTTTTTTAAAAAGAAGTTATATCGAGATACATCTTCGGGTGATTTTCTTGGATGATTTAGCATTTTAGACGATGTTTTTCATTTTCATTCTTAATTAATATCATTCATTTTCACTTTATTTTGTTTTTTCACTAAAACTATGCGATGAAGTTTTAAACAACTCACTGAAACAGTACTAATTTCACGTGAAAAACATGCCAACAAATTTCACGTGAAATTAAACAGTACTAATTAATTCAAAGATCTAGTCTTAATTAAGGACAATGTCCTTCTTTATAATCTTTATATATAGCTTAATTTCTCAAAAACAAATTTTAATCATCATTTTCTACACTACATATCACATTTTTTTTAATCAAATATTTAATATGAATAATGAATAAAAGAATTTAATTATTTAAAAAATAAAAATGAACTTAAAAAAATAAAATAAAATCATGTGTAATATAGAGGATGATGAATAACAAAGCTCCGTCGGTGGCATTAATTGGAATCAAATTAAACAGTTAACTTGCTAGCTGGCTAGCGTCGTGTTTAATTAATTAATTAATTACTTTAACACATGATAAGTTTTTCACAGTATTTAAATCGTCCTATGGGCTATGATCCCTTATCTTTCTCACGTTTTATGGCTTTTATATCTTTTACGATAAAAACAATTCAATCTAACAAAAGTCGTAGCCTTTTTACATTGCAAAGTTGCAGGGCTAAAGATTCTTATCACGATGATCTCCTTAAGTGCAAGCGTTCAACATCAACAGAGACAAAATTACTCTTAATGAACACTTGGGAATTATTCTCATACATTTTGTGACACCCACCCTAGCTAGCTGCTTCTATGTATCATACGTCTGCGCGCGCATGCATGTGAATATCATCCCGAAAATGAAAAAAAAAAAACATTGATCTTACTGTTTTGTCCCTGGAATTTAACCTAGTTTCTGATTATGTATATAAACACATATATATAATTAGAATAATCAGAAATTCATGCATGCCCATTTTTATATTTAAATGAACTCAGTTTATCTATAAAAAAGAAAAGAAAAAGAAATTCATGCCCATTTATTATTTGTTAACCTCTAGGTATTTTTCTCATAATTAATTAGCACTACAAGAAATAAAGGTTTTTCCAGTGTTTAAAAAATGTTGTAAAAAGTCTTTAAAATATCGGAATTAAACATTTGCGACATTTTTTACGCTGCCACACGTTGGACGCCATTGAAATGCCGTTCTTCCGTTTATGCATCATATTTTGAAAAGCGGTGCATAAGAGGGTTTATTTGCGGCGTTATATAAACGCCGTAAATAGTTAACTAGATGCTGCAAATGACCTATCACAATGGGCTTCGAAAGGCCGTGAAAAGGCATTTGTGGCACTTTAATTGAGTTTTTGCGGCGAATTTAAGTCGCCGCAAATACACTTTTTCAAAAATTAAAAAAATACCCTTCAAACTGTATAGCTTTTATAGCCATTCAATTTCACTAGTATTTTTTTAGACTATATAGCCTAAAACACACAAAAATATCTTACAAAACATTATAAATATATACACTAAGATTACTGACATCATTACACTATCCATCTAAATATAGACATCATTAATTCTTCATGGAATATTATTGAGCCAGCACAATGCAAAAGTACTAGAGACACTAAAATGGTGCTAGAGACACTAATCTATATCAGTGCAGAAGGAATATATATTGTGGTGCATATATTCATCCAGGAACATAACACAACAAAATCAAATTGACATGAAAATCAAAAAGAAAATAGGGAGAAAAACCATAACAGATGACAGTAATATACACCAAATTTTTGGAGGTGATGTGCAAATAATAATACAGCATTTTCCCTGGCCAGATGAAGCCTAAAAGGATCCAAGGCATATAATATACACCAAGTTTAAGCTATATGCATGAAGCAAAATTCTTGCTTAATAGTAGGTGTATAATAGAGACACCTATTTTGGAAAGTGAAAAAAAAAACGATTTTATACGATTTTGACCGTTTCAACCAAAAAGTCTCAAAAATCCAGCCAGCTTTAATCCAAAAAGTTTGACCATTTCAACCAAAAAGTCTCAAAAATCCAACCATCTTACTACCAAAAAAATCCCAAAAGGGATATTCGCAAGCTGCACCAAACCATCCAAAATACTCAACTGCTCTATCAAGTAATCCGACGCATTCTAGAAGTAATAAACCAAAACACTTAAGGAACTTTCAATGAAAAAAACAATCGAAATAAACAAACTACAATGAGGACCAACAGCCCAACCAAGAAGAACTACTATTTGTTTTTGATAAGTAAGAAGATCCACTAATTATATAAATGCAGCAAAGTATTATGATGACCAACTCAGTCAATTCACCAATGTTGATTAAATGAATAAGTACTGATTTTTTATGGAGAATTGAATCCAAGCAATAAAATACAAAGAATAGATATATACCAGCAAAAGATCAGTGTCTAGTTTGCATTGATCAAGCAGGCAAGTCCATTATAGTAAATTAGCAAATCGACCTCAGCAAATTATATTGTCAATAAAGGGATTTTCGTATTTCCCAGCAGCTTTATTAGCTTCACCCGCCCAAAAACGTCATAGAGCTTAAAGTGAGAAGGCACGGACAAGATTAGCATTTTCGCGCCACAAAAACCTGAACAATATTTTTGAAATTGAACCAATGACGTTAAAATTAATTCCTATAGTTTAGCTCAGAGAATCATGTTCTCATCTTCCATGCATGAAGATCAACACCACAGACTCTTTGGAATATAATTGAGACAGAATAAAGAAGAGAAGAGAAAAGATACATGCAATTAAATTGAATGCAATGTTCATTAATATTATTGATCATATGTGCAGAAGGTATATGAAATGACATCAATCCAAATTCAAATTCTATTAAAACACCAATAGTTATCATAACAGCCCATAAAAATGCTGCAAAGTTTTAATCAAATTTATCTTGTGTCAGCATCACAATCCTCCAAAAAAAAATAAATGCTATACAAATCACCTAAACAGGTGTCATATTCTCGAGGAGGACTACGATAATCACTAGGACAATAAGTTCCCCATCTACTTTCGATTGCATTTGCTGCCGTAGTTGCATATAAGTTTATATTTATGGGAAGTAGGCCCTTGTGAATAATTTCGGATTCATGAGCTTCATGTTAAAATACCTTTATTTCTCATATTTATATGGAAAACATTAAGAAATTTTTTCCACCCAAGAAAAAAAAATCATTAGTATTAAATAGGCTACATCATGAATTAATTATAGATCTAGCTAGCCAGGATTTTGAAAAACATATTATATTACCATGCTTTTGTATGTATTTGCAGGATACTTCCTGACCAAAACATTGATAAGATCTTTGGTATAAACATAACTTCCATAAGCCATTTTTAAAACAAATAACGTCAATGATGATCAATCATTGGTGCCAGGCTAAATTAATATTTATTTCAGTCATTATTATATAAATAGAAATTATAAAAAAATTTCTCTTGCAGGATTTTATTTTAAAACCAGGTCAAGCTTATTAAATATTAAAAGAGAAGTATTATTTATTATTAGTTAAAAAAATTTATTATTTTTTTTATCAAATCGTTAATTTATGAAAGTCATCACTTAATTAAAATGTGTAATCTTACTTATAAAAGGTGAAGCAAAATAAACCTAGAAAACAGGTAAATATGCAAAAACACCTCGTTGGTCAACGAACATTCAGACACCTGATAAATACATGTTGCCAACTCTAGAATTTTTGAATCTCTATAATGTTTTAGTCATACAAAAAATAATAATTCAGAAAAACAGGACTAATCTATGTAATAAAATACTATGGCCACCCACATACCATGAGCATGAGAGGCTAAAACAAACAGAAGAAGGCATGTACCAGATAAGAATTTGATATGGATACACAATAAGTTGTAGCTTTCCATCACTCCATATAGAATACCAAAAAGAGACTGAAAAATTCAACTTCAATGCATTAAAATCGATAACCATAATTGAAAATCACGGAGTTAAAAAATTTGGTTATCTTTATATCTACACAAGCACACACTCTATCAAAAGAAACAAAGTGATAGACACTCATTGGGTAAACCTAACATTATGAAGAAAACGGTTTGGTGGGTACCCAGTGGAAGGATCCTGCGAGAGCGAAACTCCTTTGGAAAGCCAAATCTACACTCACTTATAGAAAATCGAAATAGAAAATCAAAATTGAAGGATCACAAGAAATAATCAGCCATCTCTACCAAACTGCTTACCTCCACTGATGTTCCTTTCTCAAACTCTTTCATCCTTGCCTTATCACAATGTGCGTCTTTATTGATCAACCATTCCTGCAATCTAGGATTTGAGAACATTGAACCAAGAAAGAGGTACCCACAAAAATAAAATAGAAGTAACATAATAAAATGAATTTTAGCGTCACTATTACAGACCAATTAGTTAAGAAATCTTACCCTAGGTGGAAGCCAAGATCCCTCGACCCCCTGCCGATGATGCCTTAGCACCTCGACCTGAAACGAAAATTGCTGCTCTACAAACCTTAAGTAAACCCATACAATACGTCGGACCCTCACCTACCTCAGTGATAACTTCTTCCCACACTACAAGAGGTAAATCGAAAATTGAAAATCGAAATGGGAAATCGAAATTTAAGTTTTACAACGTAATTTGTGTGGGAAATGAAAAATCAAAAGGAAAATATATATTAGAGGGGGAAATCGTGGGAAGCAATAGGAGAAATGGAAAGGGGCAACTGCGGTAAATCGAAAATTGAAAATCGAAATGGGAAATCGAAATTTAAGTTTTACAACGTAATTTGTGTGGGAAATGAAAAATCAAAAGGAAAATATATATTAGAGGGGGAAATCGTGGGAAGCAATAGGAGAAATGGAAAGGGGCAACTGCGGATGACCATGGAAGGATCAAACTAAATTGAAATTTATAATGAAGATGAACACTACTGGAACATGACTCGACGCACAAACTCACCACACAATTGTATTTGGGGGACTAGAAAATGGCAAGGAGAATTGGAAGAAGACCTAAAACGTGGGAAGCATCTCAGACGTTATAAAAAGCTGTGTCGAGGGAAGGAGAATACGCAAAACCTAAATCTAAAAGCTATTGCGGCGGCTAAATAAAAACCGCCGTTAAACATACTATTTGCGTTGTAAGGTAATGCCGCAACACATATCAAATTATTGCGGTACCTAAAATCACCGTTAAAAATGACATAAACGTTGCTAAAAATTGCAAATACTGTTCGCGCATTCAAAATGAGGATATGGATGAAATTAGGCAGCGAATGTGTGATAATGCCACAAAAAGCAACCCTTATGAGTAAAAACTTACTACAGCAGTCTAGAAAAAGCTGCAATAAGCCATATTCCTTGTAGTGTAGCTAGGGAAAATGTTTATACTTGCAAATGCATGCATGCTACTATTGTCTGGCCTATATATATATATATGTATATATACTTGTATTCATATTGACCAATCATGGAGTTGCAATATTTATTTAATTTGTATCAGCACCCTTGATCTCTACTTATATATATATATATTTGCCTAGAGGCAACATTACATATAGAATAATGCTCCTCTTAATATTAAGTGAAAATATTTATGTTGCCTAGAGGCAACATTAGAATAAGCTTGATATTACAAATAAACATGGTGGGTCTTTTTCACTATAAAAATTCAGCAATGGAGGTAGTTTTCTGTCTAATTCATGAGAGTCCTAGAGATGGGTTTGATGATTGGGTTGTTTCCTTCCTTGATGAATTCCTGTAATTGTTCACATTTGTAGTATTTTCTTTTTCTTTTTCTTTTTCTTTTTCTTTTTCATATATATAGGAATCTTAATTCAAACTTCTTGTTGAGTATTAAAATTCTATTCCAGTATCTTGATGAAAAATATTGTGTATAGGTGCATTTATATAAATTATCATATATAGTGTGTTTCACAATTTTGATTAGAAGTAAGAAATGATGAGTAGAGGAATGATGTGAACTGAATTTTGTAGGACATTATTTAGATTCTATGTTCATTCGCTGTCAAATTGATGGTATTTTTTTTCTTTAAGAAAAAAAGGAAAAATCAAACGGGCAGTTTTATATTAGAAAATTTTCTATTGTCTATGTATGCTACAAAAGCAGCATACATTTGGAAGGAAATACTAGCCATTGTTGTTGTTGATTATATACTTTGCTTAGTTGGATCGAGTCTTGGATGGCTGGTATTTCGTGGTATTGCTTGGTATGTATGTAATTACGAGGATTTGTTTGCTGTAAGTTTTCTTGAAATTTTTGAAGTATTAATTATATCTGCCTCAATTACATTTGTCTTTGTTTTTGTCAATTTTATGATCTATACACATGAGACAGGTTGTGACACATATTAGGTGATAAAGGGGTATGACACATGCATGCTTGGTGGATTGTATATGTATGACTTGGGATGGATTGTGTAATAAATTTGAAGGTGAGGAAATAGATGAGGACTTGAGTGATGTTGAATTGTTGTGTGCATGAGGAGAATTGGTAATGTATCTTAGTAGTGATCTAATAGTGCGGATTAAATTATAAGGGTTATGGAGATTGAATGCGTAGATTACTATTCCCTATTCCCTTTATCTTTCCTAAATTATTATGTTTGTGTGATTGGATGTGTAGAATGTGTGTGGAAGCTTACAAAGTTAATGATTGTGTTTGATATATATGATAATTGATATGAATAGAATTATATGCCTTGATTATTTTTTGCTTATGATGAACTAAAAAGAAGTTATGCGGTAAATCTTGAAGGAGTTGTAGGTGCTTTCAACATATTTTAGCTTTTTAGTTAGAGTTTGTTTCTTAATAAGGTGGTATACTTTTTTATATTTGCCCCTTTATTACATTTACTTGGTTACAAGTTTATACTTGTTAGAAACTTATGACTCAATATGTGGACTATATTGTTGTTAGAAATATTAATTTTTGTACACTTGTATAATTTAATGTGATGAATGTTAACTTTTTTTATTATATTCTTTATACAGGTTGAAGATGATGGCAAAAGTGTAATTTGAAACTCAAGTATTTATTCAAGATCAAAAGAATAGTTAGATGAGTTTTGCTTTAATAATATTATGTGTCTTTTATATATATATATATATATTTCTTTCTCTATTTCTCCTATTGTAAACTGCATACATGTTTATTTGTGTTAATAAGTAATTAGTTGAATATTAACTAGGATGAGAAACAATATCATTTTTTTTGGATTTTACATTTTTTTTTTTGTATTCTTTTACTATTTACCGCGAATATACCTTGTGGCAAATGCTTTTTCTTTTTGGCCTTAAGAAATCTTTTTCCACCAAATGTTCTCGTGGGAAATAGTATTAAATTCAGTTCCATACGCATGGTGGAATTATTTGCCACGGGTATTTTTACGTTGCTCGTGAATGGTTTGATGGAAAATACTTATTTTTTTCCACAAGTTTAAACCATTGTGAGAAAAAATATATTTTTCTATCAATTTTATGTTACGAACGTTCCACAATATGAATTTGTAGATAAAAAATATTTGCCACGAAAATTATACACTCACCCATCAAATATCTTCGAAAAACCCCACATTTCTTGTAGTATAAAATTGATATGAGGGGTGGTATGCTTCTGAAGTGATTTTTGGTCGCTGCTCATCGATTGAGATCTAGGTGCATGTACTTTCCTAATTTTTCAACTTTGAAAAGATGATAGAACAAATTTAAATGTCTTGAATGATGGGTTGGATAGTCCAATCCGGAATGGTACTGGGTTCTTTTACTGCTTGAATTTTCGTGTTTAAAGAGTCTTCCCCTATCACTAGCTAGCTTTCCAAAACCCTTCAGTTTGGCCTCCTGTAGTCCTACTAACAGTGTTGTAGTTTTCTCCATTGTTGGAATTCTTTCGATCGGTAGGAGATCAGTCAAACAATTAGGACATGTTTGAGACTTCAGATGAAATACAAAATTTTCATTTTATCTAACTTTATATCATTTTATCTTATTCTTAAATATAATTTAAACGTAAATTTTTCAAATTAATCATTATAATTTTTTCAAATTTTTATATAAGATAAAAAAAAAAATATTTCAATTTTTTTAAATTTCTAAATAATAATAATATTATAAAATTATATTTTTATAATATCTTAATTTTATATTATTTTTTATTTAACTTATTCTCTCTCCTTTTACAAAATTCAAAAAATATTCAACTCAAATTATTTTATTATTAATTATAAATTATCTTATTATCATACATAAATTTTTGTCTAATCTCACTCTCCCTACCTACCAGAAAATCATGCATATATAGCGAGCTCTCAAGTGGCGATTAATTAATAGTTTCTCTGCAAGGGTAAAAATTGTGACATGATGATCATGAGATAAAAGGAACAATATTTAAGAGATTTGGGGTTTTAATTTAGGTCCTATTTGGATAATAAATAAAGATAAGATGAGATTAATTGAGATAATAATTTTTTATTTTTATAAAAGTTAAGATAATAATTAAATAAAATATTATTAATTATTATTATTTTATAATTTAAAAAATTGAAGTATTCTTTATTATATTTTATATAGAAATGAAAAAAATTAAAATAATTAATTTAAATCAAATTAAATGAGCGTTGAAATTACTTCTCAATTCAAACTTGCACGACCCAATCAAAAATTAAAGAAGGCTCACATAACCAAAAAGAAATGAAGGCGATCGGGGAGAGAGAGATCACAAGAGAGATCGGAAATAAAAACAAGTCAACAACATGGAATAAAATTAGTCCTGGCTCGATGTCGATTTCCAAAAACTATATATATCTCAAGTCAAACGCATAAACGACGTACACCAAAGTTCGTTTATTTTTTTAATTATTTTTATTTAATTTAATTTTATCTAATTATTATAATTATTTTAAATTCTTATGTAAAATAAAATAAAAAATTTAACTTTTTAAAATTTTAAAAGAAAAATAATATTTTAATATTATTTAAAAAATGAGAAATTTCCAACTCCAAATCTCCATTTAAGAGGTTGGAAGAATAGTACTACATATTAAATTCTTATAGTAGTTTTACATATAGGATCTATTTTATTAAATTTTTAATTAAAATTTGATTCTCAAATTTTGTAATTTCAGCATATTAATAGTTGACACGTTAGTATATATTATTATATAGGTAAAAATTACAAATATAAATAATATTTTTATTTTTAATTTCACTCAATCAAATTGAATTTAAAGTCGAATCCATTGCATTGATTGGTAATTTAAAGTGCTAAAGATAGGTAATTAAAGCAGAAGTATTCTAATGACTAATTATGGGATTTTCAAGGAATATCATAATCCGTGAGGTGATCAGGATCATATCCATGCACGCGGCTTTTGATCCATCAACTGCATGCGTTCATAAATGATCACATGATGCACAATATTCCTTTATATATGCAATGTAAGCGTGTCTTCAATATTACTCAAGGGATTAAAGTTAATTAATTTTGTTAATTTATGTTAAAATGGTTATTATATCGAATTACTAGGATTAATATTTTTAGTTCTAAATTTCAAAAGAGAATGCAAGTTTGGAAATCAATCTCGATCGTCAATTAATTTTATCTTTAAAGAAAAATTGATAATATTTTTAATTAATAATCCTCACTAAGGCAAATTAAGAAAAAAGATTGATGCCTTTACATTTTTGGAGAAGCGTATATGTTATGGTTATGGAAGGAATGAAAATGTACAAAATTTCCAGCAGGTCAGCACTTTAACCTTTCAGGCCAGACTCAGTCATGGGTCAAGTCCGGTGGTTGGTGAGTCTCCTAAATTAGTTCATTTCATTTGTTACGATATTTGAACAATTGGCCTGTCTTATCGAATTAGACTATTTCCTTTTTCCTTCGTAATCATTTAAGCTTAATTATTTAGATTTATTCGGATAATTAATTGACAAGTCTTTAATTTGGATCAATTATTTATTTAATTTTCTTTGGGTTTTTCAAGCATCCGATATTAATCTTTTGATCGGTTTAACCATAAAATCATCCTTGTCCCTCACACACCATTGTTCAATTAAGTAAAGATATACATATTTAATCGGCAAATATTTAATGCATATTTAAAATTACAGTGAGAAATATTATTTTTAATTTAAGACTTACAATTTAAAATTTAATGTAATAAAATCTACTATTAAAAAATTATTTATTAATTATAATCCATATGTTTAAAACACTTTTAAAATTAGTTACAATAATTTTTTAAAAATATAAAGTTATCTGCAAAAATTTTTTGATAAAATTTCTAATTTAATACTTATTAAAAAAAGTTGATTTTTAATTTTTTTAACTGCTAAAACGCTCTTAATAAAGTTATTCAAATATATTATTTTTTGAAAAATACTTTTAATTACTTAAAAATATTTTTAAAATTTTAAAATACAATTTCAAACATGCTCTTAGTCAATTAAGCATATTGTTTTGTTAGATTCGAAAAGATTATGGAATATTATCATCTTTTAGCCCTTTGTCAAGGCTACTGATCATATACCTAGTCAAATTTTGGATATTGTATCTGTTTATACTTCATAGGATGGATGAGAATTTATTCCAATAAATTCAGTTACATCTTAAAAATAATAACTTATCAGTAAAATCTAGCTGTATGGCTAAGGTGTTTAATTCGGAACGGTGTACTGGCTTGATTAATACTAATTAAGATGGAGATTAATGGTTAATACTCCAATTATACTGCTCATTTTGTCTTATTGACACCACCATGCATATATGATGCCAGGTGGTTATTAAAAATTAAAAATAAAAACACAAACATAAAAAAAATAAAAAATAAAATGGAAAGAGAATCTAGAGTTTCAATTTTCATCTTTTTATATTTTTGAACATTATTATTATTTTGAATATATTTTTATATTTTTCAATAAATTATATACAGTATTATGTGGCGGTGAAATTGAGCAGTATAAATGAGACGACATAATGGCAATACTTTTTTGAAAAAATTTAACTAGTAAATTATAACTAGCTACTAAGTACTAAATGGACCAAAAAGAAATTGCTCAAATCAAATTACTTTACTATTAATCTCATATTCTTTCCTTCATGATACATATACTTATATACATATATATATGTATGTGCAAATTATAGAGAAACATAGGCCCCATTTAGATTAAGAAGCGTAGGCATATTGCATAATTGCAAATTTGTCATTTCTAATTAGATAAATACATTGATTACAAAAATATAATATAAAATAAATTTAGAATTTGATTAATTTTTAATTAATTCTTTATAGTTAAAACATGTTACATCAATTAGTGTAATTGAAGATACCAATATTTAAATGAAAAATAACATTTAATTTCTTAGTTATAAATGGTGAAAAACAATTATGTTAAGAAATATAATTACAAAAATATTATAATTGAATGACGAGGCAGATTTGGATAATGTAATGCCGATTTATAGAAAAGAACGATGTGCCAAATAATACATGCTCAAAAGTTTTTTCAACTAAAAGTGAGAACAGTAGTAGAGGGTGTGAAAAATGCATAAAAGAAAAAATCAAGGGCAATAAATAGAGAAGACCAAAGGGAGCGGGTGTGACTGGATAAAAATCCGCTGTTGGAACAGCCCACTGGAAATCCAGGCATGGCCCCTGGTTTTTTCACTCTCTCCCAAAACAACTGTTTTCTCTCCCTTTCAGCTACTCTTCGCTCATGTCCCCTCCCTTTATATTCCGTCCTCAATCCGCACCCACCATCTCCTTCACCTACAGAGATGCCATTTCTCTCATCTTTTTCCTCTTTTGACCTCTCACCTCCCTGTACTGGACTGTCCGGCTAGTACCATACGGTATAATTTATCAATCTGAACCTATCTTTCTCTTTCTTCCCCTGTTTTCTCTGTTTCTGGTTCATTTCTTGATATTTGCTTCTTGGGTCAATACCCAGATACAAACTCGGCGTCTGTAGCAATACCCCGTCTCCTTTGTTTTTGTTTGGCTCAACAGCCGGATCCCAATTTTGCATTTTCTGGACGGTTTGGAGGTGCCCATATTGAGTTCCTTGTGGGAATTCGAGGTTGAATGGGGATTGAGACGACTCGAACTGATCGAAAGGGAAATAAGGAGTTCCGTGAATTACCCAAGGCCACAGACACGACTTCGAAAAGCAAGCCGAGGAAGAGCCGGCGACGTTCGAAGAAGATGTCGCCGGTTCAGAAGCTATTCGAGACTTGCAAGGAAGTGTTTGCCAATAGCGGGACCGGGATTGTGCCATCCACTGAAGATATTGAACGGCTACGAGAGGTTTTGGGTATGTTTTGCTTCTTTATGCACGAAGTTCGTATTGAATTTTGTGTTAAAATATGATCTATTCATCTGGGAGTGCCTGAGGATATTGAAATTTGATTGAAGAACTCTCCGCTGGCTTTTTGATTGGTTTCTAGGTGCAGTTTTGATATAGAAACGAGTTGGGTTGATTATTGTGCGTTTTTCTTCTCATAAACTTACATGTTTTGGGGTTTTGAAGCGGTTGAGGTTTATGATTTTGACTATCAACTCATGAATATGGGAATGTTCTAGTGGTATTTGCTTTATCTAGAGATGTTAGTTCAATGACTCGTGACAAACAATGTAATATCATCCAAGTAGGACATTGATCAATACCTTTTAGGATGTCGGAGATGATGTTTTCCCCCCTTTTGTTTTCGATCGAAACAGCAACAGTAGCTTGTTCAACGGGTCGGCCTTACATGCCCTCCCCAATTAAGGCAGGATTCGATTATTGGAATACTAACGCGAGTTCTAATTGCGCATTACTGACATGAACTCTCTACAAAAGCTGTGCTTTTGCCATTCATATACTTGTTCTTTATTCTTAGTGGTGTGACTTTCAATTATGCAGATATAATGAAACCGGAGGATGTTGGCCTCAGTCCCGAGATGCCGTATTTCCGGACTCAGGTGGCTCGTAGAACCCCGACAATAACATACTTGCACCTCTATATGAGTGACAAATTCTCGGTATGTAAGCTTCTCCGATCCTCTGTGGAGCTTTTGGATCAAAATCAGTTTACCCAGTGAACTTTATTGTAGCCGTGGTTTTCAAATCTTTTTCAATTATTTCAGATGGGGATCTTTTGCTTGCCACCAAATGGTGTTCTTCCTCTTCATAATCATCCCGGCATGACGGTTTTCAGTAAGCTTCTCTTTGGGACAATGCACATCAAATCATATGACTGGGTGGTTGATGCACCTAGTGACACATCCGCCAATGATAATCCTATAGAAAGTAAGTCTTCCCTTCCACATTATCACCAAACTTTTTTCCCAAGATGCTGTATGGTTTCATGTTTCCGTAGACAGTGTATAATATATGATGCAATAATTAGCCTCCTTTAAAAATGAATTGGAAAATTAGTAATATTAGAATGGAATTTACAAAAGAAAGTAAGTCTTCCCTTATTTTCATGATCAAGATAAGATAAGTTTCTTACCAAAAAATGAGAAATACGTGATGAGAGGGTGGGGGAGTTTAACATAACTCTAAAAAATAGTGGATGAGCATAGTTACTAAAACGTCGTTGAGAAATGGTGCTAGCTAATTGGCCGGTCCCCCAGTTAGCTGTCATAGAGGCTATTGTTGGAACTTCCTCATATTTTCCCATACATCTGTTGCAAAAAGATCCCATAGCAGGAATGCGTGCGCAATGAATATGATTGGCAAGGTTTCAATTGATGGTTTCCAAAAGAAGGGGGAGGGGAGGGGGGGTGGGGTTTGGGAAAGAGTGTTAGGATTTGGGGTTGGTATGGGAGAGAGAGATCATTGGGCAGCACATGGCCATGTACGATAGTGAGGGTGGGATAGGATGATTGGGGAAGTGACATGGAGGGGAGCAAGGCCCAACGAGAGAGAGTTGGAAGGCTGGGATCTTGTTGTTTTATTTTTTGGAAGAGTGAAGTGAGCGCCCCCATCGGATGATGAAGGGGTGGGGTTCATGGAAGAAGGATGGAAGGATGGAATGGTGAGACAGTGCGGGTGCTGTGATGTTGTCTAGGGAGGTGTAGATCTAAAACATTAAAGTTATAAGGAACTAATAAAACATTTTAAATGATAGAAGAAAACTGAAAAGGAACTGTGGAGGGGCAGTAGAGAGTAGAGACACTGTGAACAGGCAAATAGACTTATCTGAAACGATTTGACTTTTGTTTTTGTGTTTTTACTTTTGTTTTTGTGTTTTTACTTTTGTTTTTGTGTTTTTATGACTTGTTTAGAAAGAAGTCAATGGGTACTATAAGCCCTTAATTTACTAATGTACCCGGCTGTTAATTTGTTACCGGAATCTCATTTGGAGAGGTTTAATGGATCTGACAATGACTACGGTTATCTGGTTGGATCGGATAATTTCTTACCTTCCAACTAGAATATTGATTTTCAACACTTTCCTTTCTTCCATCCAGAAAGAAATCACAAATTTGACATGATTTTATTACTGCAGTCACATCTCCTGCTGGTCGTTTGGCTAAGGTTAAGGTTGACTCCAACTTTACCGCACCATGCAACGCCTCTATCCTTTACCCAGCTGATGGAGGCAACATGCATTGCTTCACAGCAGTGACAGCATGTGCGGTGCTAGATGTGCTTGGCCCTCCATATTCTAATGAATCTGATCCTGATGGCCGGCATTGCACATACTACCTTGAGTTTCCTTTCACCAGTCTATCAGGTACCGGTCTCGAATTGCTTCTCCATGCCAAAGTTTGGGTACAATTTTCTTTACCACGCCAACGAGGCAATACCGCCTTTGCTGGAAATGCTGACCTTAATTATATGCGTCTCTTTGGCAATTTCAGTTGATGGGGTATCAGTGCCTGAAGAGGAGAGGGAAGGTCATGCATGGCTTCAAGAACTGGCCGATAAACCTGAGAACTTAGAGGTGGTCGGGGCAGACTACAGCGGCCCAAAGATTATGGATAAATGATCCTGCAAAATTGCAAATCTGCATCTCCTTCCACCCATGTTGGCAATTGGCCGAGTTCCAGTCCGTGCGCGCGGCAATACAACCTTTTGTTTCGTTTGTATCTTTTTCTTCTCCTTCAGTTCTTTCTTCCCCCTTTATTTTTTTCTCCTTTCAAATAGGTTTTGTACATACTCAGGACAAAAAAACTACAAAGCGAAGTTAAACGGATATGAGTAGGAAGTCATTGAGTTAATTGTTAGCATCATCGTGATTCTGGGGTCTATTTCCTTGTCTCTGATAAACAACGGCCAGCATCTACCTTCCGCTTTTAGCGGCGCAAAGAGGTTGCGTGCAAGTAAAGCTGCGTCCGATGTTGTTTTTTATGACTTCAGTTCGATGTGGGAATTAATAAGGTCAATTATCTGAGCATGCATATATATATATATATATTGACTGAAATATGCATTAATTTATATTAAAGTATATATTCTATGAATTAAAATATATTATTGCCACATCGCTAGATTATCTTTGAGCCTAAACCTTCTCCACAATTCTTGCCATAAAACTCGATAAGAAAATCAAGAACAGTAGCAGTAAAGGTTTAGAAAGTCTGGGTTGTTTTTATAATGTTGGTCAGACACCCGATCACCCGACATTCGAATCGATGGTATCGTTTTTATATTTTTGAAAAAATGGTCAGACCAGAGTCGAAAGCCCTCTCAATGCTCTCATGATTACCATCGGTTTTCAATCTCGGTGCTTGGAAAGTTGGTCCTCTATGTCTGTATTTGGGCTGAACCTGTATTATTATTATTATTATTATTATTATTATTTAATCTTCTCATCTCTTTTAACCCTCAGCATGTATGAACACGAAAATAAAATTTCATTAGTTGAGATGTAGATAATGAGTTGAGTCAGAATAATTTAAGATGAAAGTTAAAAGTTGAATAAAATATTATTTTTTATAGTATTATTATTTTAGAATTAAAAAAATTAAATTATTTATAATATTTTATGTAAGAATTTTAAAAAATTATAATGATTAGAGTAGAAGAGATGATCTTTTGAGATCAACTCTTTATATTGCCAAACGGGACAAATTAAGAAGTTTGAATAGTGAGTTGAGAGAAAATAAAAGTTGAAAGTTTAATAAAATATTATTTTGAGATTTAAAAATGTTATATTATTTATTATATTTTGTATGAAAATTTAAGAAAGAAATATTATTTACATCCCTATTTGGATGGAGATTGGATGTATAAACCTTTATCAAATGAGAAAAAACATCATTTTAGGAGGGATGTATTTGTAATTTTAAACAAATTTAAAGAGAATTGTGAGTTTTTAAAATATGGGATTTTACGTAATATTATTTTTTAAAAAGGTTATAATGATTAGATGAGATAAATTAGAGGGCTTTTTATTTTACAGTAGGCCAAATATACCTTGAGATGAGTTGGGGGTTCACTTAATTCTTGTATACTAAATTTTGTTTGATCCCAGTACGTTGCACATGATATATTTGGACATGTCAAAGACTTTAATTGACGATAAGAAATAATTGGTCTATACAAAGATTTTTTAAGAGCAAATTTATAAATTGATATGATGATTTCATCATATAGTAAAATACTTTTTATTATAAAATATACTTATTAAATGATATAATTGGACGATATTAAGCATTTTGTTTTATGTTTGGTAATCATGAATCTGATGATGTCTAGACATCATCAAACATGAATCATACATCAGACAAAATATGGAATTCCGGTAACTACTAGGTTTGCCGGTGAACAAATACAAGAATCTGCAGAAAACATTTATTTTAACAAAAAATGGAATAAAAACCCGTTGATATCGATCATTTCATCCCAAACTAAATGCAATATATATTGGAAATGCTAGCTAGCTACTTGCACCATGGATGCATAGCACCAATCTCTTCCCTTCCTTTGGACCCATCCCTCTCATGGCTTTGATATGGCTCTTCGTGTTGATCTTTTCGTTCTGTAATAGGCCGTCCTCTGCGGAGGTGGTAACGGACCTGCCGGGACAGCCCGAAAATGTTTCTTTTAAGCAGTATTCTGGTTATATTACCGTAGATGCTCAGCATGGCCGAGCTCTATTCTATTACTTTGTCGAGGCTGAATCAGCTAACTCATCTTCACTTCCCTTGACCTTGTGGCTCAATGGAGGTTGATATCAGATCGTTATTATATATATATATATATATATATATATATGTATGTATGCATGACACTTCATGACATTCCTAGCTAGCTACTTGATTTGGTTTTTGTCTGCAATTTATGATGCTAGGTCCCGGTTGTTCTTCGCTTGGTTTTGGCGCGTTTATGGAAAACGGTCCCTTCCAACCAGGGGACAATTGACTTCTTGTTAAGAATGAATATTCATGGAACTGGGGTAAATAAATTTTAATGCTTATAAACTGTACAGATAGCTAGTCTTTTTTCTTTTTTTAAGAAAAAATGTTTGCTAAACAGACTGATCCAACAACAAAATACTTGACAGAGTCGAACATGTTGTATGTTGAGTCACCTATTGGGGTTGGATTTTCCTACTCTAATACCAGCTCCGATTACGTGATATGGAGCGATACTCAGACCGGTATGGATTCTATTACCAGCATACAGTATAATATTGTTCTGCAATTTTTGATGTTTTTCAACTTTTCAATCCATAATCACTTCTATTGTTTTGGGTGGCAGCCAAAGATAATTTGAGGTTCATAATAAACTGGCTGGAAGAATTCCCAAACTACAAAGACTCTGAGTTCTTCTTAACCGGTGAAAGCTACGCAGGTAATCAAAATAAGTGAGAAGCTATTTGTAATGATAAATTGCGCAACTGTTGTATAATTATTTTTAAAAAATGAATAAAATATGGAACATATAAAAAAAATTAATTTTTTAATAATATATTTTACTTTTTTTTTAAAATGATTATACGACGATTACTCACTCACTATTGTTTGTAAAATTACTTTGCGGATGATGAACAAATTCAGTTTTGTCAATGTTACTGACATCCTTTTTGCAGGGCACTACATCCCCCAGCTGGTAGCTTTGTTGATGGAGTACAACAGGAATCCCAATATCAAACCCATCAAGCTAAAATCCATTGCTGTAATGAGCAATCACTCGTGACCATCAAGCTAAATGATCACCATTTCAGTTAATAGAAACAATAAGGTTTAATTACTTCTTATAATTTGTTTGTAGCTTGGAAATCCACTCTTGGACATAGACATCAGCGTGCAGGCTGGAGAGTACTTGTGGGCACATGGAGCAATATCTAATGAAACACTGATGCTGGAGAAGACAGTCTGCAATAACTCAAAGTTTCTTCGGGAATACGTCCACGATCAATGGTCTCAAGGATGCAACTATGTGTTTTATATTAGAGTTCCAGACGAAATCGGCAAGGACGTTCCTCTTGATGACCTACTCTCGCCGAAATGTTTGTCATCAATCTTGTTCGACCAATTTAGGATCGCGGGGGAGCATGCAGGGAAAACTCATGCGGCGGTATGCACGGTGGTTTATGATTTTTACTAGAGTAATTCTTTTTTTTTTTTGGATACATTTAGAGAGGGGGTTTTCAAATGCTAGATCATCTCTATTTTAGAGGCTTGGGTTATTCTAATCAGACGACATGTCTTCAATTTTATTAGAGTAATTCTACATATAATCGTTAGATACATAAACATCATTGTGTAATCATTTTGAAAAAAGAGTGACATCCATTATTAAAAACTTAATTTTTCTTATATGGGTCTTATATATGTTTTATTTACTTTTTTTCTAAACGATTATGTAATAATTGTACAATTCACAATTACAAATATCTTTTATATTTTTACTAATACAAAAATTCTATTTGTAGTTTCCATTAAGGGACTGCATGTATAGACCTTTCATTAAAAAGGAAAAAATACTATTATAAAAGAAATATTATTATAACTTTAAAAAGTTTTAAAAATAAAATTGTCTAAATTTATGTGAACAATTCTCAAAATGAAGATGGTATCTAGCATTACTTTTTTGACTAATACAAAAATTCTATGCAGTTATTTTGTGTACTTTTTGCATATTTTATTAATGTGATTAGTTGCATCATTTTTTTTAAAAATAATTATTTTAACCAATCGCATCAATAAAATGTATAAAAGATATGCAAAAGTACCGACTTTTATGTAACATAACTCGTACTAATATAATGACATTGTTAATATGAATCGTGCATGATGACTCTACATTTTGAGTTGTTTATGACGGGAAGATTGATCAATTTGGCTCCTGGAGTACTTCAGTTTGCTAGGAGGATGGGAACTCAAGGTGATCTATGCCTTCAAGGAAGAATATTCAGCTATCTCAACAAGCCTGATGTTCAGAAAGCACTTCACACCAACACAACTCATTTGCCCTTCCATTGGGACTTCTATTTAGGGTCTCTCTCTCTCTCTCTATGATTATTCATATATTAGTTAATTATTATGGGATGTATAATTAATTAATTAATTTGCAGGCCTCTTATATATCAAGAAAATAACACGGACATGAACCTCATACCCCTCGTCTCAGACATTCTAAAGGCGGGCATTCCCATCATGCTTTACAGGTTCAGTAACAAAAGCCACTTTCTTTTCCTTTGAATTTCTGTTGACATCCAGATTAATTTGGAAGTCGAATGGTGAAAAGTATAATTGACACCCAAAAAACTTCTAACATTTTCATCAAACAGTGGTGACCAAGATTCGAAAATCCCTCTCACTCAAACAAGAATAATTGCCAACAATCTGGCCAAGGATTTGAATCTAGTCCCTTTCACAAAGTACGATCCTTGGTATGACAATAAGCAGGTACCTACGCAAGCATAGGATTCTCTCAAACTTTTTCAATCCTTCCTGGGGACTATGGGTCTATTTATTTGGGCCCTGTTGAGCCGGATTGCAGGAGGATTGGTTAAGTTTATGGGCCATGGCTGTGGTAATGGATCATTGTGGAAATTGAATGGGTAAAATGGGCATTGCAGGTGGGAGGATGGTTGCAATCATTTTGTGGGTTAAAGGACGAGAAGAACGTGACGCATCTCACAAATGCAACAGTCAGGGGTGCAGCCCATGAGGTCCCCTTCACATCTCC
This sequence comes from Platycarya strobilacea, assembly GCA_036898215.1. Taxonomy (NCBI): domain Eukaryota; kingdom Viridiplantae; phylum Streptophyta; class Magnoliopsida; order Fagales; family Juglandaceae; genus Platycarya; species Platycarya strobilacea. Next base: position 2,361,141 of record CM072552.1, on the reverse strand, counting down.
TTCACAAGCCCTCACTCTCTTTCTTTCTTTTCTAAATGGAGTCCCTCTTCCCAGGCCCAGGGAATGATCTTTGGGCTAAATATTGTTGAAACCCACTCTCAAATGGTCTTGTATTGTTCTAATGGCAATCTAATCACCATTTAATATATTATATCGTTTGTTTTTTCTTTCCCCATTTTATCATTCATGTGTTATTGATTCTGGTTATGCTTGAAGCTTCTAAAACTTGCAATACAGTTTGGAGCAAATTGTTGGCGAAAAGCTTGGTATCTTTTTCATATATTATATGATTGTGATTTGTAAAAATTCAAACTAACAAGACTTATTGAATGCTTGATACATAGCCTTCTAGGATTGGTTATAGTCAAAGGAAAAGGGTAAGCCCAGGTTTCCTTCAAATCATGATCAAAGCTCAAGCAAAAAGAGAAGAGCATGTGTGGCTTAAAGCTTAGACTTTGACCCTTACATATTTATTTACTTATTTATTAATTTATTTATTTTGTGGCAACTTAATTGGATTGGATAAAGAGATTCATTTAACCTCATCTCAATATCCAAACACCATAAATATAAACATTTTTCAATTTCAAGTCTTCAATATTTTTGTCTAACCATTATCTAATTATTACAAATTCTTCAAACTTATAAACTGTTAAAGAAAGATACCCAAGTTACAGGTTGTTCAAGCCTAAACTGCAAGTAGTTCTCCAATGTACAGATAGCATAAGCATTTCATTATTTGTTTCATTTTTTGTAGTCTTTTTACCCTTTTTGTAATTATTTGCAGATGGCATAGCTTCATTGTAATGGTACGGTTAGGTTTGTTATTTTGCTTTTCATATATATATATATAAATATATATATATATATATCTCTTAGGGTTTTCATTTGAGTTTGCGATGTATCAAACCAAAGGAATATACAAGGGTTTTTCATCTCCATTGAAACAACCATGTTCTTCCTCCCATTTTATCTTAAGTCTATTACATTGTATCTAGAGCCTTCGAGAGCTAACATCAATGGAAAATTTAGAACCACCCCCTTTCACTTCACCCCATTCTCTTTTTTCTCATCCCGAACCCAATATTCTGTTCCGATACCTCAACCTCTCCGAACCAACCAACCCCTTTTTCTAGATATGGCAATAGCCATGCACTGTGCACTTCGAGTAAAGAACAAGCTCGGTTTCATCAACGACACCCTCCTTTCACCCAAAGATCCCGATGACACTCTAATGGAAACTTTGGGAGCGATGCAATGATAAAGTTGTCTCTTGGTTTCAAAACTCCATTAGCCTTTCCCTCCAATCCAGCGTTATTTTTGTAGATGATGCTCGGGACATTTGAGTTGACCTCTGGGAGCAATTTTCTTAACAAAGTGGCCCAAGGATTTTCCAGGTCAAGAAATCTTTGGCTTTGCTTCTCCAAGACTCTGATCTGGTGAGTATCTACTATGGTGAGTTGAAAAGTTTATGGTTTGAACTTTTAATACATGACCCCTTACCTATTTGTACATGTGGCTCAATGACAGATATGTTGGATCAATACCAGAGTGATTGTATTCTTTAGTTCCTCATGGGTCTGAATGAATCATACATTCCCATCCGTGACCAAATAATGCTTATGGACCCTTTATCCCCAATTTCCAAAGTGTTTTCTCTCATCCAACAGCAAGAGAAACATCATCAACTTCTTTCACCCTAACCTACCTCCGAGTCCATGGCTTTAGCCGTGAAGAAAACATACTCTCATTCCAAACCATATCTCAAAATTCCATCATCTTCCAAAAGAGATAGACCCTATTGCACTCATTGCAAAATTGTGGGTCATTCTCTTGAAATATCCTTTAAACGAGGTAATGTCGAGCTTCATTGGCCACACTATAGAAATATGTTATAAGCTGAATGGATACTCCCAGGCCATAAGTTTCACAACAAGTCGCTACAATCCCCTGGTTCTTTTGCTAACCAAACTACTTTTTCCCTTGCCTCTGACCTTGAGGAAGTCAATGATGACAAAGTTAGCTTGACTAAGCTTCAGTATTAGCATCTAATAGCATTGCTTCAACCAAAGGATCAAGCTCTTGTCGCCACTGCCTTGCACTCGACATCCTCATTCAATCCGTCCATCCATTCAACTCATTCTCACAAGATGCTTGGTATAATTTCTTGTTTCTCCACACATAAACACATATCACCTAATTCTTCGAATTCCACTTGGATACTGAATACTGGATACTGGTGCTATAGACCCCATGGTCTACAACATCTCTTTTTTTACCACCATCACAACAACAATTAACTACTCAGTTAACCTCCCAAATGATACCTTTGCATTGGTTACTCATATTGGTAACATTCAACTTACAAATACCCTTATTTTGAGGGATGTTTTATGCGTCACTTCTTCCAAATTTAATTTAATTTCAACAAATAAATTAACATTTTCCCTATATTGTTGCTTACTTTTTTTTTTCTCAACTTGCCTTTTCATTTAGGACTTACACTCTTGGACAACAATTGAGAAGGTTGATCTTAAGCATGACTTCTACCATCTACACTACACAAAAGTTTCACCTTTAAATTTAGTTAATTCCATTTCAGCACACTAACACAAACACGCACAACACACCTTTACCTTTACCTTTACATTTTTTTGGCTTCAGTTACAAATAGGACAGACAATTTGGACCCATAACGTTGTCGCCTAGATCATTTATCTCTTTTTAGACTTAGGTTGGTCTCTGACCCTCTTGTAAGGAATCAAATTTCTTCTATTAATGAAAAGCCTTGCAACATTTGCCCTTTAGCAAAGTTCCATCAATTATCTTTTTTTTTTTTTTGAAAGTTCTCATGTATCTTCTCAAATATTTGAATTAATTCATTGTGACTTATGGGGTCCATGTTCAATTGTGGCTCATGATGGTTCTACATATTTTTTGACCTTTGTAGATGATTTCTCAAGAACTACGTGGCTTTCCCTCCTTGCAAATAAATCCGAGCCCAGAACATGCATTAAATTTTTTTACAATATTGTTGAAACTCAGTTCAAGTAAAATAAAAAATTTTAAGAAGTGACAATGGGCTTGAGTTCAATATGGAAAGTTTTTTCATCAAAAAGGCATTTTCCATCATAAAAGTTGTATTGAAACCTTTCAACAAAATAGAATTGTTGGAAGAAAATACCAATACTTAATGTGTCTCGGGCCATTCTTTTTGAAGTTGGTATGCCTCTAAAATTCTAGAATGAATCAGTTTTGATTGGCACATATATCATTAACAGAACCCTCACACCTCTCTTGAATAATTTAACCCTTTATGAGCTATTTTTTAAACAAAAACCTCTTTATGCTCATATGAAAATCTTCGTTTCTTTATGCTATGTTGCAACTCTTTCCAATAACAGGAAAAAAATTTGATCCTAGGTCTCGTAGATGTGTTTTCCTTGGTTATTCTTTTAGAACAAAAATATATAAACTTTTAGACCTAGACAATAACAATATTTTCATTTCTAGGGATGTTATTTTTCATGAATTAATATTCTCATTCCACACAAACAACCCATTTCCCCACAAGCTTTCCAACATTTCACCCTTACCTATTTTTTCATCTCCCTTACTTTCGCCATCCCTTAACTTACCTAACCAACCATCCCCAATTCAGACATCACTAGATATCCTCCATCCCGACACAACTAGCAGCATAACATCCCCTGTCACTTTAGTCTCAAATACAACCAGCCCTAATACACCCATTTCCACCTCCATTTCTCTTCAAACCGAATCAAGCTCCTATGGACAAGCTACCAAAGATTTGGGTTGGTGCAAAGCTATGAATGATGAACTTGAAGCATTGGAAAACAACTAAACTTACACTGATTTACCAAAAGAATTATATGTAAGTATGTTTATAAAGTTAAATTCAAGTTTGATGGTTCACTAGAAAGACTTAAAACTCGTTTGGTAGCTAAAGGCTACACACAATAAGAGGGAATAGATTACATTGACACATTTTTTCCTATTGCCAAAGTTGTTACTGTAAGATGTTTATTTAGCATTGCTGCCATTAATAGTTGGCTCTTAAATCACTTCGATGTAGATAATGGTTTCCTACATAGTGATTTACATGATGAGATTTATGTGAAGAAACCCCCGAGTATACAAAAGATACCCCCACTCAAGTTTGTTGGTTGCTTAAGAGTTTTTATGGCCTTGAATAAGCCTCTAGGCAATGAAACTTCAAATTGTAATCTTCTCTTCAAGAGTTTGGTTTTACTCAATCCAAATCTGATTATAGCTTATTTACCATGCAAGTTGGGGTCTCTTTCACTACCATCTTAGTTTATGTGGATGATATAATGGAATTCTATTGATTCTTTAAAAACTTTTCTCAATAACAAGTTTAAGATCAAAGACCTTGGTTACCTTCGTTATTTTTTAGGTTTAGAAATTGCTAAGTCTACTAAAGGTCTCCACATATGCCAAAGAAAATATGCATTTAGACATTCTGACTAAGAGCATTAGCATTGGATACACTAAATGATTCTTCAAAATTTGAAGGAAAGTACAACTTTGATGGATCCATCAAACTTCTAAGGCTATAACTCCACATTGGATTTATTATTAAATCCATCAAAATAATAATATGACAATATTTTTTTAATAAAAATATATTTAAGTATATTTTTATATTTTGTAATTACACTAACCACATATATATTAATAATATAATCTGATACTTAAATAATTATTTTTTAACCAAATAAGAAAATAAGAAAAAAAATAAGGAAAATAAAGTAGGAGAATAAAATATATTAAAATATGTGTTTAGAGTGTGAATAGTAGTTCCTCAAATAAAAAATTTACTATAACTCAAAATTACACATTAAGAAATTTGATAGATCCAATGTGGAGATTTTTTAGCAAAAATAATCAAATTTATGTTTGATGGATCATTTGATGGATCTAATACTAATGCTCTAACTCTGGTATGCTTGGAAGCAAGCTACTTAAACTTCCAAAGTATCAAAATTATAAAATCAACAAGATTGAAGGCATAATCCTCTCGGATCCCATTATATTTAGGAGACTTATTGGAAGGTTGTTATATCTCACAATCACAAGGCCCGATATTTGTTTTGCTGTCCAGTTATTAAGTTAGTTCATGGATAAACTCATTTCCACTTATTTGGTAGCTGCTTATAAGATATTGAGATATGTTAAGTTAGCCCTTGGTCAAGACATTTTATTATTTTCTTCTTTTCAACTTCAGCTTATAGTTTTTTGTGACTCAGATTGGACTTCTTGTCCAAATTCACGTTGATCCATCATAGATTACTGTGTCTTGCTAAGTGATTTTTTGAAATAGAAGAAACAAAATGTTGTATCACGTTCCTCAACTGAAGCCGAATACAAGTCCATGGCTGCTACTTACTCAGATTTAACATAGTTTTGATATGTCCTCAAAGATCTTAATATTTCTCATCCTTAAGTTGTTTTCCTCTTTTGTGACAATTAAGCCACCCTTTATATTGCAGTTAATCCGATTTTTCATGAAATAATTAAGCATATTGAACTTGATTGTCACTTGATCAGAGATAAAATACAAGAAAGCAGCATTACTACAACTCACATCTCATCTCAAACACAATTAGCTGATACATTTACTAAGTCTCTTTCTTCTTACCTCTTGTGTTCACATTTATCTAAGATAGGAATAATTAACCTTTATTCTCCATTTTAAGGGGGGATGTTAAAAGAAGAAACTCAAGCTACAGGTTGTTCAAGCCAAAACTACAAGTAGTTCTCCAATGTAATTATTTGTTTCATTCTTTATAGTCTTTTTACTATTTTGTAATTATTTACAAATAGCATAGCTTCATTGTAATGGTACGGTTAGGTTTGTTATTCCGGTTTTCATATATATATATATATATGAAAACCGGAATAACAAACCTAACCGTACCATTACAATGAAGCTATGCTATTTGTAAATAATTACAAAATAGTAAAAAGACTATAAAGAATGAAACAAATATATATATAAATATATATATATATATCTTAGGGTTTTCATTTGGGTTTGCGATATATTAAACAATGGAATATACAAAGGTTTTTCGCCTCCATTGAAACAACTTTGTTTACTACAAGAAAAATAGATATTTGTGACATTTTAATTGTAATTAGAAAGATTATTTGCGATTAAAACAGACTATTTTAATCTTGATCATAAATAGTCTTTCTGATTATAATTAAAATATCATAAATATCTATTTTTCTTATAGTGATTCTTCTTCCCATTTCATCTTCATTTTGTTACACAAAAAAATGTAAAAAATAATATTTTAACCGTATAATATTTTTATTCAACCTCTCTCTTTCATTTTTTAAAACTTTATAAAATATTTAAGCCCAAATTATTTGACTACTTTTCACAAACTATCATAATTATTCCACCAAGCCAACCATATTTCTGATTTTCCCACCCATGTGTTACTTATAATATACATTATATATAACCCGTTCACACTTCATTAATCAACATGGAATTGATTATCAAGAAATTGTCTTTGTGGATTTTATGTGATCATTTAGTTTTCTCTCCTTAATAATTTTTCGAATCATTATTGATCATTGACATGATCAAGGGAAAAGTACTGCTTGATCTTTTTAATTTGAAGTACTTCGATGAATTGACCAGTAGTTGGTGGACTGCTAAAATTTGATTAGATCAAAAGTTCCATGAATCGGGCTGATTTGAGATAACGTGGAGGCTAAGGCATTTAAATTTCATCCAAGTAGATCAGCAAGAACCATTGGAAAATGAAATATTGTTGTTGTCACTGACGTCATGCCCTGTCAAAAACCAAAAGTATTGATCTATATCCATTTGCAAGTTCTCTTATTTTTCATGTTCATTAATCGATATTAATTCTTATTTAATATATACAATTGTCTCGTTTAAATTTATAAGTAAGTTGAGTTTATCTCAACTCATTTTTATTTTATTATTATATTTTTATAATTTTTTCATATAAAATATAAATTCTTATACACATTTTTAAAATCTCAATATACATTTTTCAAATTCTAATACACTTTTTTCAAATTTCAAACAATAATAATATTAAAAAATAAATTAAACTCATTTCAACTCATCTTATTTTTAAATTCAAACGAAGTCAATGCCGTGTTTCAAATTTTAGGTAGAGACTAGTATTTGAGGTTTAACTAATTGAGTCCCTATTTAATATTAACAGCCAAAAAATTACATTTGTTAACATTAATCTCCGAATTAGACCAAAAACCAATTATATAGTCAATGCATGCGCAGTTGGGTCATTTCTCATGTGTTTGATTTGAAAAATATGTTACCCCTATTGGCTAATAGCTAGCTAGTTTCTTACTTTAATTTTGTCTACAACAGAAAACTGGAATTCAAACGCCACGAGCTGATGACAATCATGCAGTACGGACCTACGGTCGATGTCCAAAGCCAAGTATCCATCAAGCTTTACATGTTTATGATGGTTGGTAGTCTGTTCATCCAGATCAGATTATATTTAATTCAATTTAATTTTTTTTTTAATATTTTTAATTTTTTTTAAAAAAAAATTAAAAAAATTTTAAATTCAAATTTCAGATTTTCAAATCTAAAATTCGAATAAACACTCCTAATAGTTTGAAGTAACCTAATAATTACGTAAAGATGCATGAACCAAAAAGAACTCTTGTTTATTTCCATATATATATATATATATATATTGTATGTGGCCGCTGATATCAATATTCCATCAACTTCTTAATTCAGGACTTGGGTCTATTTCTTGCCAGCTTGATCTCTGGCCTAGCTAGCTCTTTCCCTTTTTCCATTAATCCTAATTTAATAATAAAACAAAGGGCAAGTTCTAATCTACCTCCAAATTATGCCATATGAAACCCAAATCTCATTCGAATTATATTATAAATAATTTCAATGATCTCATTCAGTATGAAAACAATCATGACTTTCATATATACTCTGACGCAATCGTACGTGGACCATCAAATATATATATATATATATATATTTGCATGCGCATGCCCTTAACCCGATCTTAGATCTCCTCATATCTCTCTGCCCACGTATTATAATAATAATACTACAATTATAATTTAATTAGGAGTAGTACAGCTTAATGATGCAAGTGTTGGCCGATAAAGTTTTTTCTTTTTTTAGAAACCTAGTGTTGGATAAAGTTGAAACTTGCAATTGTGGGAATCTTGGAAACAATGAGTCATAAAAGATTAAACTTTAGGCCGTCAATAACCTTAAATTTTTTCGATAAAAGTAGTGCAACCTCGACATGCATGTTGACCACTTCATGATGAGTGTCGGCCTGGCCTGATCTTCTGGTCTTCTCTCAAAGGTGAGGGCTCATGTGCTCTATATATTTACCAAGTTGATCAAGTTGATCCATATTTCACCTTATTTCATTACAATAAATAAGATTTTTTATTACATTTTATTTAATTGTGAGTTAAATTCTACTACAAATAGTAGCATTTACTGCGTTTTCTCGCCTTAATTAGTAGCATTGCTGCGATAAATTAGATATTTGTCGCGAGAAATTAGGCTTATTGTCACGCTCAAATAGCCGCGGTTAACCTGCGATCTTAAAAACGTAGCAAATGACTTTTTGCCGCGATTTAGCGATTTTGTGGCAAATGACTTTTTGTCGCGATTTTGAAACTTTTGTAGCGATTTTGTGGCAAATGACTTTTTGTCGCAATTTTGAAACTTTTGTGACGATTTTTAAACTCTTTGCGGCGATTTTGAATTTTTTACGGCGACTTATGAAACGCCGCAAAAAGTCTTATATGTTGTAGTGTATATATTTAGGTTAAGTCAATATATGCCATATTAATTTAAGGGATTAAATATATTTTCTAGAGAAATATATTTTTTGATCATATGAAAAACTTTTACTATAAAAAAATTATTTATTTGCAACCAGTTATTTCTAACAAAATCATTATTTTCAACTAAAATGAGTTGTAAATAATTAATCACAAATACTTGATTTTTTTATAGTATTTTTAGGGTAAGAACTTTAGGTTTTATAACAAAACCATATTATTTTATAATATTTGGGGCTAAACTTCAAGTTTTATAAGCTTAATTAATCTAAATATCAGAAGATCAAAAACTTTGGTGGTTAACGGCTCCTCACCATGCATCAAAGTTCATGACATCATCAGAAATTCGTCTCCTTACATGAATACCAAAGGCCGCTGACACCATGCATGCATGTTGATCAAATTTTAATGTCCAACCAGTAGGAAGTAATTAGTACTAATTTATTACCACGCATGAAATAATAGCAGTACTTAAATAATTAAGATAGTCGTAACATAAAATGCAAACACTTTTACCAATAATTATTTGTATAAGTATAATTAATTTGTATATTTTGATCTTATAGATTAAACATATATCTATAATTGACGTTAAACATGATAGGGTTAGAGCATTGATATTGGATTGATTAATTTTTTTTTTTAAAAAGTATAAATTTACACACATATTAATAAATTTTGATCATATTTAATTAATAGTGGAGTAAAAAAAATAGAAAAAGAGAATAAAAATATTCTTATTTTTCAAAAATAAATAATAAATAATTATTTTTTTTTTCAAATTTTATATATATTTTTAGCTAATTCAATACGAATGCTCTTACGCCATTGATAATGACACCGCGTACAAGGTCAGGCTTTAACTCTAGTTAGCCCCTATTCACAAGCATATAATTAATTCAAGGATAATGCTATATATAGTTGTAGAGTTGCAAACGACATGCAGTTGCTTGAGAAAAAAATTAACTTTTTTCACGTGGGTGCCATATATATTAACTTTTTTTCAAAACGATTACACGCCGCTTGCAACTCTATGACTACATCTATCATTTCTCTTAATTCAATCATACCACATACTGCATGATATTATGACTACCAGCGTAATTAAGTTTTACAAAAATATCACAACTATATATATTTATTTAATTTAATCCTATAATATTATATTAACAAACGAATCTCCTTAGGAAATAGCCCATTGCAGCTGGTATTTTAACTGGCCGGAATTAACGTTGAAACTGATCATTTATCGTTCTAATTTCATAGTTTGATCTTTTGATAATAATCAATTAATAAAAGCAGTAGCTGCGTGGTTGGGGTAATGTTGACATTTTAGTCATGACTGCGTATTGGAGGGATCGATAGATACACACAGATATATATAATTAATTAAGTAGCATGCACTGGGATTTGAATATAATTAATTTTATACCAAGTTTGAAAATAAGTACAATATTTTTGTCGTTTAATTTTTGTGTATAAGAAGGGAGGCCGTGCGGTAAAGAGTTAATCATCAGGATCAGGAGTTATATACGTTTCTCAAGCATTAAAGCAAGCTGGAATCGATCGAATTAAGGCGCAGGTCGCATGTTGAAAATGCCTACCCCTTCATCATGTGTTGTAGGTCTAGAAGGGAAGAGTTTTGAATCTGTTGTTGCCCATCAGATTAGCCAAGATCAAGCTGGGGCTAGACATGAGGTACGTTATACGTATAAGAAAGCTTAATTTATCATAATCCCTAGCATCTTGTGAATGAATGAATCCCAGGTTTCTGGGTTGATTTCTTTTATTTATTATTCATATATCGAACATTTAATAAAAAAAAATTTAAAATTTAAAAAGAAGTGTGATGTGTGGTGTGTCATTAGGACGATGAATAGACTTTTTCTTATTGCAAATATGAGAAATAAATGAAAAATTCATGTAAAAAAATACATAATACTTGAAAATCTCGATATTTTCTGCTGTTTTATATTTTTCAAAAATTAGATTTGCAAGATCATCGTGGTCATCATCACATGATAACCTAATTATTGTCTGGTTTTGATGGCCGTAAGAGTACAGAATTCGAGACTAGATATATATATATATATCCTCGAATTCTATTTTAGGTTCAAAGCAGAAGAGATCAATTGCATGAGGTAATGAGTAGCTTGAACCAATCTAATTCACCCAGCTGTTTAGAAATTTTCTTTATCCATATTAACAAAATCAAAGAACCACTCACATGATTATTGTTTTTTCTAGGATATTGAACTTGAATCTGCCAAAGCTGAAATGGGAGAGGTCAAAGAAGAAAATGAAAGATTAAAAATTATGTTAGAGAAAATTGAGAAGGATTATCAATCTCTACAATTGAGTTTCTTGGACATCATTAAACAAGATGCTTTGAAGAGATCATGTACAGAGTCAGCTCCCTCACATGGACAAATTGATCAAGAATCTGAATTAGTATCTCTTTGTCTCGGAAGAAGTCCAAGTCTTGATCTGAAAAGAGACGATAAAGGTTGTAACAATCCTTGCAATAGCAAGACTATTAAAGATTTAGAATGGAAGGACAACCTTAATCTTGGATGGGAGTCTACGAAACAGCTTGCTTCTAATAAACAAATTGTGGAAGCTGGAGAAACATGGCCGCCAAGTAAAACTCCAAAAACAATGAGAAATGGAGACGACAAAATTTCACAGCAAACCCATGTGAAGAGAGCTAGGGTTTCTGTGAGAGCTAGATGTGACACTCCAACGGTTAGTATATTAATCCATGCCTTTTTTTTTCCTTTTCACTTATGATGTACCAATAAATTATCTGACAAATATTTTATGAAAGCTTTGTTATAAGAAGAAGTATATATAACTAATTAACAACAATTAAAATGACTATTTTTATTGCAAATAATCTATTTTCATTGCAATTAGTTCTTTTAGTTGTAGTTAATTGATTATATATACATGTTTTTCTTGTAGTACTTGTAAAATTTGTTTATAGATAAAACTAATTTGGATAAAGTTCATATAGTGTGATAAATATGTCATTCCTACAGATGAATGATGGATGCCACTGGAGGAAATATGGGCAGAAAATATCAAAAGTAAATCCATTCCCTCGAGCATACTATCGTTGCACAGTTGTACCTGAATGCCCAGTAAAAAAACAGGTATCATCTGTCACAAAAATTTGAGTTTTGTTTAGGGACTAGAGATTTATTTTAGGGGCTTACATATGTTTGCAAAACAAATGGTATTCCAAAATGTTTCATATAATGCTTGATATTAAAGACTTAATACTTCTTTACATGATTGCAGGTGCAAAGATGTGCTGAGGATATGTCCATCTTGATCACCACCTATGAAGGAACCCACAACCACCCCCTTCCAACATCGGCCACAGCTATGGCTTCCACAACTTCGGCTGCCGCTTCTATGTTATTATCTGGCTCATCTATGTCTGAATCTGGCCTCGGTTCAACAACTACTACGATGGCTGCTCCTATACTCAGTGCATTTAATCTAAATCTATTGGATAACTCGAGAGCAAAACGATTTTACTTACCCAACTCTTCTTCAAAGTCCCTTTTCCCAACCGTCACTCTGGACCTTAGTGCCTCTCCATCCCCTCCACATACTCTTTTTAATAGATCATCTTCAAGCTTTGTTTCAAACCCAAGATTTCCTTCAAGAAGTCTTAGCTTCTCCTCCTTAGAACCCGTCATATCAACTGGTTGGGGCAGTGGATACCATGATTATAGCACAGTACCCTACAACAAAACCCACACTGGATTCCTAAATCTAGGAAAACAATCCCAAGAATATTTCTACCAATCTTATTTGGAAAAGAACCACCAAGTTTCCTCTCAAGAGTCCTTAATCGAAACCTTAACCAAAGCAATTGCATCAGACCCAACTTTCAGGTCTACAATTGAATCTACAATTTCATCAATGGTAGGAGGTGGTGCAACCCATGATAACCTGCAAGGTGGAGTAGAGAGATTATGCCAAAAGTTGAAGTGGGGTGAGCCAGTTCAGGCCGTTTATCCTGATCCATTAGCTCAAAATGGGAAAGCATGCACAACAAGCTACTTCAACAGATTTGCATCGCCAAATCCCAAGACAGAAAGCTAGATCTTTACAATCTCCCATGCCATTATCCATCTCCAAGAGTACTTCTATATCTTCTCTCACTATCGAGGATCAAATGAACTAACAAGTCTAATATTGCCCTGGATGAGACAATGACAAAAGCTTCATTTCTTTCACAAAATACCTCCTATACAGGCTCCCTCTTTCCTTAGTAGTCCCTATACATGAAATATTGGCTGGACCAACATTGCCTTGAATCCATGATTGTAAAAGTCAACCTTTGAACAAATGTTGTGTTGTTCTTACCTTTGTTAATATTAAGAAAATGTAAATCTATATTAAGCTTGTTCATCCAGATTCTGGATCCATACTTCAATGTAGAGAAAGAATCCAACAACTTATGCCTGCACAAAGTCATATAAAACGAGAACCAACTACTGCTTGAATGGTGAGACCAAAAGAAGAATGTATTTTAACCGTGGACTAGATTAAGTACCACGACAAATCAACCCAACAAAATCTCTTGGATCAATTATTAATATCAGTAACTTTTTTTTATAAGTAATAACCTTTATTGATTGAATGCAACTAGACAAAACCCAAGTACATAGGGAATATACAAAAGATAGACCTAGTTACATTCTATTGAACTGAAAAGAAGTAAAAAACTCCTGAATATCCCCTCTCTTTAGTACAATTGTAGAAATCCATTGTATCAAAGAAGATACAAAAAGTCCCAAATTTCCCCCATGGTATTTTCCTTGTTATCGAAGCATCTCTCATTTCTCTCTATCCAAAGATAACACAGGAGACATAAATAAATCATCCTTCATGTCGTAGCCAAATGCTTGCATTGATGATATCTTTTCCACCTAGTTACGAGATTCGTCACACCTTTAGGCATTACCCATTGTAGCTCTACTCTTCCTATGATACCATCCCATAATTCTCTTGCCACATCGCAATGCAAAAAAATATGGTCGACGGTCTCCCCATTTTTCTTACACAAATAGCACCATTCGACGACTATCATTCCTCGTTTTTATAAATTGTTGACCGTCAAAATCTTTCCTAATGTTGCTGTTGATACGAAGAAAGCGACCTTAAGTAGCGCTTGAGCTTTTCATATACCTTTCCCTGGAAATCCAACCGGTTGGTATGTTTGCATTGCCTTGTAGAATGACTTGACGGCAAACTTTGTGTCTGGGGTGATTTCATAACATTCAAGTTGTAAAAATCAACAATCTCCTCAACTTCCCAATCCTAAATATTTTGGAAAAAAGTCAAATTCTAATATACTGTGCCATTAACTATCAGAGATTGTAGCTTGTTGATTTTCTGCTAAACTGAAAACTCTGGGGAATGCTGAAAAAGGTGCTCTCTCACCACACAATTTGTCAACTCAAAAGCTAATTCTTGTGGTGTCACTAGCCTCATAAATAATGTGTTGAAAACACATTCCACCAATTTCTAATAAACTTACAAAGGCTCACTCCGTAAGTCCCACTAACCATTCTCCACAATGACGACTCTTCCAATGAAAATCTCCACAACCACTTTCCTATTAAGACTGTATTGAATGTAGTAAAATTGTGCACTCCTAACCCACCCATCTCCTTTGAAGTACACACTTTAGGCCAATCTACTAATTGAAATTTGTGTTCCTCCCTCATGCTACCCAATAAGAACTCTCTAAAGATTTTTTCAATCCGATTTATAACCACCGTTGGTATAGGGAAAATGGATAAATAGTAACTAGATAAATTGGATAGAGTGTTTTTGATAAGTGTTAACCTCCCTCCCTTTGAAAGATAGAGACACTTCCACCCAGACAATCGTTTTTCCACCTTCTCTACCACCACATCCAAAATAGATTTTACTTTAAAAGAAGCTTCCAAAAGAAGTTCAAGATATCTCATAGGAAGGGTAGCCACTTTACACCTTAACAAGTCGACTAGATGGTTGATATTTTTCACATTTCCAACAGAAACCAATTCTGACTTTTCCAAGTTGACATTGAGGCTCGAAAGAACCTCAAAACATAAAAGTACAGTCCTCAAAGCTTTGATTTGCTCAATGTCCGCATCACAAAAAATTAGCGTATCATCTCTATACAATAAATGAGTGATAGATAACCCATTGCTACGATTTCCCACTACAAAATCTGCAACAAAATCACTCTAGACAGCGGCATCCATCATGCGACTCAAAGCCTCCATTACTAGAACAAATAGGAAAGGAGAAAGCGAGTATTTTTGTCTCAACCCCTTCGTACTCAGGAAGAAACCACATGATTTTCCATTGACTAGCATGGAAAAGCGGGCCATCAAAATACAATGTTTAACCCAATGCACCACTTTCTTCTGAATCCACATCTCTTTAGCATATAAAGCAAACAATTCCAGCTCACGTGGTCATAAGTCTTCTCCATATCTAACTTGGAAAGTACTCTAGGGCTTCCGCGTCTCAACCAGCTATCCAATCACTTTTTTGTTATCAAAACTAAGTCCAAAATTTGTTTATCCCGCACAAAGACATTTTGAGATTTGGAGATTATCTTGTCCATCACCATACTCATGCGGTTTGTCAGCACCTACGATATGATTTTATAGATCCCTCCTACCAAACTTATGAGGCGAAAATCCTTTAACTCTGTAGCTCCGCAATCTTCAGAATTAAAGCTATGGATGTTGCATTAAGATAGCTCTCAAACTTATGACAAATGTGGAACTCATGAAAAACCGACATCACCTTATCCTTCACCACATCCCAACACTCTTGAAAGAAGGCCAAGGAAAAGCCATTGGGATTCGGAGCTTTATCTTTTCCCATGCTACATACTACCTGATGCACTTCGGTTTCCTCAAATGGTCTCTCCAACCAGTCTGCTACACTATCCTCCAGCTGATAAAAAAAATTAATCCATCTAATTTAGGCAGCCGTCTTGCTATTTCTTTGAGAAGCTCTTCATAATAGCTCACTATATGCTCTTGGATCTCGTCTTGGACTTGGTATACCATATCACTTGAATGGATCTCTTGAATAGCATTAGTCCTCCTATGGGAGAGTGCCATTTTGTGAAAGAAGTTGGTGCATTTGTCTTCCTTCTTCAACCACCTCATTCTAGACTTTTGCGTCCAAGAGATTTCTTCCCTAAACAAAACTCGCTCTAATTCTGCCACCATCTCAACCTTTCTCTTCTCATTACCCACCCGCTTCAAGAGAATTCAACTCCTCCTAAAGAAGGCTTTTTTGCTTATCTATATTTCTAAATACCTCACTATTCCACTTCTTTAGATCTAGCTCGAGAGCTTTGAACTTACTGGCCACAATGAAATTGGGAGTGCCATAAATCAAGTAGGAAGCCCACCAATTCTTCACCCTTTCCTCAAAATCAGCCACTTGTAGCCACATGTTTTCAAATTTAAAATAACGTTTTCCTCCATGTGCGCCCCCGCAATCTAACAATAAGGAAAAATGATTTGAGCAAACCCGAGGTAATCTCCTTTGACATAGATCTGGAAACTGCAACTCCCATAATGTAGATATTAAGAACCTATACAACCGTGAGCCTCTTCTGTTGTTGGACCACGTAAAAGCCCCATAACAAGGGTAGATCAATCAAATTCAAATAAAAAATCAATTTCGAGAAGTCCTCCATCGCCTTTGTTAGAGACGATGCCCCCTCCATTTCACTAGCAAAGCATACTACATTAAAGTCTCCGCACATGACCTACGAAAGTTCCCACAAATAAATACAAATCTACCAATTCCTTCTACAAGTAGCTTCTCTCACTGTCAATATTAGGCCCATAGACTCCCGTAAGAGCTCATTCCCAATCATCCTCAATGTTCTTGAAGGACCCAGCTATGAAGAAATTTCCAATACATACCTCAACTATATCAACCACCCTCCTATCCCACATCAACACCACCTCGCCTGAAGCCCTTGATGAAGCTAAATAACTCCACCCCACAAATGCGTTGCCCCATAAGTTACGGATGATACTTCTATTAACAAACTGTAATTTAAACTCTTGTAGATACACAATATCCACATTCCAATTGCGTAACATGGATCAAATTCTAAGCCGTTTATTAACATTATTGATCCCCCTCACATTCCATTATAAAATTCTAGGCTTAGTAGGAAACACTACTCCCTCGACTTTTCACTTTATCCCGTCCAACACTACATTTCTTGTGATCATAGTTGATACACCACGTCAATCTTTTTAGTTCCTTGTCTTTTTTGAAAGCTGACTTCATAGTCTTTGGTCTACTTGCTTTGAGAGCTACTAATAGGGCCGTAAATTGTTCCTCATACCCTACAACAAATAGTCCCAAGAAATGGTATATATTCGCCGCTTTGTCTAGCACCCAATTCGAGAAATCAGGATCTGGGCTTAGAAGGATGGCGCATATAGGGGTGAGACTGCCCAGCTCATCAATCTTGACATGACATTTCTCTGGGTTTTCAGTTGGCACCACCTCCCTCGTAAATCCACCTCCCGCACATATTGCTACTCCACCCTTCCTCCCTGCCATGGAACTATCTCTCGCGAAGGTGACACCTCTATTGAAAGGTATATCGGCACTTGAGGCAACTCACCATTGAAGTCCGATGCTTCATCCACATCACAAACCTCTACCACTTCGCCATCCTTGAGTTTCGACCTTCCAATTTGGTCAACAACTACTAGTGATCGTTTCTGTATTGGAGGAGAGACCATCAGAGCCTTTCTCAACATCGTAGAGTTGCTCAAGACCTGAGACAGCTTGTATTTTTCCTTCCATACTTGAGTTGGGCCTGAGTGGCCCAGCCTAGAGCCCATCACGGACTCTTAATATCAATAACTTAGTTTAGAGAACAGCTAGTGAGTGCAAGCTTATTTGATAATCTAATTATTCCCCATTTAACTTCAATCACAATTAATGTTAGAGAGAGAGAGAGAGAGAGAGAGAGAGAGAGAGGAGGTAATGCCTCACTAAAGGACAGAAGGACCTTCACGTGCAGAAATCAACAGATGAATACAGAAACATGAAACTCAAAAAACTCCCCACCCCAACAAAAGGGAAATTTTAGTAACTTATCCAACAGCCTCTTCCCTCACTTTGCCTTATCCAACAGCCTCCCCAGTCCCCACCATAAAGTTTGAAAGAACGCTCCTCACATGCAAGACCTAATCACACGCACATAGGGGCTCACTGAAAACTAGGTGCAGTTGATTATTATCAACCATAAATACAATATTGTGGGCCCTGCATTCTATTAGCCTTTTTTAGTCAACAATCTCGAGAAAATTTGAATGACTGACATTACCAATCCTGAATATGGCCAATTCTTCAGAACAAGTTCTTCACGAAACCTTCAGTAGTTCATGAAATGCCTCTTGAGGTATATCAACAGAACCAATGCGCTTCATTCGCTTCTTTCCTTCCTTTTGCTTTTCCAACAACTTTCTCTTCCGAGTTACGTCCCCACCATAACACTTCGCGAGAACATTCTTTCTCAAAGCCGTAATCCTAAAACCAAAGTAGACAGACTCAAGTGAACGCTCAAATGTACAAAATTTGTTATCCCGGTGACAACTGAAATCCAATATACAACTTCGGAATGAACTCATTTAAAAGATTTTCCACAAATGAAACCCATAAAAACTTACTAAGGAATTAGAATATAACAGCATCAATAACTGAGTAAAACTGCAAAAAATTTATCCCTTTTTACCAAGAAGAATCACCAAAAATTGACATGATAACCTTTGAAAAATTAACAAAACTTACGTCTCCCTTGCAATGATCTTCGATCCAATTGCAGCTTGTATTGTTATCTCAAACATTTGCCTGCTCAAAAGTTAGAACATATTTGGCTACTGCAGAAGAAACCAACAGGGAACAAAAATAAAAAATTACAAAATTAATGATTAACAAAAAATAGACCGACCTGTCTATGAATTTTTTCAGTTTGTCAACCAGTTCACGACCAACACGTTGTGCCTTCAAGGTGTGAACAATGGTTGCCATTGCATCAATTGGTTGTCCATTCAAGAGGATATCGAGTTTTACCAGATCAGATTGTTGATAGCTGTTGATTACACACATAAAAACTCATCAAACAAGGGGAGATTAAATTTAAACCTAAATTACTGAATAGCTCAGAGTTATGGTTGTTTCTAGTCTGCAAGACCTACCTGCTTGTAACATCGACACTCTAACGAAAGCAGTACAGCCCTTACTAGTTAATTTAATCCTGTTTGCTACTAAAAAATTGGAAAATCACTGCATAGAACTTTCCATGGGACACCAATTAGTATATTTCACCCTTTTTACCCTTTGGAGTACTTATAGGGAAGAACGAAGAGAGGGAGGGGGGGGGGTATCTGTGCATGCATGCAGGAGCTATGAGAGAGGATCAAAACTTACTCAGCGTCCTCATAATCAAACGATGCATATCCTGATGTTATACTTTTCAGTTCATTGTAAAAGTCAACAACAATTTCCCTCAAAGGCAAGCGATACTTCATAAATGCCCGCTGACTGCATGAATTAAACTCATATCAATATTCCAACTATGAATGATTTTGCCTATAATTAGTTGGACAATCTAAAAAAGACAAAACTGATTAACAACAGCATCATGGCCTAATAACAACATTTATGAGAAAAAGCATACAGTGACTTGTCTTTTGATAAAACCAATTCAAAAGACAAGCCACTGTATGCAAAAAATATTTAAGAGGCAACCCTTGAATATAACAAAAAAATCATTTTTTATTGCACATTCTGCAAACCATACAAACACTTAGCCACAGAGGATAACTAGCGCATGATTTAAGACCAGTTTTGGCACAAAAGTTACCTATCGATGAATGTGTATTCCAACTGCTGCCCTCTCCTCTCAGAACATAGGGTAATAACAGCCCCCACATACCTTCAATGGACAACGGATGAAGACAGGATGATATACACTTTGCATGCAGCCAAAAATTAACTATGTCAAGGGAATATGAGAGCTTACTCACTAGGAATGATAATTGTAGCTAGTACAGTAGGTTCCCAACAAGCTATAACACGTAGCTTGGCATTCGAGGGCAATGCAGCAGGATTCTGTACTTCAATCTTGCTAGATCAGGGACAAGATAAATTTTTTAATAATGTGTATGGTACTGCTATCTCACAAACACAAGATCACAATACGTACCTTTCATCAGAAAACTCAAAAATATAAGGAACAGTTGGAACAGTAGAAATAACATGAGCTCCGTACTCCTGTTATTGCATAAAAGAACATGTGTTCTCAATAGCTATAGCAGAGAAAAAAGAGTGAAGAAGAAAAGGATGGATAACACTAAGCAGGGTACAACTAAAAATTATGAAAATAAACAAATATCATGTTAAATAACCAGAACTAATAGTCAACCATGTTGAGCAGACGAAAGACACAGATTTGGTTAATTAAAATATACAATGTGGACATTCTAGAACATCAATAAAGTATCACTTAGAAACTCTTAATGCCATTTTCTATATATTATATTCTTCCATAGTAGTCATTATCTCTCACAAGAATAACTCCTATGAATAACCCAACACCTTTTTTTGGTTTTTTATTATAAAAAACACGGGAAAAAATCACCTGTTCAAGCCGCTGATGGAAAACATCCATGTGAAGTAAGCCTAAGAAACCACACCTGCAGACGGTACACAGCATGCACACAAGAAACTTACTCCTTATAAAGAGTTCAAACTTCAAATGGTATGAGCATAATTCTTCAATTAAAAAATAAAATAAACAAGTCATTCAATAGTGGATGCCACACCTAAAACCCAGACCTAGTGCAGTGCTACTCTCTTTGGTAATGGAGACACTAGCGTCATTGCATGTCAGTCTCTCTATTGCATGATTGAGCGCTTCAAAATCAGATCCATCAGCTGGATAAAGACCAGAGAAAACCATATGTTTTGCAGGCTTGAATCCTACATTTTGGAAGCATACAAAAGCACAAATCCATAAGGAAGGTGGCAAGACCAGGAAATGAAAACCACCAAAGGGTAAAACTGACACAGCCACTAAGGGTTGTGTTCATGTTTTCTCAGCATGCGCTGATGGCTTCAAAATGTGAGCCCTTATGTGAAGGTTTCAGTTTAGACTCCCGTGGTGGATCTGTGGATCTGTAAGTTCAATTCTTCTCAAAATGTGCAGCCTAGCTGCAAATAGCAGCCTAGTTGCAAATAGCAACAATAAGTACATGAAAAAAGGAAAAGACACCCTCAACACATACACAGAAAAAGAGTGAATAAAATACAGCTATATATATAACTTCACTTATCAAAAGAGTCAATGGCATGGTTTTTCATGATTTTCTCGTTTTTGGCTTGCCTAGTTAAGAGGCCTTGTAACTGGACCATTGTCATGTAATTGGCGTTTTGCCCATTCTTTTTAATAAAACTTTACTTATAAAAATATATATATGTCTATATATACCTGCAAGTGGCTCTATAATGCTTCGACTATAATGAAGAGTGTCTCCAACACGAGCCTCTTTGGTTGAACGCATTCCACTCACAACATATCCCACTTGCCCAGTATGAAGGACTCCCGTGGGGGTTAGTTCAGGATGCATGATCCCAACATCCAAAACTTCATAAGCTTGGCCAGTCGCTACAGATGAAATCTTATCCCCCTTATGCAGCATACCATCAACAACTGCAACATGGCATATTACTCCTTTGTATTCATCATAATATGAATCCAATAAAAGCATACGCAAAGGTGAAGTACTCTTCCCAGGAGGAGGAGGAATGCGCTCTATAACTGCAGGAAGGACTTGCTCCAGACCCTGCCCCGTTTTGGCAGATGTTAAAAGAGCATCTGTAGGGTCAAGATCAAACATTGATTTCAGCTGAACTTTAACCCGTTCAGGATCGGCAGTTGGCTGGTCAATCTTATTTATGACAGGTATTATTGTCAGGTTGGATTCAAAAGCAAGATAAAAGTTAGCAACAGTTTGCGCTTGAACACCTTGCGCAGCATCAACAACCAAAAGAACACCCTGGCAAGCTGCTAGGGATCTTGATACTTCATAGCTGAAATCCACATGACCTGGTGTGTCTATCAGATTTAGTAGAAAACTTGTTTGGTCTTGCATATCACTTACGTTGGTACCATGAAAATTGTGATTGTAAAACATGGTTGCTGTCTGAGCTTTTACCGTAATTCCCCGTTCTCTTTCTACCTATTACAATCCAGATTTCCTAAATAATTAGCAAATAGAATACAGATCAAGTAATACATTATTGCCTGTATTGCAATTACTTAATACAAACCGACAAGTCTTTTGCCAACATTACGTCGAGCTTACATAACTACTCGAGACAGAAAACCGAGATTTCCCCGTATTTCTTAATAATGGGTTGTCTTATTGCTCTATGGAAGCAATATATCTTTTGGCTGCGTAAGACAGATTCATCATCCTTACAACCTAAAGAATAATTATGAGCTTCGAAACACCCCCACTATACCGAGAAAAAACAAATCATAAACCTCTTTGATTTTATAAGCAGGCAAAACATAAACTTCACCCATCAAAAGTAAGTACCATATACTGTTTTTTTTCTTCTTTTTATTTTTCAATGATAGATAAAGTACGATATACTCAGAGCAATAAACATTCCATCGAAAACCCAATTCATGTTTCTTCGCACATAATTCTTAAAAGCTTCATATACCTGCAACTTGTCGAGGTACTGAGGCTGACCATGTCCCCTCTTAATGGTCCCAGTGAGCTCCAAAAGCCGGTCAGCGAGGGTAGACTTGCCGTGGTCAACGTGCGCGATAATGGAAAAGTTTCTGATCCTCTCGGAAGGGTACTGGCTCAAATCTATGGCATTATCTTCGCTATTTTGGCGAGATTGAGAGGCGAATCCATGGCTAAAACCAAAATGCATATTATTTAGTCTGGTGCATAACAGGTTGTCTTTGGATATCGATGAAAATGGGCCATATTTAGAGGGAGTGCGTGCCAGATATAGGTATTTGAGTGGCGTTAGGGTCTTTGAAGCTCTGCTCAGAGAACCCATCTTTAGGGGGTTTAGGAGGTCTGGAAGAGAAACAGCGCTCCCTCCTCTCGACAAAGCTAAACTCAGATGCTGATGAGATTGAACGGCAACGTTTTGTTTTGGGCATGCTAGTAATATGGGCCAGTCTCTCTGGACTTGACCCAAATATAACTTCTGAGTCTTGAAGGCTTCGGTGCCTGGATTTCAAAGGAAGATTTCTACGAATGAGAGAGAGAGAGAGAGAGAGAGAGAGAGAGAGAGGTGAAACCAACGGTGGACTTACGTTGGGGCGATCTCCCCAAAAAAATTTTCAAAATTAAAATTAACCCCCCAAATTTTTTTATAATTCAACATAACCCCTAAATTTGATTCATAATTTCATAGATATTCCCCCCTCCCTCCCTCCCAAAAAAAATAAAATTAATTTCCTTAGTTATACCCATATGATTTCTAAAATTTTATAAAATCTTACATACATAAAGATGTCTCTCTAATTTTTTTCCTATAATCTTTAGATTTTGCATAATCTCCATATATTATCTATTTTTTAGAATGTGGCCACACTAAAATTAAATTAAGAAATAACCTATTAACATTTATCTCAATTTTATATTATACATTATTGAGTTTATTAATATAAAATCCAAAGTAAAAATACCATATCAAAAAAATCATTTAAAATTGATCGTAATTTATATGAAAAATAGTAGAAATGATTTATCCTTTTAACTTTATTAAGTAAGAAAAAGTTTAATTAAAATCCCATTTGTTGTATCTATACTTAATATGACACTAAAATAAATAGATTTTACATTAAATTTGATCAATTAATTTAAATAATAGAATGAAAAATAAAATTTTAAAAGATTATTTGATATTTATATAAAAAATATATAATTTGATAATTTCTAAGAAGAAAACAATTTCTAAATATTTCATTTTTACAAAAATAGTAATAGATAAATATTACTTTCTAAAACATACATTAAGTTGTATTTTTACATTATTTAACATATTATCGAAATTTTGATATATGCTTTATAATCTTATAATATTTTTTATATTTTAATGAAAAATTTGGTCCCTTAAAGAAAATTGTAATGGATTGGGCCATCATTTAAAATGCAGTGCATGAAAGTCAACATGTGTTCTTTAGGTAACTTCCACTCATTGGTGTCTGTTGTTTATAGATAAATGGATAGTTTGGTTAGAATATATTCTCAATGTGGAATCTACATGAAAAAAAGACCATATTATTATTAAAAATGAATGCGTGACGACTTCGCACTTTGTCTGTATGTAATATTATTCATTAAAATATAAATATTATCGAAGTCATAGTTATTGATATGTCATGCTTATACATCAATACTAGGTTTAATATGACGAAAATAACAAATATATTTTCTCGACCAATATACTTGGATTACGTATGTCCCTTGTTTTGTTTAGCCTGTATAAAAATCTCAATTGCGTTGGTCAATCGACTTCATGACCGACAGAAATTTTTTATTTTTGGGAGCAAAGACTCAGGTAGATTCTTGGTAGCTTGGCCATGAGTTTTATTTTTATTTTTATTTTTATTTTTATTTTTATCTATTTTTTTAAAAGAGCTTGGCCATGAGTTTTATTTTTATTTTTATTTTTATTTTTATTTTTATTTTTATTTTTAAAAGAGCTTGGCCATGAGTTAAGACAAGGAAATAAAAGAATTATGTTATCCACACTCTACTTTACTCCCCTACATATAAAAAACTAAAAAGGCGAGTTTTGGTGCTTCAATTGATGCTATACTTGGGCCAAATTAACATTATCTTAACCCACTTTTAAAACGCTACCGACTCTAGAGTGGGTGCCTAATTAAAGCAGACATCATGGTGCACACTTGGTAGATGGTCACAATCAGGTTGTCCCCCCCCCCCATTTGCCACCTAGCTATTTTGTTTGCTTCAGTGTTTAATTCTTTGGCCATCTTTGTCCTTAAAGATTGTCATATTACCTACCTCTATTAACCTTGAGGGTAAAAATTTCTGTCGGTGGCTACTTCTGGTAGAGATGCCAACTTTTCCAAGAAAAACATAATCTTAATGTGTTAATGCTTTGTCTTCTTCCAGTTTGCTTGTTAGATTAAATTAAAATGGAGTTAATTCATTTTAGTTTTAAATTATCTTTTAAATATCTAATTTTTAAACTATTAAATTCAAGATATTTTTACACGTAAAATTTATAATTTTTTTTAATTTAACATTTCTTTACATACTTATAATATTTTTTAACTTTTGATAAATAATATATCTAAATTTATATTAACATATAAATATATTTAAATTTATCTTAAATAGATTTTACAAAATTCATTTCAACTTATTATTATTTATAAATAACTTGACTCAATATCCAAATATAACATTAATGATTTGTCCCAACAACCCATCTCGATGCATGGTTACTAGTTAGCATAGATGTCTAATTTTTCTTGCATCACTTATTTGTAATTAATAATATGACAAATGGGCTGTTTCAACAATTGTCTTCTCGAGAATTAATTATGATCACGCCATTCAATTTATATTTTTTTTTTATTTTTTATTTTTCTTTTAAGTAATGTTTTTGTTATTTTGTATGATTGTTGGAGAGATCTTTTACCTCTTTTGTGCATTTTCCTTAGCATGAAGTAATCTAATTATCTAGAATAAAAAAAGGAGAAATCCTGGGGCAGATGGTCTGCCCCCCAAACAGAGCAGCCCCCGTCGCCCTCGGTGGTAGTGGACGACACCGCCCACGCCATCAGGATCGACGGACTCAGACGACCTCACCCCTACGACGACGAGTTCCGGCGAGCTCCGGTGTGCCCCCGACAGCTTTAAACCCGTTTCGGCTCCGTTCGCTCCATGGTCGAATTTCCTTAAATTCATCTTCATTTTATTTTTTTATTGTATTTTTTATTATGTTTTTATTTTTTTATTGTGTTTTTATTGTATTTTTTATTATGTTTTGTTCATTTTATTTTTGTATTATATTTTTAATCTTCATTTTTTTATTTAATCATATTTTTTATTTTATTTTAATATATTTTTCATCATAAAGCAATCCAACGCTTTAGACATTGGAGACCGTCAGATCGGTTCCCAACGTCTCTCATAAAAAAAAAATCAAACTTTTCCATATGGTCCGGTCTGTCCCGAAAGCATAATTTATAAGGTTGTCTCATCTCTCTTTTTGGCAATTAACCATCTCAGCCATTGGACTAGTGAAATGGCTTGAAGATAAACCGTCTACTTCCTTTAAGAATTTCATTTATTACTATAAACTAAGCAACTATTAACAATGGTTGGATTCGCTACCAATTAATTAACTTGGAACCGGTTTGGGTTGTTGTTGGTTAATTATTGTACACGAGTTTCATGATTTAGGATATAGAGTAAAGTGATGCATGCAGATTCATCGGATTATGTTGCTGTTGGAACTTAATCCAAGTTGAACCCATTAAAAATCCCAACATTACCTTGTCATTATGTCAATTACAATAAGTTTCATAATTTAATGCCACTTGAATTTTTTTCTTTTTAATCGAGAATGAGGTAATGATGGAAGAATATTATTATAGGTTTAATATATGAGTTATTCTATATATAGTTTTTTAATTAGAGACTGTTTATTCGTTTATTTATTTTTTTTTAAATAATAGACTTTCTTTTAATATATTTTTACTGCAAAAAAAAGTTACACAACTTTTCAAACTTCTATTCATCATATTTTTTTAATTATTATTTTTTTTTATAAAATATTTGATATATGAATAATAAATAAAAAAATTCAATTAATTTAAGAAAAATAAACTCAATTTTTTTTAAAAAAATATTAAAAATAAAAAATATAATTACAGTTTTATTTATTTATTTATTTACAAAAGAAAGGAGAAAATTGTCAATTTGACAAAAGGAAGTTGAAACATAGAGAGAGAAAGATTCTCTTTCTACATATACTCTCCATTTTTTCTACAAACATTTCCTGAGCCATTCCATTTCTCTAACCGCATTCCATTTCTCTAACCGTTACCATTCTCTGTTTCTCAGGTTTGTCTCGGACACGAGCCTTATTTATCGTAATCACTTTGATTTTGCTTTCCATACATCTGTCGATAAACTCTATGTAGTAACATGACTGCGTATGCATTTATGTGAGAACTCAGAGAAGGGAAGTATACATGTACGTGGCAAAGTTTTGGTTTGTGCTGATGTTATTTTGTTTCAGAGTTTGGTGGGCTCAAATCTCAATCCATGTACATTTGTTTGATATGAGAGTTTAGTCTCTGCGTTATATGTTGATTGTCATATTGTTTTCTTTGTTGGTGAGCGCTGTTCTTCCCAGACTAATTCTAGCGCTTGTATGGTATTCAACTGGCGGAGTCTGGGTCGGGGAGTTGTTTTTTTTCCCTTTAATTTTGTGTGGGGGGAGGTTGAATTAGACTGCGAAAGAAACTTTATTTTGCATTTATGTTCGTATTAAATTGTTTTTAAAGGTTTAATTTATTCGAATGTTACTTTTTGAATGCGAATATAAGTGAATTGGAGTTACAGCTTTGTTTTGAAAGTTCTCATTTTCAAGATGGGCTTTTTATAGTGTGAAGTAAGGAATTTGTGTGTTTTCGTCTTCTGGTGAAGTTATGTGGGGGCTCGTACTGACCACTTGGATTAGATTGGGAGGCATGACATAATTTCCGATTTTTTTTTTAAAATTTTTTGGTTCAGCGTAAAATTTGTATCTTGTAATTTTTTTCCCTCGTGGACATGTAATTTGAGCTTTAACTTGTGCAAACCATGCAGGACTAGAAATAGAGGTTCGGTTTATTTGATACAGGCCTTGCTGCAATGGGAAGATCTCCAGGAAAGTGGATCAAAACCATACTTTTTGGGAAGAAACCATCGAAATCTAGCTTTCTGAAGGTGTTTGATTATTGCCTTGTAGTATTCCATTGCTATCCATGGTTGTGATCTGACTCTTTCTCTCTCTCTCTATCTCTCTCTCTGCATCCATGCTTGTGTGCATGCTTGTGTGAAGCATCATTATATGTTATTTGTTCTTGGACCATGAACTTCGTGATTTTGAGACATCATCCTTGTGATGTCACAACACCATACGGTTTAAGATCTCATGCCTTGGGACGATTTGAGATCTGTTACATTATCTAAAAGGCATAGTTATGGAATGCGGATTTTAGCCCAACTGGAGTTTCAATTAGCTAAGTATCAATGTCTCGCAACTATATCCTATTTCAGATTGTTGGTTCGAAGTTTTGAAGTTTATGTGAGGTTTGCATTATGTATTGATGTTATCTTTCATCCTATTTCTGTTTCTTTCATACTTGAAGTTTGATGCTACATCAATCCTTTTACAGTGAGTTTCACAACCCTTTCTCAATTAGTGGATAAAACATATAGTCTACATTTTGTCTGCTACATGTCACTGTCGCTGCTTATACATTTTCAAAATTTTGCTAATAATGTTAATTTGGTCTTTGATGTACTCTAAGCTATATCTACTTTGGAACAATCTTAACTTGTAAACCTCATCGCATGTGAAGAAATCTGCAACAGATAAAGAGACCTCTGTAACCTCAGATGTGGTACTTCATACCACTAACAGAATTGAAGAAAAATCAGAAAAGGATGTAGGTGCCCACTTTCCTCATGGTGCACTTGTGTCATTGCCTGGAAAGCGAGGTTTACCTACAGAAGGAACCTTTGGGTTGGATCCACTTGACTCTGCTGAGGTTACCAGGCTCGAGCAAGCTGCTATGAAGGCACAGGCAGCTTTTAGAGGATATTTGGTAATGGTTTCTTGCATGAAATATAAATGAGTATCACCATTGTTTGTTACATGAACAGGAGTTTGAAGCTAATCTGCAGTTCTTCCTGGGACTTGTCTCTGTGACTCTTTGATGCATTATATGCCTCATCTTTTGAATGCATGCACATTCTTTTAATAATATATTGGGGTGTTTAAGCTACTTTCTTTTGATCCTTCAGGTCACTTCTGTTACTTTTAATCAAATTTTATAGTTCGAATAGACGGCGTTCAATATTTGTTTGCTATTGGTTATAATTGTAATGTGTAATGATCAAAATCACGGTTTCAAAGAACTTCAAAAACCATCTTCAGAATCATATCTTGGTGAAAACCAAGTAAAAAAATAATGATGCAATGTGGTATCACTACTACCAAATGCAAGTAAAAAAAATATTAAGAATGATCATGATTTGAAAATTGAGGTATGAATGCCAAATGCATCAACTTTGGAAGAGTTCCTAGGTGTGAGAAACAGAAAAAAAAAGTGTTAGTCTGTGTGTGTGACCGCATTAATTTTTGTTTCTCTAGTTAGTGTTTTAGGGGTTTGGACGGAAGGGAGGCAGGGGTGGGGGAAAATTATCATTGCAGATTTGTCTGGGATTTTTGTTGCATTACGTTTTAATATCAGTTCGTGACATGTATGTGTGTGTGTATGTTCTTGAAGCATGTTTTCAGTGTGCGCCTGTGTGCACTCAGTTTTCTAAGTAGAGGCATGATTTGTTGTGGGATAATTTTTTTGGTTATATAATTGTTCAAGAAAAATTGAGTTCTCATTATCTCTCTCTAACACATTCATAGATTATCTCTTGCAATCTTTTTTTATCCCTCCTATGAAGTTAGATTTATGCTGTTAGCTTTAACTGATCTAATTTTAGCATAATTGTCCCTGAAGGCTCGCCGGGCATTTCGTGCTCTCAAGGGCATCATAAAGCTGCAAGCACTCATTCGTGGGCACTTGGTTAGGAGACAGGCTGTCACAACTTTACGCTGCCTGCAGGGAATTGTAAAATTGCAGGCACTTGTTCGTGGTCGAAGAGTCAGACTTTCTGTTTGCGGGCTTGAAGTGCAGAAAAAGTGCAGTCTGGTAAGTTTTCAAATGACACCTAAATGGGTTCCATTTTACCTGCCACTGGTTTTTCTTGATTCCCATATGATCTTGAAGAGTTTCATGGTTTTCAATTGCACATGTTTTTGATTTTTTTTACCAGCATATTCATACTACTCAGCTTAAACTCAATGAAGCTTTAATTCCACTTAGTTGGGGTAGGCTGTATGGATACCTTGGTATTGTGCCCATCATAAAAGAATTCTGAAATTACACTTATTGATGTGTATGGTAAATTTATGGAGTATTCTTTTCTTATAACTAGCTATATCTTTTCCCTGTCTGTTTGTGATCCTATTCAGTAACTTCAGGAAGATAAACAAATTCAACTCAACTCAAAGAAGTCCATCTAATATCCCACTTTAAATGCTGACCTTCTGGCATTTTAATCTCAAGATCGTAATGTAAAACATGCTTTCAGTTTCTTATGTGTTTTTTAAGTTTACATGGATAAGCTCATTTGTTGCTGAGTTTGTATGCAGTCTACGACCTGATAATTCTCTTTGCCAGGATGTTTTGCAGCGTGAGCTTTTTGGATCACACACAACTGCTAGGCCGGATAAGCTGTTAGCATATGCTTTTATTTGTAAGGTCTGCATCAATTATTGTTTAGATGCTTTATAATCTTCATATTTTTGTATGATCAGTACATTTTTTACAAATGCAAAATAATAATCTTTCAAGATTCACTTGTTTATAAGAAAAGGTTTTTGAGAATCATAATCATCTCCTGTGTACTATTTAATCCACTGTCTTCTCAGCCTTTTCATAACAATGATATGGAAAGGTAACATAAGCTACCGTAACTGTGCTGGTGAGGAAATAAATAAGCCCTCACCCTATTATCATTGCTTTACCCTTCCAAATTGATAGGGACCTATTATTGCTGTGGGTTGCTTACCAGATATAGCTCAAGCTGCAGAGTTTAAGTGAGATTTTTTATTCTTAATTGCTAAATATTCATGTAAAAAGTAACAATAAGAAATTAAAACAAACAGGTAAAGCAATAAAATATTCAGCTATTATTTATGTTCTTTGAGTTTCATTACAGCTTGTGATGTAGGAGTTGATGGTGTTCAGTGTTTCTTATTGTAGCTTCTTGCTTCATCACCAACTGTTAAGCCCTTGAACCTCTGCTATAATCCACATGAATCAAATTCTGCTTGGAACTGGCTAGAACGCTGGTCGTTGTTTCAATTTTGGGGACCACTTCCACAACCAAAGGGCATTCCCAACTCCAAGTTTCATGGACATCAGGACAACATTCAGATTGGAGAAATTGAACCAATCAGGGTAAAACGAGGTGTGCGCAAGTTCCCAACCGAAAAAGCTTACAATTCACCCCATCCAACTTTGGAGAGTGAGAAATCCAGACGTAGGAAAGCGAGGGTCCATCAAGCTGAATCATTGCAGGAACACCCTCAAAGTGAGCTACAGCGGGTAAAAACAAGTTTGAGAAAAGTTTCACTTGCTCCTGATCGGTCAGAAGCTGTGACTGAGAGGCCAAAGTTAAATATGAGAAAGTTGTCAAGCCCCGAGGCATCTGATGTTCCTCAGAAGAGTGTCGATAACTTCTCTGAGAAAGTAAATGACCCAATAGTTGTATTTTCCAAAGACCCTGAATTTGATGAGGTAGAAATACTTCCAAAACCATTGCCAGTGGATGTGATAGTTAATAGGCTGCATCATGATGACCCTACTGGTGAGCGACTTCCTCTGGAAACTATTGAAAAGATTGATAACATCCTAATGGTGAATGAGGAGCGAATTGTAATGGAAGATCAAACTAGCAAGGAGAACCAAAGCAGAAGAAAGTCTTCCCCAGCAAAACAGCAAAACTCAGAGAATGTTTCACAAAATACTGTGTCTTTGCCAAGCTATATGGCGGCAACTGAGTCTGCCAAGGCAAAACTTAAAGCACAAGGATCCCAGAAGTTTGAAGAAGATGGGATTGAAAATGGTTTCACCAGGAGACATTCTTTGCCAACTTCAAACACCAGTAAATTGATAATGGCGCCCCAGGTGCAGGGGCTAATTCAAGCAAATGGCAAAGGAGGAAGAAAAATTAACAGACCACCATTATCCTCTAAAGATGGTCGAGGTAAGAACCTGGAGAAGAAATTCAGTTTTTTGATATTACTTATAAAAAAAAGGGCACGTATTTTGTCTTGTATTAATTATAGTGGGTTTTTTTTTCTCTAAAAATAAAAAATCGAAATATGTTTTCCTCTGTTGTATCCATTTTTTATCACTTATATCTCTTTGGGCATTGTGTAAGGCTGAACAATATTTGGAAGTTTATTGCCTTGAATTTAAATGTCTCTTAACTTTGTTGTGGAAGTTTTAAGCCAACAGATCAGTAGCTTCTATCAAATTCGAAGGAGAAAATTATGTCCTCTCTTTTTTTGCTTTTTGCATTTCTCTCATAAAAGCCACGGAGCTCTTTCTATTTCTGGGGTTGCTGATATTTATTTGAAAAATTTTCATTAGCATACTGGTTTTCTGTTTCTGAAAGTATTAGTGGATATCTGAATGATGTTAACTATGTTGTGGATTTAAATTTCAGATACGATGGCAAGGGCAGGGTGGAAAAGGTGAGTTTGCTGTATTTGAGATATCAGAAAACTATGTGAAAACCAGCGCGTGATGGTCCTAGAGCCTTTCTAGTGTTCCTTCTTGTTTTGTGTGTTTAATTGAAAGTAAAGTCATAGACATGCACTTTAGCATATGTGTTGGCTTAAATTAGTTTCACAGTACGCTCTGCTCTTAATTTTCTGTTCCACCATAGATTCTATTATGTAAGCAAATTATGCTTTAACCAAGTATCTCTATGAAAGTTGAAGTGTTTAGCTTGTTAGATTTATCATTTGTTGGTTATTCTTTGATTGAAAAAGTGTGATAACACAGTATGCACTGCATGAATATCTTGGAATGGATTTCTTGAAATATTCCTTGTATAAATTTTCTTATCCCCAATCCAATTCTACAGTGTAAAATTTCTGCTTTCTTTTATTTGCTCTAGAATTTTTCCGAGTTTCTTTTCAGCATATTCATCTTCCTTTTAGAAATTTTGGCTCCGCAATTTAGTAAATTTGTTGGCCTGGAGCAAAATGGGCTGAGATAATCTGATGCTCAAGGTTTGGTGATTTTTTCTTTCTGAGTTTTGCACAATTTAGCTGTGACAGTCTAGGAAACCTTCAGTTTTTCTGAAATGCTGAGGGAGGGAGAAGATATAGGAAACATCTAGGATTGTATACTTGCTGTCCAAAAGATCAGTACTGTTCTTCACATCCCTTCACAATAAATTTGAAATCCTAAGCAGCAAGATTACCATTGTAAGGTTAATAATTTCAAACAGCAAGATTACCATTGTAAAGTGAAATATTTAATTTCAATGGACCTCTTGGAAAAAAAAGTTCAAGCCAACATAGAAAATTGGCCTAACATGAAAATTTCAAACTCATTGGTCTCTTTTATTTTCAATAGAAATCATGCATCATATAAGTAACGCAATTTTATTAAAGTGAGGGGTGCGAGGGGTGCAAGGGCAACCAAGTACACTTATATCCAAATTACAAGAAGAAGAAAGAGAATTAGTCTTTGAAATCTAGAATGCTAAGAGAGTTGGGAGTTGGCGTGAGACATGCATCAGATATTAACTGATAAGTGACATTCTCTCCCCAGATTGTGGGGCAGAAAGCAAAAATTATTATACACAGTAGGAATAGAGTGAGGTTCCAGCCGTATAATTCTTGTTAACATATCCCAGAGTTACCTTGTAACCATTGCCAAGGTAAATGCATCCATTGCTCACCGATATGCCACCATAAACAGTGGCTCCAGTGTCATTTGACCAAAGAATCTTCCCTGTCTTTGCGTCTATTGCATATATGGGTCCTTGTCGATATGT
This sequence comes from Platycarya strobilacea, assembly GCA_036898215.1. Lineage (NCBI taxonomy): Eukaryota > Viridiplantae > Streptophyta > Magnoliopsida > Fagales > Juglandaceae > Platycarya > Platycarya strobilacea. The sequence continues at coordinate 2,327,239 of CM072552.1, read as the reverse complement.
GGATCCAGCAAAAAGTACACCATTAGCCACCGTAACAGGACCAGGGGCTGTAGCATTATTTGGAGTGGCTGTCGACCACAGGATATTGCCATTGCGAGGTTTAATTGCTACCCATCCACCAGAAATTGTGGTGTTCTCAGATGGTTTAAGAGTGAAGTTTTTGTGCTGACTGTTGGCAATGTTAGTGTAGACCCTCCTTTCATCAGTTGCTGCACCCCACATTCCTCCTCCTCCCAGGCCTCCTGGTCCAGCTTCCTATATTGGAGAGGTCAGCCAATTAATTATAAGATCACATGTCATCATATGTAATATAACTATACAAAAGTAATCATACAAACTGATGTGATTTAATGTGAATTTGTCAAGTTACTTTTATTGTAAAATGGATCTGATGTATCATATGAAAACACGTCAGTTTGTGAAATTTTTTTTGTACAATCTCTTTATGGTTGTAGAAACACTCATGTAATATAAGAGAAGCTAGAAAACCTACCCTAGACCAAACTAGGCTTCCATTATCACGGTCTAAAGCCCATGCAAACCCACTTTTTTGGACAGCCACAACAACATCATGCTTAGTTCTATTGGCATACATACTTAACATCATTGGTGCTTCACCGAAATCAGCATCTGGACTTGGACCAGGTGGGCATCGAGGATCTAAATGCCAGTTGCACGCACCAAACCATACATCATAACCTCCTAGTTGCTTATACCATTTGATCTTTCCGGAGTCCAAATCAAGGGCTAGTATTGAATTTGAATGATTATCAGGCTCAATACACTTGTCCGGAGATGTAGGTACTGTCTGGTTATTCTCCCTTTCCTGGCACTCAAGTACATTAGCCGGAGCAGAGTATAGGTTTCCGGTGGCAATAAAGACCAGGTTTCTGATAATGTCGATCGAAGGGCTGCTTCCCCAAATAGCTGCTCCGGCATACTCCCCGGTTTTACCGGAGTTGTTGGGCAGCATGAAGGTTTGCCACAAGATTGCACCAGTTCGGGCATCTAGTTTGGAGAGGCTGCCACGAAATGTGCAGCATAGGTCCACGCTGACACCTTCTTCTAGTGAGGATGTCCCAACATAGAAACTCCTATGAAAATCAACGAAAACAGAACATAATAGCTACCTCAACAAAGAACTCATGATCTACAGAAAATATAACTATAAATATTTATATTCATGTTAGTTTGATACATCAATCCTGAAAATTTCTTTCCTGCATGCTATAGAGGGAGGGGTCGATGTATGAAAATGCATGTATGTACTTAGATAATATAAGGACTTCCTCTTCAAAAATTACTTGGGAATCAATTTCAAAAATTACTTGGGAATCAATTTATTGCAGGGCTAGCTTGAATCTGTTGAAATTTAAAACGCAATATAATGTAAATGAATTAAAGGATGGGATGCCTTACTTCAGGGCAAAAACAATCATCTCTGTGAAATTGTAGTTTTCATGTATATATGCGATAGTGGATTTCAATTTTCCAATTAAAACTAGTAGCTAAATAATTAGTAAGCACCCCTTAGAAATAAGTTTAATTAAATGAGAAGTGAAGTTTAGAGTTTGGATAGATCTCAGGATCTCTGTACCGGGAAGCTGCAGGGGTGGTTTGGATTCCGAAGTAAGTTTCACTATTCACAATTCATTTCAACAATCCATATAATTAACTCAGAAAAGTATTTCCCTTGATCCGAATAATTGTCACTAAAACCAACATGACTGAGATGAGCATTTAAATTTTACGAATATCCAACTGCATATATGATCTACTTTATGTATGATCTTATCCAAACAGATGTTTTTGGTGACAGTATTCTTGTGGCCAGTCAGACCTGCAGGCTTCGTGTCCCGAAAGGAAAAGAATATTTTAGTATGGATTTCTTTTGCAAGTTAGTTCAGTGTTTATAAGTAGCCTCCCAGTACTTCTGCATACTATATATAATAGAATAATCTTGTGACCAAGTGGAGATCACAGTCATGTGCGCCTTGACATTTTAAAAATCAACTAGGCGTTAAGATGATCAAAATGTATTTTTTTTTTCTCTTTCTGCTACTGCAATCGTGGGCAACCATGGACGGCCAATGGATTAATTATAATTTAAATTGTTTCCTAATTCACGTAGTTTTCAAGTAACACCATTGACCAACTTAGGGATTTAGATTTCATTACTCGCTATTAAAAAATGGCAACGAGTTTTTCTTTTTCCCGAGAAAATGATGGGACAAAAAAAAAACTCCATTAATGGCATTCTTAGTTTTAAGAAAATAGTGAAATCTAAATTATCTTCTTGCAAATTAATGGCAGTGCACTAAGACTCATCATGTTATGGTGGGAAGTGAGAAAATTAGCATAAGTTATTTCACTACATATAATTAATATTCAGGCACTAATTTTAACAATTACTAACCCCTTGTAGTAGGTTCCAGACATGGTAATCAAACTTCTGTTGTGATTATCTAACCGGGTTGACCACACAAGCTTCCCCGTTGACCGCTTGACAGCAATGACAACAGAAGGGCCATAGATCCCGAAAATGATGAGGTTACCGGCAACAGTCGGTGCTGATCTGGAAACAGTTGAGTTGACATTGAGAAGGAAACCAGTGTTGTTAAAACCAGTTAATTTCCGCAAGTTTTTCTTCCAAACAAGGGAACCATCTGATGCTTTAACTGCATATATATATATATATATATATATCCATTCCAGCTTGGGAAGTAAAGGGTGCCATTAAAAACAGCAGGTGTTGCAGTTATATCACCTCCAGCATAAAATTCCCACTTCAAACGTAGGTTGGAGACAGTTGAAGGGCTGATCTTGGTCTCCTTGTTGGCATATCTTCTATTGTACAAATCTCCACCATGGTTTGTCCAGTCTAGTGAAACCTTGTGTTTCTTACCATGCCCGGCCTGAAACCAGTAGCCATTTGTAAAACCTTATATATTATTTTCTTTTAGAACAAGAATGTTTATGCGTGTGTGCGTGCCTTTGAGAGAGAGAGAGAGAGAGAGAGAGAGGCTTACATCTGAAGCCGCTGCATTCACGGCACTGGAGGTGAGTGGACTGAATATGCAGAGGAGGAGGAAAAGCTTGCTGTAGAATCTAGGAGGAGCCATGAAATTGCTTCTACAAAATATCGCCAGGATACTACCCGGCCTTCTGCAATGATAATGGCTTATATATGTATATATATGTAATATATACTAGTAGTAGAGCAAAAGCCCAAGGTACGTATGCCTGGTTGGTGAAAAAGATTTTTTTTATAAAATTATATAATTTTTTTAAATGATTAGTAAAATATGTAATGCATAGAAGAAACAAAAAATAAATTTTAGCAAATATGCAGAAAAAGCAAACCACAATTCAAATTCCTTACACAAAAAAAAAAAACAAACAAAAAAAACAAACAAACCACCAAATCAGATCAATTAATAAGTTTTAAAAACATGCACCAAAAAAAATAAAAAACCAAAATCCAAAGTCGGTAAAAAAAAAAAAACCCACCAAATCAGAGATCAATTAAATCAAAAAAATATAAAAGAGAATAAAACAATGACATCAAAACTAAAAATATGCACACAAATTAAGCCATAATCCAAAGTCCTTAAAACAAAAACCACGAAATCAAATCTATTCAACTGTAAAAACATGCATAAATATAAACCATATTCCAAAATCCCTACAAAAAACAACCATCAATCAGATCAATTAAATTGTAAAAACATGCAAAAAAAAAACCTCAGTCCAAAGTCCCTGCAAAAAAAAAAAAAAAACCAAATCAAATCCATTAAATAAATAAAAATAAAATAAAATAATGACATGCAAACGAAAAATATGCACAAAAACCAAACCACAATTCTAAGTCCTTAAAAAACCATTAATTAAACTGTAAAAACATGCACAAAAAACAAACCACAATCCAAAGTCCTTATAAAAATTAAATCACCAAATCAGATCAATTAAATAAAAAAATAAGAAAGAGAATAAAACAACAACATACAAACCAAAAATATGCACAAAAATAAAACCACAATCCAAAGTCCTTACAGAAAAATTATCACTTAAACTATAAAAACATGCATAAAAAAACAAACTACAGTCCAAAGTCCTTGTAAAAAACAAACCACCAAATTAGATCAATTAAATCAAAAAATTAAAAAGAGAACAACACAATGACATACAAACCAAAAAATTAAAACTCATAAATAAAACTATAACCAAAATAATGTAATATCTAGGTCACTGATATGGCCCCGATATAGTGCAACCAAAAGCACTTTAGAAAAAGTTCCATAATAAAGAATGGTAACATTAAAATATGAAAAAAATTTAATTCTGCGTTAAAATAATATTTTGGCCTATGATTTTACCATATAATGACAGCAATTATATGTTAGCCCGTCTAATATCTCTTATCTCTAATATTGAAGGGTTTAGTTGCATTTTGTGATTGGAGGGGAGAGGTTGATCCACAATTGTGGGCCCTTTTGAGTGCCTTGGGCTGCAGGCATTTCTGAGTGAACCATTCCAATTGTCCCTCGTGCCTTTCAAAATCTTCATGCATCACATAAGAAAAAATATAAAGAGCATCTAATATTCATCACACTCACTCACATGAACAGTACACATTATATTGTTCATGTGAGTGAGTGTGATGAGTGTTGGATGCTCTCTAGCATTACTCATCACATAATATTCCCGTTGACTCAATAATTGCATAGAACTAAGGCAACTACTTCTCACCTTTAAATGTTCAATCAAGGACTTATTAGGAGAAAGAAATCATATTGACCAAGTATGTGGTCAGCTAAAAAAAACACCACATTTGTTTAAATAAATAACACCACTTTGGAAATAAATAAACTACTTGTGAATAGTAATAAACACTATAAAAAATTTTAAATTTAGGATTGAAATTTGTTAGGGACAAAATAAATTTCGTTCTTAAAAGTGATTTTTAGAGATGATTTTTAAATTTCGTCTTAAAAGTTAGATGAGTTGCAAAATTCGTTCAGACAAACTAAAATTCATCCAAACAAGACATTTGATGAAGAGAAAAATCGTCTCAAAAATAAAAATCAATCCGGACAGATAATTATTTGTCCAAACGAATATATTTGGAGGGAAACGTGATAGGAAATTTGCAAGTCCGTTCGGACAAACAATATACTGTTCGGACGGAAAACAGTTGGAAATTAGATTTTAATTGTTCATCACCATTAATTTGTGTGTATATATATATATATTTTTTTTCTACTAATTTTATTTTATAATTTTAAAAATATAAAAAATGTGTTTATATTATATATTATGATTTATGGAGCATTTAAAATATTTATAAGTGCACAAATTAATTTTATGTAATTACTTTTAAAATATTATTTATTTTATTATCATGAGTGGTAAGTAAAATGAGAAAAATAAAAAAGAAATATTGTTATGAATGCGAAAAATAAAAAACATACTAATTACATCCCAAAATATATAATGTCGATCAATACAACACATAAATTAAAATACTAAATAAAAATACTCATACTACTTCAATATCAAATCTATATCCTTTTGCATAAATTTGATACGTATTTCTATATCATATATTCTCCTCATGATGCAGTGTTTAACCTCTGCTATCACGCAGGTCGCACTCTTTCCACCACACGCTCCACCACTGCATCCAATTGCTCCAGTGTAAATTTTGCAAGCTGGTTCTGAGCAGACTGAGTAGCAGTACTAGTAGTAGTAATATCAGTCGACCTTGGAGTCCTCGCATAGAAGTGCTCCTTGCTCTTGCTAATAAATATCATGTTGAGAACCCCCATCTGAAGTTCTTTTTTCTCACCCACCCGTTCTATAACTCTAGCTTAGAGTAGGAGGCTAGATATCATTAGTCCAAATGGTAGACTGCCTCCACTCCCATATCGTGACTCATGTCTAATGCATAGAAAATATATAGCACTAGATCAATTGGGTCTCCTCTCACTACCCACATCAGAAGTCGTGCCTAGTCCATTCCAAAATCATTCTTGTATTTCTTCGGGTCCACGTTGTACCCGATTATCAAATTTAGCATTAAGAAGAATGGAGTGCATTCGACTTGTTTGATGACTTTTCCACCATTATATGTAAGAGTCTCGGGATGTCGCAATAGCTCATGTACCTAATTATTTGTGAAACCATCATCAGGTACGTACTCCTCAAACCTTATCAGTGTCTAAGCTAGCAGCTAGCTCATCGGCAATCCATGATACCAAGGGTAATGAGGATTCAGCCTCCGTGTTTGTCCTAGTAGATCTAGATACTACTACTGTGGACGAATGAGGATATGCGTTCACCACGTGTGGGATATCCAAATACTCTGCAATTACCCGAGGAAAGAAGGTGATGCTGACTCCTCATACCATCAGCACGTAGTGGTGGATATCTCCAAGCTACTCTCCCAATGCACGATAGAATTCACATACCATATCAGGATATGGATCATTCTGCGTGCAGATCAGAGTCTATTCTCGCTTTGTGAAGATCTGGTGGATGGTGTGTCCCTCCCACTCCAGCTTCCTGAAGTCATCTAAGGTAATAGGCCACTCTACTAAAACAAACCTATGGACGAGAGCAGCGAGAGAGACGGGAGCGGAGGCAAGTGAAGTAACGGCTACTGGCATAGTAGCACTGATGCCAATGGGTGGAGGTGTGTTGCTGCTCCCACTCATCTAATCTCTTCCATGCTTTCGACCTTGTCTGCCATTTGTATACTATTCAACAAACAAGCAATGAAATAAGTTAGACATGTTTGATCAAACCAAAAATATATAAATGAAATTAAAATGTATATCAAACTGTTTTGTTTAGCACTTACTGGTTCGGACGAAAAATAACTCGTTCGAACGAGTAAGATTTTTTGTCAGAACAAGTAAGATGCCCGTTAGAACGTAAAAGGATTATCTCCTACATCTCATTCGGATAGGGGTTATTCCCATTCGAACGGAAACCCTTACGAAGAGAAATGATCGAGTTGACTTGGCAATTACTTTTTTTTTTTTATAAAAATCAAATCCATTCAAACCAAATCAACCCTAGTATCACCCCTAAATGTCCGAAACAATGAATATTAGGGGGAAAAAAATACAAAAATTACGAAAAATGGGTCGCATTCAATTTAAAATCTGACCCCTACAAAAATGGGTGTTCAAAACCTATTTTCAACTAATAAGAGGGGTTAGAGGGACCATACCTTATATATTTCATTGTAAATAATGATTTCGACAAGTTCTAAAACAATTTTCATTCAAATAGGAGTGACTTTTGGAATCTCTCGTTTGTTGCAAAAATGAGATGTTCGACAAGGGTTGGGTATTATATATCCGGACACTCGTTCGGACGATCAAGTGTCTATTCGAGTTGTTTATAAGAGTTCGAACTGTGTTTATAAGAGTTTGAACAGAAAAAATATCGTTTGAACGGTAAATTACGATTTAAAAATTTATCCGAATGAAAAAGAGTCCGTTTGAACGAGATTAATTATAATAAATTTATTCGTTCAAACAGATAATATCTATTCGGATGCTTACCTCATTCGGACATAATAATCTGTTCGAATCAAATATTTATCCATTTGAACCGTTAGTGTTTGTTCAGACGACTGAAATTTGAGTTGAAACGGGTTTCTGAGACGAAATTATTTTGTCTCAAATAAAAAAACTCTTCCGAATGGATCGAGATGGGCAAGTGAGATTTTATCTCTAAAAATCATTTTTAAGGATGAAATTTAATTTTTGTTTCTAAAAATTTTTTGGGACAAGCTTTTTGAGATGAGTTTGAGACGATTTTTTTTTTTTTTATCTCTAAAGATATTTTGTGACAAAAAATAGACTTTTTAAGACAAAATGATTTGTCTCAAAAAACTTATTCTCTTATAGTGAAAATATTAGTGAATAGTTTGTGAATAACAAAAAATTATTTGTGAATTGTAACGAAATAATCTGAGAATATCTGAAGACAATTGTATTCAATGAATAGGCCGAAAAGTGTATGCAGTCATTTAAAAAAAAAGTTAACACTTATAGTTGTAAAATTAAAGAAAAGTAGTAAAAGAATTAAAAGATCACAATATCTAAAATTAGTTTTTTAGGAACTTAATATTATGTCTCTCAACATTCTTATTATGTGTATACTAAATAAGTACATGAACTTAAGAGATGACAATACATGAACTAAAGGGATACATGAACATGGAAAATATGAATACATGAATATAAGAGAATTCTAATGGTCATTGACCAAATACATTTCATATATTTACAACACTTTCCTTGGATGACTATACATAAAAAATATCCCTCGTTAAAATCTTGCCAAAGAAAATTCAATGGAAAAAAAAATTTGTGGTGAAGGAAAAATAGTATAACATTCTAATGTGTTTTTTAATGCTTTAGGCTGTCTTATTAAAACCTTATAAAGGAAAACCTTATGGGAAAAATCTTAACGAAGAAAAAATAGTACAATCTAAATGATAATTGACTTCCCCTCGGAAGAATGCAAATCGTCAATTGTTCATGTTGAAAGATCTTTAATTCGTTGCGTTCTAATATTGTGTATCAACTTTCTGAATGTTGCAGTTGATAAAGTTTTAGTGAATACATTTGCCAAATTATCACTTGGCTGTATCTCCTTGACATCAAAGTCATCGCCATTTTAAAACTCGTGTGTATAAAAGAATTTTTGTGAAATATGTTTGGTTTTATCACATTTGATGTAGCTGCTTCTTATTTGCATAATATATATTGTATTAGCTTCATATAATATAGTTGGGCTGCCTTTAGTTGTGGGTAAACCACACTTTTTCTTGAATACGCTTAATCACTAATCTTAAACAATATATTCATAGCTTGCTTCATGTATTGTAGTAATTATGTTGTATCCGTTTCTGATCTTTCACGAACCCTCTTTGTGCAAGTTCTTTGTGGAGATCAATGATTGACATAGTTAGGTGAAATATATGCTCTAATGTTGCATTAAGATTTTGACATAAAATGAGGAAAATAAAAATAAAAATATTAGCATATGAAAGCAATATAAGGCAAGCCAGATGATATTAAGCTGGTGAGTTACACCAATCCAATATTCAACTCGAAAAAAAAATGCCCAAATCAGCTAGAGAGAGAAGCTCTCAACCCTCTCTAAAAACCCTCATACTAGAAATCACTTCAGACACCTCCTTCCTCCCCCTCTGCGATCTATGCATAGCGGGTTTTCTTTATTTTTTTCGTTCATTTTTTCGTTCTAGTATAGGATAGTAGTTTCGTGATTTTTCGGTAGTCTGAAGAAGAATCCTCAACTGTTGATCTTCCAACTTGTCGAAGGGTTTGCCAGGAGTAGAGTGTGCTCAATATGCGCAGGTCGGTTTGTTCAGGTGGCTTTCATGCACCTCCATCCAGAGGGCTTCTCGACCACCACGCAAGGCACTTCTGAGCACAGAAACGACAGAGACTAAATAATCGGTTGTCTAGTCGAGTGGTGCATGTATTACACGCACCACTACAACCATATCTGTTTATGGTTGTTTATGTTGGTGCTTGTATTTTGTTGGTGTTACTATTTGTTTTGTGCTAGTGTGTTTGAATTCTGTTGGTGGTGTTGTTTGTTTTTTTTAGTTTCGTGTTAGCATGTTTGTTTATATGTGTTGGTTTGTATTTTGTTAATCATGTTGCTATTTGTTAGGTAATAATAAAAAAGAAAGTGAATAATTCTTTTAGTTGTCTCACTCCTCTTTGGAGGAAAAAAGGTTTTAGTCCATCTCTTCCTTTGGAAGAAGAGGGTTTAATCCTATCTCTGTTTACAGAGTACCTTACTTTATATTCATGTTAAGATCGAAATTTTTGAATGGTTTTGTCATTTGAGAGTTTATAAAAGTGAAGACAATGTGTCACAAAGAAATTTATATGCAGGAGTGCTCCAAAGAGTTAGGTAAATTGACTTATAAGTTGGATTTTGTTCTGTATTTCAGTCACAACTATAACTCCAATTTACAAAATGCAACGAATTCTTTCCCATAAATAAAAAATAAAAAAATCCAGCTCGCTAGTCAACAATTTTTAATGAAAAATATAAAAGATTTTATAAAAATAATTTTACAATTCCATGTGGAGAAGAATTTATACCAAGGGCACAAATTTAAAGGTTGAATGATGACGTACATGGACTAAGTCTGGTTCATGATTACACATAGTTGATCCGGCAAAGAGCACATCATTGGCTACGGTAACAGGACCGCTGGAGGAGGCATTACTAGGGTTGGCTATGGACCATATGATTTGGCCAGTGTGAGCATCGAGTCCCACCCATCCACCAGTGGTTGTGTTTTTCCCGGATGGTTTGAGGGTGAAGTTCTTGTTGTCTGAGTTAGCAATGTTGGTGTAGACCCTTTCAGTATCAGTGGCTGCTCCCCATGTACCCCCTCCGGTAGTGTCACCGGGTCCAGCTTCCTACATATACTTAATTATAACTTTAAGATACTTACTAGTTTATACATTAAATAATAAATTTTATTATTAAAAAATTATTTACAATTTGAAAACTATATGCATATATTTAAAACATTTTCAATCATGTTATATTTGTTTGAAAATAAATTTAAAAAGTGCTTTATGAGATAAAAAAAAAAATATGATTATTTAAACTTTTAAAGATTGTGATCATGTTTCTTAAAATTTGAAAGTTGTAAAGTATTTTCTTCCATTAACAATCATTTTAAAATTTGAATTATGTTTTGTATTATCCGAAAAAACACTTTTAAGAAAAAATATTAATATGAAAAATGATGCTGTTTTTCAACCGTACCTTTTAGCTTTTTTGAAATTAAGCGTTTGATATGTAACACTAGTCAAACAACCTAATTCTCTATTAAAGAGCTTTTAAATCTATTTAAGTATTTTTTTTAAAATTCGCGTCTATATGTAGTAATACTACTAGCCATTAATCATTATAATCCTACTGTATACCACGGCTTTCTGCAACCAACAAAAAATACAATTTCACCTACGTACCAAGCATTTCTTTCTTACTCGGGAATTAAGATCAAGCAAACTTACTGTTGACCATATGAGGTTGCCATTGTTGCGATCCAAAGCCCATGCAAATCCACTTTTCTGAACAGCTGTGACAATATCTACTTTGGTTTTATTGCTATATATGCTCAGCATCATTGGAGCCTCCCCAAAATCGGCATCTGGGTTTGGACCAGGTGGACAATTAGGAGTTGAAAGATTGTTACATGCAACGAACCATACATCATAGCCTCCTAGTTGGTGAAACCATTTTATCTTGCCAGAGTCTAGATCAAGTGCTAGGATTGAGTCTGAGTGATTTTCGGGCTCGACACAATCATCTTGGTGAGTTGGTGTTGTTTGATTGTTCTCTCTTTCCTGACATTGGGTCACATTCAAGGGAGATGAGTATAAGTTCCCAGTGGCAATATAGACATGGTTTCTTAGAACATCAATGGATGGGCTGCTTCCCCAAATTGCAGCCCCGGCATACTCTCCGGTCTTGCCGTTGTTATCAGGCAACATAAATGTCTGCCACAAGATTTTGCCTGAATTGATGTCTAATTTGGTAAAGCTGCCACGGAAACTGCAGCACTGTTCGATGCTGAGACTTTCTTCAAGCGAGGATGTACCAACATAGAAACCCCTGAAAAGTTAGATACATGAGATACAATATCACATATCAAATGATTTTTTCTTAGTATATATGTGAATATATAATTACCAACAACAAGCAGCATCGAGAGCCGCAGTACAATCGTTCTTACATATCTCGATCTTACAAAATCAAATATATATATATATATATGTATATGTAATATATCTAAGATCATCACTAATTCTAGAGTAATAACCTGTTGTAAAACTGCATGCAACTTTAGAGAGGAAATAATTAAGTCATCCGTAAATATTGAAAATATTTTAGTAACAAATAGATTATATAAAAATAATCTTAATTAGTAATTTGACGTAATTCATCAGATTATAAAACTATTTTTATTATAAAATAAAATTAATATTAATTAAAATTATATTAGTTTGTAAAATTATTTCATATCATTCTTTTGTAGGTCTAGCGCCGGTACTGATAGGAAAATATTTAAGTACGGGTTGTGATTGGCTAACCCTTTGTAGTAAGTTCCGGACATGGTGATAACTCCTGCAGCATGGTTGTCAAGCTGGGTTGACCAAAGAAGCTCCCCAGTTGACCTTTTAGCGGCGATAACAACTGCAGGACCATAGATTCCAATGACGAGAAGATCACGATCAAAGGCTACCGTTGGTGTTGCTCTTGATACCGTCCAGTTGAGATTAGGTACAAACCCCGTTGCGTTAAGGCCTGTTAACTTTTGCAAGTTCTGCTTCCATATTAGAGATCCATCAGACGATTTGATGGCGTAAATAAATCCGTTCCAGCTTGGGAAATAAAGGGTACCATTGAAAATCGCTGGTGTTGCAGTAATATCTGTGCCGGCATAGAATTCCCACTTTAATCGTAGTTTGGAAGCAGTTTCAGGACCGATCTTGGTCTCCATGCTGGCGTATCTTCTGTTATACAAATCCCCACCATGATTCAACCAGTTTTGTGTCACCTTTCCCAGGCCTTGCCACTAAAACCAGGCCACAAAATTAAACTTACGAAATAAATTAGTACTGCAAGCATGTGCCATCAAAACATGAACTTGTATATATCAACTATGCGTGGACGTGTGTTTGTGTTTGAGAGAGAGATCAGAGAGAGAGAGAGAAAGAGAGATTTACGTACGTTGGAACCTGCACTGGCATTGAAGATCAGAAGACACAACATGCAAAGGAGAAAGACAAAACGACTGCAGCCTGCATATAGTCTGTGAGACGCCATTGATCAATTTGAGTTGCAACTCGTTCTAAGTTATAAGTATTAATATACCCATTCGGGGAGTATAAGTAAGGGTTCATTAATAAATTTGGACGGCACTGCTATGAGAGTGGCTATCAACCTTGATTTTCCCTGAATATTGCGCCCATAAATTAAAAAAGAAGAAGATCTTGCCTGAATGCGAAATGATTATATTCCACATTCCTGCATGCAATTAGTAAATTACACATCGTAATGAATATGATCTCTCCCAGTACCCCAAATTCATGTCTGGCTATGAGGGCTGTACAATTGGGAAAAGAGTCACTGTCATTTGAAATTAAACTATGTTTGTATTCTTATCATTAGATTTAGAATGTGATCCGATTGGCAAAAGTCAACAATTACTTTCGTTTTAAGAGAATCGGCAAGATTTGTCAATTGAATATTAATGACGTTTACAACTCGATCCTCTGACCGGAATACTTGTGATCAGGTGATAACTATGAAGAATCAGAAATGTTATTGTGAAAAATATTTAAGAGTTATGTAAAAAATGAATGGAAAAAAATAACAAAAAAAAAATAAAAAGACTTTTTGTTATTTGTTGCGGGACATACTCGTGCTACATCCTCAGAGCACTACTCTTGAAGAATTGGCCTGTTTATATATTATTAATTAATATTATTCCATATGGAAATTTTATTTATTATTATTTTTAACATCATATTTTCAAATTATCATTTAAAGAGATTATGAGTATCATTACTTCATAGGGCTGGCTCAATATATATTGAGGCCTAAGGTAAAATTTAAGTAAAATATTCATAATTATATGTAATATAATAAAATATAAAATATATATTATATAAAAATAAACGAGATTTTTTTAAAATTTATAATTTTTTTTTTTGAATTTATATTTATACATCAATTTGTATAAAATGAGGCTTTAACGTAAATTTTGTGCCTCAATTTAGCATAATGTTTTTAAAAATATATTTAAAAATATAAATAATTCATTATATTAAATATTAAAATTATTGAAAAATATAAATGATTCATTGTATTAAGTATTAAATTTAGTATTATGGACCTTGCATATGTTGCAAAGTATATTTAATTAAAAAAAATTTAATAAGATTTTTTTTTATTTAAAAAATAAATAAATATTTGATCACTTTTATAGTTAAAGACCTTATACAGACTGGAGCCTTAGACAATAGCCTAAATGGCCTAAGCATTGAGCCAGCCCTAACTTCATGACACGGTTAATGATAAGGCCATTTAAGTTATTGTCTAAGACTTCCTACTATGCATGCAAGACTCTCCAAAATAAAAGTGAGGTAACCTTTTAAAGAAAAACAAAAATCATTTCATTAAATAAAATTTCAAATAATTTTTATATTTTTAATGTGTCTAAGGTCCCATATAATAAGCTTAATATTTAATATAACGAATTATTTATATTTTTAAATAATGTTTTAAAAATCTTGCTAAATTGAAGCACAAAATGTGATTAACGCCTTATTTTAAGTTGTATTAAATATAAACTCAAAAAAAATTATTTGATAAAATATCATTTTAAAATATTTTATATAGTGATTTTTATCTTATTATATTATAATTATAAATAACTCATTTAAAATTTGTCTTATATTTCAATTTGTATTATTGAGCCGTCCTTGCATTACTTATATAGACAAAATTGCCTTACACGTAACTCGTAAGTCTCGTGTGCACGTGTCTAAGAGATATTGGATAATTGACTTTCTGTATATATGTGACGCCCACACAACATTCTTAGATATATTGTTTGTGCTAAGGGTCAACTCTCGTTGGCGGAGAAATTGTCAAATGAAGCATCTTCAACTTCCTAAAGTCATAACATACCAATCTCCTGCTCCACAAGTTGCTTGTAACTTCCTGGTCTAACCACCTTCGTTTTATGAATTCTTCTATTCAGCTTCTTTACACCACACTTATTAAGAAAAAATAAAAAATAAAAACAAATATGTGGTTCATCATCCTTATACCACACTTACTAAGGGAAAAAAAAATTTAAATAAAAATAAATATGTGGTGTATGAATAATGAGTAGAATTTTTCAAGTTTTGTACTGCCTGATTTGTCCAAAAGTGACGAGTCCTCCTACAGAACGTTAACGATAAGTTGTTCATTCTGCAGTCTGTATCCGCAACGTATGTACATGATGATTAAAACAGTGTCTTCACTAAATACAGAAAACTGGTGCTTAAGGAATAAGAGAATTATCCACCACCAATCTCGATGGAATTAAGATGCAACAAACTCACATTCGGAAATGAATTGGAAACCCACTCCAGGATTAGTTTCTTCTGTTTAGCAAGACTCATACATCCCTCAAAAGCTGACACTAAGGGTAAAGGCATTATATGGTAATCAAATGTTATGACTTTCAAACACTAGGTTTGGGTGATGGGTGAAGATGGTTATGGTGATAGGGAGAAGCATGCGAACCATTTGGTATGGAGAGGCTCCTGGTTGGTTGTCCATTCCTGGATAATGATAATCCTGTCTGCATTCTAATGCCATTTCTTGCATTTGGATAAGAACCCGTTCGCTCTGCTTGCATGGCCTGAAAGTATGATGAAGAACTTGCCATGTCCTTGAGGTTGGGCAGAGGCTTTAGGGCTTCAACAACTTCACTCATCAGAGGTCTGGCTTTAGGGTCACGGCTAATGCAATGGGCAGCTAACTGAAGTGCTTTTTGAGCGCCTTTAATTGAGAAGCGGCCTTCAAGCCGAGGGTCTAGAAGTCGATAGAATCTCCGCCTCTCTGAAAGGTGTGGTCGTGCCCATTCCACCAAGTTATGTTCTGCATTTGGTCGGCTTTTGTCCATGGATCTACGGCCAGTCAACATTTCAAGCAAAACCACCCCAAAGCTATAGACGTCACTCTTCGATGTAAGATGTCCTGATACAAAATAGATAGGTATTAGGCATTGACGACTTGGGCAAATCCCTTAAAACCATTAGATCAAATTAAAGACTTCAATGGCTTGATTTACTTTCGGCCAAAGACATTTTTATGTTTCCATACCTGTATCTTTTTCATCATCATACTTCCCTTTGCCCCAAGTGTCTTCAAGCTTTGAACTCTTTCTCTAGATTGTTATATGTTTTAGCTTTTCCTCAACCTTACCATTCTTTACATAAGTGACTTCAACTTGAACCCTATTTATTTCACAGCCTCCACCGACAAAAAACCTCATTTTTCTTCTATTATCATCTTTTTCCAGGTTCATTTATTTTGTTTGGATAGTGAATATCAATATCCAAAATGTGTTTGAAGGTACAGTAGAAACTAGAAACACTAGCAAGAACTAGCAGAAGAGGCAGTCATGTGGAAGAAGTGTCAAGATCTTTTTTTACGAGTAATAATACATTAATATGAATTTTTAGACCAATCAAGCTCTAAGTAAATCCACAAAAGAAATATAATAACCATCTTTAGCATGAAGAACAATATTCACAAAACTTCATTTGAATATTTTCTGAAATTGTTGAATTGAATTTTAAAACTTCACCATATTCCAGATGTATTAGTTTTTTTCGTTTAGAGTTTGTGTGGATGGGTATACACATATCGCATATGTTACTATATGTAAAGAAATTTTCTATATCATTTATAAACAATTATGTTAATATAATTCCACAAGTAGCGACATACAGGCATACAAAAGGAATATATCTGATTCTGTCAGTGAGTGTGCAGAGATAACATACCAGTATTATCAAGTACCAGATGCCATTAACTAAAAAGGTTACAAGGAGATCTTTCTATAAATATCCACCAAAAAAAATCTTAGGCAATTTCCTGGATCACCCAGAACTATTTGAACTAAGACCATGAATGCCAACTCAGTAGCGGCACTAAATCAAATAAAAACAATACACAGGAAAAGGAGCATAAAACATAGCGCAGAAAAAGATGGAAAACAGTTTAACCATACTAACCCGTCATCACATACTCTGGGGCAGCATAACCATAAGTTCCCATCACTCGAGTAGATACATGAGTTTTATCACCCTCTGGACCATCCTTGGCAAGACCAAAATCAGAAAGCTTTGCATTGTAGTCCTGGAACAAGTTCCAGTTAATGAGCATGGACGAACTTAGCTATCGTCTGCATAATTTGAATTGTAAATTGCACCTTTAAAAAAAAAAAAAAAAGTTACAAACCGCATCTAACAGGATATTAGATGTTTTAAAATCTCGATATATAACTGGCTTTTCGGCTTCTTCATGAAGAAAAGCAAGACCATTTGCAGCACCGAGTGCAATTTTCATCCTGGTAGACCAAGGAAGAGGCAGAGGCCCTGCAGCGTATGACATAATTATAATCAGAGCAAAGAATGAACTTGCCAACTAGAACATCCTTAGTAAAACTAAAATTATGACTTAAAATTGTATAAATTCATTGCTTTTCCATACACAGTTATATCAAACAATATTGCTAAAGAAAGGCAGTAAAACCTGAAGGTTCAACAAACATTTTCATTGCTTCACCTAATAATATTGGTAAATAGAATGGTGGACTCATAAGATAATCTAAGTAATGAAAATTAATACAAAAAATATAGGGGTATTTTTTTTTTTTTTGATAAGTAAGAGATAAATTCCATTAATGAGAGTAAAAAAGGCCAAGCCCAAGTAAAAAGTAAATAGGGGTATTAACAGGATAATGATTAGAAAGCACATGAATTAAGTAACTATTGTCCTTTAAGGAAAAAACATAATAAATAATTAAAAAATAAAATATATGGATTTAGAAAATCAATACATAAAAATCCATATATCTGAATAACTACATCCTAAAAATAATACTTCAGCATAAATAAACCACAAAAAAAATATATACAAGAAGGATGGGCAATCCCAGAACGTTAATTGAAATTCATACTTCTAAAGAGGTGATTCTCCAAGCTTCCCCGAGGCATGAACTCATAGACAAGTAACCTCTGATCATCCTCAATGCAATAACCAATTAATTTAACCAAATTAGGATGAAGAAGGTCACCAAGATAATTAACTTCAGCCTGCCATGTCGAAAAGAAACAAAAGCATCTTTGAGTCATAGAAGTGAAGGTAATAAGCAGCTCAAATAATTAACTTAATAATTAGAGCAAACATAGCAAGTAATTAAATTTGATAATGAATTTACTTACCAGCCATTCTTTATGACCTTGAAGTCCATCATGGTTGAGGGTCTTTACCGCGACTGTGAGCCCTGCTCCAGGTCTCACTGGAGCAGTTCCATTTTCATTGATCCAACCCTTGAATACACAACCAAATCCACCCTCTCCAAGAAGACTCTCAGGTCTAAAGCTCCTTGTCGCTGACTTGAGTTCATTATAAGCGAACTTTCGAAGTTGAGAAGCAACTTTCAATTCCTCACCTATGATTGGATTGGATAGAATACTTTCCTCATTGCTAGTTGTTGAAGATGACACAGCGGGAGCAACTGGTTGGTCTCGGCTGGAATCATTTGTAGATTTACTTTCAGCTGATTCACCAACAGAAATTACACAATCATTGATCTAATTTAACAAGATCCAGCTAAGCTACTTAAAAGCATATGCAGCTCCTGAGGTCATATAGGCTCGAAAATGTACAATATCCACAAGGATAAATGCCTCTCAATGCCCGTGCCCCTGCACATGCACGCATATGCATAGGTAGTTTTGTACAACAAAAACTGATCACACTTCAAGACAAGCTGGTAGCCAAAACGCATATTTTGAAACAAGCATGCTACAACTATATATGTCGCATTTCTAGGAGTAGCCACCAAACCAGTGTGGTAGTTGAAGGTAAAACAGAGAAAGTTTGGAATTGTGGTCAAAGTTCAAACATGCTTGCATACTTTTGCATGTTTGGTAACCTATCAATATGTTCAATGGCATTTTCCACCAATGACCTAAGACAACATATACTTTTTGTAAATTAATTAGAAAATATATTTTTCTGCACCGATTTTTAAGACAGCATAATAGGCTAGAAATGCAAGCCAGTTCTATCAAATTAAATGCCATAAGAAATAATAAACAAGAATAACTCCATGTGGTGGGGTACTTGTAAGTTTCTACACCTTGTTGATCAATTAAGCAACAAAAACAAACAACCATCTCAGTAATTATTTCTCAGAGGCAACAAAAAAAAATAATTTAAAAGAAAGTGAGATGAAGACCACATGGTCATATTTTTGTAAGTTCCTAACCATTCTTATTAACAGTTTATCAACTGTGTTCGTGTCAATCAGTTAACAGTATTAATGCACGCTAAAGTCAGTATCCATCAACCATTGCAACTGCATAATGACCCCAATGTGACAGGTTCATGCAGCCAACAAATAAATACTTACGACTGGAGAGTTATCTAATCACTAGACGAGAGTAACATGATATGCACATCCAAGGTCATGAAAAGGATTGGATGCTAATACAAAATATGCACTCAAAGCAAAGGACAGTACGAAATATCTAATATGAACTTCAACATTCAGGGTCAACCAAAGGGCTCAAATGTAATGTGATCCTAGCAAACTTATTCAAACAATAAACTAATTTCTCCAACTTCAAAAAACCGGATGGCAAGATTAATCATTTCAGTACAAAGTAGAGACAAAACAATTGTTTGAAAGCAAATAAAATTATACCATATTGCGTGCCAGAACTACTTAGAGAATTATCCACGTTGGAACTTGAAGAGATGCAGCTCCCAATGAACCTAAATTTAATCCAACATCCTGTCCCCTCAGCTTCCCCTTCTTTCTTCTTCCTTCCCTTCGATTTTTCCACATCCCAAGCCCCAACCTTAATCGCTTCAGGACCTACTCCCATCACTCAAATCCCTAAACTAACTCCTATATTTCATGGGTATCCCATTACACCAATCACCACCACTCCAAGCTTGTTTAGCACAATCCCCCAAGCACAATAACATCAAAGTTAACCAAAAAAATACTAGCAATCAAAACCCACCATACATAAAAACACCCGGAAGGAAAAACCGATCAAATAATCAAATTTAATCAAATTCAAGAACACGCATTTGAGAAGACCCAACTTTTAAGAAAAAGAACCCAAAAGGGTTTAGAATGTTTCAATAGTCCAAATGCGAGACCCAGATAAGAAATGTACATGCAGGACCAAATAAAAACACCATTTACAAAAATCAGTATCTGTAAAGAAAGAAATATCTCAATTTGAGCTATGAAAACAAGGAAATGGAACGTTTGAACAGCTTAGACCGAAAAATGTAGTAAGCAGTACGATATTCTGGGTCCACTTTTAGCTCGCCAAACAGACACAGGGTCATCCAATGCCATGTATACGTACTACAACAGCATCGAGGCTAAGCTAAAAGAACTGAAACAAGCATTGTGAATGTAGTTTAGAGAGAGAGAGAGAGAGAGAGAGAGAGAGAGAGAGAGAGGGCTTCACTTAGAAGTGATGGAAGAACGGAGAAAGAGAAATGTGCATTTTGCGCAAAAAGAAGCGAGGGAAGAGAATGTGGCGTGTGGTATCAATGTCTGGAGTGAAAGCGTGAAACAGAAGGGAAAGTGCAATTTGTAAAGGGAACAGCCGAACAGTCAGTGAGGCTGTGATTCTGAGAGAGAGAGAATGAGAGATGGATGCAGTTGGAATTTGATGTTCGGTCGTCAGCTCAAAACAGGCCCAACACCCAAGAGACAAACCCATGGCTCAATACCCAAATCACATGAACCCAAAACTTTCGCAATTAAAAATTAAATTTTTTTTTAGGTTTTCAATATGTGTTTTGTATTGAATTTTGTGAAAGTGGATACATAAGTAGAATGAAAATATTTGTTAATTGAAATATTTTGGGATTTATTTATATTAGAGTTTGTTAAAGTAGTCCGTAGAATTGAAAATTTTTTTAAATAAATTTTTTTTTTTTTATGGATGTGCTTATTATTATTATTTTTTTAAAGATGTTAAAGAGTTTAATGAAGGGTCTATTTCTTGTGTCTATTTAATATTTTTTTTTCTTTTGTTTTATTTATTTTGACATCATTTTTCAAAGTCTTGAATATTTTTAAAAAGAAAAAAGAAAAAAATTTCTAATATTATTAAACAATATGTTTTAATCATTAAGTTAAAAAAAATTGAAAACGGGGCAAAAATGGAACCTGCATCAGCTCATTATCATTTTCCTTTTATATTTGTGAAAATTTGTTTCGATTGTTGTTGTTGCCCAGATGACTAACACAAGAGGGGGGTGAATTGGATTATATTATAAAAATTAACACTTATTAATCAAATACACAATATAAAAGATAAACAGAATATAAACCAGTAAGAAATGTAAAGAGTAGGGTAAGAGAAAGCAAACTCAGTATTTTTACAAAGTTCAGTCCCACTGCCTACGTCTCCGCCTCAAGCTACCCCTTGAGGATCACGAATTCACTAGTCAATCTCCTTTAAGTGGAGATAGAAACCTATTATACTTTTGAGCAGCATCGCTCCAAAGAATCCGTGTAGAACACCCTCTACACTTCCAATCACCTCACACTTGGTGATTTAACTATTCCCCGTGTAGAACACCTTCTACACATACAAGGGTTATACGCACCCTCTTACAAATACAAGAGTTGATAGTAGGTAGACTATCAAAGTGCACTTCTCAACGAGTGAGATAGAAACAATACAGCGCAACTTATATCTCTCTCAACAAGAACAAGAATTAAGACTCAAAATTTTAGAAAAGAGAGAATGAGAGTTTTGAATGAATGATGCAAAACTTAACAATAGATGTGTAAACTCTTGGTGTGATTTTTACAAAACTCAAGTGAGCTATTTATAGGCAAATGAGTCTTCAATTTTAAATTTGAAAAGATTCTCATATCAAAGATATCATCATTTACTTTTCAAAAATTTCAAACCTAATCTTTTTACTTTTTACATATGACAAAAGAAACACACTTTACTTTTCAAAATTTTTTAAACAAAGACATCTATCTTTTGCATAAGTAAAAAAAAAACATCCATCATTTTTGAAAATATTCAAATAAAACATATACATGTGAAAGATGACAATCAATCATCTTAATATTTTTAAAATTCAAACCTTTAATCATGTCATGCACATGTGAAAGATGGCAATCAATCATCTTTCAAAATTTTCAAATTTAATTTTCAAAAATATTCATGCATTTGTGGAAAATGTATTTTAATACTTTATGATAAAATATTAATTTTGAACCTTAATCCTAATTTCGAATTTTTAAGAGATTTACAACATTACTCTATGACTTTAATGTGAACTTGTTCCCTTCTTGCTCATGCTTGGTTCCTTGATGTGCTTGATTCTATTGTGTGGACAACTTGAGTTTGAAATTTCTTTATTTTTTGAATTCATTTGTTATCATCAAAATCCATGTATAAATTTATAATTACACGAAACTTGAAATCTTGGATTCAACAATCTTCCCCTTTTTGATGATGACAAATGCTTGATAAAACTTGAAGCCTGTATTAATACTTAAACTCCCCCTGAAAATGTGCGTTAGTTTTTCAAACAAAAATATAAATATAATTCCAAACATATATAACAAGTTTAGCAATTTAAACAATATTAATGATCTAATCTAAAATTTCTCCCCATTTTGGCATCATTAAAAAGGAATCATAATTAGCTCAATAAAATATATTCTTATAATAACCAATAGACAAATAAAACGCTGCGTTAGTAGAGACTGTAGAGAATCGGTGCGTAGTCACACGTGTTCGACAAAACTTACAAAAGCTGAAGGCATAGTTTTGGTAATTCGGTGCGGAAGGAGATTTTGTAAAGAGCTGAATAATTAAAATCACCCGTGCCCGACAAAACCTGCAAAGGTTGGAGGCGTAACTCTGGAAATTCGGTGCAGAGATTTGATCCGCATGATGTTGCTGAAAAATAAGATATTATCATAATTTGTAAGCTTGTCTTGTTCTTATTTCCGCTTCTATAAGAGCAATTCTTAGTTTTATCTATTTCGCATTAAACTTTCTTCTCATCTTTGTAATTTTCTTGCATTTTCATTTTACAAATTTTCAATGGCTCGTAGATTTTCTTTCAGTGCTTCTCTTGATCAAGATTTGAGGTATCTTTCACCTCAGTCTCAATCTATTTCTACATCTGTCGTGGGTGTCATGAAGCAACAAGAGATTGATTTAGCTAATAAATCAGATCATGACGTCATTTATGAGCTTGTGAGTCTCGAAACTCGATACTCATCATCTATCGTCGCGTTTTCTGCTCGGTTGTAGTCCAAAACTCGCAAAATTGAGAAGTTTAGCGAGACTGTTTCTGTACTTCAACGACTTGTTTATAAGTCAAACAAAAAAATAGTAGAGTTAAAGTAATAGAATAAGAAATTAAAATCTTTATTTGCCTCTTCATTTCGGTTGTCTAATCTTTTAGATAAAGATGGCATAATGATTTATGAGAGCAAATGCATTTAAATGATGAGATTAAATGTCTCAAGTTTCTGTAGGTCATTTAAGATAATAAAATAAAAGTATCCAGCAGATATTCATGGCATGCATCATTCCTATTTCTCTTCTAATCATGCATAGTTTATCTTCTGGTAGGGAGTTTTGTGAAAATATCTGTCAATTGATCATGTGTACTAGTGAATTTTAATATAATATCACCCTTCTGCACATGATTTCTAAGAAAATGATATCTAATTTCAATATGTTTGATCTGAGAATGTTATATTGGATTTTTTGAAAAAATTATAGCACTTGTATTATCACATTTGATTGGAATGTGATTGTATATAAGTTTAAAATCCTCAAGTTGTTACTTCATGTAAAGAATTTGAGCACAACAACTGCATACAGCAACATACTCTGCCTCAGTAGTAGATAATGCAACAGAATTTTCTTTTTACTAAATCATGAAACAAATGCATGACCTAAGAAATGACATGTTCTACTAAAACTTTTTCGATCATCTTTGCAACCAGTATAATCGATACCTGAATAACTAATAAGATCAAAAAAAGTGTGTTTAGGATACCATAACTCCAAGTCAATGGTACTGGCAAAATATCTAAAAATTCGCTTGATTGCAATCAAATGAGATTGTTTTGGAAATGATTGAAAACGTGCACATAAACATACACTGAACATAATTTCAGGTCTACTAGTTATCAAATAAAATAAACTACCAATCATATCTCGATATACCTTTGAGTTAACTGATTTACCGAATTCATCTTTATCAAGTTTAATGGATGAGCTCATTGGTGTTCCAGTTTTCTTAGTACCTTCTATCCCAAACTTTTTCAGTAATTCCTTAATATATTTTGATTGATTGATGAATATTTCACTTTTTTTTTGCTTAATTTGCAATCCGAAAAAGAATGTAAGCTCTCCCATCATGCTCATTTCAAATTCTTCCTGCATAGTTTTAGCAAAATCTTGGCGCATATTTTCATTAGTAGCACCGAATATTATATCATCAACATAAATCTGAATCAAAAGAATATCATCATTTTCGTATTTAATGAAAAGAGTTGTATCAATTTTTTCTCTTCAAAAGCCTTTTTCAATAAAGAAACCACTGAGTCTCTCGTACCACACTCTAGGACCTTGTTTGAGTTCACATAGTACTTTTGTGAGTTTGAAAACATGATTTGGAGAAATATGATTTTCAAAACCTAGAGGTTGCACAACATATTTTACCTATTCCCACGATCTTCTCTTTCGAGTTGTCTTCAAATGTCATGTATCTTTCTTCTTTAGATCTAAGATCAAAGAACTTAATCTTGTCTCATGTCATGTGTTTTGAATATCTACTATCTAAAAACCATTTATTTTTACCTGTAGAATACTTTATGCATACCTACAAAAGCAATTAAAAACAATTTTTGGTACCAAAGTTCTTTGGGTCTTTTATTTATTAGTATTAAAAAAATAAGATTTTTTGGTACCCATATGACTCTAATAGTCATTGTATGTTTTCTTCTAATAGGACAAGCATGATAATTATGACAATTTCTACTAAAAAAATTACAAATAACATATGACATATTTGAAAGCCTTGGGTGATTGTAATAATTTTTTTTTTTTTGAAAAATCTATTTTTATGAAAAGAATTTTGAAATTTTGATTTTGATTTAATCGGTTTGTCAAAAAAAATTTTATAGGGTTTGAGTTTTTCTTTTGGCATGTATCCCAAGCCTACCTTATAAAAAACACATTTTTGACTACCAAGAAAATTTTCAAAGTTTCTTTTTCCATTTGTAAAGTTTTCAACAATCTTTTCTAAATCAGTCACTTTCTTTTTCAGCTCATCATTTTCAGCTTTTAAAATTATATTATCTTTTCTTAAAATATCAATTTCATTTGTTAAAGAAGAATTTTTATTTTTCAAAATGATATACTTGATACCCAAATTTTCAAATTCTTCATATACCTCTTCTAAAACATTTTGCAATTTTTCATATGAAAGATTTTCAATATTTTTGAAATTTGTTACCTTAAGATCATCTTTAGCCATAAGACAAAGATTTGCAATCTTTTCGTCATCGCTTTCTTCATCTTCATCGCTTGTACTTTCATGAGGAACGACTTTAAGTGCCAAGCTCTTTTTTTGCTTTCCTTATTCTTCTCTTCTTTTCAATGTGTACTCATGGGTAATAAGTGATCCGATGAGTTCATTTACTTTGAATTTTTTAAGATCTCTAGTTTCAAGAATCGCCGTTACTTTTGATTCCCATCGTTTTGGTAAGGAGTTGATAATTTTCCTTATTATCTCCAAGTTAGAAAAAACT
This sequence comes from Platycarya strobilacea, assembly GCA_036898215.1. Taxonomy (NCBI): domain Eukaryota; kingdom Viridiplantae; phylum Streptophyta; class Magnoliopsida; order Fagales; family Juglandaceae; genus Platycarya; species Platycarya strobilacea. The sequence goes on along the minus strand of CM072552.1, from coordinate 2,301,519 downwards.
TTACCAAGAGATGTTAAACTATTTATAATATTATTAAAACGAATATATATAGAAGAGATAGATTCATCATCATTCATTTTGAATATTTCATATTCATGCGTAAGAATATAAATTTTGATTCTTTGACTGAAGAAGTTCCTTCATAAGTAACTTCTAAATTATCCCAAATTTCATTTGCTGTAGCGCAAGTCATTACTCTATTAAATTCATTACCATTGAGAGCATTATATAATAAATTCATAACAGTTAAATTCAAAGTATAAAGTCTATCGTCTTCACGATCAAACTCTTTTTCTTCCTTTTTGACCTTTACTCCATCAACCACTTTTGTTGGAATATAAGGTCCATTTACAATACATTTCTAGATTTCTCGACCTTGAGCCTGAAGGAATATTCTTATTCTAACTTTCCAGAATGAGTAATTGTCTCCGCAAAAGAGTGGAGGCCGACTGCTAGATTGACTTTTACCAAATGAAGCTGCAATGTTAGCCATAAGATTTTAACTCAAAAGATAGTTAATCTTATAATAGAACTCTAGCTCTTATACCAATTGTTGCCCAGATGACTAACACAAGATGGGGGTGAATTGGGTTATATTATAAAAATTAACACTTATTAATCAAATACACAATATAAAAGATAAACAGAATATAAACCAGTAAGAAATGTAAAAAGTAGAGTTAGAGAAAGCAAACTCAGTATTTTTACGAAATTCAGCTCCACTGCCTACGTCCTCGCCTCAAGCTACCCCTTGAGGATCTCGAATTCACTAGTCAATCTCCTTTAGGTGAAAATAGAAACATATTACACTTTTGAGCAGTATCGCTCCAAAGAATCCGTGTAGAACACCCTCTACACTTCTAATCACCTCATACTTGGTGATTTAACTATTCTCTGTATAGAACACCTTCTACACACACAAGGGTTATACGCACCCTCTTACAAATACAAGAGTTGATAATGGGTAGACTATCAAAATACACTCCTCAACGAGTGAGATATAAACAATATAGCGCAACCTATATCTCTCTCAACAAGAACAATAATTAAGGTTCAAAAATTTTAGAAAAAAGAGAATGGGAGTTTTGAATGAATGATGCAAAACTTAACAATAGATGTGTAAGTTCTTAGTGTGATTTTTGCAAAACTCAAGTGAGCTATTTATAGGCAAATGAGTCTTCAATTTCAAATTTGAAAAGATTCCCATATCAAAGACATCATCATTTACTTTTCAAAAATTTCAAACCTAATTTTTTTACTTTTTGCATATGACAAAAGGAGCACACTTTACTTTTCAAAAGTTTCAAACAAAGACATCTATCTTTTGCATAAGTCAAGAAAAGTATCAATCACTTTTGAAAATATTCAAATAAAACATGCACATGTGAAAGATGACAATCAATCATCTTAATATTTTCAAAATTCAAACCTTTAATCATGTCATGCACATATGAAAGATGGCAATTAATCATCTTTCAAAATTTTCAAATTTAATTTTCAAAATATTCATGCATATGTGGAAAGTGTATTTTAATACTTTACGATAAAATATTAATTTTGAGTCTTAATCCTAATTTCAAATTTTTAAGAGATTTACAACATTACTCTATGACTTTAATGTGAACTTATTCCATTCTTACTTATATTTAGTTTTTTGATGTGTTTGATTCTATTGTGTGGACAACTTGAGTTTGAGACTCCTTTATTATTTGAATTCATTTGTTATCATCAAAATCCATGTGTAGATTTATAATTACATGAAATTTAAAACATTGGGTTTAATAGTTGTTTTTACAAAAATTATAAAAATTCATTTACATCAAGTTTTCGGGTTTAAAAAAGTATAATAACTGAAACAATTTTAACAACAAAACTAAAAATCTCATAAAAAACTTATGTATCCAAACATTGTTTCATTAAACTATGGGGAATGCTATATATCCCGTTGGGAAATCCTGATGGCTATTCCATTTTTTATTTTATTTTTATTTTTTTCAGTTTTTTATATAATTTTTAAGTAAGTATTTTTAAATAATATTGTAATTTTTTTTATCTTTTTAAAAAATATTTTAAGATGTTAAAAAAATGATATAAAATAAATGTTTATTTAAAAATCCTATAAAAAAACTGAAAAATAAAAAGAAAAAGCGGGATGGGATCGGAACCGTTTGGGACAAGATAAATAACATTTCTCTTAAACTAATAAATCCCACTACTTTTTAAACCTCAATAAAAACTCGATCAAATAAAATAATTTTTTTTTTCAGCTTCCGTCACCTTTATAAAATTACATTTTCAAATCCCTCTATAAAACCTCCATCTTAATTATTCTTATTATTTTTAAGATCTTCCATCTAAATTCTAAACAAGTATATTCTTGTTATAAACGAACATCGGCCGCCGCCCCCCTGTCCCACCACTAAATTATGTGAATGACCCCATCACTATTATTTTAAAATCGCATAGTAACTTGCATAGTAAATTGCATAGTAACTTGCATAGTAACTTCAACGCCTATAAATATGGGTTTCAGTTGTAATGAAATTCATAAGAAAATATAGAGAAGGAAGAAAGTTTCAGAGAGTTTATTTTACATTTCTTTTGTAATAGTAGTAGTTTTCTTTTTAGTTTTATAACACGTTATCAGCACGAGGTTCTATCGATACTGAAGTTAGTGGTCTTCTACTTCAAGTAAGTTTTTCAATATATTATTTGCAGTCCTTGAGATAAATATTAAAGGTAATATTGCTGAATATTACTTGATAAAATTTTGTTTTTATTCTCATGATAATGTGAATATATTTATTAAATTCACAGATTTATTTTTGTAATATAATGTCAAATATTAAGATTTATTACTATTGACATTTCTGAAAAATGTTATTTATCCGGATCCTTGATGAGATCTATTTGGATATGATGATGAACTTGAAAGATACAATCATAGAAGAAAACCATGTGTCCCTGAAGGACCGTGCTGTGTATCTCATGATGAAAAATCATCTTACTGTGTGAAATGAATTAAGAGAGTGATATAAGCACCAGAAGATGTAATTCTCTCAAAAGATCATTATGATTTATTGCACCTGAAGCTGCAAGATTTTAAGAGTGATATTGAATATTCTGCACTCTTTAAAATCAGCTCAATATTAAAATTATACAGTGAAAATGTCACTGATGATGATATATAAAAGAAGACATTATTTTTCATACCTCGAATGTGCTCCTGCAGTAGTAATATCGAGAGTGAAAGTTCAACAAATATTCTGAATTTTTGTTTTGTCTTCCAGTGATTGAGCTAAATAATGAGTTTTTGTTACACCAGTTACGTCCTATTAATGATATCGAATTTACACAATTCCCAGAAGTGAATGGAAACTAAGGGCGTAGACGTAGTAGAAAAATTATAGAAGTTGTTGCCCAGATGACTAACACAAGAGGGGGGGTGAATTGGGTTATATTAAAAAATTAATACTTATAAACTAAATATACAATATAAAATATAACCAAAATATAAAGCAGTAGGAAATATAAAGAGTAGGGTAAGAGAAAGCAAACTCAGTATTTTTACGAGGTTCAGCCCCACTGCCTACGTCCTCGCCTCAAGCTACCCCTTGAGGATTCCCAAATCCACTATTCAATCTCCTTTAGGTGGAGATAGAAACCTATTACACCTTTGAGCAGCACCGCTCCAAAGAATCCGTGTAGAACACCCTCTACACTTCCAATCACCTCACACTTGGTGATTCAACTATTCCCTGTGTAGAATACCTTCTACACACACAAGGGTTATACACACCCTTTTACAAATACAAGAATTGATAGTAGGTAGACTATCAAAGTACACTCCTCAATGAGTGAGATAGAAACAATACAGCGCAACCTATATCTCTCTCAACAAGAACAAGAATTAAGGCTCAAAACTTTAGAAAAGAGAGAATGAGAGCTTTGAAGAAATGATGCAAAACTTAGCAATAGATGTATAAGCTCTTATTGTGAATTTTACAAAACTCAAGTGAGCTATTTATAGGCAAATAATTTTTCAATTTCAAATTTGAAAAGATTCACATGTCAAAAACATCATCATTTACTTTTCAAAAATTTCAAATCTAATGTTTTTACTTTTTGCATGTGACAAAAGGAGCTCACTTTACTTTTCAAAAATTTCAAACATAATCTTTTACTTTTTGCATATGACAAAAGGAGCACGATTTATTTTTCAAACCAAATCATCTTCTTTTTGCATATGTCAAAAAAACACACAACCACCCTTTAAGATTTTCAAACAAATCATCTATCTTTTATATTTGTCAAAAAAACACACAACCACTCTTTAAGATTCTCAAACAAAATCATCTACCTTTTGCATTAGTCAAAAAAAACACACCACCTCCCTTCAAGACTTTCAAACAAAATATGCACATGTCAAATATGATAATCAATCATCTTATAAAATCAAGTTTTTATAAAAAAAATATAATTTTCGAAATTATTTTGTTTGATGGTGTTATGCACATGTGAAAAACATAATTTTCAAAACTAAGACATTTAAAAATGTCTTGCATATTTGGAAAAAGTAATTTGATGTTTTATGAGAAAAAAGAGTAATTTGGAGCCTTAATCCAATTTCTAATTTTATCAAGAGATGTACAAAAATAATCTATGAGCTTCATTTGTAGACTTGATATCTTTCTTGCTCATACTTGATTTCTTGATGTGTTTAGCTCCCTTCATGCATAGACAACTTGAGCTTGAGTTTTCAATATTATTTGTTATCATCAAAATTTATACGTAAATACGAGACTTGAAACCTTGGGTTCAACAGAAGTGTTGGTCCCAAAAGTGACAACACTAAAAATGATAAAAATATATCGTATCACCAGAAGTGATCAAACTCAGAGAAGGGTAAAGGCCCTCAGAATAATTCTTCATAAAAAGATGAAGATGCTTGTCATAGATGTAATATGACTAAACAGTAGTCACGTACCTGTTGTACGGCCAAGCACTTGATTTATTTATACTAAGTTTTTATATATAAGCTTATTAATATTTCATCATGTTTTGAAATAATGAAATATCGGTGCCTGAAGCACGACAAGAAATTACTTGGGATAATAAAGCCCTGTTTAAATTTGATTCTCTTACAAATAAATGTGAACCAGAAGTAATAAAAAAGGTGAGCCAAAAATCGTCGAAGAATGTCGACGTAGAAATGATTGGCCAAAATGGAAAGCAGTTATTAAAACTGAATTAAACTCGCTAGTGAAGCAAGATGCATTTGGACCTGTTGTCCAAACACCAAAGGGTGTAATATTTGTCAGATATAAGTGAGTATTTATACGAAAGCGTAATGCGAAATGAAATTATGCGGTATAATTTGTCGCACAAGGTTTCCAGTAGAAACCCGAGCAATTATGAGGAAACATATTTCCTTGGTATGAATGCAATCACATTCATATTTTTAATTGATTTGGTTATTACAAAAGGATTATATATGCAGTTAATGAATGTGGTTACTGCATATTTATAAGCATCATTAGATTATTAAGATACTTGAAGCATCTAATCCAAGTACATTTAAGAGTATGTACTTTATAAAGTTTCAAAGATCTTTATATGGGTTAAAGCAATCCGGACACATGTTGTATAATTGAATCAACGAGTATCTATTGAAAGAAGGATTTAAGAATAATCCTATATGTTCATGTGTTTTATCAGAATCCGGATTCGTCATTATTACAGTTTACGTTGATGATTTACCTTGTTAGAACTCTTGAAAAGATTACAAGGGTTGCTATAAATTCAAGGAATGCATTTGAAAAGGAAAGATCTTATTATTCAATTCATAGATGAGTTACAAGAATTTGAGACTTCTAGCCTCATCTCTCAAATGCATTTGCTCTTCATAAAGCAACATATCATCCTTATCTAAAGGATTAGGCAGTCGAAATGAAGAGGCAAGTAAGGATTTTAAATCCTTATTCTCCTGTTTTAAGTCTGCAATTTTTTTGTCAGACTCTTGAACGAGTCGTTGAAATACAGAAACCTTTTCGTTAAGCTCCTCAATCTCACGATTTTTGGATTGTAATCGGTTGGAAAATCCAACAATAGAGGAGGAGTATCGGGTGCCGAGAGTTACCGGCTCATAAACAGCTTCACGATCTGACTTATTAGCCAGATCATTTGCTTGCTGCAACATTGCACTTGCGGAAGATGCAGGATCAACTTGTAATTGAGGTGCAAGATACCTCATATGTTGATTGTGAGAAATAGTAAAAGGAAATTGATGAGCCATTGAAAATTTGTAGAATAAGAATACAAATACAGATGAATTATAGATATGAGAAGAAGATTTGATGCGTACTAAATGAAGCTAAAGACGGTTCTTATAGAAATGGAAATAAGAACAAGACAAACCATCATCTCTTCAAATCTCATTTTACAAGATATGCTGGATACATAATTTCAAAAGCCAGCGAGATTAATTACAGCTATCCCTATTTTCTTGTAAACGTTGAACCTCTGCCGTTAGCTGATGTTGTTGACTTTGTATCTGAGCTCTCTCTCGTTCCAGCTCTTCTACTCATGTTTTCAGGTCACAAGAATACCAATCTACAAGTTTCTTCAGCTCCTTGTTTTCTTGTCTTAAATATTTATTTTTACTATCTTTAGTTGCAAGCGTTTGATGCAATTCAGATATTTGAGTTTTAAGATGATCAACCTTACTCGTTCCCGCCAATAGCCTCTGAGACATGGTTGTAAGAGAGGCAGCATATTGAGCACTGAGGGTTCTTGATGCTGCAACAACTTCAGGATCAGATTTTCTAGAAAGATATATCTCTGCTCCTATCATGGTGTTTACAGCCTCAGGAGAAAATATAAGTGGTTGAGGTATAAAAGGTTCATGGTTTAAATCTGGGACATTAGAATTTCTATCAGACATAATATTGTTCTGGATGAACAACAACTGAATCTATGAGGAATGCGAAATATTTTTGCTGGAGTAAACCAATGGTAAAATTGGTTATATTTAAACAACAACCCGAAACTTTCAAATCTCTTCAAGATCTCGTTTGTCCACAATGTCAAGCGGATTTGATTTTTCGCCGAATCGATAATATTAAATTTCAAAACTTTTACAGCTTTTATCATACATAGATGGTTTCCAATGTTATTTCCGCCGTATATAAACAAGTTCTTCCTAATAACGCCGAATGAGGGGAAGAAAATTTTAGATGAAAATATTATCATACTCTCTCTAATGCATTATTTAGTTGGAGATCGTGTTTGAATTTTTAACTTGTTATATATACTGAAATCATATTTACTTATTACTTGAAACACTAACGCATATTATCAGGGGGAATTTAAGTATTACTGCAGGTATCAGATTTCTATTAAGTTTGTCAACCAGATATTATTTTTCATCTTCAAATCACTCAGAGATTATTACAATTCATGAAACAAGTCGAGAGTATATTTGGCTGAGATCAATGACTCAACATATCCAAGAAAAGTGTGGTATTTTGATAGCTCAACAATTTTATACGAAGATAATGCTGCTTGTATCACTCAAATCAAAGGAGGATATATCAAATATACGATCAAGTGATAATCTGGCAGATTTATTCACGAAGACATCACCAACTGCGACATTCAAGAAATTGTGCAGAATATTAAAATGTGAAGACTCAAAAACTATTGTCATGCACTTTCCAGGGGGAGTAAAAGTCCTGAAGACTTGTGCTGATTGTACTCTTTTTCCTTCGCTAAGGTTTTATCCCATTGGGTTTTCCTTTGCAAGGTTTTAATGAGACAATCTTAAAGCACTTGTGGATACATAAAGAGACTGTACTATTTTTCCTTCGCCATTGGTTTTTCTTCCTACTGGGTTTTTCCTTGGCAAGGTTTTAACGAGTCAGATTCTTTATGGGTGGTCATTCAAGGGGGAGTGTTATAAACGAACGTCGGCCGCCGCCCCCCTGTCCCACCACCAAATTATTGAATGACCCCATAACTATTATTTTAAAATTTGCATAGTAACTTGCATAGTAACTTGCATAGTAACTTCAACGCCTATAAATATGTGCTTCAGTTGTAATGAAATTCATAAGAAAATATAGAGAAAGAAGAAAGTTTCAGAGAGTTTATTTTACATTTATCTTGTAATAATAATAATTTTCTTTTCAATTTTATAACAATTCTCAATTTTAGCAAAAAAGAGATCCATAGGGTATGAATTTGACCCACGGTCTCTATTTTCTGCGCATGGTGGGTCAAGGCAGTACTAGCCGAAGAAAAAGACACGAGCTTTCCTACAAAAAGGTTTTGGATTTACATCTCGTCTTCCTCTCCTATATTCTCACTGTTCCCAAAGGCTTTGGATTTACTTCAAGTATGGGCGCAAATTCACCACCCAACTGCTCAGTTTCAAGTCCGGTACACGTACATCATATTGCACTTCTTCTTTTCTGAATATATTGAACTTCTTCATTTTCTGGGCTCGTGATCTGCAACAATCATCCAATGCTATGGATCATTCTCATTCTTTAGTTGCAGAAGAATGAGAACGAGATAGCTTCTTGTTTGTTGAATACGTTTTACTTTTCAGGAGCACGTTCTTTAATGGTGTGCTGTTAATGAAAACATGCTTTAGGGAGCTAGCTGTGAATATTCTTCGTTCTTGAGTGTGGAAACAAGAGAATCCCGGCCCCCTCCCAAAAAAAAAAAAAAAAAAATCAAACTGCCAATTAATTAATGAAGATTCTTTTTCACAATTTTAGCAGTTGACCAATTTCTTAAGCATGTGCTCTGCCTCTGATGACTGATATATATCAGATAACTACACTGTAAAAGAAAGGTTGCTGTTGGTTTACTTCTGCTTATTGGAATTTACCATACACTAACCTATTTATGTTCATCTTATCCATAGTGTTGATGCAGCATCAAATGAGTTTATATTTGGAGAAGAAAAGCAAAGAATATCACCTGCCTTCCCCTGGCCCTTTTCATTACAATTATTGAGGAGTAGCGTGCTTAGCTTCTGGTGTGAAATCTGATTAATCCTTTATCTTGCTTGTCATGTGGAAGTATGTGCCACTTCCGTCAAGTACAAACTTTTCAAACAAAATTTAAAATCTTATCTCATATTATTTTATTATTAAAATTTTTTTAAAATTTTAAAATAATAATAATATTAAAATATATTATTTTCAAAATATATTATTTAACTTTTAAATTTCATTTCAATTCACTATTTAAATTATATCAAAACTTTTTTTTTTCTCTTTTCCTTTATTTATTTATTTATTTATTTTTCATCTGACTGTGACACAAGAACAAAATTTCCCGCCTAGCAATGCCGTTTGTGTAAAAACGTTTGTAGAGCACTAACTTTCGTAACAGCGCCCATTGTTGCAAGTATGCTGTCGATGTCGAGCTTGTCCCAAATTGGTTGTCTCAGTTTATAAGGGTAAGAAAAAATATCATTTGTTGAGCTAGTTTTTGAAATTGAGAGAAATTTAATATTACCTAACACCGATATTAGAGTTAGGAGCAAAAATAAGTTATATGATCTATTAATTTAACATGACCACGACACGATAAGAGCAGGTTAGGATTTAGTCTTAATAGATTTCGGGTCAAAACGGATTGAAGAGTTACGACACGATTTTTTAATGGATTGATAACGGGTCAACTTGTTTTGATCCGTTATGACACGTTAAGAAAGTTAAAATCTACAAATATACCCTTATATTTAAAAATAAAATTGTTAGAATCTTAATTTCAATTATTTTATTATTTAGATTATAATTCATACTTGTAACTAGTATTATAATTTTTATAAATATTATGATTTTAACTTTGTATAAATTATGCTAAGTTTAAATATTAAGTCAAACGGGTTAATTTCAAACATATTCAACACATTTATATGAACAGGTTGAAACGTATAATATTTTATCGTATAAATATTTACTATTGAGTCCTAACGGGTTGATACAACACGACACATTATATTAACAGGTCATGTGAGGATTTAAATTTTGACACGATAAATTTAATAGATCAGATTAGGATTGACTTATATAGCATAATATACATGTCTAGACACTCCTAATCAGAGTCTAGATCTACTAATAGTCTTAGGTCTAATAATTTATAGGAGAAACGACTTGTTGTTGCTCCAACCTAAAGTCTGATATGTGTGGAAGAAATTGTTAAGATTATCCCACATTAATTATGAAAGAGACTTATGATTAATTTTTAAATATAAAGAAAAACCTCACATGTTAAGTTATCTTTTAAGGTGGACAAGGGGCCAAGATCACCCAACAGCCCACTCAGCACTTTTTGATTCAAATACTCCAAACTGCTTTCGTAATTTTCCAAGGTCTTTAAATTAAACCTCCTCCCTATGCATTGGGATCAGATCATCCGACCCTCGTTGCTGCAATTGATGAAGCAAAGCTTACATATCCCAATTGGAAATGCAGTAAATACTATTATTTCTGTACTTTTTTTAGATTAAAGAAATAGCATATACTCCAATGCTTTGTTTAGTTTAATGAAACTCCACGATGTTCCTGCAAATAATAACCCATTTTTTTTCTATAGTAAGGAACAAATAACAATGTGTGTGTCTGACTGTCTGTTTCAGTGTCTTTTTTTTTTTTTTTTGAAAGGGCTGTTTCAGTGTCTGTTGCCTTGTCGAATGATAGAAAATGTGCCAATAACTCACATTGGATCCTCCACAGAAGGAGAACACAGTTGGATACTTTTCCTTGTCAGATGACAATTACAAACGTCCCCTTCAAAAGCTAATCAAACCAAGGAGAGACGATTTCCCTGCCCTCCATCTGCAGTATTGTTCTTCTCCAAATCTCACTGGCTTCTTTCTTTTCTCTTGGATTGCGTGCTCAGAATCCCAACTCCCTTTTCCTAACTTCAGTCATTAACTCCCACCTAGATTTTGCTCTCACCTTTAATCCTAAGTCACTGATGCAGGAAACCAGCCCCCAATCTTCCTAACCTTTGGAACTTTCTCTAAAGCATTTCTATGCAATTGTTTATTAATAATGTTGTGCACTCTGCAAACTCATGATTCCAAATCACCAAACGATTAAATAAAGTTCATAAATTACAAGGAGAGAATCCATCTTTATTATTACGTGGCCCATGCTACATGCCTGAGCTGGAAACCCACTCAGTAGCACATGTACCTTAATTAGTGATTAATAATTTTGAGAGAAAAAAGAACAAAAAGTGTATGAGTCAACCTAACATATATATCACAATCCACAAAATGAAAAGAAAGAAAGGTTTTTCATAGTTTAATGAGTACTATTACATTCACAAAAAAGTTATATAAAAATAATCTCATAAATTAATGTGATTTTATCTGATTTATTAGATTTGTTTATAATAAAATAATTTTATAACATGACGAATCACATTAATTTATATCAATTTATTAGATTATTTTTGTATGATCTTTTTGTGAATAAGGTATTTCCTGTGTTCAATTGCTTTCCCGAACTGACTTCCAGGCCACTTGAAATTGGAGCAGTTAGATATATTCGAATCTATACATCATTCTACTTCCAAAACATGGGATTCAAACAATCAACTTTTAGACGAACAGTGTTCGTTGTTTGAGACGTGATGAAGTATTCTTCAATGGAAGTGCTGCTGATGCTGCTCGGGCCACGGCCAAAAATTATGTTGGTCTTCAATATTGCCATTGAACATGTTACTGAAGCCTGCATCTTGAGTCATTTGATCCGTTTTTAGGCATTGGAGGTCCGATGATCTAGATGAGCCTTGGAGGAGTTGGGACATGCTTGTAGGCTTGATGCATGAGGGGAACATGTGCTTACTGCTTAACCTCGAAGATGCTGGCCCGTTCATTACGGGTGTTCTTGAAATATCCAAGTTAATGCCACAACTGTTCTCACTTCCATTGCTCCAAGAACATTCAGTTTCCTTCTTCATGTTTGTAAGCCCCACTTCATTTGTGTCACTACTTTTGAGAGCCGATAACTGCATCGTTACAAGTACGAGCAATCAAAATGAAAATGAATTATTGCAGAAGATAGTATCTAAATCAAATTTATAAGATACTGTATATAGTTGCTTTAGTATAATATATATTCTTGTGTTGCACTTCTGACACTGACACTTCAGATCAGGATTAACTAATTAAGCAAAAAGTTAATGAGGGACTCCATCGTGATTTGTAGAACCCAGCCAAAATTAAGGCAGCTGGCGCTCCTGTAGCATGTGGTTGACCAAAATTCTTGCCAGCAAAATGTAAAAGAAGCTATCTACACAGATTTCGATCTAGAAATATTCACTACAAAGATTGGTTTTGTCGCAAATAATCTTTTTAGTTGTAATTAAAATAACTTAAATACTTGTGTTTTTCTTGTATTAATTATAGCCCCATTTTGTTTGAAAGAATTTTTTTACTGATGTTTAAGAAGTATATTGAAGGGAGAAAAAGTTTCATTTTCTCTTACTACACTCTCACGCTGATCTAGAATGCTTGATTAGCTAGTGAAGATCGAGAGGAATAAAACCCAAGAAACTATATAGAATAAAACCCAAGAAACTATATATAAGCAAGAACTAAACCCAGATCAGGAAACTTCAAGTTTCTCTTTCCTATCTAAAACTATATTTTAATCCAAACCCACATCCATTGATGCAGCAGAAATGAGGAGACTGTATATATACCTCTGCATTAAGTTTCTTGTTCTGGGTCTGAAGAGCATCATTATCAGCCTTGAGTGCTTCAAACTGTTTCTTCAGGACCTCATAGTCTTTCTCCAATTGCTTGGTCTTCCACCTAGCCCTCCTGTTTTGGAACCATATTGCTATCTGTCTTGGTTGCAGACCCAAAGCCTTAGCCAGCTGCGTTTTTCTCTCTGGCTCCAGCTTGTTTCCCAACTCGAAGCTCTTTTCAAGTGCCTTTACCTGTTGTAAATTCAGCCTCTTCTTCTTTTCCCCAATCTGCGTTCCATCATCAGACAACTCATCATCTCCATGCACTTCTCCGCACTTGTTTTCAATACCTGAAAACGACATCGATCTGTTCATCAAGAAAGGCACACCACCTGCAACAGTATCAGACCCATAAATGAAACCCATCAATCTATTTAGCATATGAGAGAGAGAGAGAGAAGAGAGAGAGAGAGACCATGATAGAACTGTTGAGGAGGGCATGAAGGGAGAGTGTTGGAGGAAGGGAGGTGGTCTTGATCTTCGTGAGTTTGGAACATGAAACCATGATGAGATGATGGGAAAGCCATGTCATTAGACAATAACATGCATGCTGATCTTTGCTTTATGGATCTTTCCGCACCAATTTATGGTGCTGTGAGTTATGGTCCGGCTCTCACTCTCATGGTGATGACAGGTCTTTCTGAAGGAGGAGGTGAGGGCTGCACAGACTGATCATAGACAGCGATTTTTAGGTTGAGAGAGAGAGGCCAACGAGAGGTGCATATTGTGTAATATATCGCAGAAGTGAGCTTTCGTGGGCCACCCTCTGTTCTCTCTCCCTGTCTCTCTCTCTCTCTCTCTTATATGAAAAGCATATGAATTAATTAATGCGTGGAGGAAGGATAAGCTCAACTCAAGATAACGAGTTAAAGAAGAAAAAAAGGACACAGATTTACTTCCAACAGAGAGAAAACCATCGTTATTCGTTTACTTATAACCTGCATTAATAAGTTTGGAAATCGAGCTATAAGAGATGAAATGATGAATCTATCTATTCCCTCTTTCCTTTTTGTTGCTCAACAAAATACCTCCATTCATGCTGATATGGTGTGGCTTTCACTTTCAAATGCAAGTAAAAAATAACATTAATTGCCTGATAATTTCTTCATTAATAATAAATCAGCAAGCATCCCAACAAAAACTGTGAAATCTAGTACGGAAATATTCTGTTCATGTAATTGGTTGTCTCGCAAGTATACTTCCATATAAGACATGATTCACATCATCAATGAGCCTGCGGCCGAAAATTAAGTGTTTGCTGACCACCAGCAGCATAAATGAATGCCACTAGCTAGCTGGCCATAGAAAACTGGAGCAAGATGTTAAAAATTCCAGTTTGAAACCCACTATGGTAAAACTGTAAATTAGTGTTGTGATCGTACAATAATTACGATAAATAATACAAAATAATCAAAAAGAAATTAAAAAAAAATAACATAGAAATTTACGTGATTCGACGATGTGCCTATATTTATAAGAGCGAGTGGTTAAATTTTATTATCATCTAAATTAGGGTTACAACATATGTATTTATACTAATCCTAAGTGTTCGGACGTATTTAAGAAAAATTACAAAAATAATCTCGTACCGTACCGCAGGAGCGTTGCCCCCGCACCCTCAACTAATCAGCACCCCCATTAAAGTAAAACACGTAAGGCAAATGTCGTCGCTCGCTTACTCGTTCTACCATTTGTCATTTGTCACTTGTCACTATATTCTCATCAAATATATACCCCATACTCTAACCATTGAAAAAAGAAAACTGATCAAAAACACGAGAATAAGGACAATAATAACGTATGTATTGTTAAGTCCATTAACGAAGGTAAATTTGGCATCATGAGATGTTTCCACAGCCCACAGGCCATGCATGTGTGACGAGGAAACTTGGGAACATGGATATCCAGAATCCAAGGAAAAGAAATTGATATTCAACTCTGGAGATTTCTCATACCCATACTAGAAAAATATATCCCAAGTAGACCTTGCATTATCAATTATTAGATATGCTAGCTAGTCTGGCACTAGCTCGAGAATTTTGGGTATTTTCTATTCGAAGTATCCATATTCGATCTGTGTTTCCTCTTAAGTACTACTAGAAAATGAGTAATTATTAAGTAATTTATCTACATGAACACGACTCGTGGTACTATTATCATCCTAATATTGCAGCATTAGCATGTCATTAAAAGTTGGTAATCCAGTAATTAATTTTAAATTTTAATGCATGCAATATATATTATGACCATAGGGCCGAAGTACGACATCATGTTTACTCTTGAACTGTCCCTCACGTGTACTCACCCTCATTTTCTTGAAAGTTTTTACACAACATGATGTCATCATATTTGCTATGGTAAATTCCTTACCTCCATGTTAATAATATATAGTAAATTACAAAAAAATGTGGAAGAATAAACGAGTGGTGAATTGGGAAAGTAGACTATTCCATCAAAATAGGGACATATATATATATATATATTTATATCATTTCTAATAGAGTGATGTTAGGGTGCCACCCAATAGTGATCAGAATTAGGCGTATGCTCTCTTGCCAAATTCACTTTCTCAAATTTTTAAATTTTTTTTATTCATATTTCTTTAGAATTTTTTAAATATATAAAAAAAATATATAAAATAATATCAATACACTAATAAATACTTTCTTAATTAATAAAAAAAATTTAATACTGCATGAACGATCAAAATAAAAAAAAAAAGTAAAATAAAGGAACATAATAGTATTATTCGTCTTTATATATGAGAATGATCAGATGGGACGTGTCATTTTTATATCCATTGAAGGAGAAATCATTTGTTGCTTTTTCACATCGATCTCGAATGTGTTAAGAGATTAGGGGAAGTAAGAGACCCACCATCCCCAGCCAATTCATAAATTTGTGGTGAGGAGGAAGTGGAGGATGGGATGTTTTGAAGGTGTGGGGTCCTACAATGCACAGCCTTTAGCCTGGCCTGCGACAAAGCTTTCCCACATGCCTTTATTGGAAGTTTAGAAGGGAGGGGTACCCCTTCGGAATAGGGGTGGATCCATGTTAATATTCCTTGTTGCCGATCACCTCAAAAAACAATTAATTAAAGAAAGTGCTCTGAATCTTCTCTCCACATGCCCTCCTGTTCCCATGTGCCTCCTGCGCGCGCGCGCTCTCTCTCTCTCTCTCTCTCTTGAGGATTCTTCAACCACATACACAGCTGGACTTCTTTGTTCTTATGTTTTTCGTAGGGGTTCTTTGATACATATCAAGTGGTTATTCTGTTCCTCTCTTTTCTTCTTTTCCTTTTTTTTTTTATTTTTTTTTATTTTATATCTTTTTAAGCTATAGGGCTTAAATTATTCAGCTCCTAGCTAACACAACTGAAAAAGGTTTTCGTGGTTAATTCACCTTAAAGATAACATAAATTGAATAAAGTTGAGCCATGACTTTTAAAGTCGTTAAAAGCACTCCTAATGGAGTAACTAAACAACATCTTTTTATAAAATATCGTTCAAAATGTCAAAAATCTCACTCCATTACATTCTTCATAATAAAAAAGATTATAAAATTATGAAAAGTGTTTGCGTTATATATAACGCAACATTATTCATACTTCAAATCATATTTTATTATTTATTGTTCTCTACTACAATGGCGTCTTTAATGGTTGTCTCCATCGTTTGTGTGGTTCGACCCACCGCCAGCCACCACTAGCTACACCATCAGTATTACTAACATCAGACAATGCTGGCGACCAACCCCCGGAGATTCCAATTTCAACAACTGACCAGTTGTCTCCCACGTGCAGATCGAAAAGTGAACATGAGTTTTGGGCATCATCGGGTTTGTTCGAGCCACCGCTAGCCACTATTAGCTACATCGCCGACATCACCGGCATCGCCTCATGCCGGCAATCAATCCCTGACGATCCCATCTCAAGCCATTGGTCTGTCGAATCTCACGCGCAATCTCCATTTTCGGCATGAACAGTTTCGTCTCTCCCGTTGCAAACTTTTTTTTTTTTAATTTATGAAATAAATATAATTAAAATAAAATATGAGTTTTTTAAAAGATGTAGGAAAAAAATATAGATGCTGATGGATGGTAAAATGTAAAAGTGAATAAGTAAAATGAAAAAAGTGGGTTTTTGATTATCTATTTTAAAGAAAAATTAGCTACTCTATTGAAAGTGTTCTAATGTGTTAATTTTTCCAATGCCCTTAAACTTTGGCTTTGAAATAAATTTAATGCTAGCTAGAAATGTATTTTTCCCTTTAAAGTTTTAAACTATCACAAAAAAAAAAAAAAAACAAACGTCATATGGGATTGCAAAGGACAACAGTGGCAAAGCATATGCAAGTGGGACACCAACTATCTTGTATTGTACCTAAATCTCCTAACCTTTCCCTTATCGCAGCTGTAACGTAATACATCTGTTTAAGCACTCTATAAGAGGGATGAAAAGAGAGCACAAAATGAAAAAACCCAAAATCACATTTTGATATGTGCGAATTAAGATGATAAGTATTTAGATTCCAATGTACTAAATATCACAAAATCTCTGCCATTAAATCTAAAAACAAAATTTTCATTGAGATATACATATACTACCAACCGTAATTCATCATCCAAAGCTTTGTAAATTTAAAAAATGATTTACAAGTGATATAAACATATGAGTTGAAACAGACAAATGTTTATATCTTACTACTTTTATAAAGTGATAGTATCATAGTAGTAAGAATATATCAATATCTACTTCCTTTACTGATCATATCAACTAGTTTAGAAAAGCACGTTGATTCGCTGAAAAATCTTGATAATTTTCCAATTTGGTAATCTGTCGATAGAAAACCAAAATGATTTCAAACTTCACTTCAATAGTCTTGTTTATCCATGTTGTTCCGACTCCGAACTCTATGTATGTTAACTAAGAAAGATATTGCCAAAATCTTTTTTATCAAATTATTTTCTTATTCCCTTGTACAACCCTACCTGGCAGTTTTTATTACATGTTCTAAAGGGAGGTTAGGATTGAGTTAAGTTAATGCTTACAGATAGACAAACCAGATTCATCCTTTTATGTTAAGATCAGTTGTGTTTGAGTAATGTTTGGAAAATAAATATTTTAAAATATATGAAAATACCTGAGATGTGTCGTGTTCGGCCGAGGAAATTAAACGGCTAAAGAGTAACACAGGTATTTTGAGATTGCATTCTTCTTCTATTATCTTCGGTTTTACAAATTTCTTGGATGGGGGCACTAATGTATTTGTCGAACTCTCTACCTTAAGAATTTAAAACAATGATCGTCTTACATTTATTTCTGATATTGTTTTAAATTGACGTCTTACATTTAAGGTCACAGTTCAGGCCTCCAGTGATCTAGTCTCTTTCCGAGCTCACACCACAATTTAGACTTGGGCTACTAGTTTTGACCCGAGTCTATTATAAGCCCAGATCAGGCCCATACAAACTCTTCGTAGTAGGATTCGTAGAAATGGTGGCATGGAGGTTTTCCAAAGTACAATTCTATTACATACTGTCACTTTTGAAAACATTTTGTGAGCTCCATTGATATGATTGGCCAAAACAATTATTTTATATTAAATATATTAAAATATAACGCAGCCAATCACATTAATAGAGTACAAAAAAGAATACGTAAAAATGACTCCACATAAAAAACTGTCCAAAGAAATGAGTCTCGAGTCACTCCATTGTTTTACTATCATGGCTACCAAAATCAGCAGCGATTTTGGCTGCACGAGTCAAAACGTCTGAAACCCAAAGCGATCCTTTGGCAAAGTAACTGCTGTTGACTACAGCATTACTAGCTGCAACAGCTGCACTCCCCGTAACTCTAGCTGCGACTACTGCTGCTGTCCCTGTGGCTATTGCAGCTGACTTTGAGATTTCTGAAACATGGTATTTCTCATCCACAGATTTGATGGTTTCCATGCCGGCATAGATCTGATCAGTGAGACCAATTCTATTGCTAAGCTCCGCAACCTTGGCCGCAGCGCTAGCTGAGACATTATGGGATTCGTCAAAAGCTTTGGCCTTGATTATTGCGTCTTTCCCCAGAACATATCCCTTTGCAAGCATTGTCTTCACGACATCCTGCGCCACTGTTACAGCTTCTACTGGGGTAGACACGAATTGTCCCATATGTGTATCCTGCTAAAACCATACATGTTCAGCATAACAGAAATGTGAATTAAATTTCAAGTGTTCAATTGGTAATTCCCAAGTTAACATTGAAACTCGAAAAAAATTGTCAGACTGTCCAAAATATGAAGTTTCTATCCTATATGTCATGAGAGAGTGGATCAGAATTCCTGAATCTCTTATTGATTCCTTAGAGCAACAATTGAAATTGCCATCTTATAATTTTCCATCATGAGTTTTTTCTAGTTGTCATGTCCTATGGCATAAAGCTTATCATGTAAACTTATAAATTGCATATTGCGTTCGTCCCCAGGCTCAGACATCTTGATTTACTTATCAAAATAAATAAATTGCATATTGCATACTCTTGAGCTAGAATCATCTTCCGGCTTCCACGAGTGACTGCTCCAAGGATCATATTCCTCAATATATGATCCCCAAGGTTGAATGTATACACATTGATCTAAAATGGTAGCCCCCTGAAAGAGAGAAAAAAAGACAAAAAAACACAACGAGCAAATAAACTTTGGTGCAAAAGATCAGATAGTTAATGAAATGTGAATTCACTGTAACTAATATTCATGCATTACAAGTGGAACTTTCGTTTCAGCAATATGCAACACCCCATGAAAATCAATTTTTATGTAAAGATAAAGGCGGCATACAACTTATTATTAAGGGAAACTTGGACTGATGGGCCGTTAGTTTCTTTCCTATAACAGTATTAAGTGCTCATCTAGTCTAATCTGCAAAGCAACTTACACTGAGCAACACAGCAGTTCCCAGGGCATAAGCATCTTTAAATGTCACATATGCAGCACAAGCAAATTCACCAGATCTGTTTTTCAACAATCACCAAAAAAACAACTGTCCAAGTCAGACACAAATAATGATAACTATTTAGCTTACAAACATCCATCCGAAAAGCACTACAGAATTTTATGACTTGTAGATATGACGGCACCTTCATAATCAACCCTGTTTGGAGCACTAGAATAATAACTTATGAGGATGCCAATTTTGATTCTGTTTGGAGGTTTTTTGTTACTTGGCTGCTTTTTCATCTCACTTTGGCCGTGGCACTCATAATACGGCTAAAAGCTATTCTAGATGGGTTAAGGTTTATGCATCAAGCTTCATTTCCAGGAGGTAAAAATCAAATCCGACTCCTTAGGGGTGGTTAACGGGTTGTTGAGGAAAGGATGCATTGCCTTTGATTGATATGGTGGAGCAGAATTTCTCTTGTTCTCAAGCATTACATGTTGAGATTAAAAAAAAAAAAATCTATAGAGAAACTAACCAAATTGCTGATATCTTAGCTAAACTGGGTGCTAGGGTACCTCCCAAAACTTCTTACTGTTTCATGACATCCCAAGAGAGGTCAGAGGCTGCCTAGTGGTTGATCCATCAGACATGCCATACTTGACATGTAAATGGCTGGGTTCTTTGCAGTATAGGTTTGATTTCTAAAGCTGTTTCTCCTTTGTACTTTTGGTGTTATGTCGTAATGGGGTGATTCCTCCCACCATAACGTGAGTGGCTAAATGGAAGTTTAGACATTCTCCCAAAAAAAAAAACAACAAACAAACAGTAAAGACACAGACCAATGCTTGCACAAAAGCACATAGGAGGAGAACGTAGAAAAAGAAGAAATATGAAAAACTTAATAAGAAAATTAAGAAGTGACTATTAACCACCACAATCAAATGGGGAAGTAGTTGCTAGGAATTGTAGGAACTTGTAATCATGGTTGCCATATAGATGTCTAACAAATTTTTCTAAGAGCTGCAAGAAACTGGGTATGTTGAACATAACCACTTTTTTTTGTTGAAATGGGCCTTTTAAGGAAGATAATATATATTTAGGGCATATTTTTTCACCAACCAGAGAATTTATCATCATCATGGTTACAAGTCTATCAATGTGAATGATGGGGTAATCAAGAAAAATGGTATAGAAAAAGAAAACCCGGAAGCCATAGATAGAATTGATTTAATCCCTAAAATCTTAAAATTCATATTAGTCCATAAACTAAGGTGATAACTTTGATGTCTTTAATGATTCCCCTCTAGATTATGAAAATGTAAAGGCTAAGTGAAGTTTTTTATCATATATAGAAAGTCAAATCATAATTTTTAATTAATTTAAAGTCACATAATTACAATGCTGCTTTTGACCATTTCCACACAGCTTGGACAAAAGTTCAAGATATACTCATGACCAAACTACCATAAAAATGGAGATAAAGATTGAATTAATAAATGGGCTTATTTTCAGCTACTAGAAGCAGAGGAGATGAATTTTACCTGACGATTTCAACATGCTCAATTGCACCACAGTTCGCAAAAAAATTGTATACGTCCTCCTCTGTAGCTTTAGGAGATAAGCTTGTAACCTCAGCCGTATAACCCCCAGGGTACATTCTCTAAAAATTTCAAAAGGAAAAAAATCGGATCAGAATGAAACTGGAAAAATCTGTAAAATAAAATGTCAGCACCTCAGTTCAAGAAAAGGTAAATGAGCACAGAAGAATCATTTTGTTCACTTCAACACTTAACAATGATGAAGGCACTGCAAACCAGTACTTTTTTAATTTTGCATTATAAGGTCTGTATTTTAGACTAATAAACATTAAGGATAAGAAAAATGTCAGAAAGAGATAGAAGGCATTATCATCTTGGGCAGGCTTCCTTTATGTGGTGATCCTGAGGTCCCTAACTTAGTGGTCCCCAACTCTCATCAATCCCTTGCATAAGTGCAATCTAGGATGACCAATATAACTGGATGCTTCCAACATCTAGTGTGTATAATATGTGGCTTCCACTAAAAAGTAACCAACTCCTAGGTGATCCAGTTTATTAGAAGACTCTATGTAGCACAGCATTGGTGATAATTGTACCGATAATGTACTTATGTGCGTGATAGTGCATCTGCAATCAACATGATCCAAAATAAAGGGGAAAAAGAAAGCTTTGGGGTAATCATAAAAAATGCGGTAGCATGCTAATTCTGAAAGCAAAAGTTTGGCTGGTATTGCAAGCATCGAAGCAAATCAAACAATGCAAGCGGTAGAAATACTGAAACTTTGGCTAAAGTCGAACTGCAGGCGTGGTGAACATGAGAAATTCAACTTCTATAAAAAAAATAAAAAATAAAAAACACATAGTGCATAGTGCCGCTTAAACAGAGACAAAAGGGGGGGACGTTTATCCAAGGAATCTTTCCGCTATGGAAATTAGGAACAACCTGATTATTTGCATAATAATTTGAAAGCAAAGAGGTTCCCAAAAGCGCAGGGGATAATAAACAAATGACAAATAAATATATAAATAAACCAGAAATCTCACTTTTCACATCGAAATTATCACACGTGACTCAAATTGGTCTGGAAAAAACTCAGTTCTACTACAAACTCAAT
The DNA here is from genome assembly GCA_036898215.1 of Platycarya strobilacea. Lineage (NCBI taxonomy): Eukaryota > Viridiplantae > Streptophyta > Magnoliopsida > Fagales > Juglandaceae > Platycarya > Platycarya strobilacea. The sequence continues at coordinate 2,279,150 of CM072552.1, read as the reverse complement.
ACCATCGTAGACCGAGTAAATTGTAAGAACAGTGCGTGTATAAGTTCTACCAAGAATTAAGGTCCAGGCAGAAACCCAAAGGAGAACAGAAAATACGACAAAAAAGAAGAGAAAACAAACAGTTTCTGATGATGGATACAGAAACTGCCAAAAAAGAGTCGTGCGTATTCTGAACATCCTCAAAGGTATCATGAATTAGGTATAGCACGATCTGATTGAGCCTATGCAATGCATGCGCTGTTGAAAGATGGGTAATCGGATTTACAAGAAAGATCGGAAACCCAATAATATAACAGTGTAAATTGTAGGAAATGATTCTATGCAAATACCTGTTCTTGATCAGTGGTAAAGCAACCGTAAGAGAGATCATACAGAGAAGAAGGAAAAGAGGAATCAATTAACCAAGCCACCTGATATGTTTACAGTTGCTTGAGGAGACAAAATCTAAATTTTGTAAACAACCATATCCTGGAACAAGATTCATATTCATAAATTTTGTCAAGTGACAATATAATTTTAGGAACAGAATCGGGTGTAGAAATTACTTGCAGAGACCTAACCTGCGTTTCAGAGTGGAAAAATACAAAGAAACAAAAACTGTTGATCGAAAAAAAAAAAAAAAAATCGGTTGTAAAGCCGAATCTCCAAATTAGATTCTCCACCAATGGGTTACAAAAACGTGGCCGAAAGATAATATGATGGAAAAGGCCTTTATCTCCCCACGGTCCAATCCAACTTCCATGGGTTAAAGACAGCCGTCGGGGAGCCATTACCAAGATCAACGAAAATGAGAGAAATTTCTTTTACAACATTTTTATAGCTTTGCTTTATAAAATATAATTGTGAGAGAATCATTATTTTACAAATAGATCCCACATTTTAAATATGAAAGAAAGTTATAAAAAAGGGTTTTGTCATGATTTTTTTTTTTTTAAGCAAGCTCGATGTATTATAATTAAGGGATACAAAAATACATCAATAAGGGATACAAAAAACACTCTTTCTTAACTAATATAACATTATATAAAAGAAAATTTAAATAGATCCTAGCCGCACGAAGTGGTAGTTTTTATACAATTTGAGAGTAGGATTGTAGTTTTATGACCGTACGTCATGGATTGTAGTGACTTCATTTTTGTCTTGAATTGGATGTTGGAAAAGTCCACTACTTCATCTCCATGATCCTGTGGCTAAATAAAACAAATCTTCTAATCAAAAGAAAGTAAAATAAATTGAACTCCATCACATTATACGTCTTCACAAAACTCCACACTCTCCCGAAGAAGTATATGTGATTCTCACGTTGGAAGCAAAAAAAAAAACGAGTGGAGTTTGTGGATTGGGGCAAATAGAGACCGCCAAAGGACCAAGGAAGTGGTGGTGATTGTCGGGCATAACGTCAACAATTCAAATATTTTACTAAACTCCTTATATATAAAAGTATTCTAGCAAAATTCGGAAAAAACACTAAGGAAGATAGTGAGATAAAGACGAAAATTGATGAATTATAGTTTTGATCAATTTTGATAAACTTCAAAATTTATAATGGTACATGAGACCTATGTGATTGTCTCTTTATAACTATAACAATCAGATTCGAAGGATCTGATGGTGCAGAGTTCATTGGTCCAATGCTTATAGCTTACGCGCAATGAGTCTATAGGTTCCTAAGAGGTGGCGCATGAGGCCCACGAGTAATTGTTGGGAGCGCATGAGGGTTGATCATGCTCGGTGATTTTTGTAAAACTATCACTTCTCTTCAAATGATTTGTGCCTTGGGACTTTCTCTTGCCATGCAAGTCACTCAGATGTTGTCGCAAAATTACAAGTTTGTCTTTTTCGGCCTTGGAGGAAATAAAATAATTACGAAATGAGAACTAACTTTATAAACAAAGTGCGTAGGTGGAGAAAGAAGAGAAGGAGAGGGAGAATGAGGAGGGAATTGAGGCCTCCCCTTCCATTTCGACGAAAAAAGCAAATATGAATTTTAGAAGATTTTTTAAGAGAGAGGAAAAGGTTTTTGTCAACTAGTTCTGTCTTGGTTATTAGTCTAAAAAATAAAAACATTAATAAGGCATTGTTTGGATTGAGAGAGCCTCTTAACTCATCTAATATTATCTTATTTAATCATTACAATTTTTTTAAACTCACACATAAAATACAATAAAGTATAAACAATCTAATTTTTAAACTTTAAAACAAAAATAATATTATAAAATAATATTATAAATTTTTTTATTAAACTTTCATCTTATATCAACTCATAAAAATAATATTGAAAACTAAAATCGCGCATTTGGTTTGAATGCTCCATCAGCAAGCTCATTACCTTGACAGAGACCTAATCTCTCATGTGTTAGTCGGAAGTTCATTGTCCTTTTAGCTGTATGCATTCATCGCCTCACTTACAAACTAACAACACTGGAATGTAGAATTCCCTTTAATATAACTTTCCTTTTGTATTTGCATGGATCCTACTCCTAGTTCGGGGGGGGGGGGGTGCCGGTATTATTGATTGTCGGTAATTCTTCTCAGACCAATCTCACTAACATTTCTAGCTTGTATAGTAGAAATTAATTATCAATAATTCCATACTCTTACAAGTACTACAAGAACTACAAGTACCATGACGTTCGAATTAAATGGAGTAATGTGATACCCCACATGATAAGACTAAAGGTAAGTGGTGTATAAGATTCAACATTATTTAGGAAGATTTTTTTTTTTTTAGCTTTTTATAATGTTCTAATATGACTCTAATTATATCATTAAATAGTCATTTTAGAATCAAGATCATGTGATTTGGATTTTTCATTAGAACATTATAACAACATGATCTATAACGTAGATAAACGTATAGTTCTACACATGATTTTAATCAATATCTCAACCTACATATATGTAGATGTATCAATCTTGCATATCTATCTTAGATAATATTGCTTTGTACATGACTTCTTCTCCATATGATCTCTTATATGCACACAATATTTTTCCTCTTTCACTTGTTCAATATTTCTAGCCTCCTCAAAGAAAAAGAGATAGAGGAGGGAGGGGGTGGTAATTGGTACAACAAGTCATGAAAAACTGTATATGATCTATGGAAATCAAGTACTAAAGGTTAACATTGATCTCTCATCATGCATAACCCTTTAATTGGATGATTATCAAACCCCATTGTCGATGACCAATCTCAATCATTTTCACCTTTCAAGGAGCAGACCCCTTCGGAACGATCAATCTATTCTAGGGATTTTAACAGCCACCTATAAAATCACACAATGTCAACAAATTCTACAAAAATATAGTGAAACACTACACATTTTATAAAATCATGACTTTTGAATAAAATCAAGATCTCTCAAGCCGAAAAGTGTAAATAATATTATTACCACGCAAAATGAATTTTTAGATGCTAAGAAACTCTAGCTATAATACTTGGGGAGAACTTGCAATTTCGAAGTAGTTCTTCTGTTTTTAAAAATTAATCACAGAATAGAAAGTCTCTTGGAGCTTGCTATCATTTCGAAAATGTTATCCAGAGTTCAAAATAAATCAAAACCATTTGGCTTATTAAGAGAGCTAAGGTAAAGAAAATCATATCTTGGGCCAAATGTACAAGAAGAATCACAAACCCCCTTTAGCACTGCTGCACAACATTGTCGAAAGTTCACCAAGGGAGAAACTTGAAAATAATTTTTGGAGAAGAAATTGATCATTGTTCTCATTGGGGTGGGCATTTGATTATTCACAAACTTGAAAATAATTTGAGGAAAAAAATGATTAATTATAATTGTTCACATGGTGGCACAAACACTGATGCTAATCATAAGCTTAATAATTTGTGAAGAAGAAACCAATTCATGTTGAAGAATCTTGAAACACTGGAAACTAGCTAGGTTTGGTGGTAAAATGTAACAAGCCAGTTAACTTGGGCCCAATCCAAACCAGATCCAACATGTATCCTTTTATCATTTACTTTTAGTTACTATGTTACATCTTGGACTATTTTGTTAGTCCTTTGGATTGCAATTGGTAGTGGGTTTAGGCACATAATATCAATTAGTGGAAACTCTAGTCGTATTACCTTGTTGTTAATACTTTTAGCCCAAGCCTAATACATGGGTTATATGTATTGATCAACTTAGCTCTCAAGGATTATCCAAAATCTCACTACAAGAAAATTGAGTATCTGTGGCTAACTATTCTCTGTCAAAATGGCTATTTCCTACCAATTTTCGCAGCAAATAGTCATGTTAGCAGAGAATAGTTGGCCACAAATACCCAGTTTTCTTGTAGTGGGTCTTATGAATGAAATTGATATATTTTCTTTTTATCTTTTTTCTGTGGAGGCTAGGTCTACCTCAAATTGACCATTTTACTTACACTTTCTTGCTTATTTTTTAGTTAATCAAACACCCATCCATCGGGCATGTTGCAAGTGGTATCGAGAGTTATCCTTCCTTAGGATTAAATTGTCAATTTTGGAAGAAATTTGTGTATTCTTCAACAAAATAAACTAGTCAATGGGACAAATTGAGGAAAATCTTGAAATTCTTCTTTAATATTTTATTGATTGGAGGAAGGAATTTGAAAAATAATTTAATCATCTTGAACAACTACTTCGAGAGTTGCAGGAAGAAGAAAGAGACACATCAAAGAGTAAAGAAAAAGAGGTCGACTTTGATGTCGATCTCGATCTTCCGGTCTAGGCCAGAAATCACTCTGTCGATAACCCAATTGCTCGTCCATCAACTCATTTCTTCACTCTCAAAATTGATTTTTCAGTTCCAGATCTCCGTATCAAAATATCGTGTTCTTCTGATACTCTCAAAAATCATTTTCCCTTCTATTCTTTTCTTTCGATCATACCTAGTGTCAACTCATAAATCGTCCGATGGGAGTTTGATCCTGGTGGTGTTGATGAAGATCTGATTTATTTCTTTTCCTCTATTTTCTTAAGAAACAAACATGTATTTTTTCCTCTCGTCTTCGCTTCCTATAGCATTGACAAGACCAACCAGATTTGGGAGTAACCCTCTCCATCTGCTACTTAGACTTGCAAGGTAGTTCTTAAAGACACGGAGAACCGCTTGAAAGAGCTGGAGCATGAATTGAATGTGCAGAAGAAGATACAGACTAAGGTCAAGCCATAGATGCTTCTACACAAGTTTTGGGTAGTGTAGCTCACAAGGTGTTTGAGGAAAGGCAACACGAGGTCGTCATTGATATGAACCTATGTAAAATCACTTGGATATATTGCTGTATGATGAGGTTTGTTATCCCCAAAGGATTTCTGGAAGAGATGGCTCGAGTTTCAGCAAAACCCAAATTAGTTATCTCAAAAACCTGTATGATTTTTCTACTATCATATTTCAATTTCTCGTTGTTTTTGTTTAGCTTTCTACGAGTGTTTTTTGGTGATCATTTATGGGTTGCTCGATGCATTCTTGAGAGGGTCCTAGAAGTTGCAGGACACCATGAGACTGCTGACATCAATATTTTCTCTAGGGATGTTCCAAACAGGGGTATTGTAAGCAATGGTATAGGAAAAATACCCCTTTGTTGGCAAGTTTTCGAAGTTAGGAAATTTGCCCCTCATCGATTTGATGTGTTGCTCACTAAAGGGATTTTTGATCCCTTTGATAGAGGAAATAGAACAAAGATGGTGGGGAATGAAGCTGAAGTTCATGAAATTCTTTCTATTTTGCTGGTAATTTATGGTGGAGGAAAATATTTATCAGTTTGCAAGTTTTTGGATATGAGAAATTTGCCCTTCAATTGCTTGATTTTTTGCTACTTAATGTGGTTTTTAAGTCGTTTGATAGGGGAAGGGAGGATACCCATGTTTACACATTAGAACTGGTTATCAAGGATGTAAATATACTAGATATAGGGCATTGTAATATCTTGAAACATGTATGGTATGAAACAAACCTCCCAATTCCTAGGTTGTCTGGCAATGCTGCTCATATCTTCATCAATGGTAAATATTCAAGAACAACCTTTAAGATCAGGGAACAGGAACAGTTCACATTTACGAGACTAGTCAACCTGCATGCAAGAAGAAATAGAATTGCACTACTTAGTATAGTTGTGAGATTATCAAATATTGAGTTGCACTATTAGGTTGGCTTGAAAGGAGAGTCAAGGAATTTGTTCTCTCTTAATAGACTTTCATCCGTTGATTGGGTCCATGGATCAATAGCTCTCCAAATGCTAATTACACAGGGATTGTCAAGGACTAAAGAAGCAAAGTGTGACCACATTAGGAAAAATAGCATTCTCATTTTTAACCCAAGTGGTGGTCACATATATCTTACAATGGCTTGTTATGGAGTTGTTTACTGGTAGTAATTTGTAGAGAAACTAGAGCCTATTGGTGATATTGATGCCACCCTTGTGCCTTCCAAGGTTGTTGATAAGATGGTCCAACCGATTCTTGATCTAATAGAGCAATGAAGATTTCATTTATGGGGAAGTCTATTACAAGGATCGTGTGGTAGAGTGGCAATGGAGCTTCCAACCTTGAGGACAAGGTTTTTTGAAGGGGACGGGAATGTAACAAGCTAGTTAACTTAGGCCCAATCCAAACCAAATCCAACATTTATCCTTATATCATTTATTTCTAGTTACTATGTTAGGTCTTGGACTATTTTGTTGGTCCTTTGGATTGTAATTGGTAATTGGTAATTGGCTTAGGCTCGTAGCATCAATTAGTGGAAATTTTAGTCTTATTATCTTGTTGTTACTTTTAGTCGAAGCCCAATTGGTGGGTTATAATATGTACTAAGCAACTTAGCTCTCAAGGATTATCCAGAACCTTATGAATGAAATTGATATATTTTCACTTTATCTTTCTTTTTTGGAGGCTAGGTCAACCTCGAATTGACCATCTTTCATACACTCTTGCTTATTTTCTAGTTACCAAACACCCATCTACTACGTGTGTTACATAAAAACCCATTGTTGAAGAAGCTTGAAACATGAAAAGTGTATGTTTTGGTTATGCATTGGAAGAAGAATGAAAACCTCATGATAGCGTTGCTCGCTGCAAATAACTTGTATTCTTCCACTGCATTCTCTTTCTTATTTGAAAGATGATCACTCGTAAAATGGTCTATTGGACATTCTTGATAAAAATGTCCTGTAATTCCTTAGTTTTCGAAGGTATGAGATGAGATTTACCTACAGTTGCAAATATGCAAGGCTATGGGACTAAGGGCTTGCAAATGGGAGCTCACCGCGGGATTTATACCAATGTCCTCAGGATTTATGTCCATCACAATCCTATTATTAACTAAATGGAATGTATGCTTATATGGCATCCGAATGTGTCTATGGATGATATCCAGGCGATGCTTAATATGAAGGAAGAAATAGTTATGCGGGTAACCCAATTAGATCCACATCCATTCTGGACAGAGTACAAAACCCGCATCAATTCTGACTATATAATTACTTTCAAGGGGGAAAAATACTCCCTTATCACCATGAAAAAAATTTGGCAGGGATTAGAGGCCGAAAATCCCCCAAAATCATGTTTTTTTAAAACGAATGATCAAGGTGAGACAAGACTTTCTATTGATAGGTCGCTTTTAGTGAGATCTTCTAGTTTTTATAAATTAAAAAAAAAAACTATCTTTTTGATGTCTTTGATAGTGATAGCCCAATTAGTCTTTTCTTACATTTGGAAATAATATTCACTTATTTTTCTCCTTCTACTCTAAAGAAATTGAACTAAGAGATAAAGAGTGGAACCGTGCCGGATAGATGAGATTGGTCGAGTTGTCTTAGTTGGAGATATGAGATTGCACGTGTTTATGGATTGAACGAGACAAGGTGCATAGACGCATTTGGATTGGAATGAGTAAGTGGAAATGTGCTCCCATTTTTCTCTTTGTTGAGTAAAGGCCCCTACATCTACCATCCATTGGTGAGCTGTTTTTGGAGAAAACCAGCAGGACTAGATGGAAGTTCTCTTCAAGAAGTAGTAATGGTATAGTACTACATGCTACTATAAGAAAAAAAATGGTAGAAATAACCAATCTATTGCATCTAAAATAAGCAAAAATAATCAAAATGATTTATTTTGGTTATTTTTACCCCTTTTGAATGTAACAAATTAATTATTTCTGTCTATTTTTTTTTTATAGTGCTCGCGTGCAAATCAATATTAACGCACGAAAGTTGAGGAGTGGTCTAGTCATAAATAGATTATATTTAAGTAATTTTTTAAATTAATGTTATTTTAATATAAAGTATATTAAAAATAATTTTATAATCTATTGAGTCATATTAAATTACATCAATTGTCTTACATCAATTAAAAGTAATTAAATTACTGTTTATTTAATTAACTCTTAAACGCTTATCGATCGCTATTGTCTTACACGCCGCCCAATGAAACCCAAACATATGATCATAAAGTGAGTCCTCCATGGATCGAGCTGACTGTTTCCCAAATTTATTTGACCGTCATACGTATATATATATACGTTAGAGGTCATGGCGTACGCGTTTGTCGATGGATGTTGTGTTTTAATTTGTTTTTCCATGCAGGGAGTTCAGGCCGGCCTCTCATGTGAAGTACTCTGACCTTAATTATAATACCAGTTCAACAATTACCTTGAATGCAAAGTTAATGAACAATACCAGTTCAGCCAAAAGTAAAGATTACCATAAACTTATACGTATTTTGAAGCAATTGAAGCGAAATTAATACTATAAAAGACATAAATATTTAAAACATTTTAATTACAATTAGAATAACTATTTATGATTAAAAGAGATTATATACCATCAATATATATAATTATACATAGCCCGTGTTTGGTAATGTAATGATCTATTAATTTAAGTATGCATGCATGCATATATAGCATAGCAATCTGTATTTTTTATATATCTACAAGATTTCTTAGAGCATATCATTTTTTTTTATCAAGCTCCATGATAAAATCTGAAAAACTAAGCCATTATTTTCACGTAAACAATGAAAGCAAGTTTGTAAAGGAAATGGGATTTGTTGTACTATCATTAATTGCTGGACGTACGTACGTACCTCTTTAAATGTACATATAAAAATGTAGAAAAAAAAGTAAATACGTACACACCTAATTTGTGTCACCTAATATATATATATATATATATATATATAGAAAGGCCTTTTTTTCGTCGTTATTTCTGGTGATGTTACCCGTATGTCGAATGATAATAATATCGCTAGCTAGCTAGCTGCTCATAAGAAATCAAATCGATCAAACATTAGTTAAGATAATATTGCGTATTGATTGATTTGGGGTTCTTATGATGACGTAGAGCCACCTCATCTTGATGTTACCAACAAAAGCTAATTAAAGTAGATTAATTTGTATTTGCCATAATTAATGATCACGACCAGTACATGAGTTTAAGCAATCAACCTCATTTTGCATGCAACTAAAGAGACCTTGCTATAAGTGCAAGTCCTCTTATTACACACCAGTACTTAATTACAGCAGCTATATCCACGTCGGAAATCTAAAATACCCTAATCCTTGCTTCATGATCTAGTGACCAAAACCTAGATATATATAGATATATATATATATATATATATATATATCAAAACCACAACTATATATATATATATGTAGATCGCAGGATATTATAGAAGAGAGTTAATTTATTGCGTAATCAAGCTCCGAATAATGGAGGCCTCGGCGCTCTCACCATCAATAGTAGCCAAAAGCTGGGAGAGTCGCTCGCTCAGGTCATCCACCTCTCTGTGCAAGTTTCTGATGTAATTGCAGGTCTCTTGTAGGACCTTTGAAGCAGGTACCTGCAATAAACAAAGTCAAATCCAACTCAGCAATTACTTCGTAATTCCATATATATCATGTACGAACATATATAGCATTTTCTCTGAACCATATCTACCATATATAGCTCTGGCCATATGGGCCAACCAAATTATAAACAGTACTGAAGTTAGTATATATATATATATATATATTGTACAAAAAACTAAACTTTGTAGCAATATGGTCCAACCAAAAGAGTGTTAAGTAAAGGTCAATGAGAACCTTAACAACCATGAAAATTAATATATATGTTGTTTAGAAGTAATTAGTTCCTCAATATCCGGGTCAAATTTTGAAACTACCCACGAGAGTGCATATAGTGCATGCTATTATATATATTATGGTGGCAGGGTTTACACGTGAGGCATGTTTGCACAATGCCTTCCTGGAGTTGGGTCTACGGTATTATAACCTGACTGTGAACAGAAACAGAGAAACAGGAGAGAAGGATAGAGGGTTAATTAAAGTACCTTATCAGAACGCCTATTGCGAATCTCAGGAACAAGTTGGCGTAACTTGGAAACGAGATCGATGATTTGATCATCTGTGATCCTCGAAGTCCCCGACTGCCTCGACCTCCTGCTAGACATCTTTAGATCAATTTCTTCTAATTTGTTTGTCTCAAATTAGTCTGAGCCTTTCTTTCAGGATCTATATATAATATAGATGAGAAGCGATATTATGACCGAAAAGAGCCAATAGGAATAAGTTTTTTCCTCTAATGAAGAAAGACAGGCTTGAAGAAGAAGACTAGAAGAAGAAGAGGAAGAAGAAGAAACGGAGGAGGGGGAGGAAGAAGAAAGAGAAGAATGACTAGTGTGTGATATAAGATGTGAAGAAATGAAAGAAAGCGATAAGAGAGATATAAAGAGGAAGGACCACAGAGAAAAGGAGCCGTGAAAGAGAGAGGGAGAGAGAACAATAGCGTAGACAGTGATGTTGTATGTGAAGAAGACAAGTGCATTGGAGAAAGCAGTGGAGTAGGCTTATGGCGTTTTGGAGAGAGAGAGAGAGAGAGAGAGAGTAGACGTGTTATGTGTATGTTCCCAAGTTGGGGTATGATCTCAAGTGGGCTTTAAGAAATATGTTTGTTTTTGAGCTAACAAAGTGGGCCTTCATGTAGATGTCTCAATGTGCAAGAGCATGTGATCATAGGACAGGGATCCTCTCTAACAAGGCATAATTCCCCCAATTTGCATCAACAAATCAAAGGCTGCCAAAGATATCCCATATTTCGAGTACTATAAGCCATTTGAATTCCCGCTCCTTTGTTTCAGGGCACTTGAGTCTAATTACTCTTTAGACTAGGCCCAGTCCTGACATGGCATGTTGTAACTGGTCTATACCCAAGTTGGAGGAAAGATTGTAGCTAGTCAAGAAGGATCTCAACAGAGACATTATTATTATGTTTATACATTACATAATGAGGTTTGCTTCACCACGTACAACTAGTCAATATATGAGTACTTATCTTTGCACATGCAAACTTTGTTTATTATGACACTAATATGTCTTTTTTTTCAATCTTCTGGGTTATATAATATATATATATATATATATATATATATAGATCCTTCTACGTCCACCACTGCTCCTAGCTCTCGTTAGTTATAATTAATATCTTTTTATTACTTTTTTTATATGTATTTTTTAACACAATTAAAATATTAAAAAAAACATAATATTATTAAAAAAAAAACTTCTTAAACACTAAATAAAAAGAAAAAGTACAAAATAAAATAAAAAATTTTAGCCTTAACATCAAGAGGTAAGAACTGATGGTAAGACTAGTATCATTTTCCTATATATATATATATATATATATCCATAATTCAATTAAATGTCCACCAAGCAAAATCCCCGGCCAGTCTATATATCTACCTCTTAATGTATTATATATAATATTGTTTTTCTTCCTTGTTTGGGACACAACTACGTGAGTGTAGGTACCATCCCCTTGATTGTCAAAGGCTCGGGTCACATGCCATTTCCCTACAGACACGACATGACACGTGGCTAGTCTTAATTAGTACTCGTGGTACACATCTTATGTGGACGAAGAGGTTCCTAAGACGAGCATAGTCGTGAAGTTTCCATGCTTTCGTCTGTCGCATATCTATAAAATTAGAAGACCCCCCCTCCATTAGGGCCCCACTAGTCCATTTTCCTCTTTGTTATGTAACTTCAAAACCATATTCCATTTTTTCCAACAACCATTGAAGTTGTTAAAAAGAAGGGAAAATGTGACATATTTTCGGCAATCCCCGGCCCAATTGTTTTAATTGGGGCAAAAGAAAGAGCATGGGCAGGGTTAGATGAGTTAAAAAACAGTTTGGAAACAAGCATGGAGGAAATTTCGAATCTCCGCGCAATTGAATAGCCATTATTAGAAGCTTGTGAAGACGCGCAATTCCATTCTTAGGGTGTCATTCTGTAAGGGGAGTCCAATATTTAGATTGAGACGGTTCGTTGCTGAGCTCCTTGGGGAAAGAAAATTGACCACAGAATCCCTAAGGCAAAAGAAAATCCACATCATACAATCTCATTGATAGCAGTAGTACTGTCCTAATACATGATCATCATGTGCAATATTTCTTTTACATGTATGACCTTGAATGTGACAATAGATATTAGTGTATATATATATATATATTGTTGATGATCATATATATATATATATGGGGTAATTACTTGGGTTTATAATAATTTATAGGAGGCCGGATTAATATCAATCTTTTGATATAAACATCATCATGATTATGATCAATAAAATTATCTTTTAAGTTATCAGACGTTGAAGATTGTTATAGTTACAAAGAGATTAAATTTTATAAATTGACAAAATTTCATATGATCTATTAGATCTATTTTATAATAAAAATAATTTTAAAATCTAACGAACTATATGAAACTACGTCAATTTGTGAGAATATTTTTGTGTAATGTATTTTTGACTAAAATATTTCTCTAAGATACTAAGGCCGGGTAGTAAATAGCCAGAAAGCTGGTTGATCACTACATCGATACTGACCTACGAATAATTCTTAATTAATTTCTATTTGGTAGCTCCACTGATCACCTTGATGTCTTAGTAACTTAACATGAAGTACTTGTGAGAATTATTATTATTTTTTTGAAATAAACATTTTTTTTCTTATTTTTCGTAATTAATAGTATACACGCGTGCATGTACGCGCGATCATAACACCCATTCATGTTTTATTTTGTATGGAGGAGACTATAAGAGAGGTGTTGGGTGGTTGGGTGATTCTTAAGTCTTGATTTAAAAATAATTGCAATTATTTTGGGGTCCGCATGCAGGGAATGGTATTCTCCTCTATACTTCAATATTCCAAGAAGGCATGCTGCAATATTTTCCTTCCATTTTTTCTCCTTTTTTTTTTTTTTTTCCTTTTTTGACATTCTTTTCTTTAATATAATGAGTTGCATGCAGAGAGATTTAGGTACGGATCGACTGAAGCAGCGGACTTGTGTGAATCTTGAAGGAACATGGATCAGTTGGAAGTTGGTAGTTGGAGGTCATTGATCAGTTGGAACCCAATGATGAAAAAGGATTGAAATTATGAGTTTCATATATTGCGTGTTTAATATTGACTCCCCCCATGCACTAGTAGTGCTGCCACTGCATGCGCGCGGAGTTCCCTCCCTATCATATTCATGAACTTCCAATCACTTTCCTGCTTCTACTACTCATGTTTCAAGTAGGTCTGTTTAGACACTTTCACTTAAAAAATTTAAGAAAATTACTCATTTTTTAAATTTGAATTATCGGATCTAGAACCTAGATGAACAAGTCTAACTCGAAAGAGAAATACTATATACAAATTTCAAAATACAATTTTCGTACAAATTTTAATTTTTATAAAAAACTAAACCCCATTGTAAAGAAGTGTAATAATTTTACCTTTTTTCTTGATGAAACTCATGTTAATCACTACAAATAATTTGTATAATATTTATATATTTATAACTTGTACCTAATGTTACTCTTTTTGAAAATACATTGTTAGAAAGTGATCATGATCAAGTCTCCGACAATCCGTGTATCCCTCACTTTGATTCGCTAGATTTATGCTAAAAGAAACAATGCTTTTGCGTGCTTTTGATTTTTCACCATCATCCGTTTACTTGATTTGCTGACTTACTTTCTTTGCTTTCCTTTTCCTTTTAAAGTTTGAAAAAAAAAATCATAATATTATAAAAAGTTAAAATATTATAAAAATCAAAAATTAAAATATTTAATACACGAAATATTAAACTTTCATAAAGATTCATACTGTCTAAAAATTCTTACATTAAATATTATATAATGAATAATTCTTTTTACAATTCATAATGGACTATATTACCGTTCACATAAAAATGCTGTCATATTATAACTAAATGAAATGACTTTTTAAGATTTTTAAAATTTTTCATTTGTAAATAAGGGTGTTTTAATCAATTTTATTTTAAAATGGAGAGTTTTTTATTTGTTTATTGTTTAGACTACTAAGGAGTCCAACTTTTTAGACTGTATGTAACATTGCCCTTATAGAACCATACAATCTTTTTCCTTCTAAAATTAGACCATCAAATTTAATCAGATAATTGAATATGGGTAATATGATCTGATCTACTAATATTAATTATGAAAGTGTTGCATATATTGGTTATTGATCCAGTTTAAAATACGGGATTTGCTATGTACAAACGAATTTATAGATGAATCTGCATACTAATGCTACTTTTTTCATATCCAAAATTTAAAGCTGTGCTATTTTTATTAAAGTTCGACTTTCGGATCAATTACATTAGATGAATATTTTATAAGCAATACGCAAAATTGCTTACAACTAAATTTTTTCTAGAATACCTACCTGCGAGCAGAATGGCTTTTGATTCTTGAATCTCCGACATTCAATCAACGATGTCGTAGCATATGCAGCTGCATGCCTTCTTCATCGCACGTTAATATATCTTTAATATTCAACTATCTAATTGCTTAACGGCCTAATGCGTAACTAAAGTAATTAATTCTCTTTTTAAATTTTTTTTTGGCTTCACCGACCTTGTCTGGTACTCAATACTTGTGTACAACACGTTCTATGCTATTTGTTTATTACCACTAATTGCTTAACCTAATGCGTACAATTTAATTAATCTTTTCAATTAATCTTTGCTTCACCGACCTTCTCTGTTTTCCAACGTTAATTCTGTACTATAATTAGATATTATTGGATTGTTCAATCATAGGCTTCGTTAACTTCAGATGTTTGAAAAGAAAACCAACCACAACCTCCCCTCCCCTCTAAAGAAAATATGTTTTTTGCGACACCAAATTTCAGTACAAAAAGTAAGAAAGGACGTCGTAAAATATTATTTTTAGTGAAAAACAATCATTTTGAATACAACAGATTGATTATTCCTGTCCCATGTTCTTATAATCCCCTCCTTCAAAAAAAAAGGGGACACTTTAACCATAGTTTTGCATATTTCATAAAATTAATTAAATAAAAAGAATCTCCAATATGTAGTCATGTATCTATAAAGAAAATGAAAAAAATTATTTACTAGTTTATATTTTTTGACAAACTTAAACACAACTGAATGTGCCCCACAATAATAAAAATTATCGATGTTTTATTTATATTTGGTAATTATATAGATGTCTTATAATAAAAAAAATGAGGGTATAAATGGGCTAAAATAAATAATGAGGGTATAAGTTGAAACCCCAAATTTTATTTTGTTGGGAGCCTGTCTAAAAAAAAAATTCTCACTACCGTCTTTATCCCGAAGATATAGATCGATCGCCAGGCCCAAATGTAAGTACAACCAAGACCGAAGCAAAGGTCATTAGAGTAATAAATGGGCTGGACGAAAATGGGCATGCACTTTGAAATGGGCTGCGTGACTTACCCGACAAGAAAATGGGCCGCTTGCTCTGTCCATAAAGACTATACTCATTCTGTATTTGAATTCGTGCATGGATCGCCTGAATTGGTTGAGATACATGAGTTTGCATGTAGTGTTTATCTCTATGGGCAACTTTCCTCATAATTAGAAAGAGAGCAGAGTGTATCCTCTTTCTATCTAGTAGATTGCCCCTTTCGTTCTCCTCGTGTTCTAAAGATTATCTCTTAAGAAATGATTTCTTTAACAAAAGAATAGTAAAAATAATCAAGAGGGAAAAGTTTCTCACAACTCACGAGGGCCGAAGTCTCCACGGTCTGCTTTTTAGGTTGCGTTTGGGTATGAAATTATTTCAGTAAAAAAATTAAAAAATTAAAAAGAATGATAGAATATTAAATAACAGTAAATAATAATAAAAAATTGATGAAAATAATAATAAAATGATAAATAATTTTAACTCTTAAGCAATCATAAAACGTACAAAAAGGATAAGAAAACATCATGTTTGGATTCAAAATTTATTTTAATTGATTTCATCTCATTTTTATCATTATAATTTTTTTAAATTTTTTATACATAATATAATAAACAATTCTTTCAAATCTCAAAATAATAATAATATTAAACAGTATAATCTTAATATTATTTTATTTAATTTTTCAAATTTATTTCATCTTAATTCACTAATATTCAAACTATTACATGAATTAATAACATGCTTGTGCAACTACTCCATTGGAAATACAGTAGAGTCCTCAAAGACACAATTCCCTATCTACAACTAAAATCAATGAAAAAACAAAGGCATGGGGACCCAGACATCGCTTAAACAATGCTGCCCATGCCGGATGAATCCATAGCCATTGGATTGCCACCAGCAGCTTATCAAACAATCCAAAGTAATAATCAATAAATAATTAAACAAGATCCTTAAAGAACTTGACTAGGCTATCCATGAGACTATGACTCTTAAGGAAAATTCTATATACAATATTATTATCTCATTTTTATTTTACTAATTAAAATGTAACATATTTATTATTATTAAATAATCATTTATTCTATATTTTTTTTATTATCTAATAGTTATGAATGGGCTATATTCTACTTAATAAAATTAAAAAAAAAATAGTGAGAATTTGATGTATAATATTATTCTACTCTAAATATGTAAACAAATTTAGTGGGCGGCTGGGGTGGACTACGGTACACGGTTGTCCTCATTTGCTCACTCAATGATTGCTTTAAGGCCCATTAGATTTCAAAAGAGGTCCGGATCTGGGTCAACCAGCTCTGCTCTAGTTCAGGCAGTAAAAGCTGAAACTTCTGGGCTCCAACATACTTAATGGGCCTGTCTTATATCTATCCAAAACTGGTGTATGTTCATTTGTTTGCAATTGATTGGCCGAGCAGCATTAGGCATTAGCATTCCATTGGGAATAAACTTAGCTCCCGCATCGATCCCTGTATGAATGAATAAATGCACGAATTTGCTAACATTTCTTTGCACGACTTATAGAGCCTGTTCAAGGTTGTATTTTGAGGTTTAAAGAATATTTTTAAATAGTTAAAAATATTTTTAAAGAAAAAATAAAATATTTGATAACTTTATAAAAAAATATTTTAGTTAATTAAAAAAAGTTCAAAATCAATTTTAAAAAAAATATATATATAAATTGAGGATTTTATCAAAAAACTCATTCAGATAATTATATACTTAAAAAAAATACCGTAATTAATTCTAAAATTATTTTAGACATACAAATCTTAAACAATAAATGATTTTTTAATAGTAGAACTTATTATACTAAACTTTAAACTATAAGACTTAAACTAAAAATAATATTTTCTATTGCAATTTTAAATATACATTTAATTAATCTGTATTTCTTAACTTTGTCATCATTGTAGCCTGTAGGGACATAATTGTCTCAATTCTATCGAGATAGTGTATGTATATAGTGTTTTTCTTTTAAGAGTGTTGCAATATGATAATTGATAAGATTTAATATAATTTTATATTATAATATATCATCACATTAGTTTAAATTTATTTTTATAAAATCTCTTTTTAATTAAAGCATTTATCTTCTTTTAAGATTGTGCTCCAATGAAAGTGTACCAAATTATCATTTTGCCATGCCATGTCGATGCCACGATGGAAAGTTTCAATGATCTACGAGCACCATCTATAGAATGTAACTTAAATTTGTGTTGTTTGAATTAGAATCTGGGATTCGTGTTGAATCAGACTTTGTTTTATCCTTCTTTAATAGATTTACTTTAATCATATCATTATCATCTGATTGGTTTAAAAAAGCAGATTTTCTTTATTTTGTGACACAAGTTATACAAACCAATACATGACTACATTAATATTCTTCAGTCCTAGAATTTCAATATAGAGAGTTCCAATTTCAGTTATTTGAACTGCAAAATGATCTATTTTGATGGTATACTTAAATTGTATTCACCATTCTAAATTATTTTCTCCAATTCTTTAAGGGTGACGTTGGAGCCGGTCCGGCTGACCACAGCGTCAAAAGCAGCCCATACAATAAACATAATAGTTTTTCTTTTAAATATAATAAAATGAAAAAATATATAATAAAAAAATAAAATGAAGAAAACACAATAAAAAAATAAAAATATTATAAAAAACACAATAAAAAAATAAAATGAAAATGATTTTAAGAGAGGATTCGGCTCTCAACCGAACGGAGTCGCCGCTGGTAGCGGTGGGCAACAGACCCATTTCGAGTTTAAGGTTGCTGAGAAAAGGTAGGAGGTCGCCGAGGGTTGCCGGAGGAAGCCGGTCCCAACGACATGGGCGGTGTCGACCACCACCACCGAAGGCACGGGTTTAAGGCTCCCCCAGAAAACTCTTTCTTTAATTATTATTTGTTTTTTTGGTTTTATTAAATGCATAATAAAAAAAAATTATTTTTCATATATTTGTCTGCCTATCTTTGAGGTAAATTTGAACCTTTTAAAAACCATACAATAAAGACGTCAAATTCTTTTATCTTCCCTTCAAGTCTCAAATTTCAAGTAGTTCCTCTCTTGAAACAAAATCCTAATTGCCCGTTTGCTTAACCTCGACAATTCTAATTTCGTTATACCACTCCAAGAATCCCCTAATACCTTGTGATTTGGAGCAAAAAATGTTGGGCTTCATTTTTTTTTTCCCTTCTCGTTATGGGATCCGTATCATTTCCGTCTCAATCGGTGAGTTCGAATTGACGGCCCGTGGGATAATTCGGGTTTACTTTGGGGTTATACGGAATGTCAGCATATCTGTGGTGCTATTAGGGATTGTGAAAAAGCTGTAATCGAAGAATATGAGCGCTTAGAAGAAGAAGAACTTTCAGATTGAGGCGTTTAAGCACCGAGTCATGGTGGATCCGAAATACCCTGAGAAGACGTGGAAGATTCTAGAGCATGCGATCCATGAGATTTACAATCACAATACTAGCAGGCTCAGTTTCAAAGAACTTTATAGGTTTTGTGCATTAGCTTCATATAAGTGCAAATATTCAACATAATCTCATATTATTTACCTATGCTTTGAAGTTTAACATATAGGCTGATTCATTTCCTATATTAGACCACTTTTTTGTTTAAATTATTGGTGTTATATAACTTATTGGTGATGATCAATAACTTATTAAGCGAGTTTTTGGACTTTGACTATTTTTTTTTATAAGTAAAAATTTTATTAATCAAAGAAGAAGGCAACAACCAATTACAAAAGGAAAATAAGGCCCGTCAGGGTACATTGGATACAAGAAAATTATGAAAATCCATGTCATTAAAGCCAAGACAGTGATCTATGTACAAAGTGTTCTAAAAAAGAAAACTATCACCCAAAGCTCTAACCTAGGGACATGAGAGATCCAATTTTCGTGGAGACAGATTTGGGATCACAAAACACCCCCAAAAGCATCGTTCTTCGTGTGGACAACTTTACTAGGAAAGATTCTCACAACAGATAACCTGAAAAAAAGAAGTGTTACTATAGCAGATTGGTGTTACATGTGCCGCAATAAGGACGAAACAGTTAACCATCTCCAATTGGCACCATATCAGATTTGTCGTAGTTTACTTTCATGCCAGACCCCGCTTCAAAACAAAGGAAAAGAGCCTTCAAAACTAGAACCTGATCTCGCTCAGCCTCGCAAAGGATAAGCGTGTCATCTGCAAACAACAAATGGGATATACTAGAGAAGCCTCACAAAGGCATTCCAATGGGGAATCCACTTACCAAGCCATTATCCACCAATGCTGAAATAATTCGCTGAGAGCTTCCATGACAAAAACAAACAGTAAAGGGGATAACGGATCACCCGGTCTCAAACCACGGAAACTCGGAAAAATACTTTCGGGGCAACCATTAATAAGGACCGAGAATCTCGCAGTAGAAATGCACCACCTGATCCAAGACCTCCATCTTATCCCAAAACCATAACTATCAAGAAGATACAAAATAAAATCTCAGTTGACGTGGTCATAAGCTTTTTTCATATCTAATTTACACAGTACCTTGTGCTACTTGATTTTAGCTTGCTATCGATACATTCATTGGCTATAATAATCGCATCAAGTATTTGTCTGTCTTTGACAAAAGTATTCAGAGGCTTGGAAATGAGATCTCCCATAACCTCGCTAAGTCGATTGGCAAGAACTTTCGAGATGATCTTATAAACCTCACTCACTAGGTTGATAGGTGAAAATCCTTAATCTCAATAACTCTCACCTTTTTGGCAATTAAGGCAAGGAATGTGGCATTGAGACTTTTATCGAATTTCCCAAATGTAGACAACTCCTAAAATACTTTCATAAGGTCTTCTTTAATCACCTCTCAACAAGCCTGGAAGAAACCCATAGAGAAACCATCTGCCCCTAAAGCTTTATCTTTAACCATATTCCGAATAACGTTGAGCAACTCATCTTCCTCAAAATCCCGCTCAAGCTAGGCTACATCTACTGAGTTAATCGCATCGAAGGCTAGACCATCAAGGTTAAGTCTCCATTCCTTTTATTTCGTAAGGAGGGTCTCATAGAATTCAATAATGTGGTTCTTCTTCTTTACTTTCAATCTCATTAATCCTTAACACTTCAATGTTGTTGTTTCTATAATAGGAATTAGCCACCCTATGAAAAAACTATGTTGTGGTCTCCTTCCCGAAGCCACAAAGCTTTTGATTTTTGGCGCCAAGAGACTTCTTCCAATAGAATCACCTGCTCAAGATCTGTTACCTGCAAAGTCTTCTGCGCTAGTTCTTCTTGAGTGAGTGGTCTTTCCAATTGAATCCTCTCAAATTTTTGGATCTCCCTTATTAGGGCGTTCTTATTATTCCAAGGTTGCCGAATAATTGAGTGTTCCAAATCTTTAGATCCCTCTTTAAAACTTTTAGTTTGTTGCCGAATATGAAATTCGGAAAACCAACAAATTGATATGAGGTCCATCATTGTTTAAACCTATCCTCAAAGTCATCTGCCTTCAACCATATATTTTCGAATTTGAAATAGCGATACCTATTATATAGGCCACTATAGCTCAACAAAATGGGGTAGTGATCCGAGGAAAGACGATCTAGTCGCTTTTGCCAAATGTCTGAAAAGTGGCTTTCCATCTCCGGAGAGATGAGAAAGCATTCCAACCTAGCCCATGTCTGATTAACGGACCATGTAGCTAGGCCCTCGGTGAGCGGAAGATCCACCAAATTTAAATCAGAGATACATTCTGAAAACTTCACACTAACTTGCCTCACACTTCTATTACCCAATCTTTCACTTGCAAATCTAACCGCGTTGGAGTCACCCCCCATGCACCATGGAACATTCCACCAGTTGTGAAGCCCTGCTAATTCATCCCACAGAATGCTTTTGTCTATATCAAGATTAGGCCCATACACACCTGCAACATCTCACAAAAAATTATCAAACACACATCTGAACATACAAACAATTGAGAACCTATTGATATAATCCTCCACTTTTTCCACCACCCATCGATCCCATAACACAATGATTCCACCCGATACCCCCAACGCAGCCATGTAAACCCAATCCACATGAGTGCCGCATCACAAGTTTCACACCATACTCCTATTAATAAACTTCAATTTTGTCTCCTGAAGACACATTATGTCCGATTTCTACTCCTAAAACAAATGACGTATCCAAAGACACTTGTTTATTTCGTTAAGTCCACGAGCATTCCATATTACAACCTTTGGCTTCATTGGGGAAAGGTTAGCCCATTTCTTTTCGCTCTCTCCCTTATTGGGAGGGCCCTCTGAATTCAAGGACCAAGTAAGCCGATTTAATTCCCTATTTTGCTTGGAAGACTTTTTGCGTTTTTGGTTATGTCCCGTATCCATGACTGTTAATAAAGCCATAAATTTCTCTTCATATCGTGCACATCTGAATTGGGCTTTGACTATTATGCCACTCTGATCTTTCAGATTAATCTGAATAGATGACTGGGATTGCCCTTGTTTTCATGCTTTGTTTTTTTGTTAAGATCCCATTTTTTTTCCTGAATCGTAAGGTCTGAATTGGATGAGAAAAAGGCAAAGTGAAGTGGTCTGCATGACTTATGATTACTTGTGTGACTTTTTTGAGCAACATTAAATGCTCAATAAATATGGTAGGTACACTTCATGTGTAATTTATTCTCCTACTTCAGGTTTTTAAGTTGCAATAATTTTTTGAGGGTTTATTATTGTTTTTCCTAGGGCAAAACTTTTGGTCTTTTCTCACTTTTCATGCTTTTGTTTTAGCACTGAGTGTCCGGAAATAATGTCCTAGCTAATGCTTGAAAGTGGTTCAAAATAGAAAAGAAGGCTAACATGTGGATAGGAAATTTTTGAGTGTTGTATTTTGGCCTCATTATCTGCAAATACATGGATGTGTTTCATAATTTCAAAACCATTTGATGTATATAATAATCCTCATCTAATACCCCTAACCAGTTGTTAGTTGGAGATTTATATATTATTTTGGGTAGGAAATTTATGTATTAATCACATTGCATTTTTCACTCTTTTATTCCAAGACGTGTTGAGGCTACATTAGGTTTTAGTATATGTAGTTGGCATATTTATGTGATGCTAGTTGTATTTTAGCTTCCTTGTATTACTTTGTCTTCTTGTTCCTTGTGAATTTCTCACCAAGTTGTACTTTCTTTCTGTTTTTATGTGAATCTTTCATGAATATATCTTGAAGTGCTTTGGTTATATCTAAATTGATGGTTTACCTTTGATAAGTATGTGGGCTCCCTCCATCCATTCATTTGCTACTTAATTTCTACATGATATTTTGTCCACGAAAATCTTCTTTCTTGATTTTTTTTCCACACTTGGCTTCAATTATATTTTCTCAAGTTCTAGGATGAGAATCTAAAGTATTTTCTTCCCACCCAACTGTAATGATAGATATCATGTATAAACCCCACCAGAGTTTTAGGACCCAATATTTCTTGGTTTGATCTCTCTTTTCCTTGTTATTATACCATCGTTTTAGCTCACCCTGTATGTTTTTACCTTCCAACTTTGATAGTTTTATGTCCAAACCCACCACAAGACTTTTAGGACCTAATAACTTTTGGTCTCAATCCTCTTTCCCTAGTTACCAAACCTCATCCAATCATATGTGGTTTTGATTTATCATGTATGGCTATATTTACCAAGGGAAGGGTGTGAACTTTAGTCAATACCTATAACGCCATAATGGAAGACCCAAACCACATGACATGAATACATAGTGCAGTGCAAGAATGGAGTCAAAACAAATTTAATGTCAAAGCTACTTTGTTTAAGTGTTCGCACTATGTAGTAAATGACATGGGTACATGCCCCTTATTTTGTTCATTCAACTAGCAATTAAGGTAAAGAAGCTACAGATAATTTATCTTGTAACTCAAAGCTTCACCACTATGGGAGAGGAAAGTTGCAGTTTGATGCTTCATCGCATATACAAGGTTTTGGATGCTTTATTGGTGATTTTTGTCCATATCCATATGAAATTGGTTATGGTAGTCATGTATCAAAGTTCTCATATCAAGGTCCACTCGTGACTTTCTTCCCGATCTTCCAATCATACAGGGGCATTCCAAAATAATATCTCAAAGGAATCTTCTTATGGTCAGCCCTTATATGTGGACTGAAGCGAGACAAACAAGAAATAATGCTTTGATAACCAAAGCTTACTTATCAAAATGAAAAGAAAGAAACTAGATAATTGTAGGTGAGACAATTTTGGAAATGAATGAGTGAGAAAATAGGGAAATATTCTTGGCTAGCACCTTCTATCTCCTCTCGTTGGCTGGGTTTTGTGCCCTGCAAGGGGCACGAAGTGGAGAATAGTTTTAGGGGCACCCAGTGACCCAGTCTATGGCTGGCTTGGGATGATATAAATGTACCTTTAGAAGGAAAAAAGCCCAGAAGGGAATACTTTTTCTAGAAAATTGGAAGTAAAACTGCAACTTGATTTGCCAGAGTTAATCCCATGGCACTTTTGCTAAGTGCTGCCAACTGTTGTAGCTGCACTTTTTTAAAAGAAAAAAAACAATAGAATATATATTTTGTGTGAGATGCTGCTACTATCTTTCTGCATAAGGTATACTTCCTGTATATTTGGGCTTTGCCTTTTTCACTCTCACTAATGAAATTTACCTCTTATCAAAAATAAAAAATAAAAATCTTTCTGCATAAGAACACCTTACCTTTTCTGACGTTTAAGAATCTAAATGCATTTAGGAATGCTTACAATATGGTGCTGCATAAGTTTGGAGAGAAACTCTACTATGGACTGGTGACAACCATGACTTCTCATCTAAGTGAAATATCTAAATCAGTTGAAGCAGCTGAGGGGGAGGTATTCCTGGAAGAGCTGAACAGGAAATGGGTAGATCATAACAAGGCATTGCAGATGATCCGAGATATATTGATGTATATAGATAGGACTTTCATACCAAGTTCCCACAAAACCCCAGTTCAAGAGCTTGGGTTGAATTTATAGAGAGATGTTGTAATCCACTCCACCAAAAACCAAACTAAGCTTCGAGATACACTTCTCGAACTTGTGTGTAGAGAAAGGAATGGTGAAGTTATAAATAGAGATTTGATGAGGAATGTAATAAAGATGCTAATGGATTTAGGTTGTTCTGTTTACCAAGAAGACTTTGAGCAGCATTTTCTTGAAGTTTCAGCAGATTTTTACCGTCTTGAATCTCAACAATTATTTGAGTCATGTGATTGTGGGGATTATTTGAAGAAGGCGGAGAGACATCTGAACGAAGAAATGGAGAGAGTGTCCCATTATTTGGATACCAGAAGTTTAGATAAGATAACTAATGTTGTTGAAAAGGAGATGATTGAAAGTCAAATGCACAGACTAGTTCATATGGAGAACTCAGGCTTAGTTAATATGCTTGTGAATGACAAATATGAGGACTTGGGGAGGATGTATAACTTGTTTCGCAGGGTACCCATTGGGCTCTCAATAGTGCGAGATGTCATGATCGCATACATTCGAGACACAGGTAAGCAGCTAGTGACTGGTCCAGAAAGGTTAAGGGATCTGGTGGACTTCTTGCAACATTTGTTGGATTTAAAGGATAAATATGACCAAATAATCAGTTTGGCATTTGGCAATGACAAGACATTCTAGAATGCTTTGAATTCCTCTTTTGAATACTTTATCAACTTGAATGCTCGGTCCCCAGAATTCATTTATTTGTTTGTGGATGACAAGCTTCGAAAAGGATTGAGAGGTGTTAGTGAGGAAGATGTGGAGATTGTACTGGACAAGGTCATGATGCTTTTTCGTTACCTACAAGAGAAAGACGTGTTTGAGAAGTATTACAAACAGCATTTGGCCAAGAGGCTTCTTGCTAGGAAAATTGTGTGTGATGATACAGAAAGAAGTTTGATTGTTAAGCTTAAAACAGAGTGTGGCTACCAATTTACATCTAAACTGGAAGGTATGTTTACTGACATGAAGACCTCTCAAGATACAATGCAGGGCTTCCACTCAAGCCATGGTCCTAAGTTAGGGGACAACCCCACTTTAGCTGTCCAGGTGCTCACTACAGGTTCGTGGCCTACTCAACCGAGTGCTACATGCAATCTTTGGAACCATACTGGGCGAAGGTTGTCCTGGCAAGCAAACATGGGCACTGCTGATTTGAAAGCAACCTTCGGAAAGGGCCAGAAGCATCAGCTAAATGCTTCTACCTAGCAGATGTGTGCACTCATGCTTTTCAACAATGCCGATCAATTGAGTTATAAAGAGATTGAGCAAGCTATAGAGATACCTGTCTCAAACTTGAAAAGATGCCTACAGTCTCTGGACTGTGTGCAGGGGAAGAATGTTTTGCGAAGGGAGCCTATGAGCAAGGACATAGCTGAGGATGATGCCGCCTTCTTCAATAACAAGTTCACAAGCAAGCTCTATAAGGTAAAAATAGGTACTGTGGTTGCACAAAGGGAGTTTGAACCCAAAAATCAGGAAACCCGACAAAGAGTAGAGGAGGATAGGAAGCCTCAGATCGAGGCACCAATTGTGAGGATCATGAAGTTGCAGAGGACTTTAGATCATAATAACATTGTTGCTAAGGTGACAAAGCACTTGCAGGCTCAGTTCCTGCCAAACCCTGTTGTCATAAAGAAACAAATTGAATCCCTCATTGAGCGAAAGTTTTTGGAGAGGGATAAAAATGATAGGAAAATGTATCGGTATCTTGCTTGAAGAAACAAACAAAAAAGTTGTTATATATTGTCCAAGGTATTTATTTGCTTGGCAAGGAACGTATGATTATATCCTCTCCATTTGTTGGATTGGAATATTGGAGTTCTTTTTGTTTTGACCTTTGAAGGGGGCTAGATTGGTAGATGTGTTTTGGGAAGCATTTTATGATTCTGCCTTCCATGATGTCTAATGCCATGGTTCATGTTTTTAATTTAACTCTTTCAATACATTCAATATCTGTAACATGCAATTTTTGGGGCTCAAAGTGGGTGATGCTCCAATAATTATTGTTGGTTGGTACTACACAATATAATGTTTTTTCACAACTCTTATTATTTGACCATTAAACAAGAATTTTATGGTTAATCTCTGATGATAAAGCTTTGTTCTTCGAGGCTGTTCGATTCCCCTTTTAGAGGTCTTGTTCTTCAATAACTCCCTGTCATTACATGAAACCATCACTTCGCCTTGCTGAAAACCTGCATCAAGACTCTCATTAGGGTCTTGCCTCCACACTCTCTCCATATGCAGTACGGACCGTAATGAGAGTCTGCCAATTTATTGTTATCATGTCGTTTTTGCAGGATTTTCGTCGATTGGTCTAAACACGGTTAAGCTATCTATATAGTCATTCATACACCCCTTATCTGCCAACCGTTATGTATGCTTTTTGCACA
The DNA here is from genome assembly GCA_036898215.1 of Platycarya strobilacea. Taxonomy (NCBI): domain Eukaryota; kingdom Viridiplantae; phylum Streptophyta; class Magnoliopsida; order Fagales; family Juglandaceae; genus Platycarya; species Platycarya strobilacea. Next base: position 2,251,954 of record CM072552.1, on the reverse strand, counting down.
TGGGGCTCTAGTTAGTGAAAAGAAAATTCTGTTTGAAACCAGCAAACAAAATACAAGCTAACAAATCTAGGGCATAAACATCAGAACATAAAAGACTTGATAAATAAGGAGAGTCTCTTACGAGTTTTGATTACCATGATGTAACCAAAAAGGTGGTTCTAATTGGAACTTGTTCTTCTCATTGCTAGGAACCATGGGAGAAAATGAAAAGCAAACCAGGAAGATCTTAGCTGTCTTCCTCATTAATGTCTTCACCATCATCATCATTTTCATGTGCAGGAATCGTTCAGGGGTGAGGATATGTGATTGATAATAGTTGCATCTAGGGGATTAAAGAACTTGACTGGTATAATCTAAAATGGTTCTTGTAGTTGGCAGCATTCAACAAACAGTGCACAAAGCATACTTGGAAATGATAACAGCTCTTTACATCATATTGCGTCAAACTCTAAGGAGCATATAATGTCGTTGCTTAAACAAAAATCATGCTTGTTAGTGAGTACAGGAGATCTAGGATTTAAAGTTGCAAGTAGGAGCCCAAAGTGGCCCAAACGAGTTCTGCTGTCTCACAATACCATTTGTGTGAAAGAAAAAGTTGCATCTTTTTTTTTTTTTTTATAAGTAAGAAATATCTTTATTAATGAGAATATAAATAGGCATAACCCTAGTACACGTGGAGTCACGAGCTAATAGAAGTCTCAAGTATCTCATAGGCAAAGAAGACGAGACGTGCAAAACAATTGACACCCACCACCACCATTTCAGATTTACCAAGATTTATTTTGAGCCATGAAACAGCTCCAAAACATAACAAAAGTGCTCGGATAGCTTGGATTTGGCCCTGATCTGCTTCACATAAAATAAACATATCATCTGCAAATAAAAGATGCGAAATCATAATTGAACCATTAATACCATTGCCCATGGAGAATCCAAATAAATAACCTCCATCAACAATTGCTTTCACCATTTAGCCAAAAGCTTCCATAACAATTACAAAAAGAAAGAGAGACAAAGGGTCCCCTTGACGCAATCCTCAATAGCTGTTAAAGAAATCCGCAAGGGTACCATTAACTAATACTAAGAAACGGATCATAATAACACAATGTCGAATCCATGCAATCCACCTAGCACTAAATCCACATCACCCAAGCATGTAAAAAAGAAAATCACAGCTTACATGGTCATAAGCCTTCTCCATGTGAACCTTATAAAGAATACCCGGTCTTCTCTCCTTTAGCCTATGATCCAGACACTCATTCACAATGAGTACTGAGTCAAGTATCTGTCTCCCCCGAACAAAGGCATTATGAGATTTTGAGATGATTTTCCTCATTACCATGCTTAGCCAATTAGTGAGTACCTTAGAGCACTCTTATTAGATTGTCTAAAAGTTATCCTTAAAAAAAAGAAAAACACTTTTTTCCCACACCCTTCAATGCTACAATTGATCAAATATGACATTTATTTTTTATATTTTCGCAAAAATGTACTTTTTTAAAGATGATATTTAGCCAATCCAATGAGAATGCACTTAGAAATAATCTTGTAAACCCCGCTTATCAAGCTTATATGACGGAAGTCCTCAATTTCTGACACCCCTGATTTCTTAGGTATGAGGGTCATAAACGTTGCGTTGAGACATTTTTCAAACTTCCTGAAGGTGTAAAACTCCATGAACACCTCATAATATCACTTTTTACAATTTTCCAACAATGCTAACAAAAACCCATCAAGAAATCATTCGGCCTAGGTGCTTTATCTTTCGTCATACTGCAAACAACCTCATGAATCTACTCTTCTTCATAAGGTCTTTCCAACCAACTAGCACTCTGCATATCCACAGACTCAAAAGACAAACCATCAAGTTTCGGTCTTCAATAGGTTGGCTTCGTGAACATGTTCTCATAAACATTCACAATATGATTTTCTATGTCACCAGGAGAAGGACAAGGTTACCTAAGTATCGCCTCCACTATTCTCTTATCCCACATCAAGAGAACACCACCCGACGCTCCAGTAGATGCCAAATAAGACCAACCAACATACGGACACCCCCATAGACTACAAATAACTCTTCTATCAACCACCCGCAAATTTTTCTCTTGGAAACAAAACTATATCGACCTTCCACGTTCGCAATAAAGATTTGATTTGTAGACGCTTATCGACCTTCCACATTCGCAATAAAGATTTGATTTGTAGATGCTTATTGCGATCATCAATCTTAGGTTTCATGAAGAATGGTGAGAGCAATTCCTTTCGATCTATCCCTTACAACACTCTCTTCCTTAACATCGTAATTTATAGAATAATGAAGCCATTTAAGCTCCCTATCTCTCTTAGTGGCTGATTTGGTTATGTTATCTTCCATCGCCACAATAAGTGCCTTGAATTGTTATTCAAAACCTATCCTAAACATCCCAAAAAGTGTTTAAAGCTCCTCCACTTTCTTAAACAACCAGTCTAGGGGATTCGGTGTATGTGGGAGCATGCATATTGGATCCACTTCTCCCCATCAATGCACTCTCCTTCAAAAATGACCATCTATAAGTCCATTCCTTCCACTTAAAGCTCCCCCTCTTCGACTTCTTCATCAAGTGCCCCCAGAGCTGCAAATTTGTTCTCAATCCAAGAAAGGAGCAAAACAAAATCATCTGCTACTTCCTTAGCTACACCAACACTCCCGTGGTACTTGGCACCAAACTCGATGCCGGAGGTGTGTCGCCGACCTCCAACAACTCTTTCTATGTAGGAACTGAAGGGCTAACTTCAACTTCGGCTTTGACCCCAGTGGCACATGCGAGATTAGAGACTCTTGCATCTGTGGATCCAAGATTCGCCGATCCTTCTAACTCCGGCAAAGATGCTGACAAAATTGCTGCAACCTTCAACAAGGCCTAGATCATCGCCGGTGAAGACGCCATGAGCCCACTCGCTGATGGGCTTCCATCATGACCTAACCTCTTTATTTTCTAGGCCATATTTCCCTTTGCAGGCCTTCCATTGGGCTAAAGCCCATCAGTTCCATCCATTTTTTCTTTGCCTTTGGACTGGCCATGAGGCTAGGCCATTCCAAGCCCATCTCCCTTCATGCTATCTGTGCTAAGATAAGTTCAAGTTGTGGGCCAGAGCCCAAACCCAAACCCAAACCCAAACCCATGTCTCCTTCCTCAAATCCCTCAACGCACCGTATCATTCTATTAACATTAAAAGTTAACTCTTCCATCTTCTGTTTCATTTCAACCAATTCCTTCAAGAAGATTTCCTTTTTCAACCCAACACAAACTCTGCCATTTTCACCATCTTTCTTCTCACCAACTGAAAATATGTCTATCTTCGTAGCTTTGTGTCCGTCTTGAGGAAACTTCAGAGCTTCTTTGTAGGTCTTAGACCCTGTAGCTAACCTAGTTCTTGGCACTGTAGCCCTCAAAGCCTCCCTTAACACTGTCGTGAGCCTCAACCAACTCGTCCCATTCCTGTCACCTGGTATTAGAATGGAGTTCCAACGACCTTTCTCGCTATACTCTACCAGCAACATGAATGGACCACGAAGATTGAAACAACGTTGAAACGTGTACCCGCTATTTCCATCCCGATAAGCAGAATAATAACCCTTTTTCCCCAACCTTATTTCCCTCCTCCAAGGATCTTGACAACCACCTTGTGATTTCTAAACTCAACCACAAACTTTGAACCACTTTCTTGCCTTTCTCTGTGATGACCACTACATGCCCATCCTTGCTCATCTCAAAGAATTTCGACTCTGAGACGACATGCCTCATTGAAATAAACTTCTCCAAATAACTTGAAAAATTGATACCACCATTACATGCTCCCAGCCATTATCAGAAAGCGGATGTGTGAGGGTGGTGTAACGAAGACGTAAACGAAAGGAAGTTGCATCTTCTCAATGTGGCTAAGCTCCTACTGCATCAACTCAAATTTTTTTTCTTTTTGTTGTAAGGCTGCAGGGTATTGTCTGGAATAGAAATTACTTGGTAGTGACAATAGCAAATTTAAGAGTTAAAAGTTACTAGTAGGAGCCCAAACAAGTCAGCCCTGCTGTGTCTCACAATACTATTTGTGTGAAAGGAAAAGTTTAACCTCCTCAATGTGGCTAAAGCGCCTTTTGCATCAACTCAAATTTTTTCTTTTGAGTTTGATGGTCTAATCTTTTGAGTTAGATGTCTTGGGTAGGTTATACTTTGGAAGCGGATTTCTTTTTTGGGAAGTTATTTACTTGTAATGGGTTTCCCCCATATCTTTCCAAAGAAGATTCATTACTTACTGAAAGTAAATTCTGGATGAAGTTCATCACTTATGGAAAGAAAATTATCTACAAAGAATTCTAATAATGATTATCCATTTTTTTTTTTTGGATGGGTGTTGAAGAGCTAAAAGATTACTCACCTCTGCCCCATTATTGAAGTTTACAATTGACAATTGATGCACACTTTGGGGAACACCTACCCTTCCTTAAATACTCTAGATGACCCAAGAAAGGTCTCAAACCTTACAAAAGGTGGGGTCAAAGTTGAAGGTAATATGTGAAGTTAAATGAATAACTACTTTTATTTCTGAAAAAACTTTCATTGAGTTTAACCAAAAAAAAAAAAAGGAAAGAAGGGGGGAGGGGGGAGTGTAGTACCTCTTCATCATCAGTGTCCTCTACATCAGTCTCCTGAAACAATGAAATTAAAAATTCTCAATGTAAACAAACTCAATAGTAAACAGAAAACAATAATCCCAGATTTCTTGTTGACTAACTACTCAGATAACAAGGAAAATACTACAGAAAAATGAAAAGGAACATGTATGAAGAAACCATCTTAAGACACTTCAGTGGATTGGGCCACAAATCTTCCTTTATTATCTCTGCAATCTGTTAATTCATGGGGAAAACCAAGTAATTTAGTGAGAGAGAGAGAGAGAGAGAGAGAAGAAACTGAAGCAGTTTCTGATGATTTCAGTGGGATGATAAGTTCACATTTAAATGACAACATAATTAAGAAAAGGCAGAAACACATCATAGCTCAAAAGATAGAAACATGAAAAAAAAAAACCAAATGTGAACCCAATAATTAAAAGAACGGAACACAATTTACCTCCTCATGAAGCTCTGCAATATCTTGCTGTTGAGTCTCACTAAACCAACTAAAGAAGCTGCATGCATAAAATCAATTTATTCTTCATATTTAACATGGAATAAAAACACCCTAAAGGTAAGATTGCAGAAAAGAAACAACGTAGGAGGATTATTAGAGGAAGAATTCCAGCAGCTTTCTCCACCCAGCAGAATAGCTTATATGTCTATCTCCAGCATCAAGTACTTCTTTCCAGCAGGAAGGGGACCATCAATATCAGGTAGTGAAATATATCTATTCACCAGCCAAAAGTATTATCAATCTTCGGCGTGCAAGGACTGAGATTTTAATTAGAAAGTTATCATATTGGCCCAATAATACATGACTACTGAGGTTTCAACTTTCAACATGGTGAATCCTTCTGACAGGGTGGTTCTTTATATAGCCGTTGACTTATTTTGTTTGTCACAAAAGAAATTTCTAGCTTGTATAGGGCTTTTATGCATGACAGTATTTCATTTTAGTTCACAGCAAACAGATTACCCAACAAAGAGAAAGGCACAATAATCCCCTAACCACGGGCAGGCATGACAGCCTTTACTAAAATGAAAGCATTGATCATTTGAGATTACTTGGGAACAAAGTTAACATATCAGTTTAAGATAAATAATCATATTACAAGTATTTGAATATAAAAGATCGGTAAAAATCTTCCAATGGGTATTAGCACAAAGATACAATCACATCAAGTTCATACTGTATACGTGCAACATTATCAATATTACATAAACCATTCCATGACTTAAATTTGCTACATTTAAGAAAGCAAAGAGTATGCAGAAGAAAAGGAAAGAAAGAAAGTAAAGAATAGCTAGATAAGTTACCTCTCCTCAGCAAGTCGTCTTTTGTTCCCTTTTTTCCCATGATCAACTCCATTAGAAGCAGCCTTCACATATTATACTTCATTATTGAGTCTCAAGCGGGACGGGGGCAGTGGGGTATAAGTAAAAAGTATAATAATGTTTCCAAAGGTATGAAGGGTGCAACCATCACCTTGCCCTCCTTCCACTTGATTTCCGTACCAGTTATCTTAGTTGCTCCCTCATCATAGAATGTTAATGTCTTTTTCAGCTTGGCATCCTCAAAGTAAGGATTTTCATTCAAATTCTGAATAGTAGGAGTTCAAAATTCAACATTCATGCATTATAATTTCTCATCAAGAAACTATTAGACTGCAGAAGCCATTTAAATGATAAACAGAATCGGCACGAAATAAATAACACATATGCAATATACCAGCACCTCAAAAGAACAGGAAAAATGATAAGGTCAGCTAAGCAATAATGGTTGAAGAAGCTTACAAATGTGATGGAGTACCCTGACTTCACATCTTTGAAATCCTCTACATCAATAGAGTCTATGTACTTGAACATCTGTATCAAGTATTAAATGAAGGTAATTCATTAAATTGTAAGAGAATTTATTCCAAGGGTGCTGCTTCACAGTTAGTATCCAACATTGTTCTTCAGTTATAAGGGAAAAATAAAAATAAAAAGCTGAATCTTTTAGTTTGAAAAAATTAAATATATATATATATATAGGACCAAATAACTAGTCGAGGTAGAATGATCATTCCAATTAACAAAATTTCAAATCATGCACCAAACCTGCTTGTCTTCCTCACTCAAGTGATCACAAAGTGCAGGGTGGCATCGAAACTGCATAGAGCAATAATGCACAAGTCATGCAGTAGTAAATGCAGTTAACATTGAAGTGCATTGATACGCATATTTTTTTGAATGAGTTTTTACACATACTGGGAATGTAACTGTACGCAAAGAGCAGCAACTTCCTTAATTAAGTAGTAATAAAATGTTTTGAGGACGGATATATCACTAACAGCAATTAACCAGAAATCAGGAATAGTTTTGATCATCTCATTCTGTTTGACATATACAAGTCTGCGTATCTCATTATATTTCAGCTCAACTTCCAGCACCTTGTCAGCGGCCTCTTCATTGATCTGCTGGTTACCAATGCAATTACTGAACTTCATCAAAACTATAAACCATTGAGAATAAACAGCATTGGATATGATATTATCTAATTTGATAAAGAGAATTTTAGAAGGAACATAAAACCAATGTATACGACAACAATTGTAAATACATACGGTATCGTCCCATTAGTGATTCACATATACCTGAATTCTTTTTGTTATACGGAGGAGCATTACATGATAATCAGTCGATAGCACAAACGAAGTACAAATTTAAAGAGAGAATCAAAATAAGAGTTCACATTAACAACCACGGAATCGGCTGACACTTTTCCTCCATATATGAATATGGCTTTAATGCTCCAGTACCAGCACACATCGAAAGGGTTCCTCTCGCTTCCAAATAATGAACAGTCAAATTTCCACACATTTTAGTTTTTTAAGCTGCATTCTCTGTTCTCTTTTTCTGGGAAAAATCAAAAAAGTGTTAACGAATCCCCACTTAAGTCACCGAGACAATTCGAACAAGCAAACAGCCATATTAAACCATCAAAATCCACGATAACGGTCATACACATATTTAGATGCAGATATTACATACAATGTTATATATGCAGACACACGCTAACGCAAAAAAAAAGAAGAAGAAAAAGAAGTTGAAAATAGAACCTTCTCAAGCTCATCTTGAACCTCCTGCAACTTCTCGACGGAGAGAAAGCGATTATCGTCAATGTCATCGGAACCCGCCACCTCAGCCATCTCCGGGACCTTGGGCTTCTTTCTCTTGTCCGCAAACATTTTTCCAAAACCCTTTCCCTAAATTATTAATGGGAAAGAGAGGGAGAAGGAAGTTGAACAAAAATGTCTTGAAGTTGGCCAGAGGGTTTTCAACTCTCAAAATAACTCTTTTCTAAAGTTTCTCCACATTCTCTGCGTGGAACTGGTCCACTGGATCCTCACTCTTTTTTATATTTATAGTGGTAGATTGTGTAAATATTATATAATTATTTTTAAAAACTAATAAATAATAAATTTTTAATAATAAATTTCATTCTTTTTTAAAATAATTATATAATATATATTTTATAATTATATATAATATTATATTTTTATAATATTATAATTCACATTAAAAAATTTAATTTTTTTTATAATAAATCTTACTTTTTTCAAAATAGATATATAATATTTACAGATTCCATATTTATATGTACTATTATTTTTGTTCTACGAGACCAACACCAATTAACAGGCCTAAGTTCCATAGGGTTTAGGAAAAGAGAGATTTTGGGTCAGAGAAAAATGTTACAACGTTTGATCGAGAAAAGATACTGTACATAAAAGCATGTTTTGGAATTACATTTTGAGATTTAAAAATTAATTTTAAATAATTAAAAGTACTTTATAAAAAATATAATATGTTTACTTAAAAAAAATAACATGTTTGATAATTTTATTAAACATACTTTAATCGATTAAAAAAATGAAAAATTAGATTTTTTCAAAAAATATCAAATTAATTTTTTTTTTAAAAACTTTTACAAATAACTATATATTTTTAAAAAACTATCATAACTAACTTTAAAAATAACTAGCTTTAAAAATGCTTTACACATATAGATTTCAAACAATAAATAATTTTTTAGTAGTAAAACTTATTTCATTAAACTTTAAAGTATAAGCTTTAAGCTAAAAATAATATTTTTCACCCTAATCCCAAACATGCACCTAATCTTATTTATATTTCTAATTTTTTATCCTCATTTAACACCTTCTAATATTTCAAGTATAGTATACATAGTTATGAAATATATTCCTACTTTTTTATCCTCACTATACATCTTCTAATTTTTTTATCCTCGTTTTGGGACGGAGAGTTCGCCTTTTTGGTCGGTCTTTATTAAATCTTTTGCTTGGCTTTAGAAATTAGAACACAACATATTGTTAACTTTGAGACCACTGGTGCATACATATAACCCTAAAGAATTTCAATGTCATGTGATACATGGGCAACGGGGCCTGACTATTTTGGCGTAGCAGCTGAACTATTGGGTACTTCTGTGCCAATTTTGGCTTACTGGATCTACTCTGCAGTTTACTTTTGTGCGGATCCTCAGACGCTTATAGGCTGCATTCGAGAAAAGATAAAAGAACCTGGTTTCCAAACAACCACACATTCCCCAGAACGAACATTTTAAGGATCCGAGTTGTATAAATTCCACTCCTATCATAAACTGTGCCTTACCAAATGAGTCTTACAACATGATATCTTTGTTAGATTAGAAACTGGAAAAAAGGGTAAAAAGGGAGGGGAAGGACTTTGTAGGTGGCAAAAGAGACACACACATCATTACTCCAAAGAGACAAAAGAGCAAAGGGTGAAGATACATTCCTCCAGGCCCATCATATTCAATTTGACCTCACAATTAAACCAACAAACCAGACTACAATGGTTTTTAAAAAAAATTGCCTTTCACGTGTGCGCTTCCTTTATTTGTTTCCGCCTTTTCCCCTTGCAACTTCTCATTTTACCAAATCTAGTGTAAATAAATAAAACCTCTGCAGTTGTTCGTTTGTACATTCCCTGATTTTATTAATGTGGAAGGAGGTAACATGGAAGCATCAATATCTGCAATTTCATTATGCAGCAACCTTCTCTGTATTCTTACTTGGTAAAGGCTTTTCAAGCTTTTTCCTGCACGGCAGAAAAAGTGATTGGTACTTGAAATATAGATAAGGGAAATAGATACAATCTTTCTATTAAAAAACAACCAAAAAACACATCATATCTAATGTCATGGATCAGTTCACGATAAGCTTTTCATCAGCATATAAATCAACATATACATACATACATACATACATACATAAATACATACATATTATAGATATGAGGAATTCCAGGCTGTAATCTTTTTCTTTAAAAGGGCCCCCATTGTTTGTAATGAACTAAGTAACCAGGACTTTTTACTATCAATTGTAAACTCTAGTTAGGTATTTCTCATGTATACTCCTTGTGTACTTGAGCTTTGCATACTTTTATGAATAAAATACTTTGATTAGCAATAAATAAATAAAAAGTCGTATCCAACAGTCCAAGAACTTTTGGATCAATGGATGTTCCTTTAACAATTGGTATCATAGTAGGCACTACGTCACGAGTTCAAGTCACGGAGGGGGCAACCTATAGGCTAGATTAAAATGCCTTGGTACTACGTTTGGGCACAATGTTAAATCATTAAATACTGATAGATGAGTAAGGCTACCAAAAGGGAAAGAGATACCATCAAATCATTGTTGATAGAGTGGGTTGTCACAAACGTTAGGTTTGGAAGCGTGGTGGAATGTCATGATCTTAAAGGTTATTAGTTTAGCCAAATTCGTATCCAACAATCTTTTTTTTTATTGATAAGTAAATTCGTATCCAACAATCATAGGGCTTTTGGATCAAAGGTTGGGTCTTTAAAACTTTACGACCGTTTTGTATGCATCCTGTGTACTTAAGGTTTTTCCTCTTGTAAAACAAACCCTAATTAGTAATCGGATATAAATATCTAGAAAACATTTATTCATAATGTCTTTTTTTTCCCTCCCAAAGCACAATATGTCAATAAGTATGTACTTCAAATATTCCATTCAATGTCATTACCACCATCATCACTTGAACAACCATGACAACTGCACCACATTCTTAAACACGCCAATCACCCCTCCAGGGGAACTAATTGCAATTGAAAAAAAAAAAAAACCGCTCTCAAAATCTACAACCCAAGAAAATACCCATCTATAACCATCTACACAGAACTTAACATTAAATCTTTCATTGAATTATCCAAGCAAAAGATAATCAAGACAACCACCACCATCCAGGCACAACCAAGACTATCATATACAAGCAAACAACGCCACAACCAGACTACCCTTACCCCTGCCCCACCAAAACCACCACTGGCACAACAATTGGCCACCTGCATACACAAGAAATGCTAAAAGCATTCCATAAACAAGACGAATGCATGTGTGCCAACCACTAGTTGGTAAGGTTCTAGCCAAAGTTTAATAATGCATGGCCATATGAGGCAAGCACCAGAGTTATGCAGACACAGAACGACAAGCTATATCAAAAATGAAAACTGTCTCTTGCATTAAAAAACCTATAGTTCAAGATGAGTGAAAAATAAAAAATCATAATCAAGAGGTACGTACTTCTCATATAATTTGATAAGTGACCTTGGCCTCTCATAGCCTGGTTGTGAGGCATCCCTTTGTTGAGGCTTTTGTTTCCCTGCCTGCCTTGATTCCGGTTTCCAGTTGGCTTTGATTAGAGACTGACCCAACAAGTCAGCAATGTCCGTCGCCATTGTCTCAGCCTTCTTCACATATGGAAAAGTTTCCTTCTTAAAGTGGTTCGACAACCACAAATACATAGACAACACTTGATGCTTAGTCTCGAGATCCAATAGCTCTGCATCATTTCGAGCAGAACCCTTTGGCATGCCCATTGCAATATTGACAGGAACATTCTGACTGTATGCTGAAGCAAACCTCAGGAGATGATACATTGCTTTTGGATCCCTAATGTTAACTGGAGCGAAAGAGAAATTAAAACGATCTTCCAGAGATAATCCCTGCACCTTCTTCTCCAGCATATTTGCAACCTTCTTAATATGATCATGTCGACACAAAAAGTACGATCCATCCAAACGGCAATTTTCACCAAATTTTTCTAGTAGCTTACAGAATGTAACATTGGGGAGTTGGCCAGCAAATAGCTCAACCTGCTCAAAGAAAGGAAAGAGACCAACTTTCTTTACTTCTTCAAAAGGCTGCTTCAAGCATTCAATCAAGTAATCTAAATCTTCTAACTGCAGGGTTGTTGTGAGTCCGTCCGGATAGCGACTTCCTCTACGACCAGCTCTTCCTGCAATTTGTTTCACCTGTGATGCTGGAACAGGAACAATCTTGTCTCCATTGTATTTTGAGAGGCTATAAAAGACAACTCTTCTAATATTAAGGTTCAGACCCATTCCCACAGCATCGCTAGCAACAAGCACATCAAATTCGTTATCTTGATCATTGAATAGATTAGCTTGATGTCTACGAGTTTCTGGTGGCAAGGCACCATAAATCACACAGCAACGGTGATTGGTGTGTTTCTCAATTGCCATTTTGACCTCGAATATCTCTCTCCTTGAAAAAGCAACCACACAGTCCCCAGAACGAACATTTTTAAGATCTCCCAACAGGGTCTTGGCTTCAACCACCAATGGCTTAAACCTCTCATAATGATGTTCATGCAACTCATCCCCAGTATCTGCACAAGTCTTTCGGACAATACTCAAAACACTCGGATCCCCGCATAAATGTATCTCATCGGCCTTCAATCCAAGTAGTGCCCGTGTCCATGCATAACCTCGACATCGATCTGACATCATCTGAATTTCATCAATAACAGCTACATCATACAAGTCATCTGTAGATACCATTTCCACGGTACAAGCAGTATGGTTTGAAAAGGGGACATATTTCTTTTCTTGCCCTGTCTGTAGACTACAGTAAATCCCAAGTGCATTAACCTTGTCAAAGACTTCCATAGCCAATAACCTAAGAGGACTACAATAGATACCCTTCTTCGCTTCCATAAACCGTTGAAGAGCATTGTAAGTTTTACCACTGTTGGTCGGCCCACAGTGATATATTATCTTCCGTTTCATGGCCCGTGCAAATGGGAACCAAGTGTGGGGCTTTGTGAGGTCAGCTGACTCAACCATACCCCGGAACCGTTTAATCTCATCAGGAAACTCCTCCAAACAATACTCCACAAAAATAGGAAATAGGAACTTGACAGCAGCATCCGATGGACCAAGCGACACCACGTACTGAAAAATACCAGCAGAAGATTTCTCAAAGAAAAACTTCCGAAACTTCTGCACAGCAGTAGGAAAGAACGACAAACCAATGTAAATTGCGAGAGCCTGATTGGAAGCCCAACCAGATTTTCCAAAGTAACTGAATACTTCCTGCATCGTCTCCCAATCAGGCCGGGTCTGCTTTGCACGCTTCTCAGCATTTCTCAGCTCATGATATAATTCAACAGGATCACGCGATGCACCATGCACATAACCACCGCTTGTATCCAAACCAACATCATTACTTCCATTTCCCAATTCAACCCCCAAAGAATAACCAACAACATCCTCATTTACAGCGTCTCCATCATCAGCCAATTCAACACTTTTCCCAACATCCGCGTCAAAATCACATTCTGACTCTACCATCGTAGTATCACATACACCATTATCATCCTTCTCATCGTCGTTGTGTACGGAAGAGAATGGTTTCACAGAAAGGGCTTTACCGCAGGTAATTTTTGCGCTTTGTGAAAATAATTTACAACGAACTAGGTTAATCAAACCAGTCGAAAATTGACGGTTTGGGACATCAGAAGCAGGACTAAACTGGTAACTCCGGGAAACCAAAGGGTCACATTGTCCAAAAGAAGTTAAATATCGGTTCGATGACAAAATACTAACCCTAGAAGCATCTTTCATAGGTTTACAAATCCGAAATAGGGACATTGTTTAACGATCACATACAGAACTAATCGGAAAATCCAACTATAACTACAATATCTTAAACCATATAATAAGCGTACCTGAAGGGGGGAAAGAGGCGAAAAGAAGCCAGCCCTTAAGGGCTTGAGTTTGGAAGCTGAATTTTTTTCTTTTCCGTTTAGGTCGGTGGATTTCCCAGGGTTTCCGTATCACGATAGACATTGAGACTCGGGCTCGAGTAGCTGGGTTCGATAATTGGGCTTCAGAATCTGGCCTTAGTAATTAGGCCTGCATTGAATAATAATTGGCTGTATTGGGCTATTTTATTATATTATTATAATTAAAATATTATTTATATATAGTTTATATATTTTTCTAGGTATACCTCATATAGAAATAATATTTTTATGCATTTTTTAATTTATTTAATTATTTAATTATTTATTTTTATTTCTATCCCATCGTATTTTATTTTTTAATATATATTTTTTAAATTTCAATTGATGTGACATAATTACCATCTCATTGATTTTGCAAAAGGGTAAAATACCCAGTTCCCGTATAACTGTAACACTATTATTCCTGTAATACTTAGAGGATGTTTGATATTTCATTTCAAAATTTTAAAAATATTTTTAAGTAGTTAAAAGTACTTTTAAATAAAAATAATATATTTGAATAATTTTATTAAAAGCGCTTTAATTAATTTAAAAATTAAAAATCAACTTTTTTAATAAGCACAAAATTAAAATTTTTATCAAAAAGTTCTTGTATATAATTATATATTTTTAAAAAATTATCGTAACTAATTTTAAAAGTACTTTAAACATATTAATCCTAAATAATAAATAACTTTTTAATAATAAAATTTATTATATTAAATTTTAAATTATAAATTTTAAGTTATAATTTCAAATATGCGGATCTGAGTAAGGAATTTTTTTTGACAAAATCTACGCCCATATGTCGCTTTTGACAAAAAGTATAAAAGCAATTAATAAATTCTTGGACGGCCAAAGCATAATTTTTCCAAGCTCGCCAAAGAAAACACAGTCAAAAATGACAAAAATTTTCAAAGACCAAAGCATGATTAATTTGCCAAATTCTTCAAAGAAAACTCAGTCAAAACAATATAAATTTTGAAAGTACATTTTAATATATGTAACCATAAATATAACTTGATATAAATGTAGCACCAGTGCATGGGAGATTCATCACGAGTTAGATCTGAAATGGAAATGGAAATGGAAATGTCCAATATTCATATACCCGAGTATCTGGTGGAGGACATTCTCTCCAGGCTTCCAGTCAAATCTCTGAAACGATTCATGTGCGCGAGCAAATCTTGGTGCGCTCTCATCCAGAGCCCTACATTCGTTGCTCATCACCTCCATCGTTCACGTCAAACCGGTACGAATGCATATCTCCTCGTCAAACGCCTGCAGAACGATCACCAAATCACCAGAAAGAATGTGGTGTTTTCCTTGATCCCAGATCACAGTAGTCATGATCATGAAGTGCTTGATCAATTGTCTCTCAATTATATGGATTATCTTCCGTTTTCCAAGCACGAGAACTTAGAAAAATTGCACATTTTTAGTGCATGCATCAATGGCATAGTCTGTCTCTACCATGACCGCCGCATTGATGGAGAAATGATCATCTTCTGGAACCCAGCAATGAGAGAGTTTAAGGTCCTTCCCGCACGTTCTATATCTTGTCCACCAGAGGCGGACTATAGTGTCGAGGGTCTTGGGTTTGGTTATGATCCCAAAGCTGATGACTACAAGCTGGTAAGGATGGTGTACATCTGGGAGGTTCACGGCCCACTCTACCCTCTCCTGATCGAGATATACAGCCTAAGGACTAATTCATGGAGAACAATCGACTGGGTTTTGAAAGCTGCTCCGAGTCCGTGGTTCAGGCCCGGCAGTCGCTGTTCGGAGCTGTACCTGAAAGGAGCTTATCATTGGCTGTTGTGTAAATCCATCCTAGCCTTCGACATGAGCGAGGAGGTGTTTCGATTGATGCCGTTGCCTGATCTGGGCGACAGTCTTTGGGATGTGAAGGTTGAGAAGAGTATTGCTGTATTGAACGATTCCATCGCTTTGATCGTTCGTCTGGTGGAAGGAATGGAGAAAAGCTTTGATATATGGATGATGTGCGAGTATGGCGACCAGGAGTCATATTGGACTAAAAGGTTTAAGATTGGAACCGTTTTAGGAGTCAACAGGCCATTGGGATTTGGGAAGAATGGTCAGCTTCTTCTGGTTGATGACAATGGAGAATTAGTCTCTTGTAACCTCGATTGCAAACAGATTAAGAATCTTCACGTTAAAGGGGACATTCCACATTCTTTACAAGTTATAAATTATGAGGAGTCTTTAGTTTCAGTCCAGGGAGATCAGAATTTAGCATGAGAATTAAGCCTAAGTTTATACATGATCATGTATACGTGCATATCCAGCTAGCTAAAGATCATGCGATATTTATCGATTCTGGTGTTGGAAAACGATGTATGATTGATAATTAATTAGTACTCTATAATTCCTTTTTTGTTGGGTTAAGATGGAATTTGAGAACCGATCATAATGATCAATTCTAGTTTCAAATCAAATGATCAGAGCTGTACAAGGTGTGGGATAACGAATTAACTATGATCATGTTGGGGATCATATATAAAGTAGTCGATCTTGATGATTTTGACTAGAGCAGCTGGCTAGGCGGCCTTGAAATTAAATCATGTTGAACTGCCAGAAGTAATTAATAGATTAGGAAATTAAGGAGTTCGTGGCAATATGGCAGAGTATATATCTATGTAAGCCATCAAAACCTCAGAAAAAAAAAAAAAAACATATAATAACCATATATTAATTGTCACGTTCAGAAACAATATTTTACTTGCGTTTTGGACCAATAAGAATCATATTTATTCATATCATGTTCGCATGAATAGGCCAGGTTTTTAAGTAATTACACTAGTGATCCACCAAACCAATGTTTCTTTTTAAATTATTCTGGGATAAATTGAAGTAAAAGAAATGTGCTTTGGTTTTCATAATTAATAATTAATGTGTTATTGTGGATTCCAATTTTGTTTCCTTGTTATCTTTTTTTCCTTCAATTTGCTTTCCATTCACGATCAACACCACATTAATTTATCTATACAGAACGTTAAACTTCACAAGTAATCTCATATATATAATATACTTTAGTCTTTCTCAAT
Source organism: Platycarya strobilacea (assembly GCA_036898215.1). Classification (NCBI taxonomy): domain Eukaryota; kingdom Viridiplantae; phylum Streptophyta; class Magnoliopsida; order Fagales; family Juglandaceae; genus Platycarya; species Platycarya strobilacea. Next base: position 2,235,088 of record CM072552.1, on the reverse strand, counting down.
AATCTAGTCGATCGGGGTGCAGTAAAATACAAATTCCTAATCCTTTTCTGTTTATATGGATTGGATTATTTGGACCCCCTTTTCTCATATATATCTCTACCCAAAAAGAACAAAAAAGAAGATTGCTTAATTTCTAAGAGATCGCGCGCCATCAACCTTTTTTCCATGATCATGAGATATATGTGGGTTCAGATCATATATATGACTAAGGTCTGATTTGAATTCAAAATTATTCTCAATTCATCTCAATTTATTTTAATTTTATTATTATATTCTTTTAATTTTCTATACAAAATATAAATTCTTACACACATTTTTTAAATCCTAATATACATTTTTCAAATTTTAATTCAACTTTTTTAAATTTTAAAATAATAATATTATTAAAAAAATTTAAACTCATCTCAATTCATCTCATTTTCGAATCTAAACGAGACATAAATGTTACAGTACTGAAAGCACGAGGCCACGAGTAGTCCAAAGAGTATTGCATTCTAATTAATCAAGACGTCGTAATATTGTTCTCTTCAATTATATATATAGCAGTTTCAAATTTCAATTTTCAGTAAATTAATAGGCCGGCTACTTTATTACCATAGTTGTTAATGGTTGACTAATTTTAATCTATAAATTTTAAACGACTGTGATAATCTAAATATAAGTACCTACTTGTTATAAAATTAAAAAAAAAACTACTACTATTACAAGAGAAATATAAAAGAAACTCTTTGAAATTTTCTTTCTTCTCTATATTTTCTTATGAATTTCATTACAACTGAAACCCATATTTATAGGCGTTGAAATTACTATACAAGTTACTATGCAAGTTACTATACAGATTTTAAAATAATAGTGGTGGGGTCATTCACATAATTTTTAATGGTGAGACAGGGGGCTGCTGCCGACGTTCGTTCATAACACTCTCCCTTGAATGACCACCCATAAAGAATCTGCCTCGTTAAAACCTTGCCAAGGAAAAACCCAGTGGGAAGAAAAACCAATGGCGAAGGAAAAAGAGTACAATCTCTTTATGTATCCACAAGTGCTTTAAGATTGCCTCATTAAAACCTTGCAAAGGAAAACACAATGGGATAAAACCTTAGCGAAGGAAAAATAGTACAATCAGCACAAGTCTTCAGGACTTTTACTCTCCTGGAAAGTGCATGACAATAGTTTTTGAGTGTTTACATTTTAATATTCTGCACAATTTTCTTGAATGTCGCAGTTGGTGATGTCTTCGTGAATAAATCTGCTAGATTATCACTTGATCGTATCTTTGATATATCCTCCTTTGATTTGAATGATACAAGTAGCATTATATTCGTATAAAATTGTTGAGTCATTGATCTCAGCCAAATATACTCTCGACTTGTTTCATGAATTGCAATAATCTCTGAGTGATTTGAAGATGAAAAATAATATCTGGTTGACAAATTTAATAGAAATCTGATACATGCAATAATACTTAAACTCCCCCTGATAATATGCGTTAGTGTTTCAAGTAATAAGCAAATATGATTTCAGTATATATAACAAGTTAAGAATTCAAACACGATCTCCAACTAAATAATGCATTAGAGAGAGTATGATAATATTTTCATCTAAAATTTTCTCCCCCTCATTCGGCGTTATTAGGAAGAACTTGTTTATATACGGCGGAAATAATATTGGAAACCATCTATGTATGATAAAAGCTGTAAAAGCTTTGAGGTTTAATATTATCGGCTCGGTGGAAAATTAAATCCGCTTGACATTGTGGACAAACGAGATCTTGAAGAGATTTGAAGATTTCGGGTTGCTCTTTAAATATAACCAATTTTACCATTGGTTTACTCCAACAAAAAGATTTCGCATTCCTCATAGATTCAGTTATTGTTCATCCGATATTATGTCTGATAGAAATTCTAATGTCCCAGATTTAAACCATGAACTTTTTATACCTCAACCACTTATATTTTCTCCTGAGACTGTAAACACCATGATAGGAGTAGAGATATATCTATCTAGTAAATCTGATCCTGAAATTGTTGCAGCATCAAGAACCCTCAGTGCTCAATATGCTGCCTCTCTTACAACTATGTCTCAGAGGCTATTGGCGAGAACGAGTGAAGTTGATCATCTTAAAACTCAAATATCTGAGTTGCATCAAACGCTTGCAACTAAAGATAGTAAAAATAAAGATTTAAGACAAGAAAATAAGGAGCTGAAGAAACTTGTAGACTGGTATTCTCGTGACCTGAAAACACGAGTAGAAGAGCTGGAACGAGAAAGAGCTCAGATACAAAGTCAACAACAGCAGCTAACGGCAGAGGTTCAGCGTTTACAAGAAAATAGGGATAGCTGTAATTAATCTCACTGGCTTTTGAAATTATGCATCCAGCATATCTTGTAAAGTGAGATTTGAAGAGATGATGGTTTGTCTTGTTCTTATTTCCATTTCTATAAGAACCGTCATTAGTTTCATTTAGTACACATCAAATCTTCTTCTCATATCTATAATTCATCTGTATTTATATTTTTATTCTACAAATTTTCAATGACTCATCAATTTCTTTTTACTATTTCTCACAATCAACATATGAGGTATCCTTCACCTCAATTACAAGTTGATCCTGCATCTTCCGCAGGTGCAATGTTGCAGCAAGCAAATGATCTGACTAATAAGTCAGATCGTGAAGCTGTTTATGAGCTGGTGACTCTCAGCACCCGATACTCCTCCTCTATTGTTGGATTTTCCAACCGATTACAATCCAAAAATCGTGATATTGAGGAGCTTAACGAGAAGGTTTCTGTACTTCAACGACTCGTTCAAGAGTCTGACAGAAAAATTACAGACTTAAAACAAGAGAATAAGGATTTAAAATCCTTACTTGCCTTTTCATTTCGACTGCCTAATCCTTTAGATAAGGATGGTATGTTGCTTTATGAAGAGCAAATGCATTTGAGAGATGAGATTAGAAGTCTCAAATTCTTGTAACTCATCTATGAATTGAATAATAAGATCTTTCCTTTTCAAATGCATTCCTTGAATTTATAGTAACCCTTGTGATCTTTTCAAGAGTTCTAATAAGGTAAATCATCAATGTAAACTGCAATAATGGCAAATCCGAATTTTGATAAAACACATGGGCATATAAGATTATTCTTAAATTCTTCTTTCAATAGATACTTGTTAATTCAATTATACCACATGCGTCCGGATTGCTTTAACCCATATAAAAATCTTTGAAACTTTATAAAGTACATACTCCTAAATGTACTTGGATTAGATGTTTCAAGTATCGTAAATCTTTATATATGTAATGATCTAATGATCCTTATAAATATGCAGGGACCACATTCATTAACTGCATATCTAATCCTTTTGTAATAACCAAATCAATTAAAAATATGAATGTGATTGCATTCATACCAAGGAAATATGTTTCCTCATAATTGCTCGGGTTTCTACTGGAAACCTTGTGCGACAAATTATACCGTACAATTTCATTTCGCATTACGTTTTCGTATAAATACTCACTTATATTTGACAGATATTACACCCTTTGGTGTTTGGACAACAGGTCCAAATGCATCTCGTTTCACTAGCGAGTTTAATTCAGTTTTAATAACTACTTTCCATTTTGGCCAATCATTTCTACGTCGACATTCTTCGACGATTTTTGGCTCACTTTCTTCATTACTTCTGGTAATGTCAAGTGTTATTATATATGTTGTCGACAACAGTTTTATTTCTATCCATAAATTTTCTAGTACTCATGAAATGTATTGAGATCTCATTGTTCCTCTCCAGGGGAAAACATTTCATGAAACACCTCTACAGGAGGTTCCTCTTCAAGAGGTTTGTACTCTTCAGGAGTTTTCTCTTCAGGAGTTATACTCTTCAGGAGTTACCTTTTCAGGAAGTTTCCTCTTCAGGAGGATTATATTTTATACAGAAAATACAGTCTCTTCATGAGCACCGATTTTTATTTTTCTTGTGCACCAATAGGTCTTCAACGCTTCAGGTGTATCTTAGACTCATATATTGCTATTTTAACAACTCTTCCTTCAGGGACTTCAATTCTTGCTTAAGCATTAATAGCAGTAATATATGATTTTATAACACATTTAGTGTCAGTAAATATATCATGTAATTGATTTGCAACACTTTGCAGATAAATAATCCTCTGAACTTCTGGTTCACATTTATTTGTAAGAGGATCAAATTTAAACAGGGCTTTATTATCCCAAGTAATTTCTTGTCGTGCTTCGGGCACCGATATTTCATTATTTCAAAACATGATGAAATATTAATAAGCTTATATATAAAAACTTAGTATAAGTAAATCAAGTGCTTGACCGTACAACAGATACGTGACTACTGTTTAGTCATATTACATCTATGACAAACATTTTCATCTTTTTATGAAAAATTATTCTGAGGGCCTTTACCCTTCTCTGAGTTAGATCACTTCTAGTGATACGATATATTTTTATCATCTTTAGTGTTGTCGCTTTTGGGACCAACACTTCTATAATTTTTCTACCACGTCTACGCCCTTAGTTCCCGTTCACTTCTGGGAATTGTGTAAATTCGATATCATTAATAGGACGTAACTGGTGTAACAAAAACTCATTATTTAGCTCAATCATTGGAAGACAAAATAAAAGTTCAGAATATTTGTTGAACTTTCACTCTCGATATTGCTACTGCAGGAGCACATTTGAAGTATAAAAAATAATGTCTTCTTTTATATATCATCATCAGTGACATTTTCACTGTATAATTTTAATATTGAGCTGATTTTAAAGAGTGCAGAATATTCAATACTACTTTTAAAATCTTGCAATTTCAGGTGCAATAAATCATAATAATCTTTTGAGAGGATTACATCTTCTAGTGCTTATATCACTCTCTTAATTTATTTCACATAGTAAGATGATTTTTCATCATGAGATACACAGCACGGTTCTTCAGGGACACATGGTTTTCTTCTATGATTGTATCTTTCAAGTTCATCATCATATCCAAATAGATCTCATCAAGGATCCTGGATAAATAATATTTTTCAGAAATGTCAATAGTAATAAATTTCAATATTTGACATTATATTACAAAATTAAATATGTGAATTTAAGAAATATATTTACATTATCATGAGAATAAAAATAAAATTTTATTAAGTAATATTCAACAATATTACCTTTAATATTTATCTCAAGGACTGCAAATAATATATTGAAAAACTTACTTGAAGTATAAGACCACTAGCTTCAGTATCGGTAGAACCTCGTGCTGATAACGTGTTATAAAACTAAAAAGAAAACTACTACTATTACAAGAGAAATATAAAAAAAACTCTCTGAAACTTTATTTCTTCTCTATATTTTATTATGAATTTCATTACAACTGAAACCCATATTTATAGGCGTTGAAATTATTATGCAAGTTACTATGCAGATTTTAAAATAATAGTAGTGGGATCATTCACATAATTTTTAGTGGTGGGACAGGGAGCGCCTGCCGACGTTTGTTCATAACACTACTCTATATATATATAATATAGTGTCCAAATTCGTACCGAGATTAATAACTAAAATATTCATTTAGACAAGTTGGTCATGAGATGACAACATCATGTACACGTGGCATTACCTCTCTCTCTTCTCTCTTTCTTTCCCGTATAATTCTCAATCGATAATCTATTGAATCTTCTGGGTTATCTATATATCAAGTGATAAGCTGCTCTCGCCCTTTTTTTTCTTCTTCTTTTTTACTTTTCCTGACCATCATTTTCTGTTTTGTTTGGAGATGGTTTTCGAATTTTTGGATGTTTTTAGCTTGTAGCAGGTTGAAGGAGTTCCACACGCCCCACCATAGTACTCATCGTCAACTGATCTTAAAATTGACTGGAGCTTTTGTCGTTTGGGAAGCCACGTGCTTATAACGTACGAGATTCTCAGTCTGACGCGTCACTCATTTTGGAATATATCTTTGCGGGAAACGACTCCTCATGGGTCTAGGTCCACCGTTCTCTTCAACCGTGTAATTGATTAGGTATAGTATGGCGCGTATTGTTCACGCGCCACCACAGCCGAACTTTTGGGATGTTTTTATGTCTGTGTTTGTTCTTGTGTTTTCTTGTTTAGTTGTTTTCTTGATTCTGGTTTATAATGTTTGTATAGAAATAATTATATTTGAGAAATAATTTCTTAAACATTATGTCTGTTGGGAGTTTTAGTTTTCTCCTCTTTTAAAAAAGAAATTTAGTAAATGTCTCCTATGAAGGCAGTGTTAGTTCTCTCAGATTTTGTCTGAGAGACTTAGAAGCTGAGCGTCAATAAGCATTTAGTTGATTGTCTAGTCACATTGTAGGCTTCTTACTTTCTGAGTTTCAATGATATGAAACTATTTCTCAAAAAAAAAATCTCAATCGCTTATTAAAGTACTAATTTGTATTTAGGTTCGATTTGGATTGGGAGATGAGATGAGTTGAGATGAATTTAAATGAATTTATTTAATTTATTTAATATTATTATTATTTTGGAATTTGAAAAAGTTGAATTGGGATTTGAAAAATGTATATTGGAATTTGAAAAAGTTGTATTGAAATTTTTGTTTTATAAGAAAATTTAAAAAAATGTAATAATGAGTTTGAAATAAGTTGAGACAAGTTCGTCTTGTTTACGAATCCAAACCAGTCCTTAATATTACATGAAAATTGTTATATAAACTATGTAAGCACAAAAGTGGTGGTATATTTCGAGTATTTACTGAAGTATAGTAGTAAATATTATATGATCCATTTCATGTAAATATCCTATATTATTATAACCCATTCACACCCATCAACAACCACCAATTGCTATATTCACACATTTCCAACTATGTATCCCTCACAATCAAAAACCACACAAACTAGCCAATCATTACATCCACCATCAGGCATCAATTGTTGATTAGAGCTTGTTTAGATACAAAAGTTTTTATCCTTTCAACTCAACAATCTCACTATTATTCAAATGGACTCTAAACTTCCCAAAGTTGCCAAGCACCACCACTCCAATTACTTGCTCACAAATTCTTGAATTAAACATCTCAAGAGTACATGCAAACGATGACAATTTTAGATGACTAGTATAAAATAATTGCTATATATACAAAAAAAAAATTACAACCAATCCAACAAGCTGATTTTATTTTATTTGATATGTTGAATTTACTTTATAATAAAAGTAATTTTACTAACTTTATAATTTCATAAATCACATCAAACTACTTCAAATTATAGAATTATTTTTGTGCAACTATTTTTTGTGGTTAGAATATTTACCTTAGTATAATGCTAGTCTATGAAAATATTTAAAATGTACTGGCTTTACCACACCCCCCCCCCCCCCAAATGGGAACATGGTCATTGTAATTAGGTGTGAATGTTTCACGAAGAAAGAGGTTACAATGCTTTTATTTTGGCTAGAAGAGTTTGACCCATTTTTCGACTTGAGTTGCATGCTTGGGGTTCCAAGTCCTAGTTTTAAGGAACAGACAAGAAAGCCTTCACACGAGGGCTGTATTTTGGGAGTGGAGTAGTGGATTTATGGATTAGGAGTTCCCAGTTAGCCATTTGAGTCGAAGATGATCTTCACCTATTTCTTTAGGAATTTTGAGCTCGAATCGATAATCAATCCTAATTGTGCTTAATTTGCTTTTGTTAATAATTTATTTATCTATTTTTATGTTTCACCATTTTTACTTTAACCATTTAAGCATTTACTCAATTCTAATTTATGACAATATTCTCATATCTCATTTAATTCTGAAAAAAAAAAATTGGACTTTTCATATTCTATAGTATTTTATAATTTAAGCTAAAAATTAAGATCTTATTTATTTTCATAAATGATATAAGACAATATAAGATAAAAGTTAAAAAAATGATAAAATATTATTATAAAATATTTTTTAATATTAATTTTATTTTAAAATTTAAAAAAGTTATTTTAGGATTTGAAAAAATTAAATTGTTTATTTATTTTGTATATGAATTTAAAAAAGTATAATAATTGGTTTGAAATAAAATGATTTAGGATGAAATAATTTGACAAAATAAACGAGACATAAAATTCAAGTTCATTCTCTTCCATTAATTTTATCCAATTGAATACGAATTATTATCTTTAGATCCAAAGCTGGTCAAAAGAAGGAAAAAAATTATGAATTTCATCAGATGTCATGACCCTTAGTCAAACGACTCAAACCTAACACATAATGATGAGTAGCTAGTCTGCAGTACTTTTCTTACTGTTGTTATAAATACAGGAAAATTGTTTGCCTAATTTCAGCCTTGAGTAGTAGTGTTTGCCGACCCTTACTATTACATCCACTATACCTCGGAATATAAATTCTAGATGCATTTTCAGAAGAATACCTTTTACATTTTTTATTTTTTGTAAATAATTCTAAAAGAACACTAACCCTAAGGAAAAAAGTTCGATGGATGCCCTTTCAAAGAGACAAAATCAAATAGTTATTATTGTTAATATTTACTCTTTCAAATTGATAACATGCAAGCCTTGATAGATCATATGCCAAATATGGAAGGCATGGCTCTAAGCACAAGCAAGTCAAAAATGGCAATCGAGAACTCTAGGAATGATGCAAATTGATTTTCTTCAATCATATTAAAGACTCAACAGTTCACACATAGCTGATTTTTCTCCTTATAAATTGATTCACTTCCTTTTACAAAATATTTGTAATTGATTATAGAATATATTGTATTGATTCAATTCCTTGTAGCGACTCCATATAGTCAACATAAATCCTATACATGCTCCCATCATTGAAGGTGTGGTGGGACTTCTCAACATCGTATATCTCTTCTTTTTTCTTAGTATTAGAGAATCATAAATACTGTGAGGAGGGCCTCTATTTTTCCTTCTTCCGCAACCATGTCTTCAATACCCTTAGATGTTGGCAATTTTGTCACACTTCGACTTAAGACATAAAACTATCCTCTTTGGCATAAGCAAGTACTTGCTCTAGCTGAGAGTCAAGAGCTCGTGACCTTTCTCACTGGTGAAGCCATACCCCCTGAAGATGTACTTCCACTTCAAGAGGGCAAGACTCATCCAACTACAAATCCAAAATTTATTAAATGGAGGACTGTCGATCGTCTATTGAGGGACTGGATAATTGGAATCTTATCAGAGGAGGCACTTAGCATTGTAACCAGCCTCGACACATCGGCACAAGTATGGAAGGTACTCAAAGAAACTTACGCTCAATAATCTCAAAAGCGTCAGTTCCAACTTATTCAGCAACTTAACCATATGAAAAAAGATCCTGAGATGAATTTAAATGAATATCTCTGTAAGTTCAAAGGAATATGCGATAGTCTCTCGGCTATTGGCTATCTTGTTGATGACAAAACTAAGATTTCTCCTTACTAAATGGCTTAGGGGCGAGGTATGAGCCCTTTACCACATCCATGCTCAAACCACATATTCCAAGCTATACTGAAGCAGTCCCACTTCTACAAAGCTATGAAACTCACATCAGCCTCCATTCCTCTGATTTTGAACCGTACACCACCTTCTATGGTCAGAAAAATAACCACAAATTCAACAACGAAGAACCTCGTTAGTCAGGTAATTTCTCTTCCAAGGGTAAAGGTTTTTCTCCTTCTAATCATGCTACTGTCAAACAGCAAACTCAAGAGCCTTTATCTGGTTCCACCAATCGTGAGCATAAAAATGATCTTCATTGTCAAATATGTGACAAAAGAGGTCATACTGCAAAACGTTGTTGGTATAGATTCGACCATTCTATTCAACCTAACAATGTTCCTAAGGCATTTGCTGCTCTTAATGTCAACTCAGACAATAATGAAGAATGGGTCTTGAACACTGGTGCCTCAACTCACATGACTTCTAATGAAGGTATCTTACATAACTTAAAATCTTATGATGGTTCAGATCATATTTTGATTGGAAATTGAGAGTTTTTACAAATTACTCATATTGGAGAAACTACTATTGGATCAGGATCTTCCAATATTAAACTTAAGAATGTTCTTTTAGTACCTAAATTAGAAAAAAACTTATTATCTATCGGACAATTAACAACAAATTATCCTGTTAATTGTGAATTTTCTAATGACCACTTTGTGATCAAGGATCGAGTGACCCAACGGGTACTAATGAAGGGTCTCAAGCAAAATAATCTCTATACTTTTCGGACATCACCAGTTGCTTTATTTTCTTCAAGATTTAGAACAGTTAATAAGAACTTATGGCATCAAAGGTTCGGACACCCTCAAGCAGTTGTGGCTACCCAACTTCAAAGAAGTGTTCTTATTCAAGTAATTTCCAATAAGAGTAAGAATAAATTATGTGAGAGTTTTCAATTGGGGAAAATGTCAAAATTCCCTTTTTCAGCTTCTGTTTCCACTACATTTATTCTGTTTGAGAAAACTCATGTAGACTTGTGGGGAACTGCTCCTATTGCTTCAGTTAATAAATTTCTCTATTATGCTGCTATTGTGGATGAATTTACAAAATTTATCTAGCTTATCCCTTTAAAACAGAAATCTGACTTCTACAATCATTTCATCTTATTTGAGAAATATGTCTTAAGGCAATTTGAGAAAAATATTAAAGTGGTGCAAACAGATGGAGGGGGTGAGTTTATGAACAATCTATTTATCTCTCACTTAAACAAATTCGGAATTGTGCACCAAGTATCATGCCCCTGCACACCTGAGTAGAATAGTTATGTTGAAAGGAGGCATCGAAATATTAGAGAATTGGGTCTAACAATGATGATGCATGCAAACGTGCCTCAATATTTTTGGGTGGAAGTTTTTACAATTGTTGTGTTCCAAATAAATAGACTCCCTACGGTTACATTAAATTGGGAATCACCATTCCATAGGTTGTACAATAGAAAAGTAGATTATGGTTCTCTTCGGATATTTGGCTCAAGGTGTTATCCATATATTTGGGGTCACAAAACCAATAAATTCGATCCTAAGTCACTTCCTTGTGTGTTCTTGGAATATAGTGTTCGACACAAAGGTTATAGGTGTTACTATCCACCTACTCGAAAAACCTTTATTTCAAGGCATGTTGCATTTGATGAAGAATATTTGCACTATAAACCTTAGGTTAGTAACAAGTTCACCTTGGATTGTCTGGTCACTACATTTGCAGAATGGGACCTGTTAAAAACCTTCCATACAAGCAGATTCAACTTCATCTCAAGAGGATTCTACTCCTAATGCACCTTTAAGTAAACAACCAACTCTTTCTGATTTAGTGTGTGGTGCAGAAATTTCATCTTTAGCTGCAATTCATGATGTTGTTTATCCTCTGTCCCCACTGGAAGCTCATGCAGCTAATGAAGACACCAATCAGTCCATAGATGAACCAACTCCGACTTCTATGTTCCCTGCATCATCTCATTCAATGCATACAAGATCAAAATCAGGCATCCATAAGCCTAATCCCAAATATGCATTGATACATCAATATGATGCTATACCAAAACCATCGAGAACTATTAAGGTTGTTGTTCAACATCCAGGGTGGAAGCAAGCTATGGTAGAAGAATTAACAGCTCTGCAACAAAACAAAACGTAGTCTTTGGTCCCCAGACAACATCACATGAATGTAGTTGGTTCAAGATGGGTTCTAACACCTAAAATATATCTAGATGGCTCTCTCCAACGCTTAAAAGTGAGGTTGGTAGAAAAAGGCTATCAGCAAGTGAATGGCATTGACTTCATGAAAGCATACTCTTTAGTAGTTAAACCAACCACTATTCACCTCATTTTATCCATAGCTGTGGTTCGAAAATGGAGCATTCGTCAACATGATGTGAAGAATGCATTTCTTCATGGTGTTTTATCAGAAAAAAATTTTATGGAGCAGCCACCAAGATTTGAAAGCACTGACAAACCTGATCATGTGTGTCTTCTTCATAAGGCAATCTATGGATTTAAACAAACTCCAAGGGCTTGGTTTGACAAGCTCAGTTCATTCCTTTTGGAAGCAGGATTTTTTTGTAGCACAGCTGATCCTAGCCTCTTCATCAATCACTCGCCTCAGGAACTTTGGTCTTGCTATTATATGTGGACGATATTATTCTCACGAGATCATTAGATAAATTAATTAATCATTTTGTGTCTTAATTACATATAGAATTTTCCATGAAAGACCTCGGCAAGTTTCACTATTTTTTGGGGGTAAAAGTTAGTCATGTTAAAGATGGACTTGTACTACATCAATCGAAATGTGCCATTGATCTTCTTGATTGTGCATTAATGAAAGATTGCAAACCTATTCACACTCTAATGACAGAAAAGTTTAAGACAACATTGACATCTACAGCCCTATGTGATCCTCATATGTACAGATCTTTGGTTGGAACTTTGCAATACTTAACTTTAACAAGACCTAACATTTCGTTTAGTGTCAATTATCCTTTTTAATTTATGCATGCTCCAACACAAGATCACCTTACAATGGTAAGGAGAATTATGCGCTATGTTAAAGGCACAATTCATCAAGGATTACACATTCAACATTTAAGCTCGCTAGAACTATATGCATTCTCGAATGTGGATTGAGCTGGATGTCCACACACCAGGTGATCCACAACGGGTTACTGTACATATTTTGGAAGCAATATCGTCTCATGGAGTGCAAAAAAATGGCTAACAGTTTCTCGTTCAAGCTCAGAAGCAAAGTATAGGGCCATGGCACAAACAGTTGCTGAGATTACTTGGATCACATTTCTTCTTCGTGATCTTCAAATTCCTTTGAAAGCTCCACCAGTTTTATTTTGTGACAATATGAGTTCGTTGTTTATGACTATCAATCTCGTGTTTCACTCAAGGAGCAAACACATTGAATTGGACTATCATTATATTCGAAAAGGGTATCCCTTGGTCTGTTACAAACTCGACACATATCAACCTCATCACAAATTGCAGACATATTTACAAAACCACAAACACGACATACCTTAGAGCAACTCAAGCATAAACTATGCATTGTTACCGTGCATAGTTTGAAGGGGGATGATAACATGCAAGTCTTGACAGATCATATGCCAAATATGGAAGGCACAACTGTAAGCACAAGCAAGCCAAAGATGGCAATCGAGAACTCTGTAGGAATTGTGCAAACTGATTTTCTTCAATCACATTAAAGACTCAACAGCTCATACATAGTTGACTTTTCTCTTTATATATTGATTCATTTCCTTTTATAAAATATTTGTAATTGATTATAGAATATATTGTATTGATTCAATTCCTTGCAACGACTCCATACCGTCAATATAAATAATATACATATTTCCATCATTAAAAGTGTGGTAAGCCTTCTCAACATCATGTATCAGCAAACTCTTTTTTCTTCTCAAATGTCTTAAGAGTTAAGAGACCCACTAATTTCCCTTCTTAGCTTATCACACCTTTATACACTCATTCTAGGAATCTTCAGTGGTCCAAAACATCCAATCTGATATGTCACGTGTTTATACTATAGCATAGAAAATGAATGGGAACAAAAGCTTAGAGGAGAGAATACTGGAATTAGAAATTTGAAAATGGCAATTTTTTTTTTTATTCATGATAAGGCAATTTATTTCAATTTATTTTATTTTATTTTAAATTTATTATTATATTTTTTCAATATTTTATATAAAATATAATAAATAATTCAATTTTTTAAAATCTTTATTCAAAATTTTCAATTTTTAAAATAATAATAATATTAAAATATACTATTTATTTAATTTTTATAATTTATTTCAACTAATCTTATTCCATCACTAAATCTAAACGTTACCAATGAATTTGGCTAGAATCTCAAGAGTGAGTATACCTTTTAGGTTTTTTATATTAGAAGTTGATTCATCCTATAGTTCACAAAAATCAACAAAAGAAGTAAAAATATTTTAAAAAAGATAAAAAAATATATATTAGTATGTCATAGGAAATCTGCCTTGTCGTCTTCGATTTTCCAGAAGATTAAATGGAGACGTTTCCGTGATAATTCAAGTGAGGAAGCAAGTCTGAAAACAATTTTGGTTTTTAATATTCATGAAAGCTGCTGTTTTAATAGTCCTCGAGATCCTTAATTTGGAATGAAAACTACACCCTAATTTCCCAGTCCCCCATATATGGGGTTCAAGTGAGAACTCCGAGTAATAAGTCCATTTGCTGAATTTAGGTTCCTTTCTCGGTAACTCATTGAGTTTTTTTTTTTTTTTGTGGAAAAATACACTTTCCAATTTGCATTAGTCACCCTGAAAGGGCGGCCAAAACTTCGGAAGCAGACCCCTTTTCAGGAAGCAAAAATGGCTTTGAACTAAGCGAACTTTAGTTCTCCTTTGTGCTTTTATAATTTATAACTGCCTCAAAGCTTGAGCTGTTACACTGTTTGCATTAATAGTACAAAGCCTGTTTTTGGTTAGCATTTCAGCAGAAGAGATAAAGACCAATTTCAATGTTTGGTTCAATCACAATCTAGTACTGCATATTTCGCGGTTGTATACTTTATTAAAGAAGAGGAAATGGATGAGACGAACGATATTGTCGATAAGGTGGATGATGTAATGTTGCCGGGTTTTCGTTTTCATCCCACGGACGAGGAACTTGTTGGGTTCTATCTCGTGACAAAGATTCAGCGCCGACCTCTTCCAATTGAGCTAATTAAGCAAGTAGATATCTACAAATACGATCCGTGGGATCTACCAAGTAAGAGATATAGTTCATCCCCTCTTCATGAGATCTTTGTCTGACTTGTTTATGTTGGTTGAGTTTTAGGTAACTTAAGTTGCAAGCATGGAGGATTTTTTCCTCTGTTCATTGGTTTCTTCTCTTGTTTTTGTTTTTGTTTTTTTTTGGCAAATTTCCATCATTTTCTTTTTCTATAATACTATATTAGTAACTCATCATGTCTAGTTTTATGTTTGGTTCAAAAGAGCTGGCGGCTAATGGGGACAAAGAGTGGTATTTCTACTGCCCAAGGGACCGTAAATACAGGAACAGTGCACGGCCAAATCGAGTAACCGGAGCAGGGTTCTGGAAGGCCACCGGGACTGACCGGCCGATTTACTCCTCCGAGGGCACCAAATGCATCGGTTTAAAGAAGTCACTCGTGTTCTACAGGGGCAGAGCAGCAAAGGGGATCAAAACCGATTGGATGATGCATGAGTTTCGGCTACCTACTCTCTCAGAATCAGCACCACCCAAGCTTTTAGACAAAAGCATAACTGCAAATGTAAATGCCATATACATAATTCTCCATTTCCAAATATTTCTTCACTGAGTTCTCCATCTTAAATAAGTCCTTGTTTTCTCAATGGAGAACAGGATTCATGGGCAATCTGCAGGATATTTAAGAAAACGAACTCCATGGCTCAAAGGGCTCTTTCTCAATCTTGGGCATCTTCACTGCCAGAAACTTTGGCAACTGATATGCTCACTCAGGGTACACAGTACAGTCAGTTCAGATCAAAGAACATCTCTAATTCCATGCAATTTTGCAGTAACAATGACTTGCAGCAAGCCTCTGCCGCCTGTTTCTCTACTTTTGACCTTCTTTCTTATAAGCCCATTAATCATACAGTCGACTCAACTTCCATGCTTTTCAACTCTCCCTTAGACTTTGAAGGGCAACAACAGCAGTTCATGAGTGGCTTCTCACTCGGTTTGCATCAGGAGATGCAAGGCAACATGGCCGCAGGAGAAGATCAAGAGGCAGACCTCAGAAAGAATTCAGATGCAGTATCCCTCAATAACCAGTGGAGAACGGTCCAATCAATGGGATTTCCCTTCAGTTTGCCTTCAAATGATGATGATTGGAAGCCTAATCTGCCATGGAATTTGCCACCTTGTCCTAGTCTTGAGATGTCCACTAACAATTCCACAAATGAATGATACAATTGAAAAAATAAAAATAAAAATAAAACTTTGGAGACCATATTATAGCTAGTGAGAATTATGTTGCCATTAAAGAATGTCACTATGTTTACCATGTGATTATACAGTTCAGTATATTTCATTTGTACATTTTAAGCTGTGTTGTTTCTTTTGATCATTTTCTTTCATTTTCTTCTTTTCCATTAGTCATACGCAGAGTTTGACGTACTTGAAAAAGTTAAAGTTTTTTCCTTTCTCTAAAGCATGCACAGAATGGTACGTAGCATGTAAAATCAGCAAGACATGTACAACCATCATAAGGAATAATCAGAGCATGTAAAAGTATTGCAGAAACATGGGTACAAAGCGAAATTAATAAATTTAAAAACGGCTAAGGAAAATGTGCCATTCGAGAATCTGGGTTAAGGGATGTATAAAGGTTGAATAGCTTGACTGGGCATTCTAGATAATAGAAGTGCATAATTCTATACACCTTGTAGTCATCAGTCTAAAAGTCAGTATCTAAGCCAAAATCGTAAGATCTCCTCGTTCTCTGGTCCTCGGGTTCAGTGACCCCCTTTTAAGTTTGTTTGAATTTCAAGTCCTACAATTGAGCATTCCTCGTAAAAGTGTTCATCCGAGTTCTGGATTCTCAAATCTGAAACTCGGATTCAAAATTTCTTTAATTATTTTTTAAAAAAAATTTAAAAATATTAAAAAATAAATAAAATTTTAAACCAGGCTGGGTACAACCCGGCCCGAATGAACACCCCTAATTCCTCATTTGGATTAGAAAAAACTCTCAATTCATCTAATTTAATCATTATTATTTTTTCAAACTTTTAAACAAAATATAATAAACAAATTCATCTCTTTCAAATTATAAAATCAAAACAATATTTAAAAATTTTTTACTAATAATATTTTATTTAACTTTTATTCCATCTTATCTTATTCTATATTAACTCACTATCCAAACCTTACTATTATTTGGAAGGCTTATAGTTGTAATAGATTTTGTAGGATTTAGTTAATGTTTTTCTATCTATAGCCCTTTTACTCATCATTTCTACACCACACACCAAATTTTTATTTTTATTCTTGCTAAATTAAAGTAGTTCTTCTATTCAACATCATCCATGCACCACACATTTAATAAGAGAAAAAAATTTTAAAAAAAATTATGTCTAATAAGGATGTAAGAATGATAAAATAAAATTTTATTCTGTCCAATAAACCTTTGATTTTGAATAGGCTGTACTTGTCTCGAAAAACATAACAACTCTATTGATGATAAAACAAAATTGCTTTCCTCTACAACGAAGTCAAGATGGCCGAGTTGGTCTAAGGCGCCAGTTTCAGGTACTGGTCCGAAAGGGCATGGGTTCGAATCCCATTCTTGACACATTATTTTCTTCAGGTTACTCAGCTCTTTCTTTAGAATCTAAGGCCCAGTTTTATTTTTTTAAAAATATCTCATTTTATTTAATTATTACACTTTATTTAAATTTCAATATAAACAATTTAACCTTTTCAAATTCTAATACAAATATCATATTAAAAAATATTTATAATAAATTTTATTTAGCTTTTCACTTTAACCTCAACCTATCTCTCATCATCTCATCTCTAAAAATAAACTAGATCTTTTTACCTGGCTGATGAATAAGCAAACATACGTACAAGTCCATTTGATGAGGGTTTTCCATATTTAGTCACAAATCATTTCTTCACATTAATCTCCCTACAAGTACAGTCCTCTTTCTCTGTTTGGTAAAAGTTACTAGAGGTAAATCTAACACAAATTGGCAATGAAGAGCTCCCATTACAGTTGGTAATAATTAAAATCATTCCAGAAACAGTGCTATGGAATTTACATTTTTAGTCAATTTACATTAACGTACAAACACATCGAGAGATCTCAAATCCAATGTTTCTTCAAAATTGACTAAAAAAATGGTGCAGACAATGGCTCATTTCTCTCCTTTTTTTGGGCAAAGGATTACTCGTTACATTTTCATTGTGCCTTTTAGTTTTATTTTATTGAACCACCTCTGCAGCACAACTTCAACTTACATGTTAGCATGGCAATATTTGATCGACACCATCAATCAGGAGCAACAAGTTCATAAATTCCAATGCAGTGCAACAGTGAGGGGCAACATATAGAAAAACATCTCAAACTCAGAAATTGGAGTAGACAATTAAAACCAAACGGGGCATGGCATTAAGGGCAAGTTCTCATAAAACAGTACCACATAAATGATTTGTCATCAGATTGAAGGAAGAAGTAACAACGAAGTCAAATATCAAACAAAGACTAAAAACCATTCAACACTTCATCAACACCAACCTAATTCAAAATTTATCTCAACTCTAATGCATATTTCATTAACTCAAATTTCTTTTCGATTTATTTCCCACTTGTTTCAGCTCTTAGATGCATGTTTTTCCTTAGTCTTCTGGATTTTCAACACCTTTTTCACAATCTTCTGCTCTTCCACCAAAAATGCTCGAATTATCCTACAAAAGCAAATAAGGTCTCTTGGAACATGCTCTAATCACTTTCAAGAAGAAAAAGAACCTTTAAGTACCAGTTCAAGGTATTTTTACCTCTCCCTAACAGCACCTCCAGAAAGTACACCACCATAGGCCCGATTCACAGTCCTTCGGTTCCTTGACAATCGAGACCTCTTGTACTCAGCAGGTCTCAGGTGAGGAATCTGAAAAGAGAGGATAATTGTACAAGATTTAATTTAGTCATAGATATAATCAACGTAACTTTTACCAAGCATATGAAGATTATAAAATTCAGAAGGTGCAGAGAGAAATGTGACATAGAAAGAGTTATCTGAAGATTGATGATGTAAGGAGAGAGAGGGGGGGGGGGGGGGGGGAGGGGCACGATTAAGTAAAGCTCTAAGAAGAAAGTATCTGGCTTTTTCATTAATCACATATAAACTTCTATAGTATATCATAGTTTATGATGTTTGCATACTACTATAACAATCCAGATCCCCAACTAATAAATGCGTATCTTTCACTCTCACTGACATAGACAAACATTTCGAACACATAATGTAGGAGATTAGTTTAAAAAAATTAGCCACAAGAAAAAAGAAGACAATGAGCATGTTCACAATAATGCATTCACGGATTATCACATCCATCAGAGAATTGTAAATATATCCAGGCCAACCCCATTTTTAACGAAGAAGTAGTTACAACTAATACCAGAACACCCAGCCGCATATCTAACCCTCTACCAGTAATCAAAACTCCCCTCCCCTCATCAAAACATCACCGTAATTGCAAATAATCACAAACAGCAAGATGTACATATTTACGACATCGAAAAGACATTCGCCAACTGTGCTTTCACAAATTGCCACATTAGGCATAGATTCGAGAATCCAAGATAAGTTCAGCAAGCTCAATTAAACAAATAGAAGAGCTATATCAACAGCAAACGTTACATACCCCTTGGATTCTCTTTCCAGTGACAGGGCACTTGGGTCCACTTGCCCTCTTCTTGGTGCTCTGATACACCAACTTCCCACCTTAAATCGACGAAAAACCGCAAACCCATATTAAAAGATTAAAAAAATTTCAATTCTAAAAGAAAAAATAAAACGAAGGTAGATCTTAAGATAAACAATTTGGGGCAGAGTGAAATGGCTTTACCGGGGGTTTTAACGACCCGGTGCTGGTTGGACTTAGTCGCGTAGCTGTGGCGCTTGCGATACGTGAGCCGCTGCACCATTTTCAAGCACTGTCTGTGCGAGACGATGCGGCTTTGTGCTCCTGGTCTGTGCAACGAAAGGCCAAAAAGGCTCAACAAAACGAAGGATGCGTATAAATAGGGTTTGGGAACTACGAAGCCCTAGATCTGACGGTTCTGTTGAGTTTGGGGCTATTGACGGCTGGGATTAATAGATTATGTGAAATGAGAGCATCCTTTGAATAAATTCATTTTCAAAATTTAAGGCTCTGCTTGGATTCGGAGATGAGATGAATTGAGATGAGTTGAAATGAGTTTGATTTATTTTTTAATATTATTATTATTTTGGGATTTGAAAAAGGTGTATTGGAATTTGAAAAAGGTGTATTGGGATTTGAAAAAGGTATATAGAAATTTGTGTTTTGTATAAAAAATTATAAAAATATAATGATGAAATGGAAGTGAGTTGAGCTGAGCTCAACTCACTTCCCAATCCAAGCAGGGCATATGATAATTTTTTTATATTTGCCTTTTCTATTTAAATTCAATCTTCATATTGGATTAGCTATTCACAATCTATAAAATACAAAATATTATTAAATTAATAGATTTAATATTTAGTTAGAGTGAGAAATTAGTCTTTTCATATTAAATTGGAAAGAGAAATTAATATTTTAGTATTGAAGAACTAATTCTAATTTTTTTATATTTAGCTAAGCACTTTAGATAAAATCTAAATATTTTAGATATAACCAATTTAATATGGAGCATTTTTAGTACAAATTATCTAAATTTTAAATATAATCAAGGCTATGAGAATGCTTTTAAGGGGAGAGGCAAAAGTTTCTAATTTTGTTTTTTGGATAAAATTTGTAAAATGGACCATAAACATAGGCCTGTTCATCCGGATCGGGTTATACCCGACCTACTTTAAAATTTTATTTATTTCTTAACATTTTTTAATTTTTTTTAAAAAATAGTTAAGGAAATTTTAAATCTGAGTTTCGAATTTGGGAATCCAAAACTCAGATGAATACCCCTACATACATGACCTTATTTTTAGATTTTTATAGATTTTCTTCCGCCAAACATTTTTCACTTTTACACAGCTTGAAAGGACGATCTATATTTGAAAATTGGGAGTACAGTTCAGAAATACTTAATAACTGAAAATCAGAAGCTAAGTTCTTAATGTCCGGGCTTAGTTTATTATAATAATTAGATAAGATAATATAAATTAAGATAATATGAATTGAATTGAGATGAGATGAAATGAAATGAAATAAACCAATTCTTCTTCATTATTATTATTGTTGTGGTTAAACCTTTTTGAGAAATGACGGACAAAAGAGGCGAAATTGATAGGTCATAGTGGGAGCCTCAGCTTCTTTTACTCAGCAGGGCTGAACTTTTTCCCCAACCCACATCTTTGTTCAACCATGGATTGCTCTTTTTGCATAATTTATAACGGAAGCAATAGCGATTAGATAAATAAATCAGAGCTCCTGATCTTAAAAGATGGCAAGTACTTTGGGAGATTATCTCTATTTATGTACATTTAACTGCCCGACCAAGCTAATACTTTCAACATGGAAAAAGCAAAAAGGTTGGTTCCATCCTCATCTTTCGGTTCACAAAACTAATCTGACTTAATTTACAGCGACACCAACCTAGTTGGTCTGTTGTTATCCTAGACATGTTCAAGACCCTTGACACAAGTTTCATGTCAACCTGAGAGAAGAAGAAATGGTGATCTATGCTGTCTTCTTCATGCTTTTGGAACTTCTTTAATATGCAGCTTCCACTCTTCAACATATCCTTGAGCTTCTTCTCTTTCTGAATTCCCAATTTATAAAAAATTAGAAAAAATAATTAGTATTTGCGGTCTGGCAAAATAAGTAGAAGATGGCTAAGAGCCTAATGGTCCGATGGCATACAGTCTGGTTTTCCAAATGAAAAACCTAGTTTGAAACCCCCACGCCCAATGTATCAAAAAAAAAAAAAACAAGTAGACAATGGGTGAAGAAGCTAAACCTTGTGAAGATCTGTTCGAACTTCCTTCAAAAGCACTGAATCTGCAGGGTCTTGGAGCTCAACCTGAGTGTCCCTTTGACTGCTTGCATCTTTGTCGGCTCGGATGAACTTCCAAATGATTCTCATCGATTCTTCCAATATCTCTATAACAATGTCGATTGTAATTGCACCATCATCTCTCCCTCTAATTTCTTTTTTTCTGTCTCCTGTAAGTCAAGATATAAGCAGTTAAGAGAAATGACATTTACAGTCGTGTAATACTTATATGTCGTACAATCATTTTAAAAAAAGTAAATAAATGTGGAGCCTATTATGAAAAAAACTAAATTTTTAATAGTAGACTTCACTTTAAAAAAAAAAAGAAGATTGTGTAAGCATTTACACATTTTGTAATTATATGTAACATTGTTGAAACGGTTAAGAGAGTGCTTATGGCCCCATACAAATGGGACCAACCACCAAACATGGGGCAACCAACTACCAATTTTTACTTCAATATCTCACAATAAACAAAACTTTGTAAAAAAAAAATCTCATTGTTTCAAGCGTTCTCACCTCTTATTACTGGAACTTGAAGAAGATTACGCATAAGACATCGGTTCTTGACATAATTCTCAACCCTTGGCCCTTGAAACTGTTCATTTTCTATATATCTTTGCAAAAGCACTTGAAACTGTTGAAATTCACCTGCAACTTCGTTGTACGAATGTAGTCCATACGGGTCAGACTCCCATAATTCTAAGGCCTTCTCATATTGCCAGTGAAGAATTTCCCAAGAAAGGCACATCTGCCCAACATAAACAACTTCCAAATCACTATGCAAGTCTCTAATGAACTTCATCATTGGGTCAGATTCGGACTTTTTGTGTTTGCGAAGCCAAAGGTTTTGTGAAAGAATGGATGTGATTGCTGGAGCTGAGGAATTGTGGCTTGGAAACGATTGAAGTGGGTCCTTTGACCCCATAAAACCTACAAAAACATCATGAGTGATGAGACACATGATATGTGGATCCTTTATAAAATATTCTGATAATAGGGAAACAATGCATTGAGCATGACCCAAAAGTACTCACTTTGATCAAGTGGTTCTAATATAAACATTTCATGCACTTAGCTTTACCCAACTTCTCCGGCATTTTAAGACTTGTTTATTCACAAAAGAAAGCCACTCAGAAGAAGGGTTGGTGGAGCATTACAGTCAGTGTTAGATGTATTATATGGGGCAAGGGAAAAACGAAAAAATATTTATGCAATTATGAATTGGATAACCGACATGTAACTATTCTAAAAAAATGAAGAAAATATGAGATCTACATAAAAAAAAAAAAAAATTAAATAATAGACCTCACACATTTTTAAATTGGTTACGCGACATTTACATATCTCATGTTTGTATGTAAGCATTAATAGACTTAGGTAGTTTCATTCATTCCAAAATAAGATTGTCCATTAAATGAAATGTTGGTGCTAAGGCCTAAAGTTGAAAGTTCAGCTGGCTGGATTATTCTATATGCATACACGTTTAGAAAGATTTCAAAGAGAATATATATAAACAGCTTAAAGACGAAGGGGCTGGCTCCTTGTATGGCATTAATTTCAAAAGTACAAAGAATTAACTGCCGGGAGGAATGCCTTGAATTATTCATATACACGCTTCTGCATCTGCACGCACATTTCTTTCAATTTCAAGGAAAAGGATAGAGAATTAAAAAAAAACAAAAAAAAACAGAAAATTCCCCAGAAAAGAATATTGATGTAGTAGGTGACATAAATCTCTCTAATACTTGGTTGGGATCTGAGAAAATTCATCATTCCCCCATGCCCATCTAACCAGATTTAGTGGGTCCTTGTCGACAACTTTATAAATTGACAGAGATGGATTGTGTGAATCATGTGAATTAATTACTCGAATGTTTGCTTTATTATGGATAGGCTTTACCAACAAATCTTTAATGAAAAACTTCTGTTCAGGATTAACAAAAAAAATGTGGAAGTTCATCAAAAGTTAAAAATGATCAGAAATGCTAAAATGGGAAAAGGTGACTGACCTATCGCATACATCTTCTGGTAATTCAAGATATCGAATTTCCGCATTCGTTCTCTGTAACTTTTGTAGAACTTGTAAAGCTCACAAATTCGATCTCCATGCTGAAACTTCTCATCAATCTTCCATGGCCTTAAATCCTCGATTATCTTTGGACACTCGGAATCCTCGAGAATGGTGGGCAGCCCTGTTGCTCTGACTTTTTTCAGCTCCATCCTCAGCTGCTCTATCAAATCTTGATGTTCCCACAAAGTTTCCAATCCGTTGGGGTCCTCAGAATCCCACTCCGATGAACTGTTCAAATTGGGTTTTTCTCCCATTTGTTTTCCTTCTTTGCCACCAAAATCTTCATCATTGGAACTACTTTCGCTATTAACTGAATTCTGCATATCAGTTAAACCTTCAACCCCTCCTTCGTGCGTATCCTCGAAATCTTTCTCCGACAAAAATAAATCGCTGGTCAAAGCAACTAATTGACTCATAGCTAAACTTGAATCAACAGAATCCAAGTCAGAATCTGAAGCAATGTCTTCCTTTTCTGAAACAAACTTATCTTCGACCAAAAACTCATTCCTCGACTCCTCCAATTGTTCTATCCTAGAATGAGAATTCTCAGTAACCACGGGGGTCTCAGAAACTTTTTCACGAACAGTTTCTTCTAATGAATTTTGCTGCATAGAGTCGTTTTTAGGACTCGCGCTACTTTCAATCGAATGATTAGTGGAAACGGCATAGAACTCTTTCACTGTAAAGCTTACATCTTTGGGTTCCTCCAAAAAGTGGCTAAAACAATTCCTGGACAAGAACTCATATTTATTGGTGTTTGTCGGAGGAACGGTACTATCCAAACCAAGGGACTCACTATTCCCTTTGTCCAATCTACTGATTTCTTCATAAGTCGGAAACCGGAATATGAACTCACCCCTTGGGGATTCAGAATACGCTGGTTTGGCCTCCTGTTCTTGTTCCGTATGATTGGAATAAATTCGGTTGCTTTCCTGGAAATCAATGCTTGAGTAATCCGGATATTCCGATGCAAAAGTTTCATACCCAGACTCCGCTTTTGGCTCATTACATTTGGAAGTAGATTGATTGCTTTTTTGCGAACATATTCCTTCGTTTTTTTTGTCTCTGGAAAATAAGAAAAAAACAGAATCATTCGTTGAATATTAAGAATTATAAGCATATGTTGGAAGTCAGAAAGGAAGTTTTTGAAATACCTGTGGAAGACTCTGTTCAGGAAAGCGAACAGAGTAAGGCAAAGGCTGGAAACAGAGGCCAAGAGAAAGCCAGCAAAGAGAACTATCTTTGGATAGAAAACCCATTTTACAGAATCCATTTTGTACAAATAAAAGTGGGTTTTCGGTACAGACTCCATAAAGCTACCCATGAAATAAAACCATCAATCTCTGTTTTCATTTTAAAGCAAAACGCAGCAGAAAACAGAGCAAGTCATAGTAAGTCTAATTCCTGCTTTGAAATTTTCACTCCCAAAAAGGACCCGTTACCCATAAAATAGCACTAATTCAACCTGAGATTTCAGTTTTGCATGGATATCTGACTCGAAAGGAAGTTGAGGTTTGACCTAATTACAGAGAACCGGACGGAATCGACAGCGAAATCAGGGGGAGAAAATTACATGTCAGCTACTGAGATTGAACAAATCTTTTGGTTGCTTAGAGCCCTTGCATTTCTGGGGACCGTTATATGTGATATCATACAGAAGATTGAAGAATCATCCGTTGGAGAGAGAGAGAGAGAGAGAGAGAGAGAGAGAACTGGGTTTAACTGAAAGTTTACGTCTTTAACGTACATATTCCTTTCTAGTGTTAAGGAGGTTGAAAATTCAGGTCGGTGTGTATTTATTGGTTGTGGGAAATTTCAGCTAGGACTGTTTGGAGGATGGAGGGAGTGAAAAAGGGGCCAACCTATACAATAGCTGCGGTGGGTGGTGGAAAGTATCCATGCCCATTAATCTTGCGACGTAAATAATAAATATTGCTAAAAAAAGTATAGAATGGTTATAAAATTAAAAAAAAAAATTATTATTTTTGTAGAGAAATATAAAAGAAATTTTTTGAAACTTTATTTTCTCTATATTTTCTTATAAATTTTATAACAACTGAAACTCATATTTATAGGCGTTGAAATTACTATGCAAATTATTGTACAAGACTTAAAATAATAGTGGTGGAGTCATTTACAAAATAATTAAGGGGGCGGGGACTGCCTCTAATAATTCGTAACACTCCCCTTTGAATGACCACCCATAAAAAATCTGCCTCGTTAAAATCTTGTCAAAGAAAAATCCAGTAGAAAGAAAAACCAATGGCAAAAGAAAAAGAGTACAGTCTTTTTATGTATCCACAAGTGCTTTAAGATTGCCTCATTAAAACCTTGTAAAAAAAAACTCAGTAGGACAAAACCTTAACGAAAGAAAACGAGTACAATCAGCATAAGTCTTCAGGACTTTTACTCCCCTTGAAAAGTGCATAACGATAGATATTTGAATCTTCATATTTTAATATTCTGCACAATTTTCTTGAATATCGCAGTTGGTAATACATTCGTAAATAAATCTGCCAGATTATCACTTGATCGTTTATTTGATATATCCTCCTTTGATTTGAATGATACAAGCAGTATTATTTTCGTATAAAATTGTTGAGTTATCATTGATTATGAAATATCACATTTTTCTTCAATATGTTGAGTCATTGATCTCATTCAAATATACTCTCGACTTGTTTCATGAATTGCAATAATTTTTGAGTGATTTGAAGATAAAAAATAATATATAGTTGACAGACTTAATAGAAATCTGATACCTGCAGTAATACTTAAGCTCCCCCTGATAATATGCATTAGTGTTTAAAGTAATAAGCAAACATTATTTCAGCATACATAACAGATTACGAATTCAAACATGATTTCTATTTAAATAATGCATTAGAGAGAATATGATAATATTTTCATTTAAAATTTTCTCCCTCTCATTCGGCGTTATTAGGAAGAACTTGTTTATATACGACGGAAATAACATTGGAAACCATTCATGTATGATAAAAACTGTAAAAGTTTTGAGGTCTAATATTATCGGTTCGGCGGAAAATCAAATCCGCTTGACATTGTGGACAAACGAGATTTTGAAGTGATTTAAAGACTTTGGGTTGTTGTTTAAATATAACCAATTCTACCATTAGTTTACTCCAGCAAAAAGATCTTGTATTTCTCATAGATTCAGTTATTGTTCATCCAGAACGATATTATGTCTGATAGAAATTCTAATGTCTCAGATTTAAACCATGAATCTTTTATATCTCAACCATTTATATTTTCTCCTGAGACCGTAAATATTATGATAAAAACAGAGATATATCTTTCTAGTAAATCTGATCTTGAAATTGTTGTAGTATCAAGAACCCTCAGTGCTCAATATGCAGCCTCTTTTACAACTATGTCTCAGAGGCTACTGGCGAGAACGAGTGAGGTTGATCATCATAAAATTAAATATCTGAGTTGCATCAAACGCTTGCAACTAAAGATAGAAAAAATAAAAATTTAAGGCAAGAAAATAAGGAGCTGAAGAAATTTGTAGACTGGTATTCTCGTGACCTGAAAACACAAGTATAAGATCTAGAACGAGAGAGCAGCAGTTAACGACAGAAGTTCAGCGTTTACAAGAAAATAGGGATAGTTATAAATAATCTCGCTAGTTTTTGAAATTATGCATCCAGCATATCTTGTAAAGTGAGATTTGAAGAGATGATAGTTTGTCTTATTCTTACTTTCATTTCTATAAGAACCGTCTTTAACTTCATTTAGTACGCATCAAATCTTCTTCTAATATCTATAATTCATTTGTATTTGCATTTTTATTTTACAAATTCTCAATGGCTCATCAATTTTCTTTTAATATTTCTCACGATCAACATATGAGGTATCATTCACCTCAATTACAAATTATTTCTGCATCTTCCGCAGGTGCCATGTTGCAGTAAGCGAATGATCTGGCTAATAAGTCAGATCGTGAAGCCGTTTATGAGCTAGTGACTCTCGGCACCCGATACTCCTCTTCTATTGTCGGATTTTCCAACCGATTACAATCCAAAAATCGTGAGATTGAGGAGCTTAACGAGAAAATTTCCATACTTCAACGATTCGTTCAAGAGTTTGACAGAAAAGTTGTAGAATTAAAGTAAGAAAATAAGAATTTAAAATCCTTACTTGCCTCTTCATTTCGACTGTCTAATCCTTTAGATAAGAATGATATGTTGCTTTATGAAGAGCAAATGCATTTGAGAGATGAGGCTAAAAATCTCAAATTCTTGTAACTCATCTATCAATTCAATAATAAGATCTTTTCTTTTTCAAATGTATTCCTTAAATTTATAGCAGTTCTTGTGATCTTTTCAGGAGTTCTAACAAGGTAAATCATTAACGTAAACTACAATGTTAATTAGATAGTGGATGTTCAAGACACATGACGGGAGACAAGACAAAGTTCTTTGATCTTAAATCTAAAGAAGAAGGACACGTGACATTTGGAGACAACTCGAAAGGGAAGATCGTGGGAATAGGTAAAATTGGTAATGAGTCTTCTCTCATAATTGAAGATGTTCTACTTGTTGAAGGTCTAAAACATAATCTTTTGAGTATAAGTCAATTATGTGATAAAGGATTTACAGTTACTTTCAAAATGGATAAGTGCATTATTTTGAATGATCATAATTGTAATATTTGTTTTATTGCTTTTAGAAACAACAATATTTATACAATTGATTTTGAAGAAATTACCTCACAAGATGCCATTTGTTTTTCAGCTCAAAATGAAACTAATTGGTTATGACATAGAAGACTAGGTCATGCCAACATGGAACTTATTTCCAAACTTTCAAAAAATGATCTTGTGAGAGGTTTACCAAAGGCAAATTTTCTTAAAGACAAAATTTATGATGCATGTCAATTTGGTAAACAAACAAAAACTTCTTTTAAAACCAAGAAACATATTTACACTACTAGACCACTGCAACTGATACACATAGATCTTTTTAGACCAAATAGAGTTGCAAGTTTATGAGGAAAATATTATGCATTTGTTATTGTTGATGATTTCTCTAGATATACTTGGGTCATCTTTCTTGCTCATAAAAATGAGGCACATAATACTTTTACCAAGTTATGCAAGAGAATTCAAAATGAAAATGGTTATATTATTTCAAATATCCGAAGTGATAGAGGAAAAGAGTTTGTTAATAAAAATATTGAAACATTTTGTGATGAAAATGGTTTTGTGCATAATTTTTCTGCTCCTCGAACTCCTCAACAAAATGGAGTAGTAGAGAGGAAAAATAGATATCTTTAAGAGATGGCAAGAACAATGCTCAATGAGAACAACTTGCCTAGTTATTTTTGGGCTGAAGCGGTAAGTACTGCATGTTATATTATAAATAGAGTTATGCTAATGTCCAAATTAGATAAAACCCCCTATGAGCTTTGGAATGAGAAAAAGCCCAACATTGGTTACTTTCATGTATTTGGATGCAAATGTTTTATTTTAAATGACAGGGATAATTTAGGCAAGTTTGATGCAAAATCTGATGAAGGTATCTTTCTCAGGTATTCGACTAATAGTAAAGCTTATAGAGTATTCAATAAAAAAACTTTGACTGTACAAGAATCTATGCATGTAGTATTTGATGAATCTAATTCTCTACTCTCCAAGAAATCTATTGATGAAGAAACAGGAGGTATAAACAATACGAAAAGTCTCAATCTCAACAAATAGAACACAATAGAGGAAGTCCAACATGGAGATATCAGGAAAGATCATTAAAATTTAATACAAAATGCAACCAAACAGTGGAAATTTGTGAAAGATCATCCAGTGGAACAAATTCTGGGGGAACCTTCACGAGGTGTAAGCACTCGATCGTGTCTTAGAAATATTTGCAATCATACTGTTTTTCTATCTCAGATTGAACCTAAAAATATTGATGAAGCACTTCTTGATGAATCTTGGATTCTAGCTATGCAAGAAGAGCTTAATCAATTTGAAATAAATGATGTTTGGACACTTGTTCCTAGACCCAAAAATCATACTATTATTGGAACAAAATGGGTTTTTAGAAACAAGAAAGATGAGTCCGGAGTCATTACTAGAAATAAGGCTCGACTTGTAGCCCAAGGTTTCAATCAAGAAGAAGGAATCGATTATGATGAGATATATGCACCAGTCGCAAGATTAGAAGCTATTCGAATGCTACTTGCATATGCTTGTTATAAAAATTTCAAATTTTTTCAAATGGATGTTAAAAGTGCTTTCTTAAACGGTTTTATAAATGAAGAGGTATATGTTGAGCAACCTCCAGGTTTTGAAAATCATATTTCTCCAAATCATGTTTTCAAACTCACAAAAGCACTATATGGACTCAAACAAGCTCCTAGAGCGTGATACGAGAGACTTAGTAGTTTCTTGATTGAAAAAGGCTTTTCAAGAGGAAAAATTGATACAACTCTTTTCATTAAATACGAAAATGATGATATTCTTTTAATTCATATTTATGTTGATGATATAATATTCGGTGCTACTAATGAAAATATGTGCCAAGTTTTTGCTAAGACTATGCAGGAAGAATTTGAAATGAGCATGATAGGAGAGCTTACATTTTTTCTTGGAATGCAAATTAAGTAAGCAAAAAGTGGAACATTCATCAATCAATCAAAATATATTAAGGAATTGCTGAAGAAGTTTGGGATGAAAGGTGCTAAGGAAACTGGAACACCAATGAGCCCATCCACTAAACTTGATAAAGATGAAACCGGTAAACCAGTTGACTCGAAGGTATATCGAGGTATGATTGATAGCTTATTATATTTGACAGCCAGTAGACCAGATATTATGTTTAATGTGTGCTTATGTGCACGCTTTCAATCATCTCCAAAAGAATCGCATTTAATTGCAGTTAAGCGCATTTTTAGATATCTTAGTGGTACAATTAACTTAGGATTATGGTACCCTAAGCACACATCTTTCGATCTAATCAGCTACACAGATGCAGATTATGCTGGCTGTAAAATAGATCGAAAAAACACTAGTGGAGCATGTCACTTCTTAGGTCGTGTACTAGTTTCCTGGTTTAGTAAAAAATAAAATTCTGTTGCACTATCTACTGCTGAGGCAGAATATGTTGCTGCGGGTAGTTGTTATGCTCAAGTTCTTTACATGATGCAACAACTTGAGGATTTTAAACTTATGTACAATCATATTCCAATCAAATGTGATAATATAAGTGCTATAAATCTTTCAAAGAATCCAATACAACATTCTCAGACCAAATATATTGAAATTAGATATCATTTTCTTAGAGATCATGTGCAAAAGGGCGATATTGTATTAGAATTCACTAGTACACATGATCAATTGGCAGACATTTTCACAAAACCCCTACTAGAAGATAGACTATGCATAATTAGAATAGAAATAGGAATGATGCATGCCATGGATATCTGCTAGATACTTTTATTTCATTATCTTAAATGACCTACAGAAACTTGAGACGTTTAGCCTCATCATTCAAATGCATTTGCTCCTCATAAATTATCATGTCATCCTTGTCTAAAGGATTAGGCAATCGAAATGAAGAGGTAAGCAAGGATTTCAAATCCTTATTCTGTTGCTTTAACTCTATTATTTTTTTGTTTGACTCATAAACAAGTCGTTGAAGTACATATATAGTCTCGTTAAACTTCTCAATTTTGCGAGTTTTGGACTACAACCGAGCAGAAAACGCGACGATAGATGATGAGTATCGAGTTCCGAGACCCACAAGCTCGTAAATGGCGTCATGATCTGATTTGTTGCCCAGATGACTAACACAAGAGGGGGGTGAATTGAGTTGTATTAAAAAATTAACAATTATAAATCAAGTATATAAAATAAAATATAAAATATGAAACAGTAATAAATATAAAGAGTAAAGGTAAGAGAGAAGCAAACTCAGTATGTTAACGAGGTTCGGCTCCACTGCCTACGTCCTCGCCTCAAGCTACCCCTTGAGGATCCCAAAATCCACTATTCAATCTCCTTTAGGTGGAGATAGAAACCTATTACACTTTTGAGGAGCACCGCTCCAAAGAATCCGTTTAGAACACCCTCTACACTTTCAATCACCTCACATTTGGTGATTTAACTATTCCCCGTGTAGAACACCTTCTACACTTCCAATCACTTCACACTTGATGATTTAACTATTCCCCGTGTAGAACACCTTCTACACACACAAGGGTTATACACACCCTTTTACTGATACAAGAATTGATAGTGGGTAGGCTATCAGAAAACACTCCTCAATAAGTGAAATAAAAACAATACAGTACAAACTATATCTCTCAAAATAAACAAGGGTTAAGGCTCAATGCTTGGAGAAGAGAGAATGAAAACTTTGAATGAATGTTGTATGCTCTTAGTGTTGTAAATGTGAAGCTCTCAAATGATCTATTTATAGGCATATGAGACTTCATATTCAAATTTAAAAAGATTCACATGTCAAAGACATCATCATTCACTTTTCAAAAATTTCAAATCAAATCTTTTTATTTTTTTCATGTGACAAAAGGAGCACACTTTATTTTTCAAAAATTTCAAATCTAATCTTTTACTTTTTGCATATGACAAAAGGAGCACACTTTACTTTTCAAAAATTTCAAACAAAGACATCTACCTTTTGCATAAGTCAAGAAAAGCATCCACCACTTTTAAAAATATTTAAATAAAACATGCACATGTGAAAGATGACAATCAATCATCTTAATATTTTCAAAATTCAAACCTTTAATCATATCATGCACATGTGAAAGATGACAATCAATCATCTTAATATTGTCAAAATTCAAACCTTTAATCATGTCATGCACATGTGAAAGATGACAATCAATCATCTTTCAAAATTTTCAAATTTAATTTTCAAAATATTCATGCACATGTGGAAAATGTATTTTAATGCTTTATGATAAAATATTTATTTTGAGCCTTAATCCTAATTTCGAATTTTTAAGAGATTTACAAAATTACTCTATAATTTTAATGTGAACTTGTTCCCTTCTTGCTCATGCTTGGTTCCTTGATGTGCTTGATTGTATTGTGTAGACAACTTGAGCTTGAGACTCCTTTATTCTTTGAATTCATTTGTTATCATCAAAATCTATGTGTAGATTTACACGAGTCTTGAAACCTTGAGTTCAACAATCTCCCCCTTTTTGATGATGACAAATACTTGATAGAACTTGAAACCTATATGAATACTTAAGCTCCCCCTGAGAATGTGCGTTAGTTTTTCAAGCAAAAATATAAATATAATTCCAAGCATATATAACAAGTTTAGCAAATTAAACATTATTAATATTCTAGTCTAAAACTTCTCCCCCTTTTGGCATCATTAAAAAGGAATCATAATTAGCTCAATAAAATATATTCCTACAATAACCAATAGACAAATAAAACGCTGCATTAGTAGAGACTGTAGAGAATTCGGTGCGTAGCCACACGTGTTCGAAAAAACCTGCAAAGGCTGGAGGCCTAGTTTCGGTAATTCGGTGCGGAAGGAAATTTTGTAAAGAGCTGAATAATTGAAACCACCCGTGCCCGACAAAACCTGCAAAGGCTGGAGGCGTGGCTTTGGCAATTCGGTGCAGAGATTTGATCTGCTTGATGTTGCTAAAAATTGAGATATCATCATGATTTATAAGTTTGTCTTGTTCTTATTTCCGTTTCTATAAGAGCAATCATTAGCTTTATCTATTTTGCATCAAGCTTTCTTCTCATCTTTACAATTTGCTTGCATTCTCATTCTACAATTTTTCAATGGCTCGTAGAATTCCCTTCAGTGCTTCTCTTGATCAAGATTTGAGGTATCCTTCACCTCAGTCTCAATCTATTTCTGCATTGGTCGTGGGTGCCATGAAGCAATAAGAGACTGATTTAGCTAATAAATCAGATCATGACGCTATTTACGAGCTTGTGGGTCTCGGAACTCGATACTCATCATCTATCGTCACGTTTTCTGCTCGGTTGCAGTCCAAAACTCGCGAAATTGAGAAGCTTAGCGAGACTGTTTCTGTATTTCAACGACTTGTTTATGAGTCAAACAAAAAAATAGTAGAGTTAAAGCAACAGAATAAGGATTTGAAATCCTTACTTACCTCTTCATTTCGATTGCCTAATCCTTTAGACAAGGATGGCATAATGATTTATGAGGAGCAAATGCATTTGAATGATGAGGCTAAACGTCTCAAGTTTCTGTAGGTCATTTAAGATAATGAAATAAAAGTATCTAGCAGATATCCATGGCATGCATCATTCCTATTTCTCTTCTAATCATGCATAGTCTATCTTCTGGTAGGGGTTTTGTGAAAATGTCTACCAATTGATCATGTGTACTAGTGAATTCTAATACAATATCGCCATTCTGCACATGGTCTCTAAGAAAATGATATCTAATTTCAATATATTTGGTCCGAGAATGTTGTATTGGATTCTTTGAAAGATTTATAGCACTTGTATTATCACATTTGATTGGAATGTGATTGTACATAAGTTTAAAATCCTCAAGTTGTTGCTTCATGTAAAGAACTTGACCACAACAACTACCCGCAGCAACATATTCTGCCTCAGCAGTAGATAGTGCAATAGAATTTTGTTTTTTACTAAACCAGGAAACTAGTGCATGACCTAAGAAGTGACATGCTCTACTAGTACTTTTTCGATCTATTTTACAGCCAGCATAATCTGCATCTGTGTAGCTGATTAGATCGAAAGATGTGTGCTTAGGGTACCATAACCCTAAGTTAATTGTACCACTAAGATATATAAGAATGCGCTTAACTGCAATTAAATGTGATTCTTTTGGAGATGATTGAAAGCGTGCACATAAGCACACACTAAACATAATATCTGGTCTGCTGGCTGTCAAATATAATAAGCTACCAATCATACCTCGATATACCTTCGAGTCAACTGGTTTACCGGTTTCATCTTTATCAAGTTTAGTGGATGGGCTCATTGGTGTTCCAGTTTCCTTAGCACCTTCCATCCCAAACTTCTTCAGCAATTCCTTAATATATTTCGATTGATTGATGAATGTCCCACTTTTTACTTGCTTAATTTGTAATCTGAGAAAGAATGTAAGCTCTCCCATCATGCTCATTTCAAATTCTTCCTGCATAGTCTTAGCAAAAACTTGACACATATTTTCATTAGTAGCACCGAATATTATATCATCAACATAAATCTGAATCAAAAGAATATCATCATTTTCGTATTTAATGAAAAGAGTTGTATCAATTTTTCCTCTTGAAAAACCTTTTTCAATCAATAAACCACTAAGTCTCTCGTACCACGCTCTAGGAGCTTGTTTGAGTCCATATAGTGCTTTTGTGAGTTTGAAAACATGATTTGGAGAAATATGATTTTCAAAACCTGGAGATTGCTCAACATATACCTCTTCATTTATAAAACCGTTTAAGAAAGTACTTTTAACATCTATTTGAAAAAGTTTGAAATCTTTATAACAAGCATATGCAAGTAGCATTCGAATAGCTTCTAATCTTGCGACTGGTGCATATGTCTCATCATAATCGATTCCTTCTTCTTGATTGAAACATTGGACTACAAGTCGAGTCTTATTTCTAGTAATGACTCTGGACTCATCTTTCTTGTTTCTAAAAACCCATTTTGTTCCAATAATAGTATGATTTTTTGGTCTAGGAACAAGTGTCCAAACATCATTTCTTTCAAATTGATTAAACTCTTCTTGCATAGCTAGAATCCAAGATTCATCAAGAAGTGCTTCATCAATATTTTTAAGTTCAATTTGAGATAGAAAAGCAGTATGATTGCAAATATTTCTAAGAGATGATCGAGTGCTTACACCTCGTGAAGGTTCCCCCAGAATTTGTTCCACTGGATGATCTTTCACAAATTTCCACTGTTTGGTTGCATCTTGTATTAAATTTTGATGATCTTTTCTGATATCTCCATGTTGGACTTCCTCTATTGTGTTCTCTTTGTTGAGATTGAGACTTTCCGTATTATTTATACCTCCTGTTTCTTCATCAATAGATTTCTTGGAGAGTAGAGAATTAGATTCATCAAATACTACATGCATAGATTCTTGTACAGTCAAAGTCTTTTTATTGAATACTCTATAAGCTTTACTATTAGTAGAATACCCGAGAAAGATACCTTCATCAGATTTTGCATCAAACTTGCCTAAATTATCTCTGTCATTTAAAATAAAACATTTGCATCCAAATACATGAAAGTAACAAATATTGGGCTTTTTCTCATTCCAAAGCTCATAGGGGGTTTTATCTAATTTAGACCTTAGCATAACTCTATTTATAACATAACATGTAGTACTTACCACTTCAGCCCAAAAATAACTAGGCAAGTTGTTCTCATTGAGTATTGTTCTTGCCATCTCTTGAAAAGATCTATTTTTCCTTTCTACTACCCCATTTTGTTGAGGAGTTCGAGGAGCAGAAAAATTATGCACAAAACCATTTTCATCACAAAATGTTTTAATATTTTTATTAACAAACTCTTTTCCCCTATCACTTCGGATACTTGAAATAGTATTATGTGCCTCATCTTTATGAGTAAGAAAGATGACCCAAGTATATCTAGAGAAGTCATCAACAACAACAAATGCATAATATTTTCCTCCTAAACTTGCAACTCTATTTGGTCCAAAAAGATCCATGTGTATCAGTTGCAGTGGTCTAGTAGTGGAAATATGTTTCTTGATTTTAAAAGAAAT
This sequence comes from Platycarya strobilacea, assembly GCA_036898215.1. Lineage (NCBI taxonomy): Eukaryota > Viridiplantae > Streptophyta > Magnoliopsida > Fagales > Juglandaceae > Platycarya > Platycarya strobilacea. Next base: position 2,198,551 of record CM072552.1, on the reverse strand, counting down.
TTTTATTTGTTTACCAAATTGGCATGCATCACAAATTTTGTCTTTAAGAAAATTTACCTTTGGTAAACCTCTCACAAGATCATTTTTTGAAAGTTTGGAAATAAGTTCTATATTGGCATGACCTAGTCTTCTATACCATAACCAATTAGTTTCATTTTGAGCTGAAAAACAAATCGCATCTTGTGAGGTAATTTCTTCAAAATCAATTGTATAAACATTGTTACTTCTAAAAGCAATAAAACAAATATTACAATCATAATCATTCAATATAATCACTTATCCATTTTGAAAGTAACTGTAAATCCTTTATCACATAATTGACTTATGCTTAAAAGATTATGTTTTAAACCTTCAACAAGTAGAACATCTTCAATTATAAGAGAAGACTCATTACCAATTTTACCAATTCCCACGATCTTCCCTTTCGAGTTGTCTCCAAATGTCACGTGTCCTTCTTCTTTAAATCTAAGATCAAAGAACTTAGTCTTATCTCCCGTCATGTGTCTTGAACATCTACTATCTAAAAACCATTTATTTTTGTTCGTGGAAGACTTCATGCACACCTATAAAAATAATTAAAATGATTTTTCTTGGTACCCAAGTTCTTTGGGTCCTTTATTTATTAGTATTAGAAGAAACAAGATTTTTAAGTACCCATATGGCCCTAATAGTCATTGTATATTTTCTTCTAATAGGACAAGCAAAATAATTATGACCATTTCTATTACAAAAATTGCAAATAGCATGTGACATATATGAAGAACTTGAGTGATTATAATAATATCATTTTTTAACAAAATTATTTTTATGAAAAGAATTTTGAATATTGGACTTTGATTTAGAAGGATTATCAAGAAGTTTTTATAAGGTTTGTATTTTTGTTTTGGCATATATCCCAAACCTGCCTTATCAAAAACACATCTTTGACTACCAAGAAGTTTTTCAAAATTTCTTTTTCCATTCATAAATTTTTCAATAATATTTTCTAAATTAGTTTTCTTTTTCTTCAACTCAAAATTTTCATCTTTCAAAACAATACTTTCTTTTCTTAAAATATCAATTTCGTTTGTTAAAGAAGAATTTTTCTTTTTCAAAACAGTATACTTGATACCCAATTTTTCAAATTCCTCATATACCTCTTCTAAAACATTTTACAATTCTTCATATGAAGGATCTTCAATATTATCAAGATTTGTTACCTCAATGTCATCTTTAGCCATAAGACAAAGATTTGCTGATTCTCCATTACTTGCTTCACTATCTGAGCTACTTGAATCATCATCCCATGTAGCTTTCATTGCTTTTTTGCCTTTGTTTCGATCTTTCTTTAGCAGAGGACAATCTGACTTGATATGACCAGGTTTATTGCATTTATAATAAATTAAAGTGTCATTTTTACCTGAATCTTTCTTGGAAAACTTTTTGAAGGATTTCCTTGGAGGAATTTTATTTTTCTTTAAAAATCTCTGAATTCTTCTTGTTATCATCGCAACTTCTTCATCTTTGTCGTCATTTTCCTCATCTTCATCACTTTCACTTTCATGTGGAACAGCTTTAAGTGCCAATCTCTTCTTTGACTTTCCTTCTTCTTCTCCTCTTTTCAATGTGTACTCATGGGTGATAAGTGATCCGATGAGTTCATTCACTTTGAGCTTCTTGAGGTCTCTAGCTTCAAGAATCGCTGTCACTTTTGATTCCCAACGTTTTGGTAGAGAGTTGAGAATTTTTCTTACTATCTCCACTTTGGAATAAACTTTGCCAAGAGCTGTTAAGCTGTTTATGATGTTAGTAAAACGAGTGTACATACTAGAAATAGATTCATCATCATTCATCTTAAACATTTCATATTCATGAATAAGAATATAAATTTTTGATTCCTTGACTTGAGAAGTTCCTTCATAAGTAACTTCCAAGTTATCCCAAATTTCCTTTGCTGTAGCACAAGTCATTACTCTATTAAATTCATTACCATTGAGAGCATTATATAATAAATTCATAGCAGTTAAATTCAAAGTATAAAGTCTATCGTCTTCATGATTAAACTCTTCTTCTTCCTTTTTGACCTTTACTCCATCAACTACTTTTGTTGGAATATAAGGTCCATTTACAATGCATTTCCAAATTTCTCGACCTTGAGCCTGAAGGAATATTCTCATTTTAACTTTCCAGAATGAGTAATTGTCTCCGCAAAAGAGTGGAGGCCGACTGCTAGATTGACCTTTACCAAATAAAGCTGCAATGTTAGCCATAAGATCTTAACTCAAAAGATAGTTAATCTTATAATAGAGCTCTAGCTCTGATACCAATTGTTGCCCAGATAACTAACACAAGAGGGGGGGTGAATTGAGTTGTATTAAAAAATTAAAAATTATAAATCAAGTATATAAAATAAAATATAAAATATGAAACAATAATAAATATAAAGAGTAAAGGTAAGAGAGAAGCAAACTCAGTATGTTAACGAGGTTCGGCCCCACGACCTACGTCCTCGCCTCAAGCTACCCCTTGAGGATTCCAAAATCACTATTCAATCTCCTTTAGATAGAGATAGAAACCTATTACACCTTTGAGGAGCACCGCTCCAAAGAATCCGTGTAGAACACCCTCTACACTTTCAATCACCTCACACTTGGTGATTTAACTATTCCCCGTGTAGAACACCTTCTACACACACAAGGGTTATACACACCCTTTTACTGATACAAGAATTGATAGTGGGTAGGCTATCAGAAAACACTCTTCAATAAGTGAAATAAAAACAATACAGCACAAACTATATCTCTCAAAATAAACAAAGGTTTAGGCTCAATACTTGGAGAAGAGAGAATGAAAACTTTGAATGAATGTTGTATGCTCTTAGTGTTGTAAATGTGAAACTCTCAAATAATCTATTTATAGGCATATGAGACTTCATATTCAAATTTAAAAAGATTCACATGTCAAAGACATCATCATTCACTTTTCAAAAATTTCAAATCAAATTTTTTTACTTTTTGCATGTGACAAAAGGAGTACACTTTATTTTTCAAAAATTTCAAACCTAATCTTTTACTTTTTGCATATGACAAAAGGAGCACACTTTACTTTTCAAAAATTTCAAACAAAGACATCTACCTTTTGCATAAGTTAAGAAAAACATCCACCACTTTTGAAAATATTTAAATAAAACATGCACATGTGAAAGATGACAATCAATCATCTTAATATTTTCAAAATTCAAACCTTTAATCATATCATGCACATGTGAAAGATGACAATCAATCATCTTAATATTTTCAAAATTCAAACCTTTAATCATGTCATGCACATGTGAAAGTTGACAATCAATCATCTTTCAAAATTTTCAAATTTAATTTTCAAAATATTCATGCACATGTGGAAAATGTATTTTAATACTTTATGATAAAATATTTATTTTGAGCCTTAATCCTAATTTCGAATTTTTAAGAGATTTACAAAATTACTCTATGATTTTAATGTGAACTTGTTCCCTTCTTGCTCATGCTTGGTTCCTTGATGTGCTTGATTGTATTGTGTAGACAACTTAAGCTTGAGACTCTTTTATTCTTTGAATTCATTTGTTATCATCAAAATCTATGTGTAGATTTACATGAGTCTTGAAACCTTGAGTTCAACATGATTTATTAGCTAAATCAGTCTCTTGTTGCTTCATGGCACCCACGACAAATGCAGAAATAGATTGAGACTGAGGTGAAGGATACCTCAAATCTTGATCAAGAGAAGCACTGAAGGGAATTCTACGAGCCATTGAAAAATTATAAAATGAGAATGCAAGCAAATTGCAAAGATGAGAAGAAAGCTTGATGCGATATAGATAAAACTAAGGATTACTCTTATAGAAACAGAAATAAGAAAAAGACAAACTTATAAATTATGATGATATCTCAATTTTCAGCAACATCAAGCGGATCAAATCTCTGCACCGAATTGCCAGAGCTACGCCTCCAGCTTTTGCAGGTTTTGTCAGGCACGGGTGGTTTCAATTATTCAGCTCTTTACAAAATTTCCTTCTGCACCGAATTACCAAAACTAGGCCTCCAGCCTTTACAGGTTTTGTCGAACACGTGTGGCTACGCACCGAATTCTCTACAGTCTCTACTAACGCAACGTTTTATTTATCTGTTGGTTATTGTAGGAATATATTTTATTGCGCTAATTATGATTCCTTTTTAATGATGTCAAAAGGGGGAGAAGTTTTATACTAGAACTTTAATATTGTTTAAATTGCTAATCTTGTTATATATGCTTGGAATTATATTTATATTTTTGCTTGAAAAACTAACGCACATTCTCAGGGGGAGCTTAAGTATTAATACAGGTTTCGGGTTCTATCAAGTATTTGTCATTATCAAAAAGGGGGAGATTGTTGAACCCAAGGTTTCAAGTTTCGTGTAAATCTACAAATGGATTTTGATGATAACAAATGAATTCAAAGAATAAAGGAGTCTCAAGCTCAAGTTGTCCACACAATAGAATCAAGCACATCAAGAAACCAAGTATGAGCAAGACGGGAACAAGTTCACATTAAAATCATAGAGTAATGTTGTAAATCTCTTAAAAATTCGAAATTAGGATTAAGGTTCAAAATTAATATTTTATCATAAAGCATTAAAATACATTTTCCACATATGCATGAATATTTTAAAATTAAATTTGAAATTTTTGAAAGATGATTGATTGTCATCTTTCACATGTGCATGACATGATTAAAGGTTTGAATTTTGAAAATATTAAAATGATTGATTGTCATCTTTCACATGTGCATGTTTTATTTGAATATTTTCAAAAGTGGTGGATGTTTTTCTTAACTTATGCAAAAGGTAAATGTCTTTATTTGAAATTTTTGAAAAGTAAAGTGTGCTCCTTTTGTCATATGCAAAAAGTAAAAGATTATATTTGAAATTTTTGAAAAGTAAAGTGTGCTCCTTTTGTCACATGCAAAAAGTAAAAATATTAGATTTGAAATTTTTGAAAAGTGAATGATGATGTTTTTGACATGAGAATCTTTTCAAATTTGAAATTGAAAACTCATTTGCCTATAAATAGCTCACTTGAGTTTTGTAAAATTCACAACAAGAGCTTACACATCTATTGCTAAGTTTTGCATCATTTCTTCAAAGCTCTCATTCTTTCTTTTCTAAAGTTTTGAGCCTTAATTATTTTTTTTGTTGAGAGAGATATAGGTTGCATTGTATTGTTTATATCTCACTCATTGAGGAGTGTACTTTGATAGTCTACCTACTATCAACTCTTGTATTTGTAAAAGGGTGTGTATAACCCTTATGTGTGTAGAAGGCGTTCTACACGGGGAATAGTTAAATCACCAAGTGTGAGGTGATTGGAAGTGTAGAAGGTGTTCTACATGGGGAATAGTTAAATCACCAAGTGTAAGGTGATTGGAAGTGTAGAGGGTGTTCTACACGGATTTTTTGGAGCGGTGCTGCTCAAAGGTGTAATAGGTTTCTATCTCCACCTAAAAAAGATTGAATAGTAGATTTGGGGATTCTCAAGAGGTAGCTTGAGGCGAGGACGTAGGCAGTGGGGCCGAACCTCGTTAACATACTGAGTTTGCTTCTCTCTTACTCTTACTATTTATATTTATTGTTGTTTCATATTTTGTTTATATTTTATATTATATATTTGATTTATAATTGTTATTTTTTTCAATACAACTCAATTCACCCCCCCTCTTGTGTTAGTCATCTGGGCAACATACAATAATGGCAAATCTAGATTCTGATAAAACACATGGGCATATAGGATTATTCTCAATTCTTTTTTTCAATAGATACTCGTTGATTTAATTATATCACATGCGTCCGGATTGCTTTAACCCATATAAAAATTTTTGAAACTTTATAAAGTACATACTCCTAAATGTATTTGGATTAGATACTTCAAGTATCGTATATATTTATATATATGATCTAATGATCCTTATAAATATGCAGTGACTACATTCATTAACTGCATATTTAATCCTTTCGTAATAACCAAATCGATTAAAAATATGAATGTGATTGCATTCATAACAAAGAAATATGTTTCCTCATAACTGCTCTCGGGTTTCTGCAGAAAACCTTGTGCGACAAATTATACCGCATAATTTCATTTCACATTATGCTTTCGTATAAATATATTCACTTATATCTTATAGACATTACACCCTTTGTTGTTTGGAAAACAGGTTAAAATATCTCTCACTTTGCTAGCAATTTTAATTCAACTTCTAACTACTTTTCATTTTGGCCAATTATTTCTACGTCGACATTTTTCGACGATTTTTGCCTCACTTTCTTCATTACTTCTAGTAATGTCAAGGGCCATCATATATGAAAATATGTTGTCGACAACAGTTTTATTTTTATCCAGAATTTTTCCAGTATTTATGAAATGTATTAAGATCTCATTATTTCATATACCCGTTCCTCTCCAAAAGAAAACATTTCATGAAACACCTCTACAAGAGGTTCTTCTTTAGGAGGTTTATACTTTTCAGGAATTTTGTCTTCATGAGTTATATTTTTCAGGAGGTTTCCTCTTCAGGAGTTTTGTACTCTTCAGGAGCTTTGTACTCTTCAAGAGTTTTGTATTTTATACAGAAAGTCTGAATAGATCTTATTTTGTAGGTATGGTCTCTTTAGGAGCACCGATTTATTTTCATTTTTTTTTTTTTGCATCAATAGGTCTTCAACACTTCAAGTGTATCTTAAACTCATCTATTGCTATTTTAACAACTTGTCTTTCAGGGACTTCAATTCTTACTTAAGTATTAACAGCAGTAATATATGATTTTACAACACCTTTAGTGTCAGTAAATACATCATGTAATTGATTTGCAACACTTTACAGATAGATAATCCTCTGAACTTCTGGTTCACATTTATTTATAAGAGAATCAAATTTAGACAGGACTTTATTATCCCAAATAATTTATTGTCATATTTCAGGCACTAATATTTCATTATTTCAAAACATAATGAAATATTAATAAGTTTATATATAAAAGTTTAATATAAGTAAATCAAGTGCTTGGCCGTACAACAGATACGTGACTACTGTTCAGTCATACCACATCTATGACAAACATCTTCATTTTTCTATGAAGAATTACTCTAAGATTTTTTACCCTTCTCTGAGTTGGGTCACTTCTAATGATACGATATATTTTTTTATCATCTTTAGTGTTGTCGTTTTTTGGACCAACACTTCTTTAGTTTTTCTACCACGCCTACGCCCTTAATTCTTTTGAAAGGATGCACCGTTCACTTCTGAGAATAGTGTAAATTCAATATCATTAATAGGACGTAACTGGTGATTTATTAACAAAAACTCATTATTTAGCTCAATCACTGGAAGACAAAATAAAAATTCAGAATATTTGTTGAACTTTCACTCTCGATATTGCTACTGTAAGAGCACATTTGATGTATGAAAAATAATATGTCTTCTTTTATATATCATCATCAGTGACCTTTTCACTGTATAATTTTAATATTGAGCTGATTTTAAGGAGTATAGAATATGCAATACCATTCTTAAAATTTTGCAACTTCAGGTGCAATAAGTCATAATGATCTTTTGGTGCACTTATCTCTCTCTTAATTCATTTCACATAGTAAGATGATTTTTCATCAGGAGATATACAGCACAGTCCTTCAGGGACACATGATTTTCTTCTATGATTGTATCTCTCAAGTTAATTATCATATCCAAATGGATCTCATCAAGGATCCTGGATAAATATTTTTTTTTTCAGAAATATCAATAGTAATAAATCTCAATATTTGACTATAAATTACAAAAATAAATATGTAAATTTAAGAAATATATTCACATTATCATAAGAATAAAAGTAAAATTTTATCAAGTAATATTAAGTAATATTACTTTTAATATTTATCTCGAGAACTGCAAATAATATATTGAAAAACTTACTTGAAGTAGAAGATCACTAGTTTCAGTATCGGTAGAACCTCGTATTGATAACATGTTATAAAACTAAAAAGAACACTACTACTATTGTAAAATAAATATAAAAGAAACTCTCTGAAACTTTATTCTCTCTATTTTTTATTATGAATTTCATAACAACTGAATATCATATTTATAGGCGTTGAAATTACTATGCAAATTACTATGCAAGACTTAAAATAATGGTGGTGGGGTCATTCACAAAATAATTAAGGGGGCAGAGACCGCCCCTAATAATTCATAACAAGAATAATTATTTTGTAGTATTTTATTATTATTATTATAATTTTTATAACAGGCATTTCATTAGAAATAGTTAAGTATTTACATCAAACCACATAATATGGTCAATTAAAGTAGGAACATGCTCTCACCATATATTAATTTTCTGTACAAAATGAGCATGTCTAGCCAAGGAGAATCTCGCTCAGGGCTAGCAAGCCACACTCCCCTATCATCTTTCAGGCGGCCAATCATATTTCTTTTTTGTTGATGATTGGCTTGGGTGTGAAAGAAACGCGTGTTTTGATCTCCCTCTCTTAGCCATTGCACCTGAGATCGTTGTTGTCACATCACTTCCTCCCGTTCCAGGAAAAAAATGCACATCTTTTCTGGCATTATTGATTCATCTTGTATCTAAAAATAGGGGTTCTATTAGTTGAACATCCTCCAATTTCCTTTTAGCATCCTTAAGCTTCTTTCCAAGATGGCCAAAAGTGTTTTTATTCCAAACTGAAAGTCTCTCTCCATAGGTTTGAACTTTTTGCAAAACAACTTCCATTTTACTCCCATCCATTCCCCATGTCCACTCCCTATCAATAGTTTTCTCACATTTGTCCTCCCTAACCCATATGACTTCAAATCGGAATTGCCTCAATTGTTTGGACATAACAACAGGTAACTCTGGTTCAAATAAAATGGGAAAATGGTCAAAATGGGCAGCAGTTCCAATCCTAACATGAGATTGGGAAAAGGCCTGACTCAACTGGATGTTACCAAAGAAACGGTCAAGTCTTTCACAAATATTCGGTTCATCTTCTCGCCCATTACACCATGTGAATCTTGGCCCTTGGTAATGTAAGTCCCTCAGATAACAATCCTCAACCACACTTCTAAAGTTGTCGAGTTGAGCAAGAGGTCTCGGATGACCCCCCCTCCCTCAATTTCTCATGCAGATACAATAGCTCATTGAAATCTCCCCCCAAAAACCAAGGACTCGTAACAGAAGCATAAAGGGAGCGTATCAAACTCCAGGTTTTATGCCGAGGATGAGTTTCAAGATGGCCATAAATTCCCGAGAAAAACCAGTCACTAACATCAGAGTCTTCAATTTTAACATGAATGTGATACCTAAAGAAGTTGATAATTCTAGTGCAACAATTCTATTTCCATAAAAGAGAAAGTCTATCAATACGGCCAACACAATCAACAGAAAAACAATTAGGATAACCAAATTTAAACTTACAGGCGTCCACAACTTGTGTTCGCAACTTTGTCTCTTGCTGGAACACCATATTGAGATCTTCACGCACCAGAAGTTCACGAAGAGCCCAAATTTCCTGTGGGTCTTCGAGCTCATGGGAATTCCAACATAGGGTCCTCATGGTTGTCGGTGGGGCTGGGAACCAGCCTTTACCGATATCTGAACAGGAACTTCATGCAAACCTGATGGGGACTTCAGTCAAGTCACCTATACATCTAAGGGGTCCTCTTCGCCTTATTACTTCCTCCTGTGACTGAGTAGACTCATTTGCTTGGTGTGGATTACAAGTGGCAAGATAGTGGTTAGGGTAAGATGAGGTTAATGGTTTAGTGGTGATTGGGCTAATGCAATACCACTAGGGAAAGAATGTTGAGTTCGGCTATATGGGTTGGTAAAGGTAGGCGCCACTTGTGTTTAAGTTTAGGGTTTGGAAGACTATGATTTGGCTAGGGTATGGAGTGTGCGGCAATGGGGCTAGGACTAGGTTATAGTGCACGACACACTAGGGTTTTGGTAGAGGAAATTTTTGGCTAGAGCTCTTTGCAAGACAAATTCCTAAATTTTAGAAATTTGAATTTCAAATTTGAATGAATGATGGCCGGTTATGGTTGTTGGAGATAAGTCTTGATTTTGAATGGAATTTTTTTTTGTTTGGATAAGATTTAATTGAACCACTTAAAGGATAAATGATCAATCAAATAAATTGGGATAAGATAAGATAGATGAAGTGGCTAATGAGGTGTTTGGCTATCATAAGAGATGTGTTGGCCGAATTGGTGGTTGGGTGAGATTAGGTTTGGTTTGAATTTTGAATTGATTTGAATGGTAGAAGGATAATGATAAGACGATGTGTCAACTAGGATTTATAGCTTATGAAAATTAAGATTTTATGGCTTATGGATTGGGTGTGGCCGAATAGGGTTTGAAGGGATAAGGTTGTAGTGTTTTGGTATGATGATGGGCGGCTAGGGCTTCATGCACTACGGTGGGCGAAATATGGTGAGCTAGGACTTTGTTGATTTGGCCAAAACCTTGAATTGGCTACTAAGAGCTCAAGCCAATCTTAAGAACTCCAAGGGATTGGATGATCAAAAGATGAACTTGAAGGAACAATGCATAAACCCGAGAATCACCAATGGTGGTTTTGGCGTGCACAATTCCAAGCACAACTTCTTCACACACAATTACTCACTCACTCACTCAATTGTCAAATTTACCAATAGGGTGAATCTGACACTCACACTCATAATGACAATCATACAATCTCAACAAATGAATCAAAGAACACAATAACACCAAAAGTGAAAAATACCTCAAAATATGATAAATAAAAGGATAGATATGAAACAATATCGATTTACGAATTGCACAGTGTATTCCTCTTCAAAAGAATTCACGAATTGCATCCCTTGAAACCTAAGTGCATAAATACCGAAATGATAAATCCAAACTCCCATAGGGTGGTCAGCCGTGGTCAGCCTAAACTCTCTCTCAAGAGTTCTCTAAAATTCTCAAATGTCTAAAGATGCCAAAATAAAGTCTAAAGGTCATATTTATAAAATTTACAGTTTGAAAACCTCCAAAAGGTCCCTAATAAAGATAACTACTTAAAACATTATCGAAATAAACAAATAAATAAAATAACATAAAAAAAAATGGTGGTGGCGCCCAAGTGGTGTGTGGTTGTGGCCTTCTTGGCCCATGGTGGGCTTATGGTTTGTTATGGTCCACGGTTGGGCTAGTCTGCATGGCGCCTGACTTCATATGTGGGCCTGGTGATGTGTCAGGCATGATGATGTGCGGGGCCAGCTGATAGTGGGTAGGGTAGAGTGCCATGCATAGGTTTGAAGATGGGCATATGGCGATGCCGTGCTGTTGTGATGTGGCCTAGTCAAGGGGCTCGGGTGGTGGTCCTGTATGGCCCGGGTTAGTGGCCAAGGCGATGGGCATGTATGGCCCAAGCTGGCGGTCTGGGCGTTGCATGCTGTAGGGCACGGGCTGGAGTCACGCGTTGGATGACATGCATTTTACTAACCTCACCTGTAAGGTGCGAGCTGGTACCCCGTGTTGGATGATATGCCTGTGAGGATATGCCACTAACCTCGCTAGGGTTCACTTGCGCGTCAAGACTGGGGCCAAGGCACGCAAGCAGGTCCACTAGTGCATTGTCATGAGCGGTCTGCCTAGGGATTCTGACAAAACCACCGTCAACGACCTCCAAAGCCTGAAGTTGAATCTTCTTTGTCGTGTGCTTAGACACACCAACAACGTCCTTGCGTTTCACTTGATGAAGTAGCAAGGAAGACAAGGCTTTGGTGATAGCAAACTGCCCCTTTCGTAAGCTACCTGTGCTCTTAGAAGCTTCGAATGGCCTGACTGAAATTGGGCTCAAAGACAGACCCCCAGTAGCAGCACAACCCCCTATCTGCAACCGCATTTCCACCCATCTCACATAACACTTTTGGACAGGCCCTAGTATTCTGGCCCATTAAAACATCAAGAAATGATGTCTTCCTTATAGACCCAATTTCTTTGTTAGGATCTAAGTTCTCATCTTCCACCCTCATATCACACGCAGAGAGATCCATGGAATCCATGGTAGACACAAGCCCCTTCCCCTTCAAATCCCCTGGTGGCAAACCATTAGTGGCGACAATTGGTGATTATGACATGACTTCGATCAGAACATTAGCCTTCCCCGAGTATAACGAATTCAATCCTGGATCAAGAACCTCCCCTATTTTGCCTTCATTGGTACCCTCTATTAGTTGATCAGCACGACGCCTTGAAGCGCCTTCCGCATCCTCCATTAGCAACTAGGATCGGCTTTCTTGTTGCAGGACCTTACTTCCACGCCCAATGCTACGTAAAAATAATCCATATGGGAGAGAGTCCTCACCATTCGATGATGCACTTCGCAGATCACAATCACGAAACACATGGCCAAGTTTGCCACATATATAACAATAGTCTGGCAACCTTTCATAGGAGAAACGAATCCAATAAGGGCCAGAGACACCAAGCTTGATCTTCTTATCGCACATAAGAGGCCTTGTAACATCTAAGTAGACACGAACACACATATATCCACCCCATTCAACACCCCCATTTGAGGTATCAACTTCTATGAACGTACTCAGTTAAGCAGCAATTTTACCACCAACTTTCTCATTCCGACCCATTAATGGCAGATCATGTAGGCGAACCCAAAACATGGCCTCCCTAATAACTAAGTTATGCGTTTGAACAACCCCATCAATATCCTTCACCAAGATCAAGTGCTTGTCAAAAGACCAGGGTCCATCCTTTATAACACGAGACTTGTCCCTCGGATCAAAGAACTTTGCAAGAATGAACTTGGCACTGAGATCCTAAAGCGTCGTAGTCTTCCGTGGTTGCCAAACTCATCGAAACATCTGCTTAAACGCATCCTTATTATATTATTTGGAGGTAAATAGTTGAATAATCAAGTAGCGTTCACCTCACGCTATAGTAGGATGCATTTCAATTTCATCAACACTAACCACTTCATCCTCAATCTCAATGAGAAAGAATTTACCACACAAGTCTTCCAAATCACCAGCTATATTGCATGAGAGGAAGTAAACAATTCAATTTGCATAAAAACAGTAGTGAAAAACTCTACCCGACGAACGCGAGAGGAGAAAATTGTACAACAAATAGCAATTGAGAACGAATACATAAATAAAGAGATTACATAAAAATAAATTTATAAATTGATATAGTTTTATAAAATTTGTTAGATCTATTTTAAAATAAAATTAATTTTATAAAATGACGTATTACATCAACATATAATTTTTTTTATAATTTATTTGTATTTAAAATATATTTCTTTATAGTTGGAGAGCACTCCACGATGGAGGTGAAAATTGAAAACTGCCCTATGGACTTAAGAGCTTAGGGTGAGTTTGGATATTAATATATTTTTATAATTTATAATTATTATTTATTATTAGTTAATATTATATTATTATTATTTTTAATTATTTTTTAATACTATTTCCGGAATATCTAAAGTCATCTCAGCCTTACTTTCTTAACGTTGAGAATAGAGATTCCAACTAAGCCAATTTTTCAACCTTATTTGGATTTGAAGATAAGATGGGTTGAAATGAGTTTAATTTATTTTTTAATATTATTATTATTTTGAGATTTAAAAAATATATATTAAAATTTAAAAAATATATATTAGAATTTAAACAAATATATAGAAATTTATATTTTATATAAAATATTATATAAATATAATAATAAAATAAAAATAAATTAAAATGAATTTTAAATATAAAAAAAACCAAGCCTTGGAATAATTCAGAATTGAGAATCACAAACCTGAAATTCATACACTTTGTACGACATTAAGGACCAGAGTATTTGGCAATCAACTTTGTGGTTCAGAGCCACGGGGTCCCACCTAATTCTCAACTTTTACACCTTCAAGAAACAAATCGAAAATTTCTTTTTTTCTTTTTTTCACGAGAAAGAAAAGAGCTTATTATGATATATTGGTCCTTTTTTCCAATTCTAATTGGTTAAGATGGTGGGGGATGATGAGGTGTAATTATAAGATAACATCCGGAAAAAAAGGTACACAACTACCGTATTCAAATGCAGACAATATTATGTACGTATATGCCAATACAAACCATTTCTCTCTACAACCGCGTGGAAGAGAATTATGGTACCATTTACATAATTTGTTAAGATAAAATAAATTAAAATAAAATGAGATGTGTTGAGATTGTTTTTTAATTTAAATACAATAATGTAATATTTTTAAGTATTTTTAAAATATTTTATTATTTTATTATTATTTTTTATCTTCTTTTTATTATTATTCATAAAATATATTAAAATTATCTCACTATCCATACACAAGCTTAATCAATTATCAAGTCCCTGAGAAGTATTATCAATAATAATAACATAAGTTTCAAAGGAAGCATCGAAATTGAAGATTTGTTAGTGAATTATTTAAGGAGTTTCATGGTCTTAATTTCCGACCTCAAATATATCATATGATCAGATGGAGACAAACGACGCTGCCCCATGCCTATCTGTGTCAACCTTTTCATGCACGATGAAGACAAGACCGGACCCAACAATTGCTGACCTTTTCCCCCGAAAAAAAAAAAAAAAACAAAAAACAACATCTCACCAAATTGCCAAGGAATAGTTTCAACTTTCATGGCCTTGTTCTTGTTCCAAGCAAATTGCCTGGTCCACGTGCATTAGCACGAATGAAAGGTAAGATTTTAAACTAATATATAGTAGACGTTACTCATTGTACTGGCTTGTTACTCATTGGAGAAGTCTTATAATCACAAAATTTTTTTTATAAAAATAAATTTATAGATTAACGTAATTTCATATGATATATTAAATTTACACTATAATAAAAATAAATTTACAATTTCACGTCATTCATTTAGAATCATATCAAATTCAAATGGGTTCTTCTACATCTACTGCTCCAAGCTTCCATTGTGAGCTACAATTAGTTGTAATTGTAGCTTTTATATGTATTTTTTAATATTTTTTAAAAATACAAAAGTCACTATATTATTAAAAACTACTCACTAAATAAAATCTAAAATCTTAAAAAAAGAGAAATCCAGCAATAACGCCAAGCGGTAAGAATCAGTAGTAAAATTCAATGCTATGCTTGACAAAGTCACCCCCCAAAAAAAGTACAATGTTTTTGTGTAATGGGCCAAACCTTGCAATCACAACAAAAGTGCAGCTTCTCTATTTGGATGGGTTAGAGAATTGTGACCAACCGCGGCCCAATATGGTTGGTGACACATCATCGCTTACCCAATTAAGAAGGGAGAAACTAAAGCCCATTTAAGTGAGCTTTATCTGGGTCTATATGTTTCATCACCTAGTTATCTTTTTTTCTTTCCTTTTCTTTTTCTTTTTTCCGATAGGAAATTTAATCATCTAGTTAGTATGGGACATATCATACAAATTAGGGATCCTATGTTTTTTTCTTTCCTTCTAAATGTTCTGTCATAGATCATGCTTTTTTATTCCTCATCTTAATTTCAAACTTGTGCTCTGATTTTTTTCTTCTAAATTATTATAAAGCATGATCAAATCAGATCGTGCAAGATTGTATACGGATAATCTCTATTTTCTAATATTAATGATGTTTTATTTGACTTTTTCATAAAAGATACATTTATACTTAAAAAAATGCTATTTATTTACTGCTTGTGTATATTTTGCTTACAAACCATATAAAAATATTATTTTTGCGTATGTTCTAATTTAACTGTTCTTATTTTTTTTCCTCTGATCATATTTTTGTCTTGTTTGTTGTTGTATTTTTTTATAATATTTCAACTGACGTGATATTATTACCACATTATCAATTTAACAATAGGTACGTAGGACCGTATACCTATAGCATTACTCATATACTTATCAAAGAAAACAAATGTAAGTTTATTTTTGTAAGATTTTGTTTATACAAAACAGTTCTCTATCTAAAATTTGGCTATGCTTCCAGAGATTTTATGATTGAAAGCAAAGACCACCTTTTCTTCCTCTCATCTTTTTCTTTCAACCAATACTATGAAAGCCGACAACTATTTTGTCACCTTTTAAACTTTTCCACGCCCTCATCAAATGCCCATGATAGGATATCAGCATCTAATATAAATATATGAATAAGTATTATATATTTATTTCTCCTTTAAATATATAATATATGCCGACGCAATAACTACTTGCGAACTCAATGGTTGGAATCTAATCATTCGAGACTTTAGAACTTTGAGATTCAAATATTTATCACTTTCTTGCTTATGATCATAACTAACCTATTCAGTTTGAAAAGTGATCTGTGCTACTTTGCTTTAGGTCTCGTTTGTATTCGATTTATCTTCAACTCATTTTTATTTTATCATTATATTTTTAAAGTTTTTTTTTATATAAAACATAAATTTCTATACACATTTTTTAAATCTCGACACACATTTTTCAAATTTCAAAATAATAATAATATTAAAAAATAAACTAAACTTATCTTATATCTGAATACAAGCGTGGCCTTAATGATCTATTCTTGCCGCCTGCACGTTGCCATGATTGTTATTTGTTTGTACATTTTCATGACTGTTTGATATATTTTTTAATGAACATTTCTATTTATCATATTTATATCACGCACACACACGTTAGATTTTTTTATTATTATTAAAAATTTAAATATGTGATGTATGTATGAAGAGTAGATTTTTTTTTGTACTTTAGAAATAATAAAACAAAAATGTAAAATAAATAAAATATCAAGTGTGATGTGTAGTATATAAATGATGAGACAAATTGTCATTTTCAATAGAAAGACATAAATAAATTAAGAGATCAGTAGTGAATTACAAAACATATAATGCTTGATTGCAATTTAATCCATTAAAACTGGGATTGGTAATTAATAAATAGTGTCGCATTCATATCATATCAAGTCATAAACATTTGACTATGCGTGAGATCGAACACGTTTTGTTAAGCTAAATGAATCAGACATTCAAATTCTAAAACATCCCAACTCGTTTATACTCATTTAGTTTTTATTATAAATGAGTCAACACAATACAACCTATTTTAATACGTTTTATGTAAAAGGTTGAGCTAACTCACATAACCCATTTAAACCTAATTAACAAAATTTAATATAAAATATAAAATATATAATTATTGATTGTCACAATATTTAAAAAATAACAATATTTTAGATTTTACTCTATAATAAAACTAAGAGAAAACCTTCCCGCATGTGATACTAGTAAGAGGCAAAAATCTGAAGCTAATCTTTATTTGCCACGTAGGGGACGCATATTAGATTGATTGAGGCGCGTCGCATGAGATTGAAGTCTAAATCGATCCCACCCTTCCCCCCATCTCTACGTGGACGCATATTAGATTGATTGAGGCGTGTCGCATGAGATTGAAGTCTAAATCGACCCCACCCTTCCCCCCATCTCTCTCTCTCTCTCTCTCTCTCTCTCTCTCTCTCTCTTCGGATTGAAGGCCAATCTTTGGGGAGATGATCCTTATGCCCGAGATCCCAACCAAGGGTCCATAGACCCTTCCAGAGCTCCAGCTGCATCATAATGTCCTATGGTTGACAATAATATCAATCAAGACCATGCATGCCTGTTTGATCAACTTTTCACCGGATGCCAATACAGACAAAGATGGAGAAGAGCGAGCGGTTGAGAAGATTAGGGATACGATTAGGTACTTTTGATTATGAGAGCGACCCATTATTCTTAAGATGGGAAAAATTAGTGAGATAGTCTTAGCCTGGGGCTTGGTTTGGAGATTTTGTTGACTTGGAATGGTATGTTAGTTTTGTTTGTAGATGTTGCTTAGTGATTTTTGAGTGTGATTAAGCGGATTTAGTTGTTGTTGGATTTGATTTTATCTATATTAATTTTGCATCAGAGAATAATGAATGCACTCAGTGATTGAAGTTGTAGGTCTTCAGTTCGAAACTTGTGGTGGTAATAATGGGAGAGAGAGAGAGAGGGGTAATTTTCGACAAGCAGACAGTTTCAAATGTTGAGTTCTCAACAAGGAGAGAGAGAGAGAGAGAGAGAGAGAGAGAGAGAGAGAGAGAGAGATATGCCCAAAATCCAGAAAATATGCTTCAATTCCTTGCTATGCGATATAGCTCAATACTTGGGAATTTGAGTAAATGTCATCATCTGATTAGTCTCTAAAAATCACTTCTTATAGATGGTACACCAGCTTAAAGATGCTTTGTAAAATTAATATCACAAATTTAACAATAACAATTATAAACATAATTGAGAAATAGTAATATTACAAATAAATAATCGTAAAATTATAATTTTAAAATAAAATAAAAACAAATTATTTTGAGTTGATTTAAGTTAAACAAATCAAACTATTTTAATTCAAACTGAATTATAAAAAATAAAAATTGTCAATTTTGTATCCTATTCGTATTCAATACACGAGTAAATCTTTTAAAATGATAGAAATTAGAAAAGAAAAAAAGAAAGCAAAACATAGCAAAACATAGCATACAGATCAATGATAAGATCGCGAATCTTTATCGGCTAATTTCATTAAAAGCCATGAAAGAAATCGAAAGTCAAAGACTTAAGACAATTTCTGACCATGCCTTTTGTCATAAATACTATCAAAAGTCTACTGAAAAATGGAAGGGAGGGAAGAAGATGAGGGGGCCTATTAATTAGGCGGTTCCATTAAAATATTAATAGTGGCAAAGAGTCTGGCTTTGCCATTTTAGCCACCTATATATCATTTTCATAATTAATGAAAATAATTGATGTATCAAAGCCCAATGCAGGCCAGTACTCCAACCCGACCACCTCTACATCCGCCTCCTCCATCCTTGCGAGCTGCCATCCACGTCTACAGACTACACTCCTGCAATCGGGATATTTTTTTTTTGAAATTTTTAGAAGTAGTGTTTCAAGTTTGTGTGATACAATGATATTGTTTTTTATAATAATTTAAATCGGACTCCAATTAAATCATTTGATTAATATTCCTTTTAAAATATAAATCATTCAGATATAATATTAATGTGGGCTTGCCATAAAGTGTTACAGATTGGAATAGAAAATCGCAAAAATGCTGTTCATTGTAAAAGCTCGAGGCTAGAATATACAAATTGGAGTAGCCAGCAGGCATGGCCATTTAATCGCGAGATCGATCAGTTTATAACCATGCATGTACTGCAAGCAACATATATATATATATATATATATATGTATATATATGAAAATTGTTTATTTGTGATTAGATCTTATTTTTTTTGTTAAAATAATTATTTTTTGTTAAAATAAATTTATTTTTATAATAAATAATTATTTTTATTATAAGTCATCTATTACAAATACTAGTTTTTGTTATATTGATATAGGATACTCATAATAATCCGGCCGAAAAATTTAGGCTGGCTTTGCATCTTGATCACGATGTCTTGTCTGTGTGAACGTCCTGTGATACAGTGATAGTCAGAAATTTATGTTAGGAAGTCGGATAAAATTAAAATAAAATATATAAAATATTTTTTATTTTATTTATATATAATTTTTATGCAGTATAAAATAATTTGATAATAAAATTTACAATAAAAATAAAAAATATTTAATAAAACTTATGTATAAAAATATTATATAATATAATAAAAACATGTCATTATAATAAAAATATATTAAAAATACATTAAAAATCATCAAAAATTTTTTTATATCTATAATAAAAATATGTCCATGTTATTATATTATTTTATTTTTATGAGATGTATTTTATTTTCAAATTAAATTAATTTTTAGAGAAAGATCAAAATAATTTTCAGAAAGAAGACCAATACAAAATAAAATTAATATTATCTTATAAAATTATAAAAAAATCAACATATTTTTTTAATTTTTTTAAAAAAAATACACATATTATTATTTTTTTAAATTAAGAGTGAAGTCTGTGGGAAGGGAGACCATGCCCCAACGTGGCTCCACCATTGTTTTGATAACTAATGAAAATGAATTAAATTAAGAGCAATATTAAAAAGAATTCAATTCTCATTACACATATTGAATACACATAAACACTATATATATATATATATACTATTCACATAAATAATACACATAAACACTATATATATATATATATACTATTCACATAAATATATACAATAAATATTGAATACTCTCAATATTTCTCTTAAATTAATTCAGTCTCAAAAAATATTTTGTCCTCAGAGTCAGTGAGCAAATTTCAAATTCAGCTGGCAGAAAAAATGGTGCTGGACGTACAGACCATATTGTAATTATGCTCTTGCGTGCATGCATGTCCTTCTACGCCCTTAATTGCAATTCAAATAGTCAACCTACCTTCTAGAACAATGAGACGATAAGTGTTTTTTTTTTTTTGAAAGGAATGAGAAGATAAGTCTTGACTCTTCACTAGTACTTCCTGCTGCTTTTTGATTATGCATTAATAAATTAATTGCAAACTTTCCATTTCCAATAAAATTAATATCTGAGATCTATAGATCATCATCGACCTTTTGCTCTTACTTGAGAAACAAAATGCCTTATATATATATATATATATATATATATATCTAAGTTACAAAATGCCATGCAAAATGCCATATATACACATACATATATAGTATATCTAAGATACATAATTCTTCTTTTCAAAAAATAAAATAAAGAATTCGTTTGACTATTTTCGCATGCATGCATTTTGTTTATTGCATGCATGCACTTCCAACAATTTCTGACTGCTAGAAATGTTTGTGAACTTCCAAATTTCGATGGGTTGGTTCAAGCAGTGATTAATTAG
Organism: Platycarya strobilacea; assembly: GCA_036898215.1. Taxonomy (NCBI): domain Eukaryota; kingdom Viridiplantae; phylum Streptophyta; class Magnoliopsida; order Fagales; family Juglandaceae; genus Platycarya; species Platycarya strobilacea. The sequence goes on along the minus strand of CM072552.1, from coordinate 2,177,685 downwards.
TTGAAAAATGAGGAATTATGCAAAATTCTCAGCTCTCAAGAAATTTTTGATGCTCTAATGACTAATCCTATAGATAGTAGTCCTGATTTGGATAGTTTTGGATCTAGTTTCTTCCAATCATATTGGCATATTGTTGGTCTAGATGTGGTTGATGCTGTGGTGAAATTCTTTAGAGATATGTCTTTTTCTTGTTTTCACACTCTATCTTTCCTGGTTCTGGTTCTGAAAGTGCCAAATCATGCTAGTTTTGACAAGTTTTGACCTATTAGTTTATGCTCAGTTTTCTATAAAGTGTATTCCAAAATTTTAGTTAAATGACTTGCTCTGTTGTTAACTACGATTATTGATCCTGAGCAAGGTGCTTTCATTCCGGAAAAGCATATTTGAAAACATTAGTCTAACTCAAGAGATGATTTACTCTATTACTAAGCTAACTCATGGGGGGTAATGTTGTGTTGAAGATTGATATGGACAAGGATTATGATAGCGTCGACTAGAAGTTTATTTTATATGTTTTGAAGTTGTTTGGGTTCTCTGGCTTTTTCTGTAGGCTTATTCAACAATGCATTTCGACTCTAGTTGTTATGATTGGGATTCCAAAGGATTTCTTCAAAGGGGAGATAGATTTATGGCAGGGGGACCCATTGTCACCCTACTTGTTCATTTTAGTGGAAGAAATCTCCATTAGAATGATTAAGAAACAATTAAAGTTGGGGAAATCTTGTCCCTTCTACCATTTGAAAGGTACGCCTATTATATCACATTTGCTTTATGCTAATGATATTATCTTGTTTTCTAATGGTGAAAAAGCATCTTTAAGAGCTATTATGAGTGTGTTGAAATCATATGAGTATTATTCTAGTCAGGTGGTTAATAAGAGGAAATCTTCTATTTTTTTATGAAGTATATCACCCATGTTCGTAAGCGCATGCTTCTGCAGTTGTTTGGTTTCTCAGAAGGAAAATTTTCTTTCTAGTACCTAGGAGTTCCTACTATATTTGGAAGATTGTTCATTGCTCATTTTGAGGATTTGATTGACAAGGTTCGTGGTAAGTTGTAAGGATGGCAATCTAGGCTTCTGTCACGTGGGGCTTAGCTTCTCCTTATTAAGCATGTTTTAGAAAGTGTTCTTGTGCATTGCCTTTCTATAATGCCTACTCCTGTCTCAGTTATTCAGAAAATTCAAAGAATCATGTGTAATTTCTTTTGGGGTTCTATTGATGGGAGACCAAAGAGAAAATTATGCTCTTGGGAAACTATTTCTAAGCCAGTTTTAGAAGGGAAATTGGGACTTTGAAGCCTTATTGAGGTTCAGAATTCAATATAGATGAAATTAGCATGAAATTTATTGCAAGGATCCTCTCAATGGTCAACCTTTTTCCTAAGCAAATATGTTGGCAATACGCATATCCCTTTGCTAGATTCTTCTAAAAGATTTGATCCAAGTTTTGGAAATTGACGTTGAAGCATGTCTCGTTTATCCAGTCAAATTCAAAATGTAGAGTGAAGGATGGTAATTTATGCTTCTGGCATGATATATGGTCAAACTCGGATCCTCTTTGTTGCCAGCAACTAATTACTTATTTGCCGACTTTGAAGTTAGAGGATTGTAAGGTTGGTATGATGTGGAATGTAGATCTCTTTACTCAACTTGTGGGGCATGAAAAGGCAGAGGAGTTAATTGAACAATTGGGGCAGGTAAAGTTTGGTGAGGATTCCCTTCTTTGATTACCAAACTCGGATGGTCGCTTTTCTACCAAAAGTGCTTGGAATTGTATTAGAATCAAGGACCCTAAGTCTACATGGCCAAAGAAGATTTCAGTGATTATGTGAAAAATAATGAATGAATGTCTTCCTATTGATGATAGAATTAGAAGAATTGGTATTTCATTAGGTATTGAGTTGTGATCATTGCATGCAGAGGGCCTATGAAGACATGGATCACATTTTTACCAAAGGAGAATTTACGGAAGCTATTTGGCGCCTGTGCTCTATTAGTATTGGAGTGACTCACTTGGAAGGAAGGTCGTGGAAGGAATATAGAGTGGCTTGTTGGCATCGACGAGCAAGAAATAGTTCAAGCATTGGACAATTGATTGGTTTGTTGCCTTCAATTCTAATTTGGCAGTTTTGGGTCTGGCGATGTAAGGCAAGAATGGAGAGTAAATATGATCCTGTCCTTTTAGTTTGGTATTCTATTTGGTTTTGGCTTCCTTGGACTACTTTGAAACTTAAATCTGTAAAGAATCTCAGTAGTAGAAATGAAGCCATTTTAAAAGGTATGAATCTACCTTCCCCTCCTAAAAAAAACTCTGGTTGATATTTAATTAAATGGATGCCTCCTCTAATGGATTTGGTTAAAATGAATGTGGATGGTTACTCTTTAGGTAACCTTGGGGATGTAGGGGTTGGTGGGGGTTATTAGGAACCATGGTGGTGATTTTATTTGTGATTTTTCTGTTCATTTAGGCCACCATTCTAATAATTATACTGAATTATTGAGTCTCCTTCATAGTCTTAGACTTGTTGGTAATTTGAGTTTCTGCAATATTGAGATTGAATTGGACTCCATGATTGTGATTCATTGGTTAACGGTTAAACGATGTGGTTTATGGTATCTAGAAAATTTTTGAGATGAAATTCAACAATGCCTAGAGGGTCTTAACTTCAGAATTTCTCATTCATTTAGAGAGGCGAACTTGGTGGCAGATAGTTTAGTGAAAATTGGGGTTAGAAGATGTAGTGAAATCTGGTTTACTTCTCGAGATCTTCCAAAGTATGTTAGAGGTGCTATTCGAATGGAGAAGGATAGGTTGCCCTATCTTCGGAATTCTTGATATGTGGTTTTATCCCTTATTTTTTTAGGTTGTGTGTTTCCTCTGGTGCTTGTATAAGTTTTATTTATATGTCTGGATGTTTGTTATTGGTTTTGAATAAGTTGGTTCGATCAGTTTTTTGGATACTTGGGTTTTGATTTGTTTGATGATTTTTGTAACTCTTAAGAATCAAAGTTATAATCACGATTTTCCTCTACCATATATGAGGGTTTATCAATAAATTTGAGAAGAGACTATTATGTGTGGGGCTACCGACTCTTTGATAATATATATATATAAAGATAATGTTATGTGAATCGATAGTTATACTGATAGTTGACAGATTTTGTTTTTTTTTTCAATGAAAAAATTCTGAGTGATTAATTAAGTGAATATTATTAAGTTTATGTATTTTTTATAAATAAAAATAATATTTAAAGATGTTAAAAAAATGAATAAAAGAAAAGATAAAAAAATAAAAAAAACTTGAAATGCACTTAATCGACTTGAAATTGGTAGGGACTTTTGATTCCTATAGCAATATTATATACATATATATATACATATTATACATATATATATATATATGTAGTGATCATATTTACGCATGAGATGAAACTTGGTAGCCATGCATGGTAGGCCTAGGTCATGATGTAGTACCTTAAGATTCGGAATATTTAGGAATGGATTCGGACGTAACTTTTTTTTTTTGACAAAAAGGTCAACTTTCATTTCAACCATAGATTGAAGTTTACAATGTAACATATAAAACTGAGAAACCTTAACTTTCAAGTCAAGTAGATACCAATGAATGCACTACATTTCTACTCTTAGTTTCAACTGAGAGACCAATTACTCCCTCCAAAAGAGATAGTACTAAATTTCTCCTCCAAAGGAAGAGAGCATTACAGCTTCAAATAGACTAAATGTTCGGGAGACTACACCTCCAAACAGACTAAACGTTCGGAAGACTATTTCTCAAATAGTAAAATTATCTTTATACAAATAAAGATTTATAGCACCAACAAACAAGCACACAAAACCAAACAGAAACAAAACATAAGAACAACTCAAAAAACATTCGGGCGTGGTGGCGCGTGGCTTACACGCGCAGAGTTGAAAGTCCACAGGTCTTAAGCCTCCGGAGGCTTTGGCTCCACCTACAGCCGCTCACGGCGGACGAGAAACACCAGGAAGCGAACGCATATCGTTGCAGCCCCACACGTTTGGAGCATGCGCCTCTCTATTCACCAAAAGCTCCGATCGACAGGGAGATCGACGGTTGGGAAGAACGAAGACAAAACGCGTGTTGGCTTTTGATCGTCGGAGATACCTCCCTCTGCAATACCCGATCTGAAAAGCAATGTCCGACAACCACCTCAAAAAAGACAACAATCAGTGGTCAAGAAATAGAAAAAAGGAAAAGGAAAAAAAAAAAACATAAGATGGAGGAGATGGAGGAGAGGACGGAGCCCTCCCCCCAGTGCAGCGCACGATGGGTTTCGCCTCTCTTTTTTCGCGAGAACTTCTCTCACCTACCAACGTGATGCTGGATGAATAATTAATTCCGGCGTACCTTTTTTTAAAACAATATGTATATTTTTATTATGTTAAATACTTTTAATAGTTTAAAGATCAGATAGACATACATACAATGTACTTTTTTATATGTACATGATGACAATATGCATGGTGAAAAATGAGGCGCAGGAGTAACGCGCGCATATTAAATTCGATACATATTAAATACAAAACTACATATATAAAAATTTAAAAAATTATTGTGATGATCCAAATTAAATTCACAAGAAATATTATGGGCATCCAAATAGTTTGACTCAATTACGGTATTTCATATATAATAAGCTAGCAGTACTGGTACTACTAGTACTTGATCCTTTTCCATTAAGCCGTATAATGCAATATACATGCGAGACCACCTGATTTTCTTTTTCTTTTTCCGACGATTAAATGTTAAAGGTAGGAGATGAGGACTGATAGCTGGGGAATATGGGAATACCGACCAACACGATGAAAGAGCATGTTCACCCATATGCTAGTGGCTCCCAAACTTGACATAATAATTAATTGCCGGCGCTTCTAAAGTCGCCATATTAAGTCTCATGTCCACAATTTGATTCGGGATCGAATTCTTCAAAATTATTTAATGTTTGGTTGATTAATATATATAGTCGTAATCACAATTACATTCCATGCAGCAATGATAGGGACCATCAATCATCCACCAATGTATATATAAAGTACCCCTTAATTAGGCAGGCCCACCTTAGAATTATCCTGTTTGGATGTTAAGTTGAAATGAGTTGAGTTGAGTTGAGTTGAGTTAAATAAAATATTCTTAGAATATTATTTTTTAATATTATGAATATTTTGAAATTTGAAAAAATTAAATTATTTATTATATTTTTTATGAGAATTCGAAAAAATGTATAAAAATTTAAGAAAATTATAATGATGAGATGAAATGAGTTGAGGAGGGTTAATCATCCAAATGGGGCCTAATCAATGTTTTTGATATCATACCGGCTAGTACGGCCAGTCGTACTGGCCTGTACGGCCGATTGTACCGACCTATACCGACCGTACTAACTTTTAATTTTTAATTTTTAATTTTTTTCTTTGGCCTAAATCCCAAACTACGCATGCATATATATGTATATGCCCTTTCTAAGTTGTTCAAATTATTTATATAAAAAAAAAGTTGCTGAAATTATAATCGATGATCAACTGCAAAAATATAAAAAATAAAAGAAACTTGAAAGTCGGATTAAATAATATTAATACTTATGATCATGATCTCAATCTTCGTTAATTACCTAAAAATATTCGTCAGAATTAATATATGTACGTCTGATCTATGGAATCTTATTAAAAATACCAACAACAAATATTTATATAAGTCCCCGGCCTATAGCTCCTACAGTTCTAACTTTTATTTCAGCTTCATCGACGAGGAAGATATGAGCGCGCGGATCTTGACGTACGTGTCGCATTATTGACGTACGTGTCGCATTAACGTTCGATTTTTGAGCATTATTGAATTTTGAGGCTTGAGGAGGATTTTAGGGTTTTCGGCCCGCCCAGTGCAAGCCACAATGAATGCCACGCGGTTTCGCGAGGCAGAAGAGGCATTGTCACAGCTGACTTTGGCTTGCAATGGAGTTAATGCTCTTGCTGTCACCTTTTGACTCCTTCGCCTCTTCTTCTCTGTTTTTTTTTTTTTTTTTCATTTTTTAAAATTTCATTTAGGTCAGCTTCAACCGCACCTCTGCGGTCTCATTTTCTATTTATGCAGACCTAGTAAACCTTCTCCTTGGACACTTGTCGTAGCTTATCCGAGAAAGAAAGTTAGAGAACTCGAGAGGAAGAAGACCCATCAGTTAATCATCTGAAGAAATTAGAAGACTTTCGAAGAGAAGGAAACAATTAGGTGAAATGGGTAGGCCTCCTTGTTGCGATAAAGAGGGGGTCAAGAAAGGTCCTTGGACTCCTGAAGAAGATATATTGTTAGTCTCTTATGTTCAAGAACACGGTCCTGCGAATTGGAGGGCTGTTCCTGCCAATACAGGTTAAATTTCAATCATTTGCGATTTTACAGCATCATTTTTTACGCACATGCTGTTATATATGGTTAATTTGGTTTATCATTCGGGAAACTCCAATCGATCGAAAGATACTTTCTTCCTCTTCTTCTTCTTCTTCTTCTTCTTCTTCTTGATCTTCTTCTTTTCTTCCTTGTTGGCTGACTGAAGGAGTTAGGTACTTAACGTTTCGTTTTTAATGGCCGTCTGGGCATCTTGATGATCATTAATCTTGCTTGTATCTATATGGCCGGTTTTTCAGGGTTGCTTAGATGTAGTAAGAGTTGCAGACTTAGATGGACTAATTACCTTAGGCCAGGGATCAAACGTGGTAACTTTACAGACCAAGAGGAGAAGACGATAATCCACCTCCAAGCTCTTTTGGGCAATAGGTAACACTCCCACCACTTGTGTCTCATGTTTGCTTCAATATTGGGTGCCATTTATATATTCAGAAAATTTCTAATCCCAATAGTGTGATAATTAGGGTTATTCAAGTTCTTCATTGCAGGATAATTAAGAATAATTGATATGAAGTTCTTTACAGCCAAGTTATTTTGGATTTTACCTTGATTAATGGTGATCTGTTTATGGTGCAGATGGGCAGCCATAGCCTCATACCTCCCACAGAGAACAGATAACGACATTAAAAACTACTGGAACACCCACTTGAATAAGAAACTTAAAAAGCTTCAAACAGGACTAGATCATGAAGGCCATTTTTCAGGTTCACAGAAATTGCCCCGAGGTCAGTGGGAGAAAAGGCTCCAAACTGATATCCACATGGCCAAACAGGCTCTTCGTGAGGCCCTATCCCCAGAGAAGCCAAGCTACATGTCTGGATCGAATTCATCTGATGTATTGTCTAATGCAAATCCGGCTCAATCATCAACCTATGCATCAAGCACAGAGAACATATCCCGGTTGCTCAAAGGCTGGACGAGGAATCCCCCAAAACCATCTCAAACAAACTCAGGAGTGACTCAAAATTCCTTCAACAACATGAGTGGCACAGATTCTGGATCGAGTGATCAGGGAACTCCTAGCTGGAAGTCAAATGACAAGGACCTTATTCTACCCGAGGCATTTGATTCTCTTTTTAGTTTCGAGTCTTTCGATTCTTCACATTCTGATACTTCACAGTCTATGTCACCTGAGACAACCCTTTTCCAAGCTGAAAGCAAGCCGGATTTATGTGCCCAACTGCCGTTTTCATTGCTTGAGAAGTGGTTGTTTGATGAGGGTGCTAGCCAAGGGAAAGATTTCCTAAATGATATCACTTTAGATGACAGTGCTAATCTTTTCTGAAGTGGTAATTATTTGGGGATTTGGAGCTTAGTTTTTGTTCTAGGTCTTGAACTAATGAATATCCAGTTGCATGCCTTGGCAGTCTTAGTTTGGTACTCCTAATTTAGTGCTAGACCAGAAGTGTAAATTTGACATTATCGGTAACTAAGGTCCCGTTTGTTTTCAAAGCATATCTTATATTGTCTTGTCTCATCTAGTTATTACATATTTTTCAAATTCTAATATAAAATAATATAAACAATTTAATTTTTTCAAATTCTAATACAAAAATCATATTAAAAAAATATATTATAATAATATTTATTTAATTTTTCAATTTAATCTTAATTCATTTCATCTCAATCTTATCTCAAAAAATAAATCAGACTAAATGTTCTTGATTGAGAATAAACTTAAAGTCTTGTATATATCTGTTCTCAGTGAATTATGAAACAATTTATATTAGGTAATAATTTGCTTCTACAGTTTTACTACTTGTCAATGGTCCTAATTTAATCATCAGAAGTAGCTAACTTCACATGCCTCAAGCGTGGAGATAATTAGGGGAGAGACAACCAAAAGCATGTTTCCTCACCCCATTTTTATTTGTATGGGCAGTCCCGGCCTAACCCCAATATTTGCTTAGAAAATATAATTATTGATCGTTTATACTTCTTCAACTATTTAAATATGAGTAATACCACATACGGTTTTAGTGTGTACAAATTTCATACATTTTTTATTTATAAAAAATAGTAGAGTTCATGATTAAAAAATTATTTTTTCATGTGATCACCAGTATCGTATTTGGGAAGTGCTACTCATCCCCTTTTTTTCCTTCCCGAAAGAAAAAAATATTGTAGTTTTTTTATATTTTTAAAAAATATTCTAAGATGTTAAAAAAATATGTAAAAAATAGGTTTAGGTTTTTTTACATGATTTTTTTAACATCTTAATATATTTTTTAAAAATATAAAAAAATCATCATATTATTTAAAAACACTTACTTAAAAATCATGTGAAAAAAAAAAACTGAAAAAAAAATTGAAACAAGAAACCATCGGGATATATATGGAGGTAAAGAATAGCATTTTCCATCATATTTATTCACATTTTTTAAAATCATGAGTATGCTGACTTTGTACTACTCCTAAATCTGCAAATATATTTTTCATTAAATATATAAATGTTTGAATGGTGTATTAAGCCATATTTTATGTGAGATTATTTGATTCGTGTTTTAACTAGTTATGCAAATAGAGAAAAGAGTATTAATTAGGGGCCGACCCGACTTGCGTGTGAAGTTAATTAATGAGAAATAAATGTAGAGCTGCTTGGAGAGAATTTATAGCTTTCCATAAATGTTTAACAGAATTTTGGCAACCAGGAAATTACACTAGTACTGTAAGCTGCTAGCTGTTCTAAGTTATGCTATCTTCGATCCGTCTGTGAAAAAGTTAATGCTTTTTTTTTTTCTTTTTCCTTTTTATGGTTTTAGGCCAGCACATTAATTGAATAAGACATGGAACCCGTAAACAAAATTTTCAGACCAGAAATATTCATGTTTGGATGATTTTAATCGATATATTTCGAAGAAATTAAAAAAAAAAAAGGTACCCTTTCTATATATAAGCTAGACCTATTTGATTGAAAGGTATCAACAGGTACCTTAACTTATATCACAAGATACTCTTGGCATTTCTGATCAGACTGATCTCTTTCCTGATCTCTTTCTCGTTCTCTCTGATCTGATGATCTAGATCCCGTTCATCGATTGTTAGAAAGTGGGGATCGGAGCTGTATTGGCAGACGTTGCCTTGGATGTGTGCATATTGGCCTTAAATGCACATGTGAAAGGTTTTGAAAGTCACTTGTTTTGCAAGCTGTATAAATTTTGTTACGTCCAAGCAAGAAAATCAAACTGTAAAGGCATGGAAAGAACCATAAGCTCCTCATGAACACCATTATATATCAAATGCATGCCTTGCCACTACAACACATAAGATTTTTTGTGGCGTTTGAGAAGTCGCTGCAAAAAATTTCAAAATTATCGTAAAAAGTCTCAAAATCGCCACAAAAGTCTCAAAATCGCGACAAAAAGTCATTTGTCGCGTATTGAAGATCGCGGATTAACCGCGACTATTTGGGCGTGACAATAAGTCTAATTTCTCGCTGTAAATGTCTAATTTCTCGTCGCAATGCTACTATTTACGGTTAGAAAACGCAACAAATTTACTATTTGTGACAAAATTTAACTCACAACTAAACAAAATACAGCAAAAAATCTTATTTATTGTAATGTGCCATGCACTGAATTTTTAATTGGACAAAAAAAAACTTTGGTATTGAAGATCGGCCAATTATTAAATACTTGCCCCTCTGCTCGTGTCATAAGTTAATGGCATAAAAACCTTTGGTAAGAAAAATAGGCCACCAAAGATACTACAAAAGTCAAGACATCATTTATAGTACTGAACTCCAGGGTCAAGATAGAAACTAAAGTGATCATGCGTGTCAAGCTAGCTTTAATGATCCTTATAAGCTCATTTCCTTTGAACAAGAGAATTCTCTTTTCCCACGGTACTAGAGAAGGCCTCCAATGATCAGTATTTCCCACGGGAGACACGGATACAACTTCTTTTTCCCACCACTGAAACTGGGCCTAGAAAAATACCTCATTCCCACAAGTCATGTTAGTTGTGCAAAATAATACTTTTTCGGCGAGTTATATCCTACTACTAACCCACGGGATGAAATAAGTATTTTGACGGAAAATGTATATTTTTCCACGAAGTTCCTCTGTGAAAAGAAAAAAGGTATCCGTTGTAGTACTGAAGCATCTACTAACCTGGATCTAAAGAGAGGATCATGTGGCCCAAAGGCCACAGGCATTACTAATTTGTAAGCGCCGTAAGCACTTCATGCATGCGGAATGATGTGCGTATTCAAGTTATATTATGATGATCAAGTCCCAATTGGCCGATTCGGATATCTTAGCTAGCTAGCATACATATTGCATATAAGATGTTTTTTTTTTTTTCAATTAATATTATTTAAACAAAGAAAAGAAATTTACATACCTTGCATGTTCATTTGGGGCCCTGCAATAAATTTTTGTACCAAATTTAGAACAGGGTTTCGGAATTGCTTTCGATCGATCAGTCGCGTCGGTGTTTGGAAAATGCCAATTCTCTCTTTCTAATGGCGGATCAGGAGATGACCAGTTCTCAGAAGACGCAAAGTACGTCTACCGGGAACTGAAGTCATCAACATTAATTTGTTGGTGGTTTGGCATTTAATTTGCGTCATGAACACGAGCCTTAAAACGTTTACTTCAATTTGTTTGCAGGTATCATTAAATGTACCATATCACGAACCCAATTAAATTTCTAGAATACCTACCGGGACCTCAATGTAACATTCGGGTCCAGTCCGCTTTCTAATTTTTTTTTTAGGTTTATTTGTGCAAAAAACTTATTTGAGTTTTCGAGCATTTAAAAAAAAATAGAATTCGAGTTTAAAATTTCAAAAATAGAATTCAAGTTTAAAATTTCTGTTTTGATGGACCATGATTTTTTTTTCATTTGATTTGATAATTATGTTGAAATCTTTTTATCGGCTAAGATAATTTTTAAACAAGTTAGATTTTTTTTTTTCTTTTAAAGTTTGGGTCGAGGCCGAAACTTAAAAAAAAGCCCATTTTATTATTTTATTACTTTTGTTCTTTTCAAAATATGGGTCTAATATTTTTTAAATGGGCCAAAAATCCCAAGTCTTATGAGGTATTCCTTCACTACAATAAAAAAAAAAAACACCAGTTGCGGAGACCAAAATTTGCCAGAAAATGTCAATAAGTCGCCGTGGTTACAGATAGAGAGGACCGCCCCAATGTTGCTGTTATTTTTGAGTCAAAATAAACTATTTCCGGCAAAAAATTAGGTTAGAAAATTTTATGTTTTTGTGGCGACCATTTTTCGCCGCAAATAGTGTAAAATTTCGCCACAACAAATATACATTCAACAAATTTTGTTGTTTAAAAGGCGATTTTAATTCGCCGACCCTGGGCTATTTTTTATTTTAATCATGAAATTGGTTGGGCAGATTTTTCTAGGCTATATATGTCTAATTATTTAATCGTATATATATAGTTAAATATAAAGATTCCCAACTCAAAGAAAATAAAAGTTTTTCATTTATCTCAAACTTTTTCGAACAAAAATCATGTACAAACAATGATCAATCGTCGTTATTTAGCATAACTCTACCGTAAAGTGCAGGGGCTAGCCACAAAGAAATAGGCTTGACTAGAGGTTGATATATAAAATTTCTCATAAAAATTAAAGGTAGCCTCATCTCAAGGATTTCCAAGCCTTGTACATTTTGTTAGAAAGATATCTAACAGCGTTAACTCTACCAACAGTTAGTAGACCAGAGACAGCCTGCCTTGCACTTGAAACCATGACGGTTCGCCTCAGAACCTTCTGCATGCATGCATTTTGCAGCCTCTTCTCTTGAGCCAATTGAAACTTCACGTATTACTCGACCTTGATCAATTGCGATTAAAAAGGATGTTATTATCAAATCAAATTTGGCGAAAATATTGAAACTATCGAATAATTACGTAGAGCATGTTAACTCTATATGCCAACTAACAACTAAGTTGATGTTTCAAAAAGGAAAAAGAAAATTGATGTTGGAAAATGAACAATCAAAAATCATGTTTTTTCCAAACACAATTCAGTTCACAAAGTTAGCATGTTAACACCATAAGCCAACTAACAACTAAGTTGATGTCTAAAAAAAACTAAGTTGATGTCTAAAAAAAAGTCCACAACAGATTCTTCACGTACGGTTCTTTACTACAAATCCACAACAGACGACCTCCATGGTCTAGATCTATCTTCTGGGGAAGGCATTCCACAAGCATTTTGTTGAAAGAGAATAAAGATGGAATGGTCTTTATGATAATGGCTAATACCTAAAAATAGTTTAATATGCTTAAAAAAGATACTAAAGGGTTTAAACCGAAGCCTTCTCACATATAGCCTATACATGCAAATTTCACATTGTATACAGATAATCTAACCTCTTAAGCAAATTAACTTGAATTCAAACCTTTGAGAAATCCTTATATTATAACATTTCTTGGTTCTATTCTTTGTATTTATTATTATAATACTTGGTCGATTAAATATTGGATTGGAGACATAATAGTTACCTACACATCAACACTCCAGTCTCCACCTTTGACAAAGTCCTAGAACTCGAAGATGCTGGCATGTGAAATATAATCTGAAACAGATATACTTATCATAAGTGGACCTGCCCCTGGTCTAGGGGGGGCGGTAGGGGCTACCGCCCCCCCCCCCCCCCCAAATTAAAAAAAGAATTATATATAGTATTTAAATATATATATATTTTTAATATAATTAAATTTTCTATATCAATTTATCAAAAAAAAAAAAAATTCCCCCCCCCCCAAATTTTTAGACCTCTAAAAATTTTACTAAAATTATTTTTTCAAATTTTAATACTTATCTAATCTCTCTCACACTTTAGCTTGATGTGCTGATACAATTAAATTTCTAAGATATGTTTAGATTATCTAAACTATGTAGATGCAACTACTGACCTTTTCAAAGCTGCATCAAAGTCATGCTCTTCTTTATAATTGAAAGCCTCATCAAATCCAAGCTTGTTAAAAAACAGAGGTCCAACTTTACTAACATGTCTCAGCGTTTACATCCCCTGTTCTTTAAAACAGAGGTCCAGACTGCATGCAACAAAAAGATCGGCCAACTTACACTAGCATATAGAAAAAGTCAAACTAGAAGCTTCCAAACAGATTTATGTGAGGAAAAAATATTTGACAGCAACAAGGGAAGACTATATATTTGTATCCAGAAGATATATGTATATACATATGTATACCAATATCCTGTTAACAAAACTAATAATGCATCAGGAAAAATAAACCAGCTTTGCCCTCCTTTACAGACTAGATTGTCAACGTGGACAATCAAGCTCTACGGTAATTTACACCTCAAGGAAGAGAGGTAGAGGGGTGCGTAGAAAAAGATGCACAAGTCAAGACAAAAAGTATATAATTGAAGAGAAATAATGGATCAAAGCATCAAAATTAAAAAATTAAGAAAATGAATGAGTAAATAGATAGGCCAGTACAGCTAATTCAAAGCATGTGTGCAAGGCATAAAAGTATCACGAAAAGTAAAGAATGTCTCTGCTACCAAAAAGCAAATTTAAGTAGCCAATTTAATTTTCATTTAAGCGAAGGGTGTGAGGAAATAGCTTAGCAAATTTATTCAACTTCTCCCTCACATTTGACAACAGTTGAGGAAGGTCACCATTCCATTTGTAAAATTCCAGTTCATTCTTGTTCAGAATCATTTCTACTATCTAAATCTTATTCGTAGTATTCAAAGAACATCAAGATGAGTTATATTATCATAACAAAGAAAACAGAAATCGTGAGGGTGGTGTTTTACTTTGTTGAATTAGGGCTAAGGAGACATGATGGAGCCTAAAATTTCGAAAAACAAACTCTCTGGCATCGACGAGAATGCCAGAAGACGGTGGTGTCGACTAAAATTCTGGAAGGCGGCGAAAAGACGGTGCATCGACGAGAAGACAGCATCATCGACGAGAAGATGGTAGAGAATGTAAAATCCTAAGAGAAAGCGAGATATAGAGAGAGAGTGAATGGGAAGGAAATCGCGAAAGTGGAAAAAATTAGACGCGGTGTAGTGAATAATTTGGGGTAAATTTACTTTAGGTAAACAAAAATCGTAGAAAGTAGTGAATAATTTCTGGCGATTGTGTTGTATTGCCATAAGATTTGATTTGAAATTAAAAATATACTATAATTTCAGTGATAATTCGGTCACCAAAAATAAAAGTACCCCTATTTGCTACTTTTTCTTGTAGTGTTTCTAACCCCACATCATGCACATTGTTTCACTCTTCTATCTTCATTTACACCTCTCTTTCCCTCGCCCTAGGGTTTTTTTTTGCAGTCTAACACTTATATAGAGTCTCTAATCATGCACTTCACCGCTTCAAAAAATAGGATTGTTGCACCACTTTAAGTAGCCATCCTCGACTTTGCTCTCCTGCCGCCTCCCCACAAACTCTTTAACCACCAAAGCCATTGCATGTGAGGCACCTTAACATAACCACCGTGCAGTCGATACAGTCGCCCACATGCATAGTCCTTGCATGGAATCTCAACCATCCAACTCCTTAAGAGTTCGCCACCTCCAATCGTGCACTGCCACGACCACTTCACCATAGACTCACGTCGATGGAGACCATAACTATTATGAATAATTAACAACCTGAGTTCCTCTAAACCAGAACTCAAACACCACAGCTTGATACCAGAAGCTTTAATAGATATGAAGTATTAAAGAAATAAACAATGATTGTAAAACAGAACAAGACATAGTAAGAATATAAGCAGTAATCAAGAAAGCGAAAAAAAAAAAATTACAAAGAACATATAAGATTATGTGGTTCGACCTTAATGGTTTACATCTACGGTAGGAACGATTTCAGTACTTTTATTGATGATCAATCTTCACAGAGAAGTCTCAGTAGAGTATTACATAACATTTTTGAACTCAAAATCAATAATAAAATTCACTGATTCTCTCGCATAAAGAAACCCTAGGAAACCCCTCATTGGAAATCCTCTCAAAGCTCTCAGATGACAAAATGAATGAATGAATTGATCTAGGACAACAACAACTTAAGTATATATATATACATATATATATATATAGATATACACACAGATAAGAAGATATTAACACATGTCCTCAATCGAACAGCTTGTTACACAAATGGGATCCAGCTAGTAGCATCATGAACTCGGCACATGCAACACTTCAACCAGAAACATGTTGCCATCACAAGTATCACCAGGCCATTGGATCACTACACATGTGTCATCAAGCTATTGGATCACAATAAGCAGAAGATTAATTATAAATGTCTGACAGAAAATAATACCATTTACAATTCTCCACATTGGCAATCATTTATTACCAGGTTTCCATCAAAGTTTCATAATTGGCTGTTCTTGCATTGTTCCTTTATTAGGGACAAATTCCTAATTCCATACTAACTAAGTCCAGACAATATTTGAACTTAGACCAAGGGAGAGATTTGGTCATCATATTTGAGGGGTTATCCTTAATTGAGACTTTCTCCACACCTACAACTTTTGACTTTATAACATCCTAACAAAATGAAGTCTTATGTCAACATGTTTGGATCTTTCATGGTAAAATTGATTTTTGGCTAAGTATAATGTGCTTTGATTATTACAGTGTATTGTAATATTGCCATTGAAAATACTTAGCTCATTTGCAATACCCTTTAACCATATGACCTTTTTTATGACTTCAGTTAATACTATATATTCAGTTTCTGTTGTGGACAAAGACACAATAGATTAAAGTGTGATTTTCAACTAATACCCTCCCCAAAAGCAATAAACACATATATTGTTAAGGACTTCCTAGTATCTACATTCCCTGCAAAGTTAGAATCTACAAATCCAATCAACTCACAACCATTTTCAACATTTTTTTGTCAAAATTGAGTCCTAAATTAGTAATGCTTGCTAGGTACCTTAATACCCAGTTAATGGTCTACCAATGGAGTTTTCCAAGATTCCCCAATAAATATACTAACTACACTCATAGCATAGGTCAGATCAGGTCTAGAACAGACCATTGCATACATTATGCTTCCCACCATGTTAGCATAAGGTATTTGTTGCATAAAATTAATGTCTAATTTTGCTTTAAGAGCCTGATCTACTGACTGTTTAAAATGTTGACCTAAGTGTGTGCTAACAGGTTTTATATGTTCCATATTAAATCTTTTAAGAATTTTAGAAATGTAGGATTTTTAGGACAGATATAGAACTCTATCCTTTCTGTCCCTTTCAATTTTCATTCATAAAATTTTCTTAGCAGGACCCAATTCCTTCATTTTAAACTCAGATTTCAACACGTATTTAACTTTTTCAATTAGATCAGTATCTTTACAAACCACAAGCATATCATCTACATGCAGTAAAAGATAAACAAATATTCATTTTTCTTCCTTATAATAGATATAGTTATCATAACAGCTTTTCTTAAAATTATTAATAATCATACGTGTGTCGAACCTTATATACCACTGCTTAGGTGATTGCTTAAGGCCATATAAAGATTTTTTAAGCAGCACACTTGATTACTTTTAATCTCATTAGTAAAATCCTCGGTAGGCTACATATGAATTTCTTCTTCAAGTTCTCCATGCAAGAAGACAGTTTTAATATCTAATTGTTCTAAATGCAAGTTTTCATAAGCTGTATAAACAGTAACCTAATTGAGTTATGTTTAACCACAAAAGAGGAAATTTCATTGAAATCAATTCCCCCTCTTTATGTAAGTTTTTGACTACAAGTCTTACCTTATATCTAGCCCTTTCTACCACTGGTATGCTTTCTTTCCTCTTATAGATCCACTTGGATCCAACTAGTTTAACTCATTTGGATTTAGGCACTAAAACCCAGGTTTTGTTCTTATTTAGAGACTCCATCTCCTCATGCATGACAAGTATCCATTTGGAGGCATCTTTATTTGCTACAACCTCTTTATAAGATTTAGGTTCCTTATAAACTACCTTACTAGCTACTATTAAGGCAAAAGTTGTAAGTTTAGCTTGATCATACCTTATAGGTGGTTTAATAACTCTCTTTTACCTATCTCTAACCACATTATAGGAGCTGACTCCATTTTGATTTATGTCCTTTGAGATTTCCTCCTCAGGGACACTGCTTTCCCTAGTTTCAAGTTCAGGTTAGGTGTTAACTTGCTCCACCTCAACCTGTGAATCTCTTAAGGACTTATCAACATTCTAGTTTACCTTTTCTCCCTGTACCTGAGCCATTTATGACTCATTAAAGGTTGCATCACTGCTCATAATACACTTATGCCTTCCGAGTTCATTTATCCAAAGTTTGTAACCCTTAACCCTTTCAAGATACACTCATGCACTTAAGTGCTCTAGGTTCCAGTTTGCCAGTTTTTGAATATGCATAGCAACGCATCCAAAAAATTTTAGGTAATCATAGTTGAGAGGTTTCCCATACTATTATTCTTGTGGGGGTTTAAACCCAATTACAGAGGAATGATATTTATTTATAAGATGAACTGCTTTAGCAGCAGCTTCTGCTAAAAATGTTTTGAACAACCCTGAATTTGACAGCATACATCTTACCCTTTTTAAGATGGTCATGTTCATTCTTTCAGCTAAACCATTTTGTTAAAGGATTTTTCTTACTATTTTATGCCTAAAAATTTATTCCCTTTGATAAAAGAGGTTAAACTCATTAGACAAAAACTCTAAACCATTGTCAGTCCTTAGAGTCTTGAGTTTTCTACCTACTTAATTTTCCATTAAAGACTTCCACTCTTTAAACTTTTCAAAAGTATCACTCTTTCTCAACTGTGTAATCATAAATTAAGGAGAGGAGATAACTTTCTCAACTGTGTGAATTTACTCTTCCAAGTCCCTAGAGGTCAGAATGGATATAGTTTAGGGTTTGTTTAGTGTTGTGAGTTGCTGACCTAAAATTGACACTATTTTCCTTTCCATAAATCCAATCTTCATAGAAAGGAAGAATTTCCACGTTCTATTCGCTTATTAACCCTTGTTTTTATAATTTTAAAAGACCCATTTGACTTACATGTCCAAACCTCATATGCCATAACACATATTTATTCTCTAAAGTGTTCTGTATAGGGAATGCTTCCCCAACTTCAATTTTTCAAAGTAGTGTATATAACCCATTTTTAATCACCCATTTCGTAATAACTAAAGAGTCTTTAGTGACCTTAAAAACCCTTGCTTCAGATTTGAAGGTTCAGCCCGATTGATTAAGCATACCAAGAGAAATTAAATTCATTTTTAACTCAGGTATAAACTTGATCTTCCTCAAAAGTCTTTCCATATCATCATACATTTTAAGTTTAACTGACCCCATGCCCATGATTTTGCAGGACTTATTTTTTCCTAGGATTACATGTCCCCCATTTAACTCAAAAACTGTCTCAAACCAATTTTTGATGGGACAAATATGAAATGAGCAGTCAAAGTCCATTATCCACTCTATTTTTTAATCAACTTCACTCACAGTAAGTACCTTAGCACTTTCATTGCCTTCTAGTACCACAGAGGCATCCTTTGCCTCTTTAGATTTATTCCCAAGGTTTCTTTTCCTATCAGGGCAGTTTTTCTTAAAGTGATATTCCTTATGACAGTGAACACATTTGAATTATTTTTCCTTTGACTTAGACCTATCTTTCTTGATTTCATTCTTGCCCATCTTCTCTCTCTTTTCTGTTCTACCCCTAACAGATAGACCTTCTCCATGATCTTGTTTGGTATCCACTCTGTTCTATAGGTCCATAGCATGAAGTATAGATTATATTTCATCTAGTGTCAGAGAGTCCCTACCATACATGTAACGTCTTAATGGAAGACCCAAACCACACGGTCTATACTACAAAAGGATTAGTTAATGATACAATTGGAGCCATATTGAAACCTTATAAAGAGCAATAACTTTTCATTCCCAAACAATGTGGAATCCTATATACCACTCACCCTTATCCTTATCATATGAGATATTACAATCTATCTCTCTTATATGGCCAACGTTCTCGTCGGACCTGTCCTCGTAGGTGACATGGCTCAAGTCCTACATTTTTTGTTGGGTTAGGCTCTAATACCATTTATAATGCTCCAATGGAAGGCCCAAACCACATGACCTATACTCCAAAATGACTAGTCAATGATACAATTGGAGCCCTATTGGAATCTTATAAAGAGTAAGAACTTCTCATTTTCAAGTAATGTATAATCTCATACACCACACATCCTTATCCTTATCATATGGGGTATTACAATACATCATGATTTCTTTTATATTCAAGTATGAGGAGTCCAAAGACCTCATTAGGAGGATGACTTGATCATCATCCTCCACCTTAATGTCTATATTGTCCAAATCTGAAATGATTTTATTGAACTCATCAAGATGTTGCCTTAGTGGTGTCCCAAGGGTCATCTTGAAGGTGTAAAGTTTTGTTTTCTTGTGTAGTATGTTTGATAGGGATTTATTCATGTATAGGTTCTCTAATTTCAACGATATACTTATAACAGTGTCCTTACTAGCTACCTCTCTCAAAACTTTATCTCCAAAAGAGGGGATTAGGGCATTGTGAGCCTTTTGAAGGATGTTCTTTTGGACAGCCTCATTTTCTTCCTCTTCCAAGGAAGAGACCTTCTATTTCTACCAAGTAGAGCATCTTGCAAGTTGTGTTGGACAAGCAGTGCCCTCATCTTGATCTCTTAGAGCCTGAAATCATTTTTCCCATTGAACTTCTCTATATCAAACTTCGTGGTCCCCATAGAACCTATGCTCTAGATACCATTTGTTATGAAAAATTAACAACTTGAGTCCCTCTAAACCAGAACTCAAACACCAAAGTTTGATACCAAAAGTTTTAACAGATATGAAAAATTAAAGAAATAAACAATGATCATAAAACAGAACAAGAAATAGCAAGAATATAAAGCAGTAATTAAGAAAGCAAAAGAAAAATTAGAAAGAACACACAAGATTACGTGGTTTGATCCTAATGGTTTACATCCACGGCAAGAATCCCCTCAATGCTTTTATTGATGATCAATCTTCACAGAGAAGTCTTAGTACAATATTACACAACCTCTTTGAACCCAAAATCAATAATAAAACTCACTGATTCTCTCGCACAAAGAAACCCTAGGAAACCCTAGTTTCCCCTCTTCTCTTTGAAAATCCTCTTGAAAGCCTTCAGATGACAAAGTGAATGAATGAATCGATTTAGGGCAACAACAGCTTAGTATATACATATCTCTATATATGGATAACAAGATGTTAACAAGTGTACTCAATCGAATGACTTGTTATACAAATGGGATCCAACTAGCAGCATTAGAAGCTCGGCACATGTAGCATTTCAGTCGTATACATGTTACCATCACAGGTGTCACCAAGCCATTGGATCACTACACGGGTATCATCAAGCTATTGGATCACAATAAATAAAAGATTAATCATAAATGTTTGACAGAAAATAATACTATTTACAATAACTCTGGCTCACTGGAAAGGACCACCTCTGACAGCCTCCATGGACAGCCTAGCACCCTCAACATCACGGAAGTTCAACACCGCGGAGGCTCAACACCATGTTTGTCTACCGCATGTAACCACCCTCACAGCCATCGGGAAACGTCATCACCTCCATAACACTTCCCTATGCTTGCTTAGAGATGTCGGCAGCCTCCACGTCACCTCCATCTACTCAAAAGGTACGTCGAACACCTCTTATCACCCAGTAGTTTCCCCTCTCGGTGAGTATCTCGCATGAACTCTCTCTCCCTTCCATGGCATCTCGTTGCATTCCCTCACTCTCTCTGTTTCTAAATCTCTCTCTCTCTCTCTCTCTCTCTCTCTTTCAGTGCTCATCTGCATCACTACACCATGACCTATTGCTATGACAACACCTTATCTCTACAGCATTTTTCCTTCCTTGGTAAGCTTAACACCCCTCCTTGGTTACTTTGTTTTCAAAGACAGAAAACACCCTTTCGTTGGTCTTCCGTAAGCTTAGTATGAGGTGTGATTTTTTATTGGAATTACACTTTTACCCTTTTAAGTTATAAACCAAAATAGTATTATATACAGAAAATGCCATCATGCTTTCAGTCATCTGTTGATATGTAAAACACTTCAATAATTTATTTTGAACGTATTAATTTTGCTGCTTTGATAAGGAAACTTTTAAAATACCATTCTTACATTTTCCCCTTGGGTTCTAAATTATTTTGGGTTGGATAAAATCTTTACTTCAGCAACATTTCATTATTTAAGTTGGTTGGGTTTTGTTCTATTAAATAGATCGCTAATAATTGAGTAGAAATCTAGTTAAGTATTCTAGGTGAATATCAAGGTATTTAAGTATTTGTGATATTTTAGCATTTTGAAGAATTCTAGATTTTTAGGAAAAGAGATTTTTTAACGTTTCAAGTTTAGTATTTGAAGAGGTGTTTATTTTGGATATTTATGAAAAGAACGTAATTGTTGTATAGGTGACGATTGATTTTTCTTTAGTACTACTGTGGAGGAATTCTAAAAAAGTTAAGAAGTTAAGGTAAGTTAGGTTCTTATACTAGACTTTACATCAAAGATTTGTTTACCGATGGAGGAAGGTGGCTTAGGAATAAAGAGTTTGGATGATATACAACTTCCTTGCATGTTAAATTTACTCAGAAATTACTTCATGAAAAATCTCTTTCGGCTAATTTTTTTCTGAGGTAAGTACGTTAAAAATAATCACGTGTCTTTGATTGATCCTTCTAAGGGATCTCAAAGTTAGCTTATGATTGTTAAATGTTTACCGTTGGTTTTAAATCACTCTGGATGGAAAATAAGGGAGGGGAGAATTTCCTTTTTAGCACGATAAATGGTCTAATGATGGGCCTCTAATAAATTCTTTTCTGGTGTCTCCTTTCCCAAAGATCTTTATTCAAGAATGTAAACTTCAACATGAATGGGATTTGAGACTGATTACTCAATTGGTTAGTACTAGAAATGTTTTGTCCATGATGCAACAGTTGGATCATCACAAAGAAGGGGAGGATATTTTAGTATGGACTGATAATGTTGATGGAAATTTTACTACAAAGAGTGCTTGGTCTTGTCTAAGATTTAGAGCTTCTGTGGTTGGATGGTCTATTTGGGTATGGCATTCTTCTTTACCAAAAAAAAAAAAACACTCGATTTTGGTTTGGAAAGTGTTTTTAAATGCGTTGAGTGTGGATGATAATGTGTGAATGTTGGAGATTCCTATTGTGTTGAGATTTAATTGTT
The DNA here is from genome assembly GCA_036898215.1 of Platycarya strobilacea. Lineage (NCBI taxonomy): Eukaryota > Viridiplantae > Streptophyta > Magnoliopsida > Fagales > Juglandaceae > Platycarya > Platycarya strobilacea. The sequence continues at coordinate 2,154,979 of CM072552.1, read as the reverse complement.
GTTCTTCTAGGGCATATGAAGATCTAAACCATGTATTCTCAAATGGTGAGTTTGCGAAAATGATTTGTGATAAAATATTTGATTGTGTGGATTCACTACAAGAAAATTGGTTTTTTGCGACATTAGATTTTGTCGCAAAAAATAGAAAAAATGCTACAAAAAAATATTTGTAGCAAAAATAGTCATTTTTGCTCCAATTAAAATGCCACAAATAGCTGTTTTTCTTGTAGACGTTTGAAATCTCTGAGAAGATAGAGTTAACTATTGGTTTCAGAAAGCAAATAAATCGACAGAGGTTACTTCTATTTTTGGCATTATCGCATGCATTATTCTTTGGTGCTTATGGAATAGACATTGCAAAGTTAGAATGGAAAACATTCATGATTTAGTGCAGCTGGTGTGGGCGAGACTTAAATTTCCTATTCAGTGGTCTGCTATGAAGATCAAAGATAAAGAGGTGTTGTCAAGACATGATGAAGAAATTCTGAGATTGCTTGAAGACTTGGCATTTCAAAAAATCAGTGATATTGAGGAAATTAGTTTGAATCAAAATTTCTATTTAATATTGGGAACTTGGAGTCTGTAACTATATCTTTGAAATGTGATTTTAAGTGATATAAAATAACTCTTTGACCCGGCTTGCGGGATCAGGACATTACTGTCAAGTATTGAAAATGTGATTTTTTTTTTCTTTTTTAAAATGAGAATAGATTTCGTACGAATATCTAATATTGTTCGACGAGATTGAGATTTTAAAGAATTCTGTTATAAATTATATAGGTCTTAAATTGAGAGAGTTGGATATAAGTAGTGGAATTCATTTTTTTGATGATCAAGGAAATGCACAGAACAAATTATGATTTTAAATAAGAAAATCATGTATTTTGTTTTATCTTTTATTCGTATAATTATTATTAAAAGGCAGCCTATCAATTTAGCCTAAGCCCACATGCTGGCGACGGGCTTTAAGCTCGGAAGGAAAACTTTTATGAGAAATCTAAGCACTGTACTGCGTAAAGCAACCCACAGTACCATGCGTACATTCAGCCCGAGTCATGAGTTTAGACTTCCTGATCAGTTATTCCACGGGGTGATTTAAGATCTTCTGAAATTGCTAAATTTTAAGGTTTAGAGTGAGTAAATATTTGAATATTTGAACTCCATGACATAATTAGTAGATGTTAGAGTGAATTGTTAGACTTTTATTAAACCTGCAATAAATGTTATGAGATGGCGTACATAATTACTTGTGCCTCTCATTCACGAATAATTTTAGAGAAAGTCGATTTTAGAAGAGTTGAAGGAGAGTTGGTTTTAGTTTAAAATTTTTTCCTTATTTTCAACTTTATTTGTATGGATCTAATGAATTCTATTGATTTATTTTTAGTGTAGGAATTAAAAACAATATTGAAAATGAGAAAAAAAAAAATTCTTCATTTTCAACCTTTTTTTCAATATTTTTTTCTTCATCTTCATTTTCAACCTTATTTTTAGTTTAAAATTTTTTTCCTCATTTTTAACCTTGTTTTCATTGATCTAATGAATATATTGATTTGTTTTTTATATAAGAATTGAAAACATGGTTGAAAATGAGAAAAAAAAAATTTAACTAAAATCAACAACTCCTAAAATGACTCCTCCTTCACTCTAAGTTCAAGAGTTAGGGCGAAAAATCTAGAGATCTCTCTCCCATTATGAACTATACATTCAGCTCTCATACATGGTAACTCAAGTACAAGATAGAACCATACACTTCTCCCTTTGGTTTTCAAAGTATATTTAGTATATTATACTTTAAACTCAATTGATTATCTAAACAAACAAATTTAACTTACCTTAAAATAAATTCAGTAAACTCGCTACTGTTTATGCACTGTAGTTAATAAATATTATTGTCTACTGATCACTCTCTCTTTTTTCATACATTTTGACATTAATTTTTTTGTTCTTTTTGTACTCTCTCTCTCTCTCTCTCTCTTACTATGCAACCAAAGCTATCGATTGTATTAAAAGCATTTAATGTTTTTTTCTCTACCAAGTGATTCACGCGCGTGCAAAGGATAAAAATTGGACATGGATCCCACGTTTTTACATTTTTTTATAAATTTATCTAAACTTATTTAACCATCAAAACACACTTTAAACTCATATAAGTGAGTCCTAGAAAATTCATTCAACCATTTTAACTAACTACTATTTAAAAAAATTCAGCTTAACTCAATATGTTTCAACATCTAAATGCAGCCTTAAAATATAAGAAGTATAATATTCAAGCTCACGTCATGTAAAGGGCCGAGTTTAGGTTAATCTTCTATCCTTTATTTGTGCCTCGTGTATATAGTATCGGCATGCTTGAATACATGACGTAACGGAGAAAAAAAACATTTGATAAATGCAGTATAACTCCTATTATCTCTTAGTTTGACAATTGTTTTGGATGGGAGTTAGGGAGAAATTTGAACGAACATTAAATTATTATTTCATTACTCCATAGGATATTAATAGATGTGATTTTCTCATTATCTATCAAGTGCACCGCATTAATTAGTTTGTCTTTTTCAGATGTTATGACCAAATGAGTGAAAAAGTGATAAGGTTGTACACGCAACTAGATAAATATTAATAATTATTGATCACAATACAAGAAAATTAAATAAGTATTTATGATAAATTATTTATAATAATAATAATTATTTGTGATAAAAATATTCATTTTTGATAGAAAATAATTATATTAACAGTAAATAACTAGCTACAGATAAGTAATTTTTCATTTTACTATTTTGATTCTATTCTTCGTCATATTATGAATTTATAAAATCATGCATATTGAAATCGATCAGATCATTTATTTTTAAATACGTTTTTCATAGTTCAAGTGATTAACTATAATCTCTCTTATAAGTAATAATTAAAGCTACTTTTAAAAAGTTCATATATTCTGTCATCTGATCATTGGTGCGAAGCTACGCACCATGGCCGTCAAGTACATACACATCAGAAATATATATATATATATATATGTATATATATATAATATCTTTATATATCTCATATAGGCTTCCCCACCATGCATGCATTTTATTATATAGCAGCTGTGGTCACGCAGCCCACGTGGTATATATTATGATCTGTCTCCAATCCAAGCAAAGCAATATGAAAAAAGGCTCAATCTTTCTTGTCTTTAGCCTTATAAGCAGACACACACAGAGCATTCTTTACAAAGAAAAAGCAATGAGAAATAGGGTTGTAACTTTATTGGAATAATAGAAAGAGAAAATTAATTGAAGAATGAGCTAATTCCATGACGATTCATGACCGAAACCACCGCATAATTCTTGCTAAGTTTAAAGGGTACCTACTAATTTGTATTACAATCACACTATAAGAAAATTAGGTATTTGTGATTAATTATTCTCTGTTAAAATAGTTATTTTTTATCAATTTTTACAGTAAATAATTATGTTGGCAGAAAATAATTGACTACAAATACTTAATTTCTTGTAGTGTGCATGAGTTGGAATATATATAGGAATATATATATATATATAGTGAATTTGCTTGTTTATTCATGACCACAATCAATAATATCGTCCATTAATTTATACAATGAGACGGATCGATTTAGTTTAAAAATCGATCTCTAAAAAGGTAAGTGAAAACTAGTCGGAGGTTGAGAAGTGCCAAAAATTGACGTGGGTACTGGACCATTAAAATTGAATGAAGGGGAAAAGAATCTTGCAGGTCAAGTTGCATCAATCAACAACAACTTCCCTAAAATGAGTGAACGCTCGCAATTTAATCTTTATCATTGATGATCTCGATCAGTGACTTGTTTGGTGACTTCTAAAAATGACAGTTGCCAACATAATTAGGAAAGGGAAATGCGTGATCCTAATATTGTCAGTTTCCATCACAATGCGAAATATATGTGTGATTTGAAGCTTAAGATGCCCTTTTTATTTTTTTTATTTTTTTTTATCAAAGGACCCCAAAAGCCATAAACATGACTGCAAGAGGCCTTTTACTGTGTGGGCATCCAAAACGGGTTGGGTTGGTGAGAAGCACAAGAACCCAACTTTCTTTATTACCATGACAGTTAGCCATCATCATCATCATCATCACAAAGTCCCTCCCAAACCTCATATTTATATTATATTCTCTCCTAATCTTTATATTGAAATTATTGCACATCGGTTGTGGAATAAACTATTAGTCATTTTATAAGTATCAGAAAAATTTTCACCTCTTAAATTAGTTTTTGAGATAAAGAGAAGTCTAAAACCGCCCAACATTAATTGTATCAAACTCCAAATTTACTACCAATCTCGGGTCTACCAGTCTGCAGGAAAGATTTGAAGTGTAAGGAGGAGATTGTTGAAATTGTTCTACATCAGTTGTAAAAGAAGTTGTTAGTCAGTTTATAAGTATTAAGAAAAACTTTACCTCTTGAATTAACTTTTGAGATTGTACGTGAGAGACACAAGAATATTCAACAATTTCGACAAATAATACGAAATTGCAAAGAGAGAGAGCAAGAGAAAAATACACAAATTTAACATAGTTCGACAATAAATCTACATCCACAGAAGCAAAGCAGCTATAATTTCATTATAAATAAAAATAATAGGGGTACAACATATATATATACACTAACCCTAGCCTATATGAGATCTTAGGAAAATTTTAAAAATATTCCATACAATTTATATACCCATGTACTGCAATCCTTTCCGTTTGGTACACTTCGCTTCCCTCACTCCTCTCGCCTCTACGATTGGCATCAACCTATTTTTCTAGTACATGTGTTTCATCTGATATGAGCAACATACTACAATACTTTAATATTATTAATTTTCTACTAAAATTTTTTGTGGGTAATTAACGATCATATATTCTCTCTCTCTCTCTCTCTCTCTCCATAAAACATATTCTATTAAGAGTAATAAAAAAGAAAGAGTAATCAATCCCTCCCCTCATGATTCTCAATTTTGTAAAACTTTGATTTGCCATATTCAAGTTGCAACCTTGCACGAATGCATGTTGAAGTTATCCAGATTCCATTCTGCTTGATCTGGAGGACAGATTTAGATTCAAATGCCTGCGCCATTCGAACATATATATCATATAAGCGCGACGTCAGTACTCCATGATTCACTAGGACAATGTTAACATATAGGTAGAATCCTAAGCATGCATTTATAGCATGCAACTACCCCTAAGTGCGGAACTATATAGCTAACTGCCATAGTTAAATTTTAAATCATGACAGAGACGTGAATCTGGATTAAGTGCAAATACAAAACAAAAGTCAAGGTATAATAGTACTACTAGAACTAGCTTATCTTTTTCTCCTTTGGCATTTATCCATATGAAGCGGCTACTTGATCTCCCTTTTATGGAGGACAATTTTAACTAATTGCTCTATTAAAAAGATAACGAAAAAAAGGGAATCGGAGATAAATCAAGACAACTTTAGCCACTGCCTGCAAGGCTTTTCTAAGAACAAAAAATCTTCAAGTTGATGACCCAAAACGGCAACAAGTTGTTTTATTAATCTTCTATCAATGAAAGATGCATACTACAAGAGAAACAGATACTTGTGACATTTTAATTGCAACTAAAAAGATTATCTGCAATGAAAACAATATATTTTCATCGCAAATAGTCATTATGATTATAATTAAAATATCACAAATACCTGTTGTTCTTATAGTAGCGCTATCATTTATAGCCGGACTAGATGTTGATGACATAGCTAAATTGTTGCAGGGGAGGGGAAAATGAGGGAGATTAGGGAGCTGGGATATCTGGTTTACTAAGGATTGATCAATGCATTAAAAGAAGAGGTCTAGGCTATGGATGCAAAGCCAGTACTACTTTTATGTATTGAGCCATCTTAGCACTCTACACAGCAGCATGAAAATCAGACCTCTATGCACTCACACAACCCTACAGCAGACGATAAAATGCATATTCTGAAACCTGCACCACAACAAAATTGATTATATTCCCATGCCACCTGTCATCATATAAATGACATTCTTTGTAAAGTTTGTTATAAACTCATCTATAAATAGACTATTCACTATACATGAAAGTCAATGAGAAATGATGAATTTTACAGAGAACTAATTGGTTGTGATGAGTTTGGCATTTCTTCCAATGCCTTTCCTACAACCTTATCGCAATCTTTAATATGGTATCCAGAGCTTGAAGACTAGCACCCTTTCCTATGGCTTCTTTAGAAAACATTACCCCACCATCATCCTCTTCCTCTATCCTTAACTCCACATCTCACTCTGTCAATATCAAACTTACCCAACATAATTTCACCTTGTGGAAGGCTCAAATTGTGCCTTTCCTCAAGGTACATCAGCTTTTCGACTATGTTGATGGCTTTATCCCATTGCCTATTGCCTTCATAGATGGCAAGATTAATCCTGAGCATACTTATTGGCAGTTGCAAGATCAACCTATCATTTCTGCACTAAACTCCATTTTATCTGAGTCTGTCCTTGCCCAGGTATTAGATTGCTCAACCTCTCGTGAGGTCTGGAATACTCTCCAAAAAATTTTCTCAGCTCAATCCTCTGCCCATGTTGTCCAAATACAATACCAACCTACCACTCTTAAAAAGGTGCTGAATTCATTTCAGAATATTATAATAAAGTCAAAACACTTTGTTCCTCACTCAATTTCGCAGGTCATACACTCACTAATCAGGAGTTCTCCATCTACCTCTTGGCTGGCCTCAGTTCCGAGTATGAATCCATAGTCACCTCTTTTACCAATAGGCCTAACCCCTTATCTCCCTACCAAATCTATAGCTATCTCCTCAACCATGAGTCCTATCTTTCACATCAGAACCAATCCCTTCTCTTGGGTTCTCCTTTCTCGGCAAACAATACTGGCACTCGTGCACCTTCTCTATTGCATCCTCCACCTTGGGGTCATGCTCCTACTCGAAGTGGTCGGCGTGGTCACGGTTACAATGGTGATGGGCTTAACTCTCCCTCACCCAACTACTTCAACAACCGGAATGATCAAAGCCCCATGTACCAACTGTGCAATAAACCAAGGCACGTTGTTATCAATTATTGGTATCAATTCGACCATGCCTTCCAAGCCCCACCACCCCCTTCCCTTGCTGCCCCAACTATACTCATCTACCACCACAAAACACTAACTCCTCCAATTGGTTCCCAAACACGGTATCAATAAATCACTTTACCCCTGACCTCTTGGCTCTTAACCTTGACTCTTCCTTTTACAAGGGCTCAGACCAAGTAACCATTGGCAATGGTTCTTCATTGCCCATTTAAAATATAGACTCGGCTCAATGGAATTCTCCCCATGGCAAATTTATTCTAACTGATCTTCTTCATGTTCCTCTTCTTTCTTGCAATTTACTTTCGGTCCGCCAATTTTGTCTTAACAAAAATGTCTTTTATGAATTTCACTCTGATTTTTTCTTGTGAAAGATTTACACTCCCAGGCGATGCTCATTCGAGGTCCAGTTGAGAATGGTCTTTATGTTCTGCCATTTGCGTCTGCTCCGTCGTCCACCTCCCCGATTCCTCAAGCAAACAGTGGCACCATAACTTCCTCTCTTCTCCGGCATCAACGCTTGGGTCACCCCTCCTCAAAGATCACCACTCTCACCATCCACAAGTTCAAGCATCTTTCCAAGTCCAGCTCTAGTCCTTTCTTTTGTTTGCATGTCCACAGGCTAAAGCCCATGTACTCCCCCACCCTCTTCCCCTTCACGAACAAAAAGACATTTTTAGTTAGTCTTTTTAGATGTTTGGGGCCCGACTTCATTTTTATCAACTATGGGTTGTAGATTTTATCTTTCTATTTTAGATGACTTCTCGAAATACATTTGGTTATTCCCAATGAATACAAAATCTGATATTTCCACTATTGTTATTGCCTTTCTCAAACTTGTTATAAATTCTTTGTCTCATAAAATTGTCTCGGTTCAAACCAATGGAGGTAGGGAATTTCGCCCACTTAAATCCAATTTTCAATCCCATGGAATTTCTCATTGTCTCACATGTCATCACTTTCATCGACAAAATGAAAGTATTGAGCGACGCCATAGACACATTGTTGAGACCAGTCTCTCCTTACTATCCCATGCGTTCATGCCCCAACAATATTGGGCTGACTCCTTCCTTACCGCCACATACTTAATAAATAGGATGGCCACTTCCATTCTCCTCAAAATAAATCCCTATATGGAACTCTATTGGGCCACCTACCCGACTATCACTTCCTCCGTGTGTTTGGGCCTGTTTGTTGGCCCAATCTACGGTCATACAATCACCAAGTTGGACTTCAGGTAAAAAATTTGTGTTTTCATAAGCTATAGCCCAAACCATAAGGGCTATAAGTGTCTCCACATTCAAACGGGCTGGGTTTACATCCCAAGAGATGTTATATTTAGTGAATCTCTTTTTCCTTTTGAACCCAAGCCCACGAACCCATCACCATCTCAATCATCCACCTCATCTGTCCTTATAATTCCTCTTCTATCGATCTCTCAACCCACAGCCCAACCTAGTGGCCCACCTTCACACAATCCAACAAATAGTCCAACGCCTCAGCCCACTTCAGCTTCCCCTACAAGCCCTAGTCCTCCGTCTCTTATCTTTGTCGACAATCCTTCCTCTCATTCAAATTCAACCTCCTTGACATTATCCTCTCTCTCTCTCTCTCTATACCCATTCTACCTTGCCATCCCATGACCACCAGATCTCGAACCAACTCTCTATGTCCTCGTGTTCGAAGGGATGGTACAATTCCTTGGCCTTCGAAGTCTCAATCTGCCTCCCTCACTAGCCTACATAGCTCCTTATCGTCTCCCGGTTCTTCCTTCATTTCTGAGGAACCCTCATCTGTTACCGAAATAAACAAATATTCTGAATGGCGTTCAGCCATGTCTGAAGAATTTTGTGCCTTTCTCCTTAATAAAACGTGGAATTTGGTTCCATCTACACCTAATCTCAACGTCCTAGGGTCCAAATGGGTGTTAAAAACCAAACTAAGAGCTGATGGAACCCTTGAACACCGTAAAGCATGACTTGTGGCCAATAGATTCTATCAGCAACCTAGATCGAACTATACCAAAACATATAGTCTTGTTATTAAGCCCTTACCATTTGCCTTATCCTCTTTATTACTGTCACCTCAAATTGGCCTCTCCATCAACTCGATGTGCAGAACACATTCTTACACAAAGATCTCGATGAAGCCATGTTCATGCAATAGCCGTCTGGGTTCGTCAATCCGGACTTCCCCTCTCACGTGTAAGTTAAAGAAATCCCTCTACGGTTTAAAACAAGCTCCTAGGACTTGGTTTTCAAAATTATCTAATAAATTACTTTCCATGGGCTTTGTTGCATCTCAGTCAGATTCCTCTCTGTTTGTTCTCAACACTGGTCCTAATTGTCTTGACATTTTAATTTATGTTGATGATCTGATTGTTATTTGGTTAAGTCCTAAACTTATCTCTGATTTCATTGCCTCTTTACGTTCACAATTTCCTATCATAGATTTGGGGATGTTACACTACTTTCTAGGAATTGAGGTTACTAGGGATTCCACTGGTCTATATTTATCACAATTGAAATATATTTCAGACCTATTACAACATACCAACATGCATATGTCTAAGCCTGTTACTACTCCCATGTCCTCCTCAACCAGATTGAATTCTCTTGATGGCTACTCCTTTGAGGACCCCCTAACTCTATAAAAGCATTGTAGGGACCCTCCAATGTATGTCCTTCACTAGACTAGATTTATCCTTTACTATAAATAGAGTGTGTCAATTTATGCATTGTCCTCATCTACCTCACTGGCAAGCAGTGAAGAGAATACTTCGGTATCTTTGTCATACTCCACATCTAGGTCTTCATTTCTCTCCCACATCATCATTTAAACTTTTTGGTTTCTCTAATGCAATCTGGACAGGATGCCCAGATGACCGCAAATCCACTAGTGGATTCTGTGTCTTCTTCGGCAATCACTTGGTTTCTTGGGGTTCCAAGAAACAAGCCACCATTGCTCAGTCTTTCACGGAAGTCGAGTACAAATTTGTGACAAACACTACTTGTGAAATTTTGTGATTACAATCTCTAGTCAAAGAACTTGGTATTTTTCTTCCTCATGCTCCCATTTTATGGTGTGAAAACCTAAGCGCTACCTACTTATTTGTTAATCATGTGCTGCACTCTCAGACTAAACATGTAGAGCTTGACTACTATTTTGTTCGAGAGAGGGTTGCTGCCAAGACACTTCAAGTTTCATTAATTTCCAGCAAGAACCAGTTTGCAGATATTTTCATCAAACATTTATCTACAACAAGGTTTCATCTGCTATGATCCAACCTCACTTTAACATCAGTGCTGCTTGGCTTGCGCGGGCCCGGGGGGGGGGGCGTATTGAGCCATCTCAGCACTCTTACACAGTAGCATAAAAATCAGACCCCTACGCACTCAACCCTGTAGCAGATAACAAAATGCATATTCTAGAACCTGCACCACAATGGAATTGATTCTATTCTCATGCGCCCACCTATCATCATACGAATGACATTCTTTGTAAAGTTTCTTATGAATTCATCTAGAAATAGACTATTTATTGTACATGAAAATCAATGAGAAATGATGAATTTTATAGGGAACGAATTGATTGCGATGAATTTAGCATTTCTTCTAATACCTTTCTTGCAACCTTTAACACTGCGAGATCTAGCAGGAATGAACTTTGTCGTTGGTGGTTGTAATAATATTAATGTTCACGACTTCTGGTACAAACGTACGTACCTATAATATGCATGATAGGGTACGTAGGGGTTATGATATTGTCCAATGGCGATCGGACATTTACTTATTGGAATCTTACGTGTAAATTAATAAAGAAGTTACGTTTGATCCCATCAAATTAAACTCCGATATCTATAGTTCTATGATCACCATTAAAGTACCATCAAATTAAGTTCCACGCCACCAATATTTTGAAAAACTAATTAAGTAGTAATCTGACATGATGAGTCAGCTAGCAATATTATTGCCAAAATTTAATGAAAAATAGTGACATGAGTCAGCTAGCATTATTGCCAAGATTTAAAAGAGATCAAAAAGTTGCAAGATGACGTGTTACGTATTATATATAGGTGACATGTGTTACGATCTTAAAAGAGACCAAAACTTGCAAGATGATGTGACAAATTTGCTGTAAATATAGTTTGGTGACCTATCCTCAAAGGACTCATCTATAATTAGATCAGTTTGAGAGAGTCGAATAAAGGTACGTAGTATGCAATACATACTAAAAAAGTAAATATTTTCAACTAATCATGTATAATAAAAATAATTATTTATAATGAAAATAATATCATTTTAATTAAATTGATCGCAAATAACATTACAAGAAAATAAATTTTTTGCGACGTCAAATTTCGTCTCAAAAAATAGAAAAGAATGTAATAAAAATTATTTCCAACAAAAATAGTCATTTTGATCGCAAATATTTGGTCATGAATACTCATATAATATTCTATATAATATTCTTTCTATATATAAAATAGTCTCTTTCTATATAATATTCTTTCTATATTTAAATAATTTTCTTATAGTAATAACATTTTTCCAATAAATCTTCGTACATAAAACATAAAGCTTGCATGGATGCCTTTTTAGGTATTTATTTTTTTAAAACAATAAATGTTAAAATGATTTATTATATGAACCAAAAAACTAAACTTCAATTTTTATATAGAAAGAATATTATATAGAAAGAGATATTGCTGAATGCTCAACTGTAAGGGAGGATCAGAAATTGTGGAAGGTTCTTTGAAAGATGAGACCGGTCCCTAACAAAGTCTAAGTGTTTGCTTGGAGAGCGTGCTTGTAGGGAGGGTCTACCTTCAAAACAGAATCTGTGTAAGAGGAAAGTTGTGGATGGTCATGTTGTGTATGATTTATGTAACCACTCTGTTGAAGAAGTTGCTCATGCAATTCTGCACTGTCCTGCTGTGAAAGCCACTTAATTGGTTGAGTTGTATGCCTACTTTAATGGATTTATCTGAGGTTAAGTCTTTGAAAGGTGCAATAAAACTCTTGGTACATAGGGGGAATCAGGAGTTGATAGACAATTTTTTTCTTAAGGCTTGGGCTTCCTGCTGGTATATATAGCTAGGTGTAATAAGTGGGTCATTGAGCAAATCAGATTGGATCCTATGAAGGTTGTTAATAATGCTATGAACTTGCAAAGGCCTATTATTGTTGTTAAATGGAGCCAAATTTTAAAATGGAGAGAATGGGTTGCTGGTCTGCTCGTCTTTCTGGTTTTTCAAGCTGAATGTTGATGGTGCTTTGTTCTTCGACATTCATAAGGCTTGTGATGGTGCTATACTCAGAGATGAGGTGGGAAATGTGGTAATGGCAGTAAGTAAGATTGATAATGAACTGATGGGACCAGAATATGTGGAGCATTTGGCTATGTTTCGCGGTCTGCAGTTCAGTTCTCATCTGAAAATTTCAAAACTTATACTAGAGAGTGATAGTTTACTTATGGTGGAAGCCTTACAAGCGAATGATGTTGTATTATCAATTTGTTGAAGGAAATGAAAAGCATGTTGAGGAATTTTGATGTCCAGCAAATCCAACATGTTGAGAAGTGGAAATTAGGTGGCTCACCATTTGGCAAAATATGCTTGGAAAGTTGCGGATGTGGAAATGTGGATGCGTTCTGTCCCTTATGTGCTTCTCAGTATGTCCGGCTAGATCAGTCCCGGTTGTAATCTGGTTTATTTCTTTGATTCAATGAACTATTTCCTTTTATAATTATATATTGTAATCAATTAATAGTCTAAATTATTGAAAATTGGGTGAATTTCTAAATTAATTAATCCGAAATGGAGATCCATCAATACAAGCTTATTCATTACAAAAATATTGTTTATTTGCGACTAATTATTTCTAATAAAATGACAATTTCTAGCTAGTTAAAATGATTTATTTTTGTCACAAATAGTCATTTTTATTACAAATAATTGGTCACAAATGACAATTTTTCTTGTAGTGATATTGATTTTTGGATCATCTGTTTTAACTGAACCTGCTGATAAGAATTTACTATATAATGTATAATATATGAGCGTCGTAGTACTATAACTTGGATTATCATCTAAAGTAAAATTTGTTAAAAGTTTTATAGAGATAAATACGTTATCTAATAACGTAAATCATCTAATTTTATCATCCGTGATGGACTCCACTTTTATTTTCTTTTTTCCCTTAGTTCATAAGATGCTTTTGCTCTCTAGTCAATGATGGGTAATTAAACGCCTAAATTCATAATTAATCCTGCACCTAACATGCGAGATGAGTTAAAAAAAAAAAAAAAACGAGGATCATGTGAAAGATATACATATGGCTAGAAATCATTATGTACGTACGTATTACCATCGTTCATGTGCCTGGAGCTGGCATCCTTAATTGATACACAGTGAAAGCCGACTGTGATGAACAATAGAATTCTTTTAATTAAAATATTATAGTGTGCTAGTTACCGATCCTCAATAATATCAGATATATAGTTCTCTTGGCCAATCTATTAGCTAGGAAAGAAAAACGATATATAAAAGCTATAAATGCCAGAATGAAAAAGTGTCAAAAATATAATTTTATTAGTGGGTTCACTTTTTTACAAAAGATTTATACAAAATTTTGTATATTTACACTTCAAAAAAATAGATATTTGTAACACTTTAATTGCAATCAAAATAATTATTTGCGACCAAATTTACTACAAAAAAAATGACTATAAATAATTAATTAACTATATCCGAAAGAGCTATTTGCAACCAAGTCAAATTATTTTAGTTGCAAATAGCCATTTTTCTTATAATGAAAATTAAATAGTCTATCATAAATATTTATTATATTTTTGTAACGTTGAACTTATCCCCATCGTTACTCCATAACAAACTATCACCTACTTGGTTCTTCCTTGTTAAACCCCGGCCGTATATATATCGATACACTATTCATGTTCTTGCTCATGTAAACACTAATCATGCATAGGAATGAACCTGATCATGACAATTATAGGCGGATCATTCGATCCTCGGAAGTTGCGGTGATTGGAGGTAAGGTACTAAGACTGTTGTTAATTTCTTCCATGATATATTTCTCAGAACTTGTGGTGATTGATGATATAGTCTATCATGTTTTTTCTACCATAGCAACAAAATTTCTGAACCTAAATTTTCCAGCCAATGATGATCAGCTCAGAACTACCTCGATTGTCCACTCAGGTATAAACTTCATCTGGCTAGCTAGTTGTGGATGTAGTACTAGAAATGGTGCCCGGTATTGATCATATAATTCAAACATAAATTACTTATATAGCACAGTATGCATTCACATCAGTTTATGCATGTGCATATGCAAAATTACCCCTTTTAGAGATGCACTTTTCCATTCAAGCAAAACTCTCACATTAGCTTATGCATATTTGAAGCAAAATAATAAAACAAATGTTATTAATGGAAACAAAAATCTAGAAACTATTCATCATCAACGCCATGGATATTGCTCTTCACTTGCATAGATTGCACGATTTGATGTTATATTTTGTCTGCAAGTGTTGACAGAGCTTAATATACATGCAGCTTGATTCGGGATTTGTACAGATTTTGCTCAAGGTGAGTTGAGAGCAGATATAATCCATGGCCAAGCTTGAGGTAGCCTTTCAAAATAGCCAGAGACAGTTAATCCGCATGGAATTAGTGCGGACAAGTCTAGGTACGGAATGGATTCTGAAGCTATGAACGAGGATCTTCCACTACCTCGGAAAGTTCAATTGCTCAAGAATGCAATCATGAGGCCCAGCCTTTGAATTTTTTTTTTTTTTGGCCCAGCCTTTGATTGTGAACCTTTCGGGGGATGAAAAATAATCCCGTTGGGGGCTGTCGAGAGAGAGAGAGAGAGAGAGAGAGAGAGAGAGAGAGAGAGAGAGAGAGAGAGAGAATTAGTAAAATATGTTTTGTGGAGTGAACTCCAAATTTGTATAGACATTGTTTATAACTATTCAGATATTTTGAGATACATAATCTAATATAGAAGAATTTAAGCTCATATTATAGAAAAATTTGACTTTATATATATATATGTAGATGCATAAACCAGTATAAATGCCCTTGGTCAGAATTAAGTCAATTGGAAAAGTTATCCATCTACAGAATTCAATTGGTTTCTATTCTATCCACCAGTAGTACACATAGGAATTAGTAGCTAGCTAGGCCATAGGTTCAAAACTTAAAAGAGACCTAGTTTTCTGTCCCTATATCATGAAGAGCCAGTTCATGCGCGCATGATATCATGTCTTTGTCGTTTTACCCATGAGGTTTTTAGGTTTATCAAAACAAATTAAGAAAAAGGAAGTAGGGATGAAAAAAAAAGGGTAATTATAGCTCAGAGTTATGCTTTTGATGAGTTCATTTGACGAAATTAAGGATCACAAGGCAAAATTCTCTCCACGACAACATTGAATTCTCTTACATGTGAACATAGATGCAAGGTAGTGGCCTTTCCGTACAGATTAGGCAAGCTTACCTTTCATACTCACAGTTTTAGGTCAAGCTAGCTAAACAAAATTTTTGTGCAACATATCTTAGCAAAGCACCCCCACAAACCTGCCCTTTTTGTATCAGATAGGGCCACACCACATTTTAGGTTCATATGCTTCTTAGCTGGTCATTCTAAAATAAACCAATCACTGTTTTGGATGGGAAGCAAAGCTTTTTCTTCATTTTTAGGGTTTGGCTTATCTGTGCGGCCGGGCATTCTTGTTTTGCACAGTGTCTGTAGAGTAGTCGGGTGGTTGGACAATCAATTTATCAAGGACCATATATTTTTACTGGAAAAAAAAAAGAAAAAAGAAATACGAAAATGAATTATGTATCAAAACCAACTTATCTAAAACAAAACAGCAAATCATGGGTTGTGCTTATTTGCAATAAAGGTAAAGAAATTTACATATGTTCTACATATAGTGCTCATGACTTAGTCTTAGACATAACCACCGGCTCTCTCTCTCTCTCTCTCTCTGTGTGTTCCCATCTCCAAATTCTGACTCAGTAAATCAGTCTAAGGGTTCCATCAATTTTCAGAGAATTTGGAGAAGAATTAAGATCTTGCAAAATCATGAGGAAGCGGCAAGTCGTACTCCTGAGAAGACAAGAACATTCCGGAAATTCTACAACTTCATCTGCCACCGCCCAGACCGTGAGATATGGGGAGTGCCAAAAGAATCATGCAGCAAGCATCGGAGGTTATGCTGTTGATGGCTGCAGGGAGTTCATGGCTAGTGGGGAGGAAGGGACGGGCGCTGCGTTTACTTGTGCTGCCTGCGGCTGCCACAGGAACTTTCACAGAAGGGAAGTGGCCGAGTCCACGTCGACTGAGGTAGGGTTCGAGCGTGCTTCACCATCTTCAAACGGGAGATAGAGGTAATATATATTTTGAATGGGTTTTCGTCTTGTGAATTGAAGTGTACCTTTAATTTCTGGGTTTTAGTAGGTTGATATATATATATATATATATACGAATATTGGATTTCCATGTATTGAACTCATGAAGTGTATTTCCTTTTTGGTTTGTGATCGCTGTTGATGATGGAGCTTTTTTAACTCGTGTAGAAGACTCTGATCAGCGGCCTTGTCATGTTCTATAATTCCGTATTAAGAAAAAATGAAAAAAAAAATTATTGTGATATATTTTTATTATTAGACCTAATTATAAGCCCTTCTACTTCATTTTCATAATGATCAAAAGAGGCACTTTTCTATCTAATTCAAGAAATTTCAGCTTCGGAGTGTAAATAAGTATCAGCTGGATCGATCTAGTCGTAACTAGCTAGGAAGAATTGTCTATCAAAGGGGCCGGGGATGCGAATGTTAGATGAATATATACGTATAACCATAAGTGATATAATATATATTCGAATACGTATTTCTTGATGCATTACAGAATGTGATATTCTCATATTAAATCCCCAGAAAAGGGGGTTTCAATTGTCATCACTTCGCTCTTTTCAAACCCTACATATCTATGGATACATGATGATCAAGAGTACCGTACCCCACCTCCAACTTGATCAAGTACGTACGTGTAAGACTGCACCATATCATGTCGACTACCGTATATATGCAAGCAAATTTGTTGCAAACGCCTTCACAATTTTTTCCCGAGTCGATGATCTTGCAATTTCCGTGTAGTCTAGCTAGCTCACTTAAAGCTGACATGACTGCGTTTTAGTTTTTTCTTTTGTTTGCCTTCCTTTGTTAAGGCCGTCAGGTAGCTAGCTAGCCTGCCTCGACGTCATGATCATAAATTACATGGGATCAGTGGAATATCGATTTAATGATCAATATTTAATTTTCACTAGCTCCATCTCACTGGTCTTAATTAGTTCTGCAATTGATGATCATGATCATCTGTAATGTTTAGACAAAGAAAATGCATGGGAATATATTCAAATCAAAATCAAAAGCAGAGGTAGTACTAGTACTAGTCTCATCTTTACGCTAATAAAGGCCCACATGATATCTAATCATGCTGGTTGTTATAATGGAGAGTTTGTTTGATTAGCAATTTAAAAGGCAATTAAAGCTTAACCTAGATAGCCCACTGAGTATAACAGGGATTTGTAACAGCTCTATTTGGTAGGACAATGTAATTGATTACTCACTAACAACTTACTCGAGAAATTCGAATTTATAAGGCTTGTCAAACTAACTTGTTTCATTATCATATTTTACTTAATATAATTACTTAATTGTTTGGAACCCTAGAGTTCGAAGACAGCCTGCATGTGATCTAATACTTTGGGCATCTAGCACGTATAATAATGTAATTAATGCAGAAATAGAGATTAACATTATATATAAGCAGTACTATCGAGAATGCAAAGCTAGTGCCATAATAACAACTTCCATAGAAGAAAGATATATAAAAGAAATATATATGCGCTGATCACGCGCACACACATACACACAATGTATATGTATATGTTTGTTTGTATTTACTTATGGTTGGGCCGGAATACTTGAACTTGCAATGGTTAGCCTTTATACACGATCAACACCAAAAAAAACAGTCCGGAAGTGTACAATTAGGAAGATGGAAATATTCAATTGATAAATTCTGAATCTAGACATGGAATCTTGAAGCAAAAATGAACGATAGGGAAAAAGTATAGTAGAGTCGTGAGAGAAGAGTAAAGCAGAGACATGTAATGCTTTACTACTGTTCATTGAACTGATCTGATTACAGCTATTTTACATCAACCTATTTATACACAGAAGATTAAATGTAAGTAAGTAACTAGTACATCAACCAATAACATTAAGCAACATCATTACATGAAAAATATATCATGTATTCTAAGAGTCTCCCTCAAGATGGAGAATGAATGTGTAAAATTTCTATCTTGGATAGCAAGTTATGAAACTGATTACAACCAAGAGATTTAGTGAAAATATCGCTTAGTTGATGAGCAGAAGTAACATATAGTGGTTTGATGATGTTGGCCAGCATTTTTTCCCTTACAATGTGGCAATCTATTTCGATATGCTTTGTTCTTTCAAGGAATACAGGATTTGTTGCAATGTTTAGGACAGCTTTATTATCGCAAAATAGCAGAGCAGGTTGAAGATGATCAACCCAAAAATCTTTCAACAAAGCAAGCAACCATGTCAATTCACATGTGGTGGATTTCATGGCTCTATCTTCAGCTGTAGTTGAAGATCTTTACACAGTTTGTTTTTTTTTTAGATTTCCAAGATATGAGTGAATTGTCAAGGAAAACACAAAAGTTTGTTACTAATTTTCTAGAGTCCATACACCCTACCCAATTCAAGTCACAAAAAGCCTTGAATACATGATATATTTTTCTTGTATATTTTTCATGTAATGATGTGGCTTAATATTATTGGTTGATTTAATAGTTAGTTACTTACATACATTTAACCTTCTGTGTAAATAGGTTAATGTAAAATAATTGTAATAAAATCAGTTCAATGAACAGTAGTAAAACATTACACGTTTTTACTTTACTCTTCTCTCATGACTCTACTTTTTTCTCATTGTTCATTTTTGCTTTAAGATTCCATGTCTAGATTCAGAATTTATCATCAATTATGCTTACATTATAACTATATAAATAATGGTACGCAAGTTCAAAAAAACCAAGTCACAAGGACTATTCTATATAAAAGTATCGAAACCATGTGCATACGTGTGTGCTAGCACACCTTCCCGTACAAATTAAGTATCCATATAAGTTCAGGAGCTAGCTAGTAGAAGTTCAAGCTATAGGCAGACTAGCTAGATAACGAAGATTTGAAATGAAGAGGTGAAGTTGCTGAAACTACTATAACTAATTGTGTTCTCTTTCTCGCAGAAGAAAACAGAAAAATAGAAACAACAACAACAACATGAGGAACTAAAACCTTGAGATGTGTCAGCACCCAAAAATAGATCGCAGATCAATACGTACGTACATGATATATATATATATATTATATATTATGTACACATTGCTTGATCTGTTTTGCAGCTAGCTAGCTAGGTTTAGTTTAGTGGATAATACAGCATGAAGGCAACTGGCAAGGCTGGGATCGATGCAGTAAGCGTGTGCACATGCGACAATTATAATGAATATTACAAAATAATCTAAAGATAAAGCAAGAGAAAATATTAAAGAAATTTAATGTAGTTTGGCAAATACCTACATCCAATAAGTTGTGGCAAATTTTATTATTATGAAAATAGGATTACGTCGTATATTTATTTCAATTTCAGCCGTACAGAAGTATTTAAAAAAATTGCAAAAATACAAAATTACAATAATCAAATGTCACTTACTCGATTCTGACATCTGGCTATGTACTTTTTCTATATATATCTCACTTAATAGGAGCCACATATTTCAATATATAGATATTGCATGCGGGCTCTTCTATTAGGTCATTTAGACAATTATTTAAGGCTTTAAATGAAAAAATGCGTCCAAAAATAATCGAAAGTATAAATTTTTAAAAATTAAAAATAATTAATTAACTCAATAAAAGAATATAAAAAATATCAAATAAATATTACATATGACATTATTAATTAAAAATATTGGTTAAAAAGCTAATATAAAATCCTAAGTAGTAATTTATTTGACAAATAAGAAGAATTATTTTCAAATAAAAATATAATGTAAAAATAAAATATTTAAAAAAACAAAAAAAAAAAAACCTCCATCAAAATTTAGCATTAGACTCCCTAATATATTGAGCCGGCCATATTGTAAATATTTCAGATTGGCAATGCTGCACTTATCGTAAACATCTCAGATTGGCAATGCTTTAAGTTAGTTGGAGCATATATAAGTTACTGCCCCCAACCCGTCTACTGATCTCTTCACATATGCCAAATTGTCCTCCTCAACACCAGACCCTGCTCTTTTTACTTTTTTTTCTTTCTTTTTTTTCGTTCCTCTGATGGTCCGGGCCAGCCCAGATTTTTGGGATCTGATTCTCGTAGGGGTTGCCCAAGCCCAACCACGCATGGGTGGGTTAATGACCCATTTACACAAGTGATTCAAGAGTCCAGACCACAAGATTCTTTCTGTAAGTTAAAACTCTTAGGTCCCGTATGAATTACATGCAGGATTCTAGGCTGAAAACTGAGTGCAATTAGACCCACGAAGCTAGGCTAGCTAGCCATCTTACACAGGCCTGGCCTTGGGACGGTGTTAGTTAACAGTAAAAGAATAACTCATGATCCTGATGATATTCTGTTTTCTGTTTGAAATTGATCAAGGACTACTTTTATGGCTTTATTATTTTCCCCCCCTTCCGGGTAGCCGGCCGCAAGAAAATTTGCCTCGACTTTGGAATTATTTGCATGGCCGTGATTATAAATGCCAACCAATTGAAGGGGACGGTCGGCAAGAAAAAGATGGACCCGATAAAGTGGAATTTATAAGTACGCGATCCCAAGTTGACAATTATACAAATCGAGGAATTAATTAAGAAGTTTGCTTCTTCTTTTATATGCCACGAAGGAGGGTTGTATTTTGACACTTAATAAATTATTCCTTATGACAATGGAGAACCATGGTTACATCATAAATCAACTTATAATAATAACCAATAAAGATAATAAACATCCTCCAAATTATATACCAATTAATCCAGGAAAACTAGATCGTGTAAAATTTCATGACATATATATATATATATATATATATATATATAAACAGCTATAAATTAGAAAACATCAAACTACTTACGTACTCTCAACAGAATAGTTTCATATCCTAGCAACACTTATATATGGAAGTCCCCCCTTCTCCAAACGAATTGAACCTCTAATGATCAAAGGAATTAAGGTCCCAGACCGAGTCCCAAGATTCAGAAATTAGCCTCTGATCTGAAAACCCGTTATAAAAAAAAAAAAGGATTTTTATGACCTTTTAATTGAGATAAAATGATTATTTGTAATATTTTTTACTGTAAATACTTATTTGGTTGAAATTAACTAATTACAAATAAATAATTTTCTTATAATAGAGAAATTAATAATTTTCAGAAGTCTTGAATTTCCTCCAAACGTTCTTGAATTTCAATTCCCAAAAGTCTTTCATATATCGAAGGCCACATCTTTTTTTCTTTTAGCCAATTAATAACCACCAATGAATCAATTTATATCTCAAGATTAGTAAAACTTAGCCCTTCAATGTGCCAAAGACCATGCAAAACGCCCATCAATTTAACGTAGTTATTCAAGTACCATTCTCCTAAAGAGACAACGAATCCACTTATGAATTTACCTTCAAAATTTTGAATAAGTACTCCATCGGCCCTAGTTGTGTCGAGATTACTAAACAAATAGCCATCAATATTTAGTTTCACTCATTCTTCCTTAGGCGAATTTCACTTGACTAATGTTGTTACTTGAGTACACCCTATAGGTAAAGGCAAATTCAAGCACCGTAATACATCCTCATCTCTTTGAGTTATTCTTTGTCCCCTTCAATTTCATAGCTGCCAAAGCAACCCAATAACGAATTGAACCCCAAATAGATTGCACTGATTCAGCTATCCCTTCCATTCTGGCTTTGCACCTCTGTCCCAATAATTTCCAAATTAAAATCGATGGTAGGAGGCCAATTATCTGTCCACTATAGGAAGAATGGCTTGCTCTTTTATGCCAACACTCGATCCTCTCCTTCCAAGGTCTTCCTTCCATGCTCGACATTTCCAGAAAGGAATTATTTGGCGATCGGACAAGCTAATAAACATTAAAAAGCAGCCTTCCAATGAGGGACTAACATGTCAGCCCTTCCACAAAAGCCACAGTGCAACCTCACCTCATCTACCTATTCTTTTATTTTCTCCTTGCCTATCTTTGCCTCTTTCCCGAAGAACAAGTTATGGAAAAATCAGCGTCAAAAAGTGCAAAAAGAAGTATAACTCAAAAGAATCCCGTGAATAATTTCTCTGAGTCAGAGATGGACAGGGCTCAGCAGCTAGTACAACTAAGCAAAGACTCCAGCACCGACGACAAAATTACAACCCAATAAACTCAACAAATTTTCAAATGTGCTAAGAATTTTCATTCTAGCAAAATAAACTATCGGTGGTCGTCGTTGGGGGAAGTCTACAGATATCATCTCGACTCCCCCTTCTTTCCCCAATTTTTGACTCTACCCTATTTTCCTGAGCCTCCTTGTCCCTCTTTCTACGGCCACTCCAAGCTCATTTTTCAGGAAAACCTCACTGGTCAATTCGTTCATTTTCAAGATTTCAATTACCGTTTGGTTGATAATGAAATTAAATAGGAATTTGAGACTTTTAATTAGAAGATTGAAGAAAAAGAAAAGGCCTTTTTTAAAAATTTATTTTGCTCATTCTGCAACTCAAGGTGACACGTTGTTGAATTGATAGGGTCAAGATATTGAATGATTAGAAATTGGTGTTTTATTCCACTGTAATCATGTGGTTTCTCGCAAGCCAAACAGAGTTTTATTTTTTAGTCTTGACGAATTTTCTCTAACCTATCATTCTTGTACATGATGAGTTTCTATATTGTATTGTGCATATCTATGCTTATGGCTTTTTCTATTTATTGTGCCCAGATTCATCATCTTCATTACTAACCAATAATAAAGCAATGTTAAACCCTCTACTTTGATACTCAAAATATGGAAATGAAACTTTGCCTTTGAATGAATAGTAGATTGTTTTCTTTATTTCATTGAAATTATATGATGTTGAACTACATCAAAAGATTCAAGCTAGAATGAGGGGTTGTGCGACAAAAGGGAGCAATGGAAGGGAGGCAAGAGTGCGAAGGATTGAGGGCTGTTCAGACAATGGGTTTCGATGGAAACTGAAACTTGGGTTTCGATGGAAAGAGGTGATCTTTTCCAGCAGGATTCGGTGTGGCGTTGTTTCTTTGTATTTGTTGTAACTGCTTACATGCCAGTTTCTTATTGGATTGTTGTTTTTTAATGTTTATAAGCCCCTTCTAGTCTCCAACGCCACCTTTCCAGAAATAAAGAAAAAATTGAAAGGCAATGAATTAGATCAATCGCATATATATAGACACTACAAGATTTGGGGGATTTTGTCACGATATTATCGTGGTCGAAAATATTTCATGGTAAAAGACTTTTAGCTATAATGTAACTATTTCTGCCACCAAGTCCTATCATCGAATATAAAAAATGGCAGAACATCAGCTTTTACTAGGAAAAAATGTATTGTGTCAAGTTCAACTACCTTTTTCTCGTGCAATGAAGTCATTGAAAAATTGATTAAAATACAAAGTTTCTGTAGTGGCATATTACTTTTTCCAGCAACTCATTTATCAATTGCCACGAAAGGTAGTCGTTGAAAAAAGCAATCATAGTTTAAAATGAAAGCCATTCCTTTTTCCCTTTAAATTTTTCGAATTTCCCCCATCCTTCCCCCTTCCGGCGTGCCTCCTCTCCCTCCCCCTCTCCCGATTTCTTTTGTTCATCCTCGTTAATGCTGGGATTTCATGGTTGTCTCCACCGAGCTTATGGGTCATGCGATTGTGGTTGCCATCAAGGCTTTCTCATTGAGAGAGCTAAACCACAGCATCCCTATACCACCACGTCGTGTGCATCTACCGCTAAGTGTCGTCATTAGTGGCCCTCATTGTTGCCAGTAAAATTTTCCCTCTACCCCTCTTACTCTCTAATCTGATTTCACTCTCACACACGCACACAGGCCTTCACTTCTTCTTTATTTGCACACACTCAGATCTCTCTCTTTCTCTGACTAATTGGTGTGATTGAGGGTATTTTTTGATGTACGGCAGCATGTAGATATTGAGTTTGTGCTCGTCGTTGGGTTCTTTTCATTGTAAGTGTCGGACGATGGCAAGTTTTCTCACTCACTTTCCGTCTTACTCACGCAAATTGTGAGGCTCCCACATCCCCTCTGTTTTTATGCACACACATTTAGATTTATCTTCCTCATTTCTTTGTTTTCACAAGAAGAATATTTGGGTTTTAGAATACTATAGTTGGAGGCGATTTTCATCACAAGATCATGTGGCACACTCACAAAACTAACTAATTCCCTCTTCATGTTTAGGTATAGAAAATCTATTTTGCCTTGCATTTTATACAATTTTTATTTGGGGATATATATATTAATTTCCTCCAAACGTTCTTGAATTTCAATTCCCAAAAGTCTTTCATAAGTAAAAGGCCACATCTTTTTTTCTTTTAACCAATTAATAACCACCAAGGAATCAAGTTCTATCTCAAGATTAGTGAAACCTAACCCTTCAATGTGTCGAAGACCACGCAACATACCCATCAATTTAGCGTAGTTATTCGAGTATTGTTCTCTTAAAGAGATAGCGAATCCACTTATGAATTTACCTTCAGAATTTTGGATAAGTACTCCACTGGCCCTAGTAGAGCTGGGATCACCAAACGAATAGCCATCAATATTTAGTTTCACTCATTCTTCTTTAGGGGGATTCCACTTTACTAATGTTATTACTTGAGTACACATTGCAGGGCAAGGCAAATTCAAGCACCGACATACATCATCATCTTTTCAAGTTATTCTCTTTGTCTCCTTCAATTTCATCGCTACCAAAGAAACCCAATAATGAATTGAACACTAAATGGATTACACCGATTCAGTTATTCCCTTCATCCTGGCTTTGCACCTCTGTCCCCATAATTTCCAAATTAAAATCGATGATAGGAGGCCAATTATCTATCCATTATAGGAAGAATAGCTTGCTCTTCTATGCCAACACTCAACTCTCTCCTTTCAAGGTCTTCCCTCCATGCTCGGCATTCCCAGAAATAAAGAAGAAAGAAGGCGAATTAAGCATATCGATTGTATAAATATGAAAGAAGTACTACAAGAAATAACACTTATAGTGGTGCTTTTCTCTTTGCCGTAATTGAAAATGATGGAAAACTGCACTTAAAGCATCACTTTTCATTTGGCTGACAAAGTCCAAGCAAAAGTTGGTTGTTTGGCTTTTTGTGGTGAATTTTAGGGCTATTTGCAGCGCTACAAAAGTGTTGAAAATACTCTTTTAAAAGTTTAAAGCAGCGTGATACCCTCATTTTTTCCCAATCCCATATATCTCTCTTTCAGTTCGATAACACCCCCTTGGGCGATTTCCCCTAAACCCTCTCACTCACTCTCTCTGTGTGACTGTGCCCCATTCGTCGCTACCATACATTGGTTGTTGTCATCTCGCTTAACAGGTGAGTTTCTCTCTCGTTCTCCCCTTTTTTTTTCGTCTCTCACTCTTGTAGTGCTCTCTCTCTCTCTCTTCGTTTATTGTTAATGTTTTATTACTCTAGTTAGTACAGTTTCTTTCTAATAGACCTAATAGATTGACTTATATGTCAAACAAAGAAAATGGAACATGTCTTTGTTGTATTGGTATTTTGTATGACGTTTTATCGGTTTTACCATATTCGTTGTTGGAGGGGATGGGAAATTGAGGCTCACATGAACCGACACGACTCATTAACTAGTAAACTCTAAAGTGATAGTGAGTATAATTGGTTCAAGCCTTTGACTTGGTAACTAATACATTATGCATCTTTTTTACTCAGTCAACTTACAAAAGAATAGGAACTATTCTTAACATGCAGGCAAGTTTTCAAAGTAATGTATTGGCTTTTTAGTGATCATTTATAGATCTTCAGCTTGCTTATAATTGACAATCATATATATTAGTTGATGTGAATAAGTATCACCATGTATGGTTTTTGTCTTTTTTTTTTTTATGTTCTTTAAGAATTTTCATTTTGAATTGTTAATGTATCTATTTTGTAATAGAAATCAGAAGAGAGCATACACTACAAAGGCAATCAACATTTATCAAGTTTCACGCATCAAAACCTTTGGTTAGGAATAGTTTCCTTGTTTGGGTGGTAAGTACATGACTTTCTGTAGTTTCCTGCATTGTAGTGTCTACTTAATATAATGGTGAGCCTGAAAAGGCAAAGAAAACTCTATGCTATGAACTAATAATATGTAATTGATAAAACAGCATAAAGAAAGAAAATTAAACTCACTTATAGTGTACTTGATTTGGGTGCTTTAGCTACATAGTCTTTTCCTTCTTTTAAATAATCAATGCTAGAGGGATATAATTAGAGGGTCAGTGGAAGTGAATTTAAGAAGCGCTTTGAACATATTAGCGGAATTTGAAAGTATGAGACGTGTTTCGAAAGGAGAAACACATCTCATACTTTTTCTACTACTTTTTTTATTTGATGTTGTTTTCGTAGTCATTATTTAAATCAACTATCACATGAGAGTTTAATATAATGTATTGTAATAAAATACTAGCGAAACAAATAAAATTGGTTCACTAGTATTTTTTTTTTAATTTTTGTAAACTATTATTTGCAGCGAGTTCAAGTCGCCGCAAATAGGCATTCCAAGAACATATTTAATTAATTATGGCGGTCATTTATGACTCTGCAACCTATTTGCGGCGAATTACACTCGCTAGAAAGGTCTTATAAAAAATTGTAAGCAGGGTAAATAGGCTATTTGTGATGAATTTATAACTTTTTGCGTGTTGGATTTTTGCTCCTTGAATCCCACATGGGAAAGGAGTGGGAGAGGGGTAACGCCAAGGAAGTTATAAAAGGAGGTATAGCCTCCTTAGTTAATTACACCAGTCATAAACTTATCTAGTAACTTTTGACTTTAGTAAAATTTCTCTGTTGTCCTTTTTGTATGTAAAAGGAAGAGAGGTGAAAGTTAGAGTTTTACTAGTCAAAGAAGTTTTTGTGGGTGTCGTTGGGTGAGGAGAAAAATTATGTAATTGTAATAATTTTTCATATAATGGATTTTCTTCTCTAGGTCTGGTGGTTTTTCTCATATTTTGAAATTTTCTACATAAATTCTTGTGTTGTGTTTATTTCTCTATTTTTCTTGATATTTTGTTAAAAGTAAATCCTGGTGGGGGGAATTTTGGGAAGCCCAAGATTCCCAACAAGTGGTATCAAAGCCACTAGGTTCTTTTGGCGGGGTGGAGTTTCGGTGTGGTAGTGTGGATACATACGGTCTAAGGAAGTTCTGTGTAGGAGATTGAAAATTTTAAGTGTGTCCGTTGTGACCATCCAATCTTTCTTGAGAACCTTGAAGTTCTGTTTAAAAAAGATCAGTCTTTCTTGGAAACTTACTTAGTGGGTACTATTCATTTCTACGATAAAATTCATCGAATCTATGTCAGGAGGTAGAGCTTCAAATCCTATCAGATTTGATGTAGAGAATTTAATGGGAGAATCAATTTTGGCTTGTGGCAAGTGCAAGTCAAGGATATCTTGATTTAATTAGGATTACACAAGGTATTGAAAGGTAGACCAGTCCCTGAAGTCAGTAGCGGTCTAAGCACTACTGGTGAAACAAAGAGCAGATCTAGAATGAGCGATGAAAATTTAGAAAATTTGGATTTGAGAGCGGCAAGTGCAATTCATCTGTGCCTGGCCAAGAATGTTCTTGCAAATGTGCATGGAATATTCATGACAAAGGGACTTTAGGAAAAGCTGGAAAAAATTGTATCAGACGAAGGGTGTTTCAAATTGAGTGTACCTGAAGAAACAATTTCATACACTGCGAATGAGTGAAGGTATGACTATTTCAGATCATTTAAGTGTTCTCAATGGCATTATCTCTAAACTAGAATCTATTGGAGTTAAAATTGATAATGAGGATCAAGCCTTGAGGCTGATCTGGTCTCTTTCATCTTCCTATGAGCATATGAAGCCTATTTTGATACATGGGAAGGAGAAAATAATTTTTTCAAAAGTTACCAGTAAACTTTTTTCTGAAGAAAGAAGGCTAAGTGGTGAAAGTAATGGTTCACCTGAGAACTTAGTAATGGTGACAGCTGGTGATTAGAAGAGGAAGAACTCCATGAAGAAGAAAGTAGTCTGTTGGGTGCGTGGACAACATGGGCACGTCAAGAAAAGTTGTCAAGAAGAAGTGGAGCCGGATCGGCAAGTGGTTCCAAATCAATAAATGGAGATACTGGTATGAAACTAGCATTGTGTCTCTCTCCATGGAAAAAGAAACATGTATATCTTTATGTCATGCCGCTAATTCCAAAGTTGTTATGATAGAGGATGTGTTAATGTTAGTTGTTCCACAAATTTGCACACGGGTATTGGTTTGGCATTGATGCAAGGTGTGTGGTGGAAATTCATGTCGATGGCTGATGAACTTCCAGGAAAGCCAAACGTAGGAGTTGCATAATAATTTTTCAATAAGATTATTTTCGACATGGGCCGAAGTGAAATGCTTGGAATTAGTTTATTCTAAGTGAGTATCCTTTTATGGTGGAGCATGATAGCAGAAGTTACGAAGATCCTCATTGCGGTGGAGCATGGCTGTGGGATCAGTCAAAGTTGCAAGGTGGAGATTGTTGGATTTTTGCTCCTTGAATCCCCCATGGGAAAGGAGTGGGAAAGGGGCAATGCCAAGGAGGTTATAAAAGGAGGCCTAACCTCTTTAATTAATTACATCAGTCAGAAACTTATCTAATAACTTTTGACTTTAGTAAAATTTCTCTTTTGTCTTTTTTGTATGTAAAATGAAGAGAGGTGAAAGTTAGAGTTTTACTAATCATAAAAGTTTTTGTGGGTGTCGTTGGATGAGGAGAAAAATTATGTGATTGTAACAATTTTTCACATAGTAGATTTTCTTTTATGGGTCTGGTGGTTTTTCTCCTATTTTGGAGTTTTCCACATAAATTCTTGTGTTGTATTTATTTCTCTATTTTTCTTGATATTCGTTAAAAGTAGATCTTGATAGGAAAAATTTTGGGAGGCCAACATTCCCAACATTGCGATGGCATTAATTTGCTGCAAAAGGTCTCGCAAAAAATAGCACCCGTCATTTCAAAGCCAAATAATTTTACTCTCCCAGCTTTAGTGACAATTGCGGCACCAAAAATAATGCCAAAAAAAATAAAAAGAGGCTGTTTTTTCATGTTTTAGTAACTAAAATTGGCTTTAAAATAAGTGTTAATTTCTGAAGAAAGAATATTCTCATTTTAAGAGAAATTTCGGTGCTTTATAACTCATTTAATTATGGGTTATGATCAAAAGCTAGCAGCTAGCTACTAGACAAGTTAATTAAGGATAGAAGAATTTCAAAGCTAGACGGATGGCCGATGATGATCATCATGTACGTATAAATGAGATAATCGTTTAGGCATGTATAAATCATGTATAGGATCTAAAAATAGTTGGACCACCACATCACAAAACTTCACTTATCTTTATTCTTCAAGTAATTGTGTGGTCCTCCATTGACTTGTACGCATTTAGCGTTCCTTTCACCATGCTTTCCATATTGCTCCTTTTTTCTTTTCCCAATTAAAGTTATGGACTGTAACACTGTTTGATTTTTAATAAATTTGAAAGTTCGGCACCCTAACAAAACCTCTTCTGACGATGAAGAAAAACGTGTTTTGCAACAAATTAATTAAAATAAAGAAAAGTGTTACGCGGCTATAAAAATATCTCACAAAAATAAATATACAAAATAACATGATTTCATATAATATATTATATCTACTTTGTAATAAAAATAATTTTATAATCTAACTTACTATATGATCTGTCCGCATCAATTTATATAAAGGCCTCAAATTAAGTACATGATAATACATATGATCACGCTGTCTTTTTGTCCATTGTGTATTGCATTTTTTTTAGAGAAATCTTGAGGTTCAGTCTGACCAAAACTCCCCTCCTTTGCAACTCCCGCCGTCGCCGGTGACCTCACCCCTACGATGGCGAGTTTCGGCGACCTCCGGCTTGCCCTCGACAGCCTTAAACTCGAAAATGGATCTAGGTCACTGGTTCCCTCCAATCCCGATGGGATAAGTGGTATCGCCCACCGCTGCCGGCAACGACGGGGGCTGGGTGAGACCAAATTTCCCTTAAAAATTCATCTTCATTTTATTTTTTTATTGTGTTTTTTATTATGTTTTTTTATTGTGTTTTCTTCATTTTATTATTTTATTGTGTTTTTTATTGTATTTTTTATTATATTTTTATACAAATTATAAAAGATTAGAAAGTGAACTATAAAATATTGAGATGTAACTCAATCGCACCCTAACTTCATCTTTTTTTTTTATCCATTAATAAACAAGAATACAGTGAAAAAACATTATCAGACAATGGATGTTTAGATTTCAACGTTGTATGTCTACCGGCCACACGCAAGAAGTACCGCCACGTACGTGCGAGAAACAAGAAATGCAGCCCTGCCCGCCTTGCACAATTTAGAAATTAAACGGAAGTCCACTAATTAGCTATAACTGATCCCAAGTGTAAAGTAGTTTCCATAATGATCATAAATTCAATGAAAAGAGGGAATAGTTAGTCCCGTTTAGATCTAAAGACAAGCTGTGTCCGTCTCAATTTACCTTAAATTTATTATTATTTTTTTTTTAATTTTCATACAAAATATAAATTTCAATATAATTTTTTTAAATCTTAGTGTGTTTTTTTTTTAATTTTAATTCAATTTTTAAAATTCTAAAATAATAATAATATTTTATTTTATTTTTAAAATTCATCTCAATTTATCTCACATAAACTTTAAATGCAAAGGAAACTTAATGGTCAGATATGTGGGAGTTTTGGGGTTGAAAATTAATTTGTAATCAATACGATCTGAAAGTGATTGATAGGCCGGGCTTATAAATTCCTTATTTGTTGAAGCTTTTTTCTACAAAGTGGCTTTGAGCTAATTTGTCCAACTTTTTGAATTAGGTTTAGTATCGATCACACTCCCATTATACTCCAGATCATATGGCCATGCTAAAATATATAAATAACTAATGTTTTGATTTTTCTTGTTAAGTTAGAATATTGGGTCCCACTATAAGTTCTGAGTAGGCCTGCAAACGAACAGAGCTGCTCGTGAATAATTTGAGCTCGACTCGTATAAACTCGATTCAAACTCGATTCGTTTAATAAATGAGTTGTTCGTGAGCACTAATATTGGTTCGAATATTAAACGAGCTAAACTCGTATAATCTCGACTCGACTCGTATAAACTCAGTTTGTGTTCGTGAACAAGATTCGTATAAACTCGATTCTACTTGTTTTGAGCTCGTAACAATATTCGTAATATTTTTATATACATATATATAATCTTGCATATATTCTTACATATATTCTTTTATTATATATATTTTTTGTGTTATATATATTATTTTTGATATTTTGTATAAGTAATATATTTTTTTACTTTATGTAGAAGTAGCATTTTATTTTTTTACAATAATAATTTATTAAGTTCACAAAAAAATTATTAAGTCAAATATTTATAAAGAGTAAAAAACTCGAGTAATTACTCGACTAAGTTCGACTCGTTCGTTAGAGAGTAAAAATAAAAATCGATAAATAACTCGATTTGACTCGAGCTCGTCTTTGATCGGCTCGAATTCTACTCGATTCGGCAAATTCTCAGCTCGACTCGAACTCGAACTCGAATTATTTTAGTCCAGCTCGACTCGACTCGACTCGAACTCGTCTTTGATCGGATCGTTTGCAGCCCTAGTTCTGAGCGTTAGTTTTTAACACGCCAACGCTAGTTTATGTGTAGCAAAACTCAATATAAAATATATTGGAAAACCTTCAAGCTAGATAGGTGTAAAAAGTCAATTCATACTGGCCAATGAAAAATTATTTATTTACGATTATTTATTTTTAATGAAATATTATTTCTAGTAAAAATGTCTGTTTTTCTGTTTTGTAGCAAATAATTGACCACTACAAATGATCGTTTTTCTTGTAGTGTATATTACCTCATTCTACTATATATGTTAAAGTGATCATATTAATCTCTATCATTAATCTAATTTTAATTGGATCAATTATTTTTTTATGACAAAAATAAGTCAATTAATAAATTAAAGGGTAATTCATAGAAAATATTATTGCCATGTTAGCATGATCGATCGGAAAAAAATAGAATGAAGGTGTAGCATGCATATAGCTAGCGCCTTTATAAATTATAAGGAATTAGTATATACATGGATCATTTGATCTTGTTTTGCGTTCTACGGCCAACCACCATTTGCCACGAGGAGATAAATCTATCATGGCTATAATATGAAATTAGAGATCATAAAATTCATGTTAGTTATGATCTCTATGCAGCATCATACATCTATATATGTCCTTTGTGATGATCAGACGTCTGGTAATTATCTCTAGCTTTTGAAGGAATATAAATTATTTGTAATTAAAATAATCTGTTTTGATTATAAATAATATTTTTATCTATACTCATTTTTTTTGTATTGTCCGTGCAAGACTGAAATATCAATATCTGTCGATCTACTTTTAAGAAGGGAGAGAGTGGTTGCCAGGAAAATGAAAGAAACACCCACCAAATAATTCCACAAATTCTAGCCCCATATATAATTAAATAATCTCACGCCCACAATCCATTAAATTAAATGATCAGTTCGAACAAGATCTCCTATTTGGAATATAATAGATCATGCACATAGTTGGAGTACTGTATATAATATATAGATCAATTATGGGATTCGAACTACCAAATGAATCATAGCTTCCTAGCTACTAGGTAGGAATTAGCCCTCGATTAATCATATATGATATAGTAAATCTATGATCTCACCGATTGTTTAGTTTTGATTGAATCTCAATAATATATATATATTTTTTAATTATAATTTTAATTTTTGAACTTATTTATTTAGTAATTAAAAAATCATTTTTAATAATATTGTAATTTTTTTTTTAATATTTAAAAACATATAAGAAAAAATTACACGGATCCATCTCGAACAAGTACTGCTAATTTAGCTATGACAAATTAAAGATAATTAATTATCTAATTAATTAATTAATGAAATATAAGAACATAAACAGGGCTGGCCGGGGAGGCCGGGAGGGATCAATTAGCATAGTAGAAATCTGGCAAGCAACAGGTAGGGTGACGTGAACCATAAATTACTAATTGGTCTAATTAAGTTCAGATATCAAATCATGATTGATGGTATATAATTTGGGTCGCAGTCATAAAATAGTGAATTTAGACGTAGCTAGGGACAAGCTGGTTACCCAAATTCAACCAAAACAGCACCAAACATATAATAACAATTACTCCCTTCCATCATAATTTAACTCCCTTTTCAAGCAATATATATTCTTCATAATTTCAACTATGTACTAGTAGTAGTGGTACTGCATTGAATTAATCTATTACGCAACTAATTAATTAGCATATAATATATTGTATTGAAATCAAATCAAACCAAACCAATTTATAGTACTACTTCTTTAATTAAATACTGTTAAGAATTAATGATGCTGCTTAATTCATGACATGTAACTATCATTAAAGAGCATTAGCAATAAATACGACTAACATGATATATATGCCGACTTTAAGTCGTTGATCATGATAATTATCTTAGAATTGGAAAAGAGAAAAGAGAAGGTTTGAATATATTTTTTTTTAATAAAAAAAAAGAATAAATTTATCATTAACAAATTAATATCCTTTGTCGGCATTGAAAAAGTTAGAAATTTATAAGTAACGCCAAACATGACCCGCCCATGCATGCGTGCTTTCAGCAAATTGACCCTTCAAATTTATATTAACTAATTTTCATTAATGTAAGAAACAAATATTTGCCGACATATATGCAACGATAATTATAATTTATTGTAACAATTTAAGATAAATCGTAGTGTGTCGCTTGGTTTTACATTAATATTATTTGTGTTTTCTTTGAGAAAAATTTATAAATTATTTATGAAAATCCTTTCATATCTTCACAGCTCAGTGGTATTAACGAGGATAATTGATAAAATGAGTAAAGAAGATCGACCCAAGTTTTGGCAATTGGGCGTACGAACTCAAACACGAGACACGCCATTGAAATTGAAACATTCATTCTTCAAATTGTAAATTAAGAGGAGAAGGTCTAAAAAATCAGTTTTTCATCAGATTCATTGGATTGGGTTTTTCTAAAGTAAATCTGACAATTTCAAGTTTCTCAATAAAAATATTTTGAAAACAATTTTGAATATCACCGATAACATAATCTTCTTCAGAAGAAGAATCCTCTGTACAAATAAAAAACTTATCAAAATCAACCCCTTGGCCACCTTTATCCAACACGCTGGTGAAGGATCATTTTTGCATGATCTGAGCAAGCATTTGATTAATTTTATCCAGAATATTAGCATCTTTGTTGAAATTAATTTTTTTCCTGTTCTTTGGTAAAATAATCAAAAGTTTTTCTAAAACAGATTGTTCAACTTTCTCCTCAATATGATCAAGTTGTTGATCTATTGTATGGAGGGTCTGGTTAAAAAAATTATTTTGTTCAATAATCTTTTTTGTTTCAGAAAAAACATTTGGAGTTTTGGGATCAGCTTCTGTACCCTTAAAAGGTGAAACTTTAACTTCTACTCATTTTACCGAAATGAAGATAGTTTCAAGATGGGAATAGCTGGATTTAACAACAGTCCTGCCTTCTTCCTTTGAAAAACTAGTTTTTAAGACATTTAAAGACCGTTCTTTTAAAACATAATGGTTTTCGGGGAAATAAAAAAAAAAAAGAATATGTTTGTTAGATGCATACATCATTTCTTTCCATTTTCTCTTAACCATTTGCTTTTCAGCAAGTGTAAAATTCTCGTGATAAGTTTTTGTCTTATCTTGATTTTTAGGAGAATTAAACTCATTAAATGAAGAAATCATATCTATCTTAAAAGCCTTGCTCATTATCATTAATTGGGGATGAAGTGGGACTACCATATCCGAAGCCGTTGGAGACATAGAAGAATCATCTTCAATCTCAACTTTTTCCTTTATGGATTTTCCCTTGGATGAAATATCATCCTTGATAAAATAATAGGCAGAAGTAACTTGTGAATCAAATGAAACACCTTTCAATTTTAAATTAGAAACAAATGATTTTTTCTTTTTAGAAATTTCCTTAATCAAAATTGGACGAGTAGGATTTACTGTATTAGCAGAATCCTCCAAGAACTATTTGAGATTTTCATCTCTATTTGCATTTTTTCGTCCTGGGTCCGAAGAACAAGAAGATATGAAGCCGATCCGAAGAACAAGAAGATATGAAGCCGGTGAAAGAATGTATTCTTTCATTGGCTAGGTGAGGATGGTCAAATGAAATTTTTATAGTACCATCAAGACACTGTTGAATATAGTCGAGTCCTTTTCATCAAAAACAATCTCTACTAGTGGAAGTTCTTACTGAAGAACCTACTCATCTGGTAAAAAAATATCTTTCTAAAAAATCATCTTAGGAGTTCTCGATGTTGGCACCAAAGGTAGAACTTTGCATTAGAAGGGTCTAGTTCTTAGCAGACTTAATCTTAGCCATTGGGTTAAGACTAGTTTTTAAAAAACGATAGTAAATGCGATGGACCAAAGCAAATGGTTTGTTGCATTTTACCATATTAAAACCAAAAGTTAAAATATTTAAAGTTAAAACAGATAGAACATTTTCATCACGTAAATCAACAGTTAAATCAAGATAACAATCAAAATGGACAGGTCCTTCCGTAAGGGAGGTCTGTACAATTCCTAACTTATTATCTTCAAAATCGTTGAATCTACTATCACGCAAACATAAAAGAATAGATGCATTGATGTCTTTTCTTATAGAAGGTCTGTCTGCAACTTAAACTAAAACAATATGCAAGAAATTATAATATTTTTCAACAAAGGTTTGAGTCATTTTCTTTTGAAATAAACAAAACTTTTTTTGAGTTTTTGAAATAGCAAACGTGTATTCAACTGTTTTCACATTGAACTCATTCTTGAAAACTTTCTCTCTCCAAAAAGTATTATAAAGAGAAGCAGTGTTAATCTTTAACATGTGCCAATGTTCAAGATCAAGTGAATTATTTTCTTTAAAAATACAATTTTCTTCATTGATAATATCAAACAACAAACCTAATATATATATATATATAAATATAAGAGGTGTTATTATGCCTCTTAATAGTATTGTTTCAATATATCATTAATTTTAATTTTAATTTTAAATATAAAAAATATTAAATACACTAATAATTATTTTTTTAATATTAAATACAAAAATTTAAAATACAAAAAATACAAAAGGAATCAGTAGATAGATAGAATAGCATTTGTCTTCACAGTACCGAGACTTTTCAAAAAACCATATTTTGATATGATTTTTATTTCATTTCAAAATAATTTCAACCTCAAAAAATAATTTTTTTTTTATAGTGAGTGAAATGACTGACTTCATCAGTCACCCAAAGAGTACTTCTACTCTTACAGATTGGGATTCGGGCAATTCTGCTTGCGCTATTTTTTTTACTTTTTATTTTTTGATTTTTTCTCATCCATTTTTTATGCATTTTAAATTTTTTTAAAAAAATTAAAAAATTATAATATCATTATAAACACATCATCAATCATTAAATTTGTTTTAAAAAATTAAAAATTCTAAAAAAATTCTAAAATCCCAATCGAGAATCTCAGTTGTGAATTTAATATTTCTCATCATCCAAAACAAAACAAAACAAAACAACCACCCCAGAAGAAGTGGTAGACAAGACAACAAACCCATATTTAGTACTACTTTCGACACTCGTCATCATTACTAAATTATACCAGCAATTAATCATGAACTGATCTGCTTCCCTTTAAAGGGAAGTGAACATTAAAAAAAACACATTAATACAGATACACGAGCTAGATAGCTAGCTAGCTAGCTAAATACCGGCTTACATGATTTATAATTATTTATCAGCTGATTATATAATTTGTATAGTTTGCAAGTCTAGATTATTAAGTTTGGATAATTATAGGGGATTTCTAAGAACCCTAAAACGAGTATCCAAAAGATCAGCAAAAGATAATATTGCACATGGAGGGAAGTACTGTGACAACGATATATATATGCTTTTCCAGTTTCCGCATGCACTTGCAGAATTATTATGAACATGAAATTTAAATTTAAATATATAGTATTGGCCTAGTTATCATAAGTAGTAGTACTAGATGAGTTCCATTCTTATCTCCTCACCATTTGACATAGAATTATTAGATTTCGCGTCCCCATTTTTATTCTCTTATCTTCATCAATCAAGCAGACGGAGAACTAGAATTACATAAAGCTAAAGGGATGCTAAACGAGAATAATAATAATACAACCGCCCTAATTTATGTTGAAACACTTTCTGCTGCTTTCTCTCAGACAGAAGATAAGAAAGAACTCTCTCTCTCTCCCTCTCTCTCTCTGTGCGTGATGAGACAGACATACTAGGGAGATCCGAAATAACAATCCTCTTCTGTTGCTGTCCGGCAAAGAGAAAGCATAAACTGCGCCCTATTCCAACTTCTAAAGATAAATATTCTAGCAAAAAGAAAATTTCCAGAGAAAAATAAAGCTAAAATAAAAATTTGAAGTTAATGATCATCGATCCCCAGATTCCCCACAAACGCTTCAAAACTACAGTACCAAAAGACAACCCAAAAAAAAGATATCATGAGAAATAAAAGCGCAGAAGAACTTTGAAAAAGAATTAATAAATATAACAGCTAAAGTACTTGACCAGCAAAAAGAAAACTAAAATAAACCAAACCGGAGTCCCTTTTGGATCAATCTAGCTCTTCCAAGATATCCCTCAACAAGGTGATCATCATCTCATTAAGATTTAACTAAAAAAAAAACCAATAAAGCACTGAGCAAGAACAGCCTACAAGTAATTAATACTCCAGTCTTACTCTATCTAACACCTCATTATTATATCATCCAACGATCAAGAAGATGAAGAAGAGCCATTAGCAGCACCATGAGGTGCTCCGCTGTCACTATGGTAATGATTTGGGTTCTCGCCGAGATTGTTGGTTTCTTTGTCGTCGTCGTCGTCGTCGTTGCCGTTGTTGTGGGTTTGCTCGAGAATGTTAATGTTGCTGTTCCCACCACCTGTACCATTCACATCTCTCCTTCCGAAGGTGTTCTTATTGTTGTGCATCCACACCTTTAGCACACCCTTCTCCACCCCAACTTCGTTACAGAACTCTCGCACCAATTCCTCGTCACTCTTTTGCATCTTCCACCCGACTCTCTGGGCAAACTGAAGCATCTTTTCCTTCTGTTCGTGGCTGAACTTGGTCCTGAACCTCTTTCTCGCATTGGGGCTGGGCGTGATCATAG
Source organism: Platycarya strobilacea (assembly GCA_036898215.1). NCBI lineage: Eukaryota > Viridiplantae > Streptophyta > Magnoliopsida > Fagales > Juglandaceae > Platycarya > Platycarya strobilacea. The sequence goes on along the minus strand of CM072552.1, from coordinate 2,116,142 downwards.
TGTTAGTAGTAGGCCCAGCTGCGCTCTCGGGTGGAGCCGAGAGTCCCCCAGAGAGAGCCAAAAGCATGTGCGGCGCCGAGGGGTAGTAGGAGGAGGAGATCGGCGGCGGGGAAGCCGAATTGGGGCTTCGATTTGAGGCCACTAGTGGTAGGGGTGGTGGTGGTGGAGGATGGTGACGGTGGTGGGGCTGGTACTCAATAACATGGGTAGTGGCCGGAATAGGGTCGTCGGGCTCGCGGCGGTGGAAATTCCGGTGGCAGCCACACGCAGCGCATTTGAGAGATGTTGGGTCGACGGAGGTGGCGGAAGGGGAGGGCATGAACTCTCCACAGCCGTCTAAAGCGTGGCTACCCAAAGAGGCTGCATGGTTTTTGAGGCATTCTTTGTAGGTGACAACAAGTTGTGGAGGCGCGAGGTGGTGGCCGTGGTGGTGAGGATTGTGGCGCTTGAGTACACCGTTGGAGAAAGCTAAGGGCTTGGACTGTTGGGTCCGTGTTGGTGTCTCAGCGTCAGCTTCTGGGGATTTGATGGCACTAACTGTGGCGTTGTTGTTGGTGGTGGCGATATTAGGGGTTATATCCATCGCTCTAACATCTAGGGTCCCCAAAAAGAAATACAAAACTGCAAAAAGGAAAGAGCTTTTTTTTTTTTTTAACAGGTTATTAGGGTTAGGTTTTTTGGCAGATAAAACATCTGAGTCCTCGGAAGTAGAAGGATGTCGGAGAAAATGGAATAAATAGGTAGGACTATGGGATGATATAGCAGAGGGATAAAGTTTTAATATTTTTGGGTGATGAGGAGCAAAGAAAAAGGAAGGAAGGGAAGGTAGGAGGGAGAAGCATAAGATAGAAAGATAGATAGATGATGATGATGATGATCAGCAGTGATGGTGTCTGATAATAAAAATCTTTTTGAGTTATGTGGTTGTCCTTCTTAACTAACCACTTGGTTTTTCAACCCTGGTTCTAATCCATGGTTAAGTTGCTGACCCCACTTGGGGTTAGATGTTGTCTGTAACAAAATAATATAATATTCCTTAGCAATAACAACTGAGCTATTCCTTTTTCAATTTCTACATTACATTAGAGTCGCATTTTCTCATCCTCTGAGTCTGTGCTCTTGACCGCTTTGCTGCCTTGTCAATAAGGGTCCGCCCTTACTTAATTGCGACGCAGCGTGTCCGCACAGAGATGCAGCTCAGAGAAATGACTGACTGTAACCCTGTCTTAATTTGTCAATTTGCTGTATGTAAAGGTATCATGAACGAGTGCTTCAAACTGTAAAAACCCGTTCCCAAATTTTCTTTTTTTAAGCACGATTAATTCCCTTTCCGGTGGCCGGCGTTGAGTGCTGGCCGAGTCACCGGGCACTGTTAAAAATTTAAGAAGTACCGTTAGGAACTGACAAAAGTTAAAACCGTCTTTTGAAATGTATGAAAAATCGAAGCTTGTTAAGGCCACCTCGCCTCGTCCCCAAAGTAAAATTTAAGAGATTGTTGTCGGCATTATGAGGGAATTCCCGGACGTTAGAAACACACTCACTTGATTCTTGTCTACAAAACGACATCGTTCCAGTACTTTGCACGGTTGTCAACCTTCAGCCTGGACAAAAAGCACGTCCTGAAACTGTACCGCAACAACGGGAGGGTCCTACTTTCTTCTCAGACTAAACTGCCCCTCGCAGAAAGAACTATTAACATCCCAATATCCAGCCCACAATTCGCCATTCGGAGTTTAGTCCATGTAAACCGAAGACACTTTTGGTAACCACATCCCATAATCGGGGATTAAACGTAATAAGCACGATGATTTCTTGACACGTGGTAATACATGCTACACGTGGCAAAATGCATTTGTTACACTTTTCATTACTTAGATGCCACGTATGTTAACGGGAACATGGCCCGCAATATTAAAGTCAAATTTTTTTACCTTATACGGGCATATAGAAGTCAAATTACTAATGTCCGAGTCAGCCTTAAAGATTGGTTCTCTTTTAAAAATAAAAAATAAAGAGAAATGATAGGCTGCGTGGAGACTACTCTGTTAAAGTGCACTGACTTTGTCGTTAGATTAATTATTTGATTAGCCAAACAAGCGGTGATTAAAATGGGGACTGTGAAACACGAGGTAATATTTGTAGGTGACGCAAGCGGACCAATCATGGAGCAGCCAAGGTTTAATCATCGAATGGCGTGCAACTGTTAGTTGCATAGAAACTCACAACCCGTGAATTTGATTATCCAGAGGTTATTGGGTTTCAGCCATTCAATAGGACTATTTTTTTTAGACCTTTCAAATTTTGCCCCTTTATTTTTTCTTCTTTCTTAAAGCACTTTTATAATTTATACACTTTAGGCATGGATTTTAGACTATTATTTTTTTTCATAAAATATCAAGCAATTTAAAATTTGAAACCAAAAGGCAAACTTTGTGCAGACTATCTCAATCGGGTTGTACTTCTCTTCTTCTTTTTTTTTTTTATTTTTATTGTGAAAGCAAAATTTAATATAAAAAAAATGACTAATATAATTAATCTGATGCATTTAAAAGAGACAGATATATCTAATTTAATTATTTCTACCTCTTTTAAATGCATTAAATTAATTATATTAATTTATTTTTTTATAGTAACTTATTTACACATTCGCTTATAAATATATTGACTAGTAAAAAAATTAATATTTATCATTATAATAAAGATTTCTAAGCACATAACTCATCTTTCCAGATCTTTTAACTAAAAAGGGAAAAATAAATAAAAATTAAGGTTACATAATTATATTATCTTGCAGCATTCCTAATTTCTAATTAGCAGATTTGAATGGGTGCAAAACGATATAATTAATAATATAATATGGGTCCTCAAATGAAAGTCCGTTGCTTGAGCTGGTGGTGATCTTAAAAGGACACAGCACCTCTCACCTACAATTTCCTCATTGTTTGAGAGACAGGGTCACATTGTATTGGGTGCCATGACAGCCACATGCACCCTTTTTTGCCCCATTTTTCTAAGCCACCGTTCACCATTCATTCGCAAGGGTTAAATATTTTTCTTGCAGCTTCACCCCTCATCCTCTTTTGTACAGCAAGACAAGACAAAACCATTTATTATACGTATAGTACTATATCTACAGGCTAGCTCGTGCTTTATTGTTCAGCTTACCAATCTCAGCAATTCGTGGCTTTAAAGCTTTCTACCATGCATGGAAACAAGACACTCAAAATTCTTGGAAATTATATATATGTTTGTTGTGCCGTCTTTATATATAGAATGTATTCGATCGCCTGATGACATGAAAGAGATCGAAAAAGATATGAAGATCATTGCTAGCTAGCTGTGTTGTTTTAACATCAGCAAAACGCAACCTCAACAAATCATTTCAAGGTTGGAATTAAGGGCCTGTTTGGATGCATATAAAATAATGAGATAAAATGAAATTAATTAAAATGATTTGTAAATAATAATGAGATTGTTGAGTTGAGTTGATGAGAGATTGTTTCATCTAATCTCTGTATCCAAGCAAATCCTAAGTACAAAGTGTTATATAGCTTAATTAGCTAGCTAGCTAAGTTCCCCTTAATCTAGTGTCGACTCTTCCATTAGATGACTTACGCAATTGCCTAAGGTCCCTTAATGAAAGAAGACCCTAAAAAAAGTCTAAAATCAAAAACAAAAAATTGAAGAAGAAAAAAAATCCAATTAAATTTTTAATTAACTCAATAACAAAACATCAACAATATCAAATAGAATCATAGATATTATATATGTCATTATTAATTAAAAAATATTAATTGAAAAGATATTATAAAATCTTAATTAGTAGTAATTTACTTGACAAATTATAGAAATTATTTTAAACAAAGATCTAATATAAAAATAATTTAATTTAATTTAATTTTACTTTAAAAAAAAACTCAAATCAAAATTTTAGTCTTAAGTCCCCTAACATATTGCTCCAGCCCTACCCTAATCAATGCTAGTACTCAACCCATGTTATAACGTCCCAAACAAAAATGCTGCTATGTTGAAAGCTCATCTACCATTTAAGATCGTCCTAAACTTACAATCTACCTCAATCATTTAACAAATTCTATATTATTGTTGAAGTACTACTCTTAAATGATAATCCTACACCATAATTGTTACCAAAAAATGACAAGAACCCCCCCGGCCCGGACACTAATATTATTTCCTTCCCAACATCCCATGATGGCATTCTAGATAAAATCATTAATTCATATGCAAATGTGATGTTGATGTTACATCGATCGGCTAGGTAGCTGATAAGGGTATTCAGTTTGTTCCCTACTTTATTTTTGGTAAATAACAATATATTAATAAAGGAAGGAAGCATTTGACACCAAAACCTCCAATATAGTTTAAAATGTGATAAGACGGATGGGTCATGCGGTTAGACTAATTGGCTAGCTTGGATTATGGTTTAAGGCAGATATCATGTCCATCTATATATCTATCTTAGCTAACTAAAACTAGCTGCCTATATTTTGTAATAAACTAAAATATTAGGACTTTTTAAAAGACAGGTAGCGTTAATGATCTTATAGAAAATAAAGAAATAAAGAGTAGTCTACGCTACACTTAGCAATTAATTGTTCTTTTCTTTCTTTCCCCTGATTAGTCAATCTCAACCAATCGCTGATATCTCTATTAGTTTATAAGGAATGTTGTCGTGTCACTCCCTTGGAGTCATAGCTTCATAATAATAGTGTCCCAGCTATAGACCCCACCTTTTGAAGTTCCCGTTTAATGTTGTATTTTTATGATCATGAAAACCCTAACTTTCAAATCGATGTTAATTTCAAAGTCAAGGAGCTGCTAGCTAGCTAATTTGTTTGTTTTCTTTTGGGCTAGATTATTACGCGGGATACACGATCGAATTTGTCCGTATTCATGAATTAAGCTGCTGTAGTACTAGTACGTAGGGATTAATTACATACGTACGACAACTCGTAAATAATTCGGAAATTCTCACGTTGTCATGTTCAATTTTGCAGTACTTTTATTTATTATTCATGTTCCTTCTAGATTAATATCGATCATGATCTAATTAATATTGTTGGCTTTTGGACATATTTCAACGTACGTATATATACCTAGGGATCATTTCGATCTCACTAGCTAGGTACCAAGTACGAATTAAGAAACAGTAACCTGACCAATCGAAAATTTTCATCAAATTAAACGTTGATCACGTTAATCATAAGATTAGCGGTCGTACACTATTAATTATTAGGCACATGAGATATATTGGTAGTGAATTAATAATGTCACGCGGAAGTACAGTAAAGTTAGTAACCTAGCTCGGTCGCTTGCCTTTTTAATTTCTAGCCGTACCTACTCACGAAAGATTTGTGAATCTTGATCAACATCTATTATCATTAATTCCCATTAATAAAGCGCGCAAATAAAATATTAGCTAGGGTTTCATTTTTTTTTCTTTTGGGGGTGGGATTTTTATAAGAAAATTATTTATTTATAATCCGTTAATTTTAATAAAATAATTATTTATAATTAAAATTAATTATAAATAGTTTTTTTATCATAATTAATTAAACACAAAAACTTATTTAATTTTGAGCTAAGGTGTCAAAGATAAATTAGATGCACAGAAAATACCTAACATGCCTGCCTGCTGCATCGATCGAAAGCCCCAAGCTGGAAAGATATTAGGGGGTATCACCTAACATGAAACAGCTCATCATGATGCTGCTCATGTTGATCATGATGATAGCAATACCATAATACAGTGGTACTCGGCCTATTACTATTAAAAAGACTGCTACAAATACAAATTAATTAAGAAATTACATAAAAATAAATTTATAAATTAATGTAATTTTATAAAATTTGTTAAATTTATTTTATAATAAAAATAATTTTATAATTTGATGTATCATAATAAATCACATGATCAATTTGTGTATTTATTTTTATATAATTTTTTTTGTAACTAAAATATTTTATTAATAATTAGCAAATTAGAGAAAAAATGATACTTTTATTATTTGGGTGAAATATTTATATTTATTATATATTAGAAGATGGATGAAATTTTAGACCCATGAAATGTGACCTTACGCATGGTATTTGGTGTCCGATCCCCATGCAGCATGAGCATATGAAATAATGGGAGTGATGGTCAAGGCAACAACCGGCACTGCTTTTGCACAATTATTGACAGTTTTTATTTATCTCCAAAGATGGCTGGCCTACACATTATGACCCTAATTCATCAGGAGTACACAGAGTCAAGACTTCTACTATTAGGACTACTTCTTCAGATCGATTAGATCCATGGACCAAATTAATTAAGGGGTCGTAATTTTAAAGGTCTGATCGATCGTTTTAAGTACTGCTGTTCAAGTACTGTAACCTAGCTAGCTAGAGATATAATTATTATTACAAGAAAAGAAAAAATAAGTATTTATAATATTTTAATTCTGATTAGAATGATTATTTGCGACTAATAAAGAGTTATTTACTCGTAAGAAAAAAATAGATTTGCTAATATATAATTAAACCACTGATCATCATGATTAATTACCTGAAACACTATAAAAGCTCTTAATTAACTTGCTTTTCCTGTTTAATTTCAAGCTTAGGAGTTAGGAAGTAGTAGTTAATGCCAATAAATAAGAATTCGTTGAAAATAATTTCAAGCAAAAACTAAGGTTGTAGTAGTACCAATCAATACATGAAGTAGTAGTACTGCTACTACTGCGTCTACATTTCAAAGATTTAATACACAAAAATAAAAATAAAAATATTAATAATAATTATAATAAATATCATGGAAACAGTAGCGCGTAGTACACGTACGTACCATATTGCTTTAAAAACTGGAACATGAGATTATGTGGAGAAAAAAAGAGTCGTATTAATTGATAGTTGCATAGAATTGACACAAACATCTAAATGGCTTTAGAATTACGTAACAAATACACATGGCCACTCAAAAGGCTCTCTGATAGGTAGTGTGAATGTCCTGAATCCGGAAGAGTAGGGCCTTCCTTGTCTCCAACCAACCCAGTCCGGGCCCATTGATTTTTCTTAATTATCTCTTTCATTTTCCATTTCGGTTTGGACCACTTTGACACTTTTTAAATTGCATATAAAATAGGAACCCTCTCAACCTGCCTGCCCAATTTTGATTTTACCTTATTCGTTAAATCTATTTTATAATAAAATTAATTTTATAATCTAACAAATTATATCAGTCTATAAAATTTATTTTATAATTACTACGATTTAATTACTATGATTTTTGTATTTACAGTTTCTCTCAAAGTCTATAGATTCTGGTTAGTTTTGTTATTTATAATTAATTTTATTATAATCAAATATTCCAAACAGAATATAAATTTTAGAAAGGAGAAAAAAAAAGAATCCCAAATTAATAAATGTTTTAGTCATAAAAACTTTTGTTATAAAAATAAATTTGTCAATTAATATAAATTTATATAGTATATTGAATTATAAAACTATTTACGTAGTACCATATCATAAGATGATTGAGACCAACGGTTTCTTCAATCTTTGGAGGAGGAGGATCAGAAGCTGGCCAGCACCACTACGAACCCTAATAATGGCATCTGACAAATCTACCTAATGGTCCTTTATAACAAATGGACAGGTCCTTAAATATTTCTGAAGAAGAAGCTTTTTAGTGTGATTTGTGGCCGGGAGATCAACAGCTATTTAACAACTGGTTATGGCGGACCTACATGCATGCATGCATGCATGGTGGACCAATTTTTCGTGTGTAATATTCCAATCCAATTTCAAACCAAACCATACCAATTAAGCAAGTCAGTTTTTAATTTTGGTGGTAAAATTATTTTTGTTTAATAATTAAACATTATATATATATATATAATGTGCAGAAAAATTATGGATGGAGATGTCATTAGCAAATGAGCTGGCCTTGCCGTCTCGTATGTGGCAACCTGCAGGGTTTTGTTCGCAAGACAAGACCACATCACTCTTCGGATTGCTTGCTGTGCCCTAACCACCCAATTTCGAGTTCATGCAACGTCACTACTCTTATTATAAATGTCTAGTGATCGATATTATGAGAAATTATTAATAATCCCGACCAAAGCTGGAAAATATATAAATCAATAAGAAAATAAGAATTTTTTAATTTGTAGCATTTGATCTCTAAGTAGTACTGATATCGATGCAACAATTTATATTAATATAAGTAATGCTAGATATAGTCGTAGGGTATATGAGTAATGCGATGCAATCATGTTAAAAAAGAGTATTGTGGTCTATTATTAAAAAATTTATTTTTTAATTAATAGATATCGTATTTACAAATTTTTCAAAAGAAATTGTATGGTATTGCATATTCTAATTTCTATCACTATAAATATTATTTCTTTTTCTTTAATGCCGAACACGTCGGGTATAAGTTGGAGATTGAGCCCATAACTGTGAGTACCAAGAACTGATATGCAACCTTTTTGCCAAACATTTGAATAGGCCCAACTCGTTAAGAAGCCCAGTGACGATTGTTGAAATTTGAAAAGCAAGAAAAAGACCCATAAAACGCTCCAATACAATCGTACAATTACGAAACGGAACCACTTTCGAGCGTATTTTCTTAAATTAATTAAACATCTCTCTATATATGTACTATATATAATATTATAAAAAATTACTTATTTATGATCAATTATTTCCTACCAAAATAATTATTTCTTATCAAAATAAATCTTTTTTTATTACAAATAATCATATTGATAGTAAATAATTCATTACAGATAAGCATTTTTCTTGTAATGTATATATATATAAGTAGAAGAAGATCGATGTAATAGTGGCCGTTATGAAACCCATCATGGAGAAGGATTGATAATGCTTCCCAACTCGAGTATTGATCACACAACAAGAAAAATGAGCAATAATGATTAAACAGTTACGATTAAAATGATTGTTTTTATTAAAAATAATTTTTTACGATATTTTTTTATATTTTTTACGATAAAATTTGACATCATAAAAAGTTTATTTTCTTGTAATGTCATATCCATATATCGTTGTTAAAGATCATGATTTTTTGGACGTACATAATTTGGTTGGAGTAGTTAGTTAGGATATTGGATCATAGTTTTCAGGGAATGGGATGTGTGCAGGGTGAATGTTATCTTCCTCACAAGCAAGAAGAGATTTCTTAAAAAAGAAAAAAAAAAAAAAGATTTAATTATTAATTTGAACAAGTGGGTCGGTGTTCCTCTTTAATTTTTGCTCAGAATCATGAGCACTGGAATAGATCTGGCTCGCCATGTGGAAGGTACGTAGAACATGATGCCCACATGCAAGAACATGAGTGGTGTGCAATATTAATAATTTAATAGGGTTGTCAACTTCGGTATCCATCTTCTGCCGTGACTGTACGGTCCACTACAATGCACCCCTTTGGGGCTGCATCTCGTCCAATTCATGTAATTATTTAATTAGATATAATTTATATTCAACATCATGCATAAAATAAAGCAAATGATTTTGATGCAAGTACTTGAGTTTTTGTTTTCCTATTTTTTTTGCTCATGGATTAACAACCATTAGAACTGTTCACCGTTCCGACCCGAAAACACCTACTTCTGACCCGACCCAAATTTATTGCATCTAATTTATCCAATGAGCCAATTATTCGATTTTTTTTTTTTTGGGTGAGATTGGAAACGATCTCTCAAAATGAAAATGTCAAGAGTTTCATGTAAGTGTTCTTTTGGACTATTTTTCCACTACAAATCCTAGCTCCACTGAATTTTTTGTAGTGTCAAACATCAACAAAAAGAAGAAATATATCAAAAGTGGGAGAAGAAAAATAATGAAGTTAAGCTCTTGACGGACCCTCGAAGCATAGTTGCTAGAGAGAGAAGGCATCAGTTCAATAACCGGTTCAAGATTCTAGTGAGTTTAGTTCCAAGTGGGAGTAAGATGGATACAATCGAGCTTGGCGTCGATGAGGACGAGCTTGTGAATGAGGTCTTGGATTATTGATAAAAATCCTTATGTGAGGCTATAAGAGTAAAATATGAGCTTGTCGACGAGGATAGAGATCTTAGTGTGGCATTGGGTCAAAGAGAGAAATGATTAAAATCCTAATTGAAATCAGGAAAAAATGAAGTTTAAAATCGTTAACAAGTAATACCCATTACCCAATTAATTGAAAAATGTTGGAATTTCGGGTCGGGTTAGTTCCGAATAAACGGATCAGGTTTCGGATTTCTAAACAACTCTAACAACCATTGTGAATGCAGTTTTATAAGAAGGGTTTTACACAAATTGTTCTCTGCCATTATTTTTTTTTTAAAGAACCTAACTACCAGCAACTTCGCAGCTGATTCAATCATTCTATTCATGTGATGTCGTGAATTTATTAATTAAAAAAGAATATGAACTAGTACTGGAGTCCCCGATTAAAAGTTGAGAGTAGTACTGAAAGAGTAGATCACAACATGTGGGCAAGGTGGAGCATTAAATAGGCAGCAAGTTTCAACCTTTCCCCACTGGATATATCGTCAGAAACTATTAATTCTGGTTGTTACATGCACATGACAATGTATATTGATCATCACGACCCTTATCATGTTTTTTTTTTTTTGTCAATCAAGGATCCTTATCATGTTTTGCGTGGTGGCGAAGTTGTATACTTGATCCCATATCTACACTCACCGTCCTAATTAAAATAATTTGAGAAATACTTTAGTGATAATTAAAGAAATTCTATATAAATTAACTAAATTAATAAACTGATGTAATTTGATGCATTATATTATATTATAAAATTGTTTTTTATTCTAAATTATATCTGACATGATGTCATATAAAATCAAAATATTATAAAAAAAATACTTCCGTTTCTTTCAAATCAAAAAAAGTTATATTGAAAAAATTATATTCTAAATAATATCTTAATTTTATAATATTTGTATTTTACTTTTTTTTCTATTACATTTTTCAAAATTTAACAATATAATTTAATTTAAATTATTTTATTACTATTTATACATTATATTATTATTATTTATAAATTTTTAATTTATCTCATCTTATCTAATAATTCATTTATATATCTTTTAAGTGGTATAAATAATAACTAAATATAAATTTTTACGCAGACTGAATTTTTTTAGTTTTTAGTTTTTAGTTTTTATATTTTTTAACTTCTTTAAATATTTTTTAAAAATAATAAAAAAAATCAATATATTAATAATTACTTTCTTAATTAATAGCAAATTCTAAATATCTCAACAGTAAATATGAAGTACATGCTAATCTGGCTCTTATTTATTTGACCCCGGACGGTGCGCTCATTCCTCAACTGGCACAGGCTTTGGGTAACGTGCCGTGGTCAGAAGAGAGACTATGCCACATGCAAAAAGGGACAAAAGTTTTCGGTCTTTCTTAAAGGAAAATAGTAAATAAAATGATGTCTATTAATTCACTACCCGCCTTCTATTGAATTGGATTTTTCCTCTTAACATTAAACCCTGTCTTTTCTCTCACTGTGGGACCCTCTTTCACAATCAGATCAGCATTTTTACTTAAGTTTAGTTTGTATTTAAAAATAAAATAAATTTATCATAATTCATATTAAATTTATTATTAAATTTTTATATAAAATATAATTTTAATATAATTTTTTTAATTTTTAAATTAATTTTCTTAAATCTCAAAATAATAATAATATTAAAAAATAAATATAATTTATCTTAACTCATATCATCTCGTTTTCAAATCCAAACAAGACTTATAATTTTAGAGACAAATATCAAATAAACACTAATTAATATATTATGATAAAGAAATGCATCATTTTTATTTTTTTTAGTTTAAATTTATTTTTTTATTTTTCAATTTACAAATATAATATAGCTCAAAATAAAAATTAAATATAATAAATTATCAGTTCACGTTTTTTTTTTTTTTTTGTTTATTTCTAATATTTTTGTTACTTCAGTTCATGATATCTTACCATAGCAAGACAAGAACCATGAAGTACCTTCATTGTTCATGCACAAGATTCAGCCGTACCGTGAGCTTGTAATTAAACATGGCTACCAAACAACAATAGATCAGAAAGAATGGATCGAACAATTAAAAAAACAGTTTAAAATTTTAAAGCCGCATGTCGATGCAGCTGCCTGCCTTGACATTATTGCGGCCGCAAAGGTTTCATTTACAATTATTTACTCCATACGATCGAATAATGAGCAGACCTCAGTTGCTGTACCGATTATCTATTTATATATGGTTGTACTCGAAGCCCATCACCTCAAACTCTCTCTTCTGCCTTTCCTTGTACTGTTCTCGCTCTGTTGTTTGAGGTAATTTTGTGGTAGCAATGGCCATGGCTAAGTTTGTTGCTGTGTTGCTCTTTGCCTTCATTGCCATTTCCTCTCTACAAACCATGGTGGGTCTTTCTTTCTTTCAGTTCTCTACATGATTCTTAAATGAACAAAAAAATAAATAAATAAATGAAAGGAAAAGATCGATGTTCATTATTCCTGATTAACTCTATCGATATTTTCGTTTTCATGACCTAATTTGATCTGTTGTTTTTGGTTTTCAGGTTATGGCGTCTCATGGGCATGGAGGTCATCACTATAACAGTGTGAGCTCTCTTTCTTTCTCTCAAATTTGCGATTGCTTGCATTTTGGTCTAATTAACCTCTTTTATTTATGTAATTTCAGAACCCATATGGCCCAGGGAGTCTCAAGAGCTACCGTAAGTAGTAATTAATTATTTCGCTCTCAATTCTAATGTTTTTCTTTTTTTTTTCTCACCTGAAAATCAGCCCTTTCTTTCACCTGAAGAATGCAAAGTTAAAAAAGCTGTTTCTTTTATTGAAACTTAACTCAGTACTTGCCCGAATTACATTAGCAACGCCAATTTGGAAACTCAACTTTAACGTGGGAAATGTTATTAATTTATTTCTAAACCAAGAATTTTTAAATTTCGCACATAGGAATAGTTCTAGACTGAGAATGATTGATTGGAGTAGGGTTAGTGGTATCACATTGATTGGGTGAGTTCTCATCCTGTCACGTATTTAGGCCATGTTTGGTTGGGGGGAAAAAGTAAGGAAAGAGAGTAAGCAGAGGATGAAGGAAATCCATTTCTGGGTCAGAACGTGGAAGGGAATCTGTGGGGTTGGAAAAAGATTCATTTTTTTGGCTTTGGATTCGGATCCTACAATTGAACAGTTTCTTTTCATTTTATAGAGAACAGTAAGAAAAGAGAGAGAGAGAGAGAGAGAGAGAGAGTTGAGAGGACAGGAGCCACATGTATTTGTCATGGGTCAGGCTAATTTGACTGCGGTCAAATTTTTTGTTTTTTTTTTTTGAATTATGACTTATGAGGGACCGTGAGGATGGAGAAAATGATTATGTTTTTATTTTTTTTATTTTTGTGGGTTTGGTTTGGGAATTGAAAATGAGAAGAATGCCCGTCGCAATGCACGAGGAGGTGCGGGAGAACACAATACCACAAGCCATGCATGTTCTTCTGTCAGAAGTGCTGCGCAAAGTGCCTGTGCGTGCCCCCTGGCTATTATGGCAATAAAGCTGTGTGCCCTTGCTACAACAACTGGAAGACCAAGGAAGGTGGCCCCAAGTGCCCTTAAAATTCAACCCCTCTTTAAGTTTGTTGATTCGATCGGTTGTAGTCGATCTGATTTTAAAATTTTATTTATTTTTTAATAATTTTAATATTTATATTTAAAAAATTCAAAAAAGTTTTGAATCCAAAATTCAAATTTTTAAATCTAAAATCCAAATAAACATCTCTATCTCTCTCCACAACCTCTCAACTCTCGTTGATTCACTCCTTTTCACTGCAACTTTAGGACTAGCTCTATCTAATTATCTAATTATATGTCTGTATTTCTTTTGAGATGGGAAATGTAATGTTTTGTTGCGTCAAAAGACTTTAAAGAGAAAATATGTTGTATTAATCAGTCATAGTTACTCTTTAGAATATTGGTATTGACTCTAAAAGTTAATATAAATATAAATTTAATATATTTATTTAAAATATTAAATGAAATTATAAAAAGTTTTAAGTTATAGTAATTTCATTTTATCATTTAAATATAAAAGCCTATTATTTATCCATACAAATAATTTTTAATTGCATTTTAATATCACTACAAAAAAATTGACCTATTGTGATATTTCTTTAGCAGTCAAATAAGTAGTTGTGATATTTTTATGTCTTAAATAGTCTATTTGACTGATATAAAAATGTCACAACAGGTCAATTTTTTTGTAATATATTTATGTTATATGAATAAATCATATCTATTTGTTAATGTTATAAATTGTATATTATATTATTATTTTAATAAATTTAATTACGAATCCAATATGAGATTATCAATAAGGAAGTGTTGAATTTTCTGCTAATACTCTTAAGAGTTTTGCTGAAATGAATGAGTTAGCTAATCTATACAGTAAACGTGAAATCTCCTGTGTTTCTTTCACTTGTTGATCGATATATTTGCCCTATTTTTTCGGCTAAACGCGAAGGAGCATTCTTAACAACTTAATTAAACCCCACAACTGTGGAGCTATGGCATCAGATTAAGAAGCCGTTCATGATATGGGACTCTCACCATGTTCATCTTCCTGGCCGATCATACATATATAAGCACCTGTCTATCTGAAACAAATCCATCTCAACCAGCTATCTTAGATCGATTATTGATGAGACTTTGTATTTGTTTTAACTTCTCATTAAAAATAAACACATATATCTCAATTTACTCTATACGTTCAAGTACATATTTCAACATATTTCATACATTTAAAATATTTCAATAAGATTCATAAAATATATTATTATTTATAAATCAATTCAAATAATCTGAAATTACCCCAATATCCAAACAGAAACAAAGAGGAATTAAGCTGCAACTCTAATTGGATCCAACAGCTCCATTCCCAAACGATTGACAAAAGGACAAAAAAATAAAAACTGAAACCCAGAAAAAGAATAAATTTTAAAAAACTTAAACTAAAAGTCTAAAACTAAAGGTTAATAAACAACTAATACAAATGAAAATTTTAAAAGTTATTATTAGAGTTAAAAATAAAAAATAAAACTTAAGAAAGGCTTACGTCTTACTGTTGACTTTTTGGATTATACTTAATATTATTCAATTATAAAATATAAGAGCATTAGCAATGGGCTGACTATAGCCCATTACAAAGTCAAAATGAAGTTAAATATGTGAAATTTCTCTTACATTAGTCTAGTCATATTGTCTAAAATTATTTAGTCTTGTTGAACAGTAACTCGCACATCCTTTCCAAACATAGTGGGCTACTGTTCATCAATCATCCTATTATTTAATTCCATCTATTTATTTCATATGAGCGTGAAATAGAGTCTATTTTTTTCCTCAGTTTCGAGTATTCTTCCCTCTCTCCTCCACATCCGTTCCGAGCCCTAGTTTCTTCTAGGGAATCATGTTTTTCCTTCCATCCAAATGTATGACTAGGGTTGCATTGCTCTCTCCCTCCTTCGTCTGCGTGCCTCTCTCCCTCCTTTGTCTTCCCATCCCAGTGAATAGTAGGTCGACATAGATTTTGCTACGTGTCCCATTTTCGTTTCATCAATCGAAATTCTTTCGGCCAACTAACAAATTCCTTGATTACTGTAATAGACTGTGACAAGTCGCATAAAGGAAACCAAACTTGGTAGACGACTCTCTCAATTTAGGTAAATCCTTTGCTTTTAATCGATCTTGACTCTAGTTTAGGGTTTAACTTTTAATCGATTTTGGGGATTGTTGGGTTTTGTAATAGACGAAAGCACTTTACAGTTATTGATTTTCCTTTTAAAGGATTAATTTCGAAAAAAATCTAACATCGAGGCTGCATCAACTTGATGCTTTTCCATATTTGTTGCTAGCTCTGAAAGTTTTTGGTGTTCTAGCTTTTAGTGAAATTACAGAAGAACTTATTATAGCGTTTGGTGTTATATTTATATTACTGAGAACTCTAATAGACAAAGATTTTGTTTTATATTGCTTAACACTTTTCAAGAACTCAGAACTCACTAATGCTTTGCTGGGTAGAAGAAAGATAGATATCATGTAATTGTTGGCTTCAACAAAATATAATTAGACCATTTAACTATTAGCTACATCTAGAAAAGTTAGTAAAATTAGAAGAATGGTTGTTTAAAATAAGATACGTTAGTATAATGTGGTTGTTGATTGATGCATTGTAGATAGTTCTTGGTTGGTACAATAAGTTGTGCTAGTGTTTGAGAGAAGATATAATTATAAAAGAATTATTTCTTATGCCTAATTAATATTTAATATATTACGTGCATTTGCAAAATTAAGAGAATAATTATTGTTTACTGAAATTAATATTTAATATATTAAGTGTATTTGAAAATAAAATAAAAAAGATATTTTTTTATATTAAAATATATTATATTATATTATTATTTGGACTTTGATTTAACTAACTAATGTAAACTCATTGGCTAAATCATATGGACTATAGTGAAAAGAGTGAATTTGGCTTTAACAATGGCTAGACCATTACTAATGCTCTAAAAAAGTTCAGTTAAGCTATTTTTCTCATCAATAGTCACGTGAACTAATTAAAAACTATTTGTGCATATAACTTTTTTAAAGTTAACAATGAAGGCCCGGTTTGTTTACAAAACAAATCTCATTTTACCTTGTTTTATTTCATTTAATCATTACGCAATTTTCAAATTTTAATACAAAATAATATAAATAATTTAAGTTTTTCAAATCTCAATACAAAATCATATTGAAAAAGTTATAACGATATTTTATTTAATTTTTAATTTTAATTTTAACTTTTCTCTTCTTAATCTCATTTCTAAAAATAAATCAGGAATTAATTGTTATGCGTGCCATTTTTCAGATTTTGAAAAATCAACATACTTTTTTTTTAATTTATAAATAATGTAATAAATCAATATATCTAAAACTTACAACAATCCGTTCCTCTTCCTAATTTCGAAATCGAACTCAGTTAGTAACAAACCGATCAAGAGTTTCAGTGGTTGGGTTTTTTAAAAGGAGCAATGCGGTGAAACAGCTACCAAGTCGAAAGCAATTAGTGGGCTTCGGCTTATCAGACAGCATCCAAACCGGCCCTGAGTTGAATTGATTTGATGACTGAGACTTGGCCCACCATTTCCTTGAAATATCCACAACAATTTAAAATTTTCCCTCCATCCACACACCCGTTCCCACCATTCCAACTGCCCCGTTTGTTTTTTAATTGTTTAATTAATCTTAGAGATGATCTAGATATAAATATATTTTTTTATTAAGAGGGAAGAATTCTAATTTTATAATATATATATATATTTATACATAGAAGGGTTATAATAAATTTTGCAGGCCATCTCATATGTTGATATAACATATTTTAAGGGTGTTGGTAATGGCTGTTAATTGTCAAATTCAAAGCTTAGCTAAAATCTCACATTTTGAACATAATATCAAGTTTTAGCTAGATAAATTTATATTGGACTAGCCATCGTAAAGGCAAATATATATGATATTATATATTTTAATAATATTTGATAAAAAAAAATTCTATTTTACAAGTACACTTTATATATTAATTAATAATTAAATAAAATATTTAATTTACTTATCAAAAAAATATTAATTAATTATTTGTAGTACTTTTATTATTATTTAAAAAAAATCCATTTCATGAAATTAATTAACTAAAACATGAACAAAAAAATAAAAAACATGATCATGCTTGTCATGATCAGGTGGATACATAAAACAAATATATTATATAAGAGCAGTGATAGGTACACACGCCATTGTGTACACGCTGCGAACATGCTAATAGATATATTATTAAGAAAATTCCTGCTTAACAAAACGAAATGAAACCATAAAAACAAAAATGAAATAGATTAAGTTCCGTCATTTCCCAAGAAAATATCGTACACAGTGTTTCCAAGAAGAAGAGGAGGAAAGAAAAATAAAACGAAATGGATTAAGCTCGTGTGTTTCCATCTCCTTTCTTGTTCCTTTTATGCATTCCAAAATCTACAATTATTTTTCCATCACTTTCCCAAGAAAATGTCACTGAGATTCAAAAAATGCAGCAAATTACCAAGGATCTAAAACCCACAATTATTTTTCCGTCACTTTCCCAAGAAAAATATTAGTCAGATTCAATCAGCCGAACGCGATACGTCATTACACTTTTAAATTTCTTAGCACCCAAAGAGAATAATGAGAGGAAGAAGAAGACTCCAAAGCAAATTTACAAGAAGAATGGGAGGAAGAAAAATGTGTTGCCAAACGAAAAATCTCATTTTCTCGCATTTTTCTAGCAACCTAACATAATAAAAAAAACCCAATTTCTTGCCTTTTTCCGGCGGCCAAACATAACGAAATAAACCCCATTTTCTTACAGTTTCTCTCTCTCCTAAATGAAATAGAAACATCAAACGGAAATCGCAAAAATGAAAAAAGAAAATTGAAATCATGGAAACAAAATCACGAATCGCAAAAATGGAAGCATTTTCGAAAATAAAAACGAAATGGATTCAAAGATGAAAATCGAGATGGAAAGTGATATACGATTTTCTTTCATCTGCTGGAGAAGGTTGAGAGAGCTAAATACAATGTGAATTGATAGACTAGCCAAGTAATGAGAGTTGAAAACGTACTATTTTATTAGCAGTATCCGCAAGTGTACACAACGGCGTTTACAGAAATCATTTCTCATTATATAAATGATAAAATTTAATGGATGGAAGCAATTAATCAAAAAATAGTACAAAGTATAAATTCATAAAATAATCTTTTGACATGTGAATAATAACTCTCCAAGTTTGGAGAGCACTCAAAAATTACTATAACTTGAGTGTTGAGTCTTGGACCGTTGATTAGTCTAATGTAAAAGTTTTCTTTCATATTTATCTAAAGTTTAGACTTATATTGATATTTGGCTGAGCCATTGCCAATGCTATGTAGTTAGTATAAGAAATCAGAATACATATGATCGTGGCCGATACAAAATCTAGAATAAATAGTAGCATTACTCGAAAGCTTCAATTATATTTTGCAAGGCCAATGAGAGTTTTTTCCTCATAAATTATAATCAATATGAAACATTCATGTATTTTTCGAATTGTTCTTATATATAGAATATCCCAATAAACTTTAAAACATGACTACGTACTTAGATATACCGCCAATATAATTATATACATAAACCAACATTCTTGACTAAAATAGAGTGTAAACTATAACATTGGCTAGCAGCTAGGAAATCAATGAGTCATCAACATAATGGTAAGTTAGTTTTTTTTTTTTCTTCTTTTCTTAACATACACGAGGAAATTAAATAAATGGAATGGAGATAGATTATTATAAGCAATTTTATTAATTTGTAGCGGATTGGACCCACCGGCCCCCTCCAAAACAATTGGGGGAAGAGTCAGAAAAAGCAAAAAACCAAAAACATCAAAAGAAGGAAAAGAATAAAAGTGGCATGTGCATGCATGTTATATCAATGGAGTCAGCCCAATATTTTTGACTTTTCCTTCTTCCCAGGGCGAGATATTTACTATAGATTTAAAAAAAAAAAAAAAAACAACAGTAAAGATATGTTTATATAATTTACGGGCAGGCATGCATGCATGATGCGAGACTGCAAATCCGTATTATATAACTAAACTAAACGCACGGCGCCTCCTTTAAATTTAGTAATTACCACGTGATAAAAATTAAAAATACTGCATAAAAAGAATACATCACTTACTTAAGAATCATCCCTGATCCCTCCTAGCTCGGTGGCCGCCACCCTAGCGCTATCAATTTGAATATCTGATCTCTTGCTGTCTGAAATGGAGGCTGATCAACACCATGATGGACTTTCCGTCACCATACCTCTCATATTGAATGATAAGGATGTAGAGGTATTACATGATAATGGTGGTCAAAACACCATCAGCACTGCCTCCTTTTCCATGACATGTTTCAATGGACTCAATGCGTTGTCAGGTTCTTCTCTTTTCCTTGTTTCTTACTCTTCAGTACATATTTTAAGTCCTAAGCTAATACAAGCATATACCAGTAATAAAACTAAGCTTAGTAAGCTGAGTGATACGAATAAAACTGGATGGACTACTATCTCTAATAGATTTTGTGTTATTTTGTTCTTAAAGTGCTAATTCAAGCAACCAATAAGGTTTCATTTCTATAATTATCTCAAATACAGAGGAGTTTTATGCTTAAACCTCTCTGAGAATATGATTTTCAGGAGTTGGAATACTGTCAGTCCCATATGCATTATCATCAGGGGGATGGTTAAGCTTGGTACTTCTCTTTATTCTCGCGGCTGCTGCTTTTTATTCGGGCTTGTTGATACAAAAATGTATGGACATGGATCCTGATATCAGAACTTATCCTGATATTGGTAACCGCGCATTTGGAAACAAGGGAAGAATACTTGTATCAGTTGTCATGTACATAGAACTGTATTTGGTTGCGACAGGATTCCTTATTCTTGAAGGGGATAACTTACATAATTTGTTCCCAAACACTGGATTTGAAATGGCAGGTATAGGAATTGGAGGAAAACAAATGTTTGTAATCATTGTCGCCATAATAATATTGCCTTCTGTTTGGTTGGATAACCTGAGCCTTCTATCGTATATCTCTGCCAGTGGGGTTTTGGCTTCTGTTATCATTCTCTGCTCAATCTTGTGGACTGGTGTATTTGATGGGATTGGGTTTCATGAAATGGGGACACCTCTAAATTGGAATGGGATACCAACATCTGTTAGCTTATATGCCTTCTGTTATTGTGCGCATCCTGTCTTCCCTACACTCTACACTTCCATGAGAAACAGACGTCAATTTACCAATGTAAGTAAAAACAAATGTTTTTAATGTGAACCATACCATGTTGTTTAGACAAGATCACGTTTTAGGGTGTGTTTTAGCTTCCATTTAAAGTAACTTTTCAATCAGACTACTGCAACAAATGATGTCAGTTTGTAAATTTATTTTTATGTAATTCTTTTGTAGTTAAATTTCTCTTTAGAAAGAGCTAGCCAAAATTGCCAGCAATGTGTTTAGGCTGTCAACTGTTTAGATTACTCACTTCAGCTTTGCTTTTTTAATCCCATTTTTAAAAAATAAAATAAAATAAATTGTTTGTTTCTTGTGTAGGTCCTGCTCCTTTGCTTCACCTTATGCACTGTCAGTTATGCATCAATGGCCATATTCGGTTACTTAATGTTTGGATCAAAAGTTGAATCACAGATAACTTTAAACCTTCCAACTGACAAACTTAGCTCAAAAGTGGCAATATACACGACATTGGTCAATCCCGTATCCAAATATGCATTGATGGTCACACCAATTGTGAATGTCACAAAAAGTTGGTTTCCATGTCAATATAAGAAGAGAAACCAGCTTAGGCTCTTAGTTAGTACCTCCCTTGTAATCAGCACTCTCATTGTAGCCCTGCTTGTGCCCTTTTTCGCGAATCTCATGTCTCTTGTTGGAGCATTTTTAAGCGTCACAGGTTCGATTATACTACCATGCTTATGTCACATGAAGATCTCAGGAACTTGTTCGAGATTAGGATGTGGAACCATAGTTTCATGGGGTATAATATTAATGGCGAGTGCAGTTGCAATAGTTGGTACTTATACATCTTTCCTACAAATAATAGGGCATCTGCAAGCAGATGATCATTCCTCTTTGTTGATGGGAAGCAGGGCATGATTGCCTTATTAGAAGCTGCAGATGTATTTCATGTATTTGCCTCTTAGAAAGGATTTGATCTCATGTACAACTTATGCTAAGCAGAAATTAGTTTATTGTAATATTTTGAATTAATGGATCTGTAAAACGAAAGCCATGTTGTTTCTGAGTTTATAGGGGATGAAAATGGACACGTTTTTATAAGGTTTTTAAGTATAAACTATCCTTTCTAGCTCAAAAATGGCGTACAGTACTATATATACAAGCTAGGTCGTGCTTTTTTGTTCAGCTTACCAATCTCAACAATTCGTGGCTTTAAAGCTTTCGACCATGCTTGGAAACAAGACACTCAAAATTCCTGTACAATTTATATATATATATATATATGTTTGTTCTACAGTCTTTATATTTACAATGTACTCGATCGCCTGATGACATGAAAGAGATCTGAAAAGATATGAAGAATGCTAGCTGTGTGGTTTTAACATCAGCAAAACGCAACCTCAACAAATCATCTATTCCAAGGTTGAAATTAAAAACCTGTTTGGATAGCTAATAAGATAGAATTAGATTAAATAAATAGAAATAATTTGAAAATAGTAATAAAATTATTGAATTGAGATAAGATGAACAGATTAATTGGTTTTATCTTACTTTTGTATCGAAACGGGCGCGAAATACGAAGTGCTATATAAGTTAGCTAGCTAGCTAGCTAAGTCCCCTAATCAATGCTAGTACTCGATCCGATCCATGTTATAACGTCCCTAACAAAAATGCTTCTTTGTTGAGAGCTCATCTACCAATTAAGAACGTTCTAAACTTACAATCTACCTCAATCATTTAACAAATTATATTTTATTGTTGAAGTACTACAAATTATAATCCTACACCACGATTCTTGCCCAAATAATAAAAAAAAAAAAGACAAAACACCCTAGCCCGACGCTAACAACACTAATATTATAATTCCTACGGGTGCTACATGCCCATGAGGGGGCGGGGCCACCCCTATCCCTCCCCCCACCTCCGCATGGGCGAGGGGTTGTTTTTCGCTCCCGTGCTCCGCCCCCTTCCCTACGGGGAAGGAGTTCCCCGTCCTTTGATGGGGGTGCGGGGGTGGACCTTCCACCGTCCGCTCTCTGTCTTCTACAATATCCATCTCAAAATTTCACACAACCATATTCTCATCCTCATTTAATCTCATTCTCTAATCTCAATCAATATTCAATAAATAATAAAAAAAATTAAAAAATTAAAGACTTAAATTTGGCGGATGCGACAGTTCTAGACCACCATCAATGAAGCCTCTGTCCCGACATCACCACCAATAGTAGACCATCATCACCCATCACGCCTTCAACCACCCGCATGAGCCACCATTTGTCGACTTGATTATTGTTACCCATTGAAGTGTTTGCGGCTAGCCGTATGAGAGAGAAGCAAGAGGCATGAGAGACAAAAGGAGTAAAGAAAAGAAAGAGAATGAGAGAAGAAAAGAGAGAAGAAGGGGACTTGAAGGCTGAAAGCCTTGTGCGGCGCATGAACTGGGTCCTAGGAGAGAAGGGAGGTAAGGGAATAAAAGAGAGAAAAAAGAATTTAGATTTCCTGACTCTTGCACATTATTCCACTGGCCCGCATCTTTTTAAATTTAGCCTCTAGTTTAGTGTAGATAAATATAATTAATGAAATACATTTAATTGGAAAAGATAGAGAAGAAATTAAATGTAATTTTTTTGTTTTTTTTTTTAGTCTCAATTGACTTCTGGTGGAGGAAAAAAAGTGGTAAGACACATTAATATAAAACTATAAAAAAAATTAACACAAATCATATTTTAGAATTCTAAATAAATCCTACAAATTTAATAAAATTATTTCCAATATTAACATTTATCAACTAATCTACACACGTACAATTTAACAAAAAAATTATTTTAAAATGGATCCAAATCTTCTTTTTCTTTTTTTAAATCTAATCACTGTTATATCTAAAATTTGTACATATAAACAAACAAAATTTTATCTATATTTTTAACTTCTTCTTGTTTACAATACATATTATACAAATAGATATTAAAAATATCTATTTGTAGAATGTTTATAATTGTAATATAAAAATTCACACGAACCAAGCCACAACTATGCACAGACATTTTTAAAGTATCTATTAAAAGAGCGATACATTTTAAAATTGGAGCGACATGTTTTATAAAATATTTTTAAAACATTTAGTATAAACTGTTAGGAATGACATTGCCAAAGCGCACACTGGCATAAAACATCTAATAGTATACAAACCATAAGACATTAACAAATTGTAAAATTTTATAAACATTATTATAAATTTGGAATAATTATTAGAGTATAAATTAAAACAAATTAAATTTTACAACAATGTAATTTTTTTAAAAAATGAAATTTTTAATACAATTTTATTTGCAATTCATTTATTAAATAAAAAAAATTTTAAATAACTATGTGTTAATATGTTTTTTTTTTCTCATTTGGATCCCCAAAAATAGAAAACTCTGGCCTAATTTATGTGTTCAAATTTCATTACCAAGTCCAGCCCATGCCCCTATCTTAAATAGAAATAGAAACGGTATCGTTTTCATCCCAATAAATCCTAAGCGTTGCGTGACTTGCGTCCATTCCCTATAAATACATCTTTACGCAGTCAACAGTACGATAGCCTCCTCTTTTCTGAAGTCAAGACCTTCTTTAGTGTGAAATCAAACCGTGAAAACAATCCATTGGGAAAGCATGCAATCATGAATCATCCATGGTTGAGTGGGGCCATAAACTGTAGTTGGCCTGCTGGAATATGGACAAAGTATTGCTTCTTCCTTTATCATGGTGATTTGGTGAGCATGGTTGTTTGAAGATCGAACTCATACGCTTGTTTTTTTTTTTAAGATTGCCTTTGTATTAATATATATATATATATATTATATACATATAAAAATATATATTATTATATTAATAAAATGCAGGAGTGGGGTGGAGTAGAATGGAGTGGGGTGGGGTGGGATGAGGTATTTGCAAGAGGACGGGAGTTCACCCCATTCTGCCCCCACCCTCGCCTTCCACACACAAAGTGGATGGGGATAGTCAAAATTGTCGGGTTAATCCGCTCCACCACAGCGGGGCAAAATAAAAAGCAGGCGAAGTAGCAGGGCCAGGTATCCGCTGCCCACCCCTAATAATTCAATTCCCTCGTCACCATCCCGGCCATGACGGCAGTCTAGATAAAATCATTCATATGCAAATTTTGATATTATTGAGGTTACATCGACCGACTAGGTAAATGATAAGGGTATTCAGTTTGTTCCCTATTTTATTTTTGGTAAATATCAATATAATAAAGGAAGCATTTGACTCCAAAACCTCCAATATAGTTTTGAAGGTGATAAGACGGATGGGTGCGTTTGGCTAGCTTGGATTATGGTTTAAGGGAGATATCCATCTATTTATCTAAAACTAGCTGCCTATATTTTGTGATAAACTAAAGGAGTTTTTAAAAGATAGCTAGCGTTGATCTTATAGAAAAGAAAGAGTATAGTCTACGCTACACTTAGCAATTGTTCTTTAATTTCTTTCTTTCCCTGATTAGTCATCTCAACCAATCGTCTCTACTAGTTTAAAAGGAATGTACTTGTGTCATGCACTTCCTTGGAGTCATTTCTAATTAAGAACAGTGCTAGATAGGGCTGCAAACGAACAGAGCTGCTCGTAAACAATTTGAGCTCGACTCGTATAAACTCGATTCGAACTCGATTCGTTTAATAAATGAGTTGTTCGTGAGCACTAATATTGGTTCGAATATTAAATGAGCTAAACTCGTATAATCTCGACTCGACTCATATAAACTCGATTTGTATTCATGAACAAGATTCGTATAAACTCGATTCGACTCGTTTTGAGCTCGTAACAATACTCGTAATATTTCTATATACATATATATAATCTTGTATATATTCTTACATATATTCTTTTATTATATATATTTTTTGTGTTATATATATTATTTTTTATATTTTATATAAGTAATATATTTTATTACTTTATGTAGAAGTAGCATTTTATTTCTTTACAATAATAGTGTATTAAGTTCATAAAAAAATTATTGAGTCAAATATTTATAAAGAGTAAGAAACTCGAGTAATTACTCGACTAAGTTCGACTCGTTCGTTAGAGAGTAAAAACAAAGATCGATAAATAACTCGATTCGACTCGAGCTCGTCTTTGATCGGCTCGAATTCGACTCGACTCGATAAACTCTCAGCTCGACTCGAACTCGAACTCGAATTATTTGAATCCAGCTCGACTCGACTCGACTCGAACTCGTCTTTGATCGGATCGTTTGTAGCCCTAGTGCTAGATATCCTTTTAAAACTCATTCCGTTCTCATCTCGTTATGGGTTTTATTTTTTTTATTTTTTTACATGATTTTTGAATAAATATTTTTAAATAATATTATAATTTTTAAAAATATAAAAAAATTATAAAAATATTTAAAAATATTTATTCAAAAATTATGTAAAAAAAAAACTAAAAATAAAAAATAAAAAACCCAAAACAGGATAGGAAGGGGATGAAATTGAAATGGATAAATAGCATTTTTCTTCTAATTAATAATATTATTGTCCCAACAAGACCCCACCTTTTGAAGTTTCCGTTGTATTTTTATCATGAAAACCCCAACTTTCAAATTTGGGATCGATGTTAATTTCAAAGTCAAGGAACTAGTTAATTTGTTTGTTTTCTTCTGGACTAGATTAAGGCCAGATTTGGAAACAGAAATTTTTTAAATATTTTTTAATTTTATTTACTATTTTATTATTACTTTTCACCTATTTTTATTAGTATTCATTATTTTTTCATTACTATTTAATATTATATTATTACTTTTTATTACTATTCACAATCACTCTCAAGCATTTTCAACATCCAAATTCAACCTAATATTTTCATGCTTATGTCACATGAAGATCTTAGAAACTTGTTGGAAATTAGGATGTGGAATGCTAGTTTCATGGGGTGTAATATTAATAGCTAGTGCCGTTGCAATAGTTGGTACTTATACATCTCTCCTACAAATTATAGGGCATCAGTAAGTAGATAATTCCTCTTTGTTGATACGAAGCAGGGCATGATAGCCGTATTAGAAGTTGCAGCTGTGTTTCATGTAGTTGCCTTTTAGAAAAGATTTGATCTCTACAACTTATGCAATGCATAAATTAGTTTATCATAATATTTTGAATTAATGGATCTGTAAAACGAAAGCCATGTTGTTTTTGAGTTTATAGGATGAAAATGGACAAGTTTTTATAAGATTATAAACTATCTTTTCCAAAGAAACTTTGGGTCCGGATGGATTTAAAACTCACTTTTACATCCATATAATAGAAATAGGCCACATAACTCATAAGTGTCCCATGACAAGTTCGGATGCACATGCCTCCAACGAATGAGTCACATGTTCTTTTCTAAGAAGATACCCCCTTGGAATGCCCCCCTCCCTTGCTCTCAAATCTCATCTCAGAATCATCTATGTGACGACGAGCCACCACTCAGTCCCGAACAGCAAACGACTGATGAAGAACACTCGAGGTTTGACGAACACCCGACGTGTGATGACCTCTAGAGCCAGAAACAACCCCTGCTGAAAAACCTTCGTGTCTAGATGAAAATGGTTGGACAATTGTTTAGACAAGTTTAAAACAAACATTTTATGAAGCAAGAGAAGTAATGCCAGAATCAATGGTAAAATCAAAATCAAAAATCAAAACCAAATAGTGCCTTCGTCTTTCTAAAACACGAACAGAGTTCTATAGAAAGATGAAGCATTCTAACGAAACTAGTGGTTTCTCGAGGGACTCATTCCCCGACTCCAAAGTCTCTTCCTTTAACTCTTCTTTAGCACCAGTGCTCTGCTTACTCTGCACCCTTGATTCTAGTGACTAGCCATAGGTTCTTCCCGTCCCCATCCTCTTCCCCAGGGAAAAGCAATCTTGCATCTGTACAGATTTTGGGGATAGATGGAGGCTAATCACTTGCACCTGTCCAAGAACGCTTTTACAATAAACAATTTATCATATGTATCATTAGAAAAATTCAAGTTGCACGAACTAATAGAAAGAACAGCTGTAACCTATGTTAGTGCCCTTTGACAGAGATTATACATCTATAGATATGCTACATATCCAAGCAACAGGCATTAGTCAAACTCCTCCATCCGCTTGCAGAAGCCAGAGTAGTCGGGCATCGATGCTCATTCATTACATCATAAAATGTTGAGAACTTCAGTTTTTCTCTGCTTTTTCTTTATTTATTTTTTTATGAGTATCCTATTATCACTCTTGAGGTTCCTACTTGAACTTACCTCAGGGCAGCCTAGTGGGTTAGAGGCCAATGCTGTATTTCTGCAATTTGAGAGGTAGAAACAAGTTCGAAATAACTTTCTAAACAACACAATGGTTGTTGCCCAGATGACTAACAACAAAGGAAGGTGAATTGAATTATATTATAAAATTAACGCTTCTAAATCAAATATACAATATAAAATATAAACAGAATATAAAACAGCAGGAAAGATAAAGAGTAAAGGTAAAAAGAATCAAACCTGTATTTTAACGAGATTCAGCTCCACTACCTACGTCCTCGTCTCAAGCTACCCCTTGAGAATTTTCAAATTCATTATTTAATCTCTTTCAGGAGATAGAAATCCATTACACATTTGAGTAACACCATTACAAAAAATCCATATAAAACACTCTCTACACTTGCAATCACATCATACTTGATGATTTAACTATTCTCTGTGTAGAATACATTCTACACATACAATGATTATACGTATCCTCTTATTGATACAAGAGCTGATAGTGGGTAGATTATCAGACTATACTTCTTAATGAGTGAAATGAGAATAATATAGTGTAACATATATCTATTTCAAAATGAATAAGGATTAAAGTTCAAAATTTAGAAAAGAGAGAATGAGAGTTTTGAATGAATGATGTAAAAATTAGCAATTGATGTGTACGCTCTTGTAGTGATTTTGCAAAACTCAAGTGAGTTATTTATAGGTAAACGAGTCTTCATTTTTAAATTTGAAAAGATTCAACAAATAAGAGTAATATTCACTTTTCAAAAAATTCAAATAAAAATATCTCATTTTTGTATTTGTCAAGAATAATCTCATTCATTTTTCAAAATATTCAAACTCAATCTTTTACTTTTTACATATGACAAAATGAGCATGATTTATTTTACAATTCAAATTATTTTCTTTTTGTATTTGTCAAAAAAAAAACATAACCACCCTTCAAGATTTTTAAACAAAATCATTTATCTTTTGCATTTGTCAGAAGTGCATCAACCAAATATGCACATGTCAAAGATGACAATCAATTATTTTACAAATTTTCAAAATTCAAAAATTTAATAATTTCATGCAGATGTGAAAAATGTAATTTTCAAAATTAAAACTTTTAATGATGTCTTGCATATGTGAAAAATGTAATTTTTGAAATTAAAGTTTTTAATAATGTCATGCCCAAGTGAAAAATGTAATTTAATACTTTATAAGAAAATATTAATTTTAAATGTTGTTTTGTAGAGACAATTATACATTTTGGATTTTACATGCATAGATTTTACATGTCTTAAGATTTTACATGCATAGAAATTATCCACCTGTCACAAGATTTTACATGCATAGATTTTCGTATAGTCAAAATTTTTTTATTGAATACTCTTTAAACTTTACTATTTATTGAATACCCAAAAAAGATATATTCATCAAATTTTGCATCAAACTTTTCTAAATTATCCCTGTCATTAAGAATAAAACATTTGCATCCAAATACATGAAATTATATAATGTTGAACTTTTTCTCATTCCAAAATTCATAAAGGATTTTATCTAATTTAGACGTTAACATAATTTTATTTATAACATAACATGCAATACTTACCGTTTTAGCCCAAAAATAACTAGGTAAATTATTCTCATTAAGTATTGTTCTTATCATTTCTTAAAAAAATCTATTCTTCCTCTTTACAACCTTATTTTGTTGAGGAGTTTGAATAGTAGAGAAATTATGCACAAACCCATTTTCATTATAAAAAGTTTAAATATCTTTATGGACAAATTCTTTCTCCTGTCACTTTATATGTTTGAAATAGTATAATTTTTTTCATTTTGAATTCTCTTGCATAACTTGATAAAGGATTTATGTACCTTATATTTGTGAGCGATAAAGATGACCCAAGTATATCTAGAGAAATCATCAACAATAACAAATGTATAATATTTTTCTCCCAGACTCGTAACTTTGTTTGGTTCAAAAAGGTCCATGTATATTAGTTGCAATGGTCTAGTAGTGAAAATATATTTATTAATTTTGAAAAAAAGTTTTTATTAGTTTACCAAACTGACATGCGTCACAAATTTTGTTTTTTAAAAAAATTGTTTTTGACAAATCTTTCACAAAATCATTTTTTAAATATTTGAAAATAAGTTTTATATTTGCATTACTTAATTTTTTATGTTATAACCAACTATTTTTATGTTAAACTGATAAATAAATAGTATCTTGTGAGATAATTTTTTCAAATTCGATTGTATAAACATTATTGTTTCTAAAAGTAATAAAACAAACATTGCAATCATGATTATTTAAAATAATGTACTTATCCTTTTTTAAAGTAATTGTAAATCTTTTATCACATAATTGAATTATACTCAAAAGATTATACTTTAGACCATCAACAAGTAGAAAATTTTCAATTATGAGAGAAAATTCTTTACCAACTTTACATATTTCCATGATCTTACTTTTTGAATTATCTCCAAATGTTACGTATCATTCTTCTTTAGATGTGAGGTCAATAAATTTAGTTTTTTCTTCTGTCATGTGTCTTGAACACCCTTTATCTAAAAACCATTTATTTTTACCCATGGAGAACTTTATGCATACCTACAAAAATAATTAAAATAATTTTTCTCAATACCCAAATTCTTTTAGTCCTTTATTTATTAGTATTAGAATAAACAAGATTCTTTGATACTCATGTGGCTCTAATAGTCATTGTATGTTTTCTTCTAATAGGATAATTATGATAGTTATGATCATTTCTATTGCAAAAAATATAAATAATATGTGATATATTTAAAGAACTTGAGTGATTATAATCTTTAAAAAAATTATTTTTATAAAAAGAAATTTGAAAATCTGATTTTGATTTAGTAGATTTATCAAAAAAGTTTTTATAGGGTTTGTCTTTTTTTTTTTGCATATATCTCAAGTATACTTTATCAAAAACATATATTTGACTACCAAAAAATTTTTCAATTTTCTTTTTCATTTGTAAAGTTTTCAACAATCTTTTTAAAATCAATCACTTTTTTTTTTCAACTCATGATTTTCATATTTTAAAATAACATTTTCTTTTCTTAAAACATTATTTTCATTTATTAAAGAAGAAATTTTCTTTTTTAAAGTGGTATACTTGATACTCGATTTTTCAAATTCCTCATATATTTTTTCCAAAATATTTTACAATTTTTCATAAGAAAGATTTTCAATATTTTTGATTTTGTTACTTCAACATCATCTGTAATCATAAAACAAAAATTCGTATCTTTTTCATTGCTTGCATCACCGTCTGAATTGCTTGAATGATCATCCCATGTAACTTTCATTACTTTCTTGTTTTTGTATTGATTTTTGTTAGTATGGAACAATCTGTCTTTATATGTCCTAACTTTTTATATTTATAACAAGTTAAGGAGTCGTTTTTACCTGTATTTTTATCGGAAAGCTTTTTGAAAGATTTTCTTAGAAGTGCTTTATTTTTCTTTAAGAATTTTTTAAATTTTCTTGTGATCTTTGCAATTTCTTCATCTTTATTATTACTTTCATTGTCTTCATCGCTTTCACTTTTATGGAGAATAGCTTTGAATGTCGAGCTCTTCTTTTGATTTACTTCTTCTTCTTCTCCTCTTTTTAATGTGTACTCATGGACAATAAGTGATCCGATGAATTCATTTATTTTAATTTTTTAAGATCTCTAATTTTAAGAATCACCATCACTTCTGATTCCCAACATTTTGATAAAGAATTGAGAATTTTCCTTATTATCTCCAAAATTGAATAACTTTACTAAGAGCTGTCAAGTTATTTATAATATTAGTAAAAACGAGTATTTATAGAGAAAATATATTCATTATAATTCATTTTGAACATTTTATAGTCATGCGTAAGAATATAAATTTTTAATTTTTTGACTTACAAAATTCTTTCATAAGTTATTTTCAAGTTGTTCCAAACTTTCTTTGTTGTCCTGCAAGTTATTATTCTATTAAATTCATTGTCATTAAGAGCATGATACAGAAAATTCATAACCATTACATTTAGTGTATAAAATCTATCGTTTTGACGATCAAATTATTCTTTTTCTTTTATGATCTTTATTCCATCAATAAGTTTTGTTAGAATATAATGTTTATTTACAATGTATTTTCAGATTTCTCGACCATGAGACTAAAGAAATATTCTCATTTTAGCTTTTTAAAATGTATAATTGTCTCCACAAAATAACGAAGGCCGACTACTGAATTGACTTTCAGCGAATATAACTGCAATATTAGTCATATGATATTAACTCAACAGATAATTAATCTTATAACAGAACCCTTACTTTGATATCAATTATTGTCCAAATGACTACACAAGAGGAATGATGAATTTGGTTATATTTTAAAATTAACGTTTATAAATCAAATACACAATATAAAATATAAATAGAATATGAAGCAGCATGAAATATAAAGAGTAAGAGTAAGAAAAAGCAAACTTAGTATTTTAACGAGGGTCAGTCTCACTGCCTACATCCTCGCCTCAAGTTACCCCTTGAGATTTTTCAAATTCACTATTTAATCTCCTTCAAGTGGAGATAGAAACCTATTACACTTTTGAGCAACACCATTACAAAGAATCCGTATAGAACACCCTATACACTTACAATCACCTCACACTTGGTAATTCAACTATTCCCTATATAGAATACCTTCTACACACACAAGAGTTATACGCAACCTCTTATTGATACAAGAGCCGATAGTTGGTAGATTATCAGAGTACACTCCTCAATGAATGAAATGAAAACAATACAGCGCAATATATATCTTTCTCAAAATAAATAATGATTAAGACTCAAATTTTAGAAAAGAGATAATGAGGGTTTTGAATGAATGATGCAAAACTTAGCAATTGATGTGTAAACTCTTGTTGTGATTTTACAAAACTCAAGTGAGCTATTTATAGGCAAACGAGTCTTCATTTTCAAATTTAAAGAAATTCACATGTCAAATAAGAGCACTATTTATTTTTCAAAAAATTTAAATAAAAACATCTCATTTTTGC
Source organism: Platycarya strobilacea (assembly GCA_036898215.1). Lineage (NCBI taxonomy): Eukaryota > Viridiplantae > Streptophyta > Magnoliopsida > Fagales > Juglandaceae > Platycarya > Platycarya strobilacea. The sequence continues at coordinate 2,082,919 of CM072552.1, read as the reverse complement.
ATTTATCAGGAACAACTTCATTCATTTCTCAAAATAGTCAAATTTAATCTTTTACTTTTTACATATGATAAAATGAGCATGATTTATTTTTGAAACAAAATTATCTTCTTTTTACATTTGTAAAAAAAAAACATAACCATTTTTCAAAATTTTCAAACAAAATCATCTATATTTTTCATTTGTCAAAAGTGCATCAATCAAAACAGGCACATGTCAAAAATAACAATCAATTATCTTACGAATTTTCAAAATTCAAATATTTAATTATGTAATGCATATGTGAAAAAAATAATTTTTAAAATTAAAATTTTTAATGATATCATGTACATGTGAAAAATACAATTTTCAAAATTAAAACTTTTAATGATGTCATGCACATATGAAAAATGTAATTTTTGAAATTAAAACTTTTAATGATATCATGCACATGTGAAAAATACAATTTGATATTTTACGAGAAAAGATTAATTTTGATCATTAATTCACTTTCGAATTTATCAAGAGATGTACAAAATTATTCTATAAGTTTCATTTGTAAATTTAATCTTTTTCTTGCTCATGCTTGATTTCTTAATGTGCTTAACTTCATTCATGCGTTGACAACTTGAGTTTAAGTCTTAAATTTATTTGTTATCATCAAAATCTATATGTATATGTAAAATTTGAAATCTTGAATTTAATAATAATAATATAAGCATAAATTAAAAGAGAAAAATACACCCCCACACACACACTCACACTCAAAGGTGATAATTAACTACTTATATGAGCTCTCAATGACAACGGTGATCTCCAAAGGGCATGCTCGATATTTCTTAGAGAAAGGGGCTGACATAGAATGACCTATAAGCTCCCCCACATGCAATTATCTCCCCCAGTCATCCATATGACTGAATAAAAATCAAAATCCCGGTAATTGCTTATCATAAAAAATGTCACTAGTAATCTGCACAAGAACAGAAACCATCTTGAAAATGATGAAAGCGGTTGGCATCTCTAACTATTATCACCTTGTTTGTGACCTTTGAGATTAGTTTAGCAACTCTATGGCAATCATCACACATTATAAGGTTTTTAATTACACGTATCAATGCTTTAGAAGGTGTTTTTATGAGGCCATATGCTATGGCCAACTTCTCACTATGATAACTGAGATAATTTTCTTTCTGTTCATCCTCCACATCATGCAGTATTGTAGCACCTAAAATACGATATGATACCCAGGCAATGTATTCAAAACCCGCATTGCGCCTTCCACATCTAAGCACCTAAAATACATGTGAATAAGTGCATTCTTCACACACTGGTGAAATTCCAATCCAGACTTGAGCACGTAACCATGACATTGCTTTCCCTCTTCAATCCTCTCACTAACAGAACAAGAGGCTAGAGCAATAGCAAATATGTATTCATTGGGACGCAAATTGTCCTTAGAAAACATCTTCTTAAACCGCACAAGAACTTCCAAAGCCAAGCCGTTGTGTAAGTACCTCGCCATCAGTGCACTCCATAAAATTATGTTTCCTTCACTCGTTTGATCAAATAGTTGTCGAGCAATAGATATATCACCACATTTTGCATAGAAATTAATGAGTGAGTTGGCGTGAAACACGTCTTGGGATTTGGAGGCCTGAGTGCTTGTGATCAAGTGGGCATGGACTAATTTTCCTATTCTAAAGTTTTTAATCTCAGCTGACTTTTTCGAGAGTTTGATAGGATCAACAAAAGGAAATAAGGATCCACGATTGAATTTGAACAGAAACGGCACGCAATTGAGAAGCGCGTGAGGGTTCGTCGGTGGTCTTGGACTGGGCATCACATTGACCTTGACATTGCCAAAAAAGCCTAGACTCTACTACTATAATTTATAGAAGAAGCAGGGCATGTAACTCGTGCTCGTGGTACACGATCATTTCCACAAGATTATATCAAGGTGAACAAGACTCGTTCTTGATTTAAAAGTTGAAAAAAAGAAAAATACATTATCCATGTATAAACTTGCCAAGTCAGCAACTCTAAAAAAGAGCAATGTACAATCTTCAAATGGAGACTACTTATACAAAACTAGACAATTTTATCTTTAATTTTTTTTTTTAAAAAAAAAATACCAACATTCCACCTAAAATGATTTGTTTTTTTTTTTTCATTTAATAAAAGTTAAGTACATAAATTCCTTAAATAAGGACTGAAAATAAAATTTCTCCTAAAAAGATATGAGTTCTAGCTTTTTTTTAATATACAATTACAATGGGTACCCTAATAATTTATGTATAAGTTTGTAAATAACAAAACTCCTAAAAATAAGTTTCATCTTTTCCTTTGCTTTTTTTAATCTTATCCCGAAGAAATTCATGACTGAGAAACCCAAAAATTTAACTCAAAGTTTTCACGCGATCCAGCAAAAGATGTTAAAAAAATCCAAGACTAATATACTTTGAAAATTTTATATACATGATAGCATAGGCAATTAACAAATTTCAAAAATTGCACCATAGTGTGCGAAAAACAATCAATATCATTTGTGCTTGGAGATCCGAAATATTTTGTGTATGGTAATTGATTATTGCAAGACATAAACACAACCCCGTTTTGATTTCCACATCCCGAAAGAAGAGCATTTAAATACTCACAAACAAACAATAAGAACAGTCAAAGATTTAAGATGATATATTCATACATGCATACATACATAACCTGAATATATCAACCCGCAATGAAATATTTCTCCATTACAACTCAGGTGGCAAGGAGATCCGTTCAGGAAACTCTCCTTTCTCGATTAAACCGTAAATAGGCACCTGTTGAGAAAAGCCCTGCAAAGCCTTTTGACAAACAACCTTCAACTGAACATGGAGACTTGGAAGAACACAATGGACTGTTATGTCTAACAATTTCCATGCAATCCTCAGTGGTATTATTCCGAGGTGGATTATCCGTCAAGTTTGCTGGTTTGTGACAAGTCAGCCTGATTCTTTTGAAATTCAAAACATGATCCAGGTCTGTTGAATGAAGGTAGCATGTAGTTGAGGGCTCCAATTCATCTTGTTGGTCCTCCGGTAATTTCCTCTTCAAACCAGGAAAATCTTTCAATCCTGTGACAAAACTACTGAGTTACAGGACCACAGATATATTTTATCCCATTCAATCCTGAAACTCTCCTTCAGAGAACAATTGCAGTCAACCACTACTTTCCAATTGATTGAACATACCAGGAAGAGGGTCGTCCAGTTCGGAAGACTGGGATTCTAAATCACCACAGTTACAGAAGAAGTTAGTGTTATCATTAGTTCCCGAAACCCTGCAAGGCAAAAAACAAAAGCAGAAAGAACAACATTAGTCAATTGAAAAAACAAAAGTTCCTCCCCTTTCCCTGTGCACTACATAATACAATGGTTCATCACCGGACCTCAAAACCAGTGGAAACTTTCTTTTCCATGCGTGTCTGTGAACTCCCAAAATATAACTAGAGACTTAAAGTGGGGGGCACGTCCCTTTCCATAATATCCACAGACATATATAACTAGAGGCTTCAAAATGCTTTTTTTTCCCCCTTTTTTTGCCTCTAGGACCTTAGGTTACACATGCATTTTCATGGCTTCTGAACCTATAACCTCAGCTTCATGGGATGCATATCTTGAAGCAGAACGATCACATCAACCGCTTTCTCAAGTTTATGTATGGCTCCAAGTTCACTTTTAATATATCTGAGGAACTCAAAATTTTCCTTGGATGGACTCTTTTTCCTTTTCCATCTTGATCTCAATGTATATGAAAATTGAAGATACCAGGTACTTATATTTATAAGTGCACCCCGCATCATCCTTTGCACAATATCACTTTACAAAGCTACTCCCACAAAAGGAGAAAGGTGAGTGTACAAGTTTTCAGGCAAACAAAATATAGGCTTAGTCAGATGCATGAATACTTGTCTCAAGCCCAAAGACAGCGAAAATGTGTCAGGAAGGCTGACCCCAATAGTTGGACAAAGGCTTTCATGGGGTTGGGTTTAAGAATTGAGATACATTCATGGTCAAAAAAGAGTAAGTACTTGAAAAGTTGATGAAGCAACATTTCAAAGATGTACTACGAACAATTTTTGTTTTTGATGAGTAAACTACCAATAAAGTTTAGAAATCATGTATCGCTTGGCATTCACACTGAAAGAAGTAATTTATCATTTGGCAAACCTGTACATATGCTCAACAAAGTCATCTATTAGAACAGGCCAAGCACCTGGAAAAAGAGAAGAAAAGAAAGATTAGGCATTACCTTTGTCTCCTTCTATATAGATAGCCCAAAGTCCCTCTACCAAGCCAATATAGTAAACATAGAAGTCAAATAAGGTGGAAGTTAAAGGACATAACAAACGGATGTTGTTGTTTGCCACCATTTATTCATAACTCTCATATTATTGTACGCAACATTCATATCATAAACAATTACGGCAACTGTTAATTTTAATGTGAAATATGTCATATATGTACCCTGATACGTTTGGGTTTTAAGACCCTAGTTTCAAAAGGTGAGCATTTGAGTGTAACTTTTCATTTTAAAAGGCCACTACTACTACTTAACACAAAAGTCACCTACTAACACAATCACAACTATTATACAACATCTTTCACAAAGAAGAGATACTATATGCAATTATGCCATGACTGTCTTCTGAGACAACAAAAATCTGGTGAATATTAGTACCTTCAGGATCATAACCTTCCAGATTTTCGTGTACACACCGGCTGAAAGCTAAAACTTGCTGCCAAGTATCCTCAGAGATGTTATGTCGTCGATTTTTCTAGATGAAATTCAATAGATTATTTTTTAGAAAAAATGCACAACAAAGATAATAATAACAATAATAATGAAAGTTATAATATATAATAAATCAAATCCATTAACACGTAGGGTATTCCTAACTTTAAAGTTATTGTGTGCATAATGTAACCGGTATGCCCTACATGAGGGACTACTACTGTTCCCAATCATAGCAATTGGCATGCACACATTATGAAGAACAATGCATTTATGTGAGCTTAATAAGGGTATCATATGATATAATAAATGTTCCAAATTACCATAAACTAGCCATGTAATAAGGAATTACCATAGGCTAGCATTACATCTGATTTTATAATGCTGAATATTCTTGTGCACCAAATCTGTATAAATAGAAAAGCATGGCAAATTTCCTACATTAGACTTTAATTACCTCAACAAAGTCGCACCATTGATTAAGCAGTCGAAATCTCCCAGCCAAGACTAACCTCCATGCAGTAACTGCCTTGCTTACAGCTGTAAACCATTCACCCCCCAAAAAAAGGTTAAAAAGACAAGAAACCTCATAACAAAAATCTGTGACGCATATCTCCTGTATGTTATATAACTAGATTTCATGACCTGCTTGTATACTATTAGTGTACTTTGTTTCTATCAATAAAGTTTACTTTCAACCTATATAAACAAACAAACAAAATATTATACGAAATTGTGGAAAAGTGTCAAAAACTTACGGATGTTTTTTTGACCATTTTCACGGCACATGAAGAAAACAAAATCATAGAACCGGGAGAACTCAGAAAAATCTACCTATATAAAACAAGAAAAAAACGGGTGAGTTAGAATTACAGCATGCAAATCACAAAACTACAATATACATCCCACATACCAATGCTAAAAAAATTCTAAAAGCACTTCATATGAGATGCCAATGCATATTTTGTTTTACAAGAAAATGATTGCTTATTTTAAAATATCATGAAAGAAATTCAAAGAAATGAAAACTCACCATCAAGACTAGCCTTGAAATGAGCATGACAAGTTCATCAAAAATTGAAATCCTGTCAAAGTAAACACAATAGCAGAAAAGAGGCTCAATGGCATACAACTACGTTCATATAGACATTTCTCAAGCATGCATTCTATCTCGGTTCCCAGAACCTATTTTATTTTCCCTAGTTACAGTTATGATTATCGCAACATATATAAAAACATTTGAATAGCTTTCATACTATTTTGTTGTCATATTACCTAAAGAAAGTCAATGAGAAATTTTTCTCTATTTTCATATCTACTGAAAAGATGTTAAAATATAGTTTAAACTTAAACTACACCGATAAACATTTTCAAAACTGTTCTGTTTTCTTTCATCGGTTGCATTTTCTAAACTGTTCAGGACATTGAAACTATACCAATAATCAACATTATCAAAACTGACGAACAGTTCATCCACATCATGCATGCCTACGGAAAATGCATGCCGTTCAAGTCTTCAATTAATCTAAAATAGCCTCTAATCCAACTTTCTAAGGAACCTCCATGTTTTAAACAGCTGCAAATGCAATAGAGATTTATACCCCGTATCAACCCTTGACTCCACTAATTTTAACAGCTGTGTCAATGCATCCCTTGAAATGTTAGACATCTGCGATTCATCATCTTTTTTGTAGCCCTCTCTCCCACTAACATATGTACACCGTGATCTAATATCTGCAATAAAAGTCCACAAAACAAATAAACAATATGAAATATTATTTTAGACTAACAAATAGTATATAAAAAATCATATAAATGATAAGAACTTTACTCTGCCTGGCATTTCTCCATTTTTCCTGGAGTTCCCTTTAATATTTTCTTTAATGTTGTTTATTTTCTCTCTTCTTCACATACACAACTTATAAAGTTAGAAGGAATCAGTGACTATATTGAGTTTTCGGCTATCTATAGTTTGTGATTTTTCACTACCAATGAGGGTGTGCCATATAACCACAAGTTGATAAAATATTGATAATATAATTTGTTGACGATATTTTATATTTTTTTATATAGCAAAATATGCGTTATTTAATTATCTCAACCGGGAAAGATAAATTTCTGGATCATCCCAAAGTTATATATCTAAAATTTTGAAATACAGAGAATATATTTCCATTTTCCACATTTCTCAACGGCCAGAAGCAGCTTGAATATGAAACTCAGCTTTAAAGAAAGTATGTAACGCCCACTAAAAATTATAGATTAGGGAAGTTGGAAACTTTACCGTTGAAAGCAATCAGATTATCATTAGAAATTGAAACTGGAAATAAAGAGAATTCAAGAAGGCGAGGAATTACCGCAGTAACGTCGGTATATCTCGATGATGTCGAAGTGATTCGACCCCGAGAAATCCATGGGATGGGCCACGTGGTTGGAAATTCCTGTGCGAGCTAGGGTTGTCGGTGGGATGGGTAAATCGAAACCTTAGAGGGAACTGGAGAAGAATCGCATGGATCGTAATTATACGCAGACCATTGGGTTAATATGGAAAAATAAACACAAATTCATACTATTCACACAATTTTCATACAACATATTTTTTTTTATTAAATATTTGATATATAAATAATAAATAAATAAAAAAACTTAAAATAATTTTAAAAAATTAAAAAATTAAATAATAATAATATATAAAAATTATATAAATAGTAAAAAATTATAAAGAAGTGCTCTTCAATATTATATGTAGTTGCATTTTCAAGGAGAAAGTTTTTTTTTTTCCTCAAATGGAATAATCATAAAATTATAATGGTAATCCTTTCCTATTTAGTATTTCCTATCTTAATAAAACAAAGAAATTCACACCTAAATTAATTCAATATGATAGATATTATAGAATTCATATTTGTTACGTAAACATTTTAAAACTGTTTTTGTTTTCGTGTTTTTTACGTTCAAAATTTCTAAAACTGAATAAAAATGTGGTTTTATTCATCACACGCAACGTTGGCCACTACACCCACGTGCTTTAAATTTTAAAACCCAAGCAAGCGCTGCCACAGTGATGCGCTTACGAGAACAAAAATTATAATGTAAAGTCATTTTTGTGCATTTTATTAATATAATTAATTTTGTCATTTTGTTTTAAAATAAATAATTATTTTAATCAATTATATCAACAAAATGTGTAAGAAATAGGCAAAAATGATTCTACATAGCATAACTATTCTCAACCTTATATGCGCACTCACTACAAGAAAGACAGATATTTACGACCAACAATCAAAAAAGGGTACTGTTTTTGTTATAAATAATTTTGTTGATAATAATTAATTGATCGCAAATGCCTGCTTTTTTTATAGCAAGTCTCCTAGTAAACCAGATGTAGCAAGGAACTAAAAATGGGACATTTTGCAATCCCAGATGTAGCAGTTCCTTCATAATTAAGGACTCAGGAGGAGGAAGGTTGAGCTAAGCTCAAACAACAAACTTCTTCGCGCCTCTAAAGATTACAACTATTATAGTGCATGGTTACATCATCGCAATTCGCATCCCAACAAGAACAATTCCCACTCTGAAATGGCATATCCCTCACAACAATTTCTTCAAATCAAGTAACCATGCCTGTTAACTTCATTGCACTATGGCAGTCGCCACAAATCCGATGGCTCTGCACAACTTGCAGCGGAGTCCGATCAACTCACGGTAATGATTGACTTGACAAAACCATACTCAAAGTGCAAGATCTCAAACAATTTAAACACCTACCCCAACCTTTTATTAGAAAGACAGAAAACAGAGTAATATCTCTAATGCCTGATTTAGGGGAAAGGAGTAGACACAAAACCTGGTTTGGAGGAACACAAAAATGATTGTAAATAGGGGTGTTCATCCGGGTTCTAGATTCTCAAATCCGGAACCCGGATTCGAAATTTCTTTAAACATTTAAAAAAAATTCAAAAATATTAAGAAATATATAAAATTTTAAACCGGACCGGGTACAACCCGACCCGGATGAACACCCCTAATTGTAAACACCATGAAAATTAGAAAAGGACTCGAAATGTGTTTTCCTTGTTGATACAAAATAACTTAAGCTTAGGCATGCCAACAATGGGAAATATAAATCTGCAGAGCATATAATATCTTTCACTGTTCTAGGCGAGTTGGTAAATCCAATGCAACAAAAAGCAGAACAGGTGTTAAATAAATGATCAAAAATAGCTAAGCCTCGATTGCATGGATAGTAATAGTAACAAATAGAATGACTTAATTGCTTAAAATATATCATAAAACCAGATGATGATCACAACCTTCCAACTAGCCTTTGCTTTGCCATTGCCTCAGGCCCCCAAGGAATGATCCGATCACCATGACAGAACAATGTGCTCGTGACAACAGGTAAAGATGATAACATCCCTAGCAATTAGCATACAAATTATATGAGGAAATTGACTATTGAGTGTAAGTGAACAAGGAAACCTTGCTTTACAACAGGCCTATCAACCCTGTTAATTGAACTGCAATAGTCGTCTAGATTGTAAAATATTTCTGCTCCTCAGAATGATAAGAGCTCAAACTCAATTTTCATTATTTAAAACTTAATCAACCTTACAAAAACTAGAACCAACCTAATTATCAAAAACTTTCTTACACAAAATTCTAATACCATGATGCCATTAACCCTTAGGACACTAAGAATGAATGTATGGCCACAGTACAGGGTTATAAATCAAGATAAAAACACTTTGGAGTTACGTTGACAGAAAAAGGAGAATATCAAAGATAACTAAAGGAGTTAGGGTAGCCAGCTACATATTTTCCAAAAGTATGTTAATAATTATAAGCTAAGCATGAAATGATTAAGGTAGGAACTCATAATTAACTATGCAGTGTGGTGCAAACATAGATAGAAGGAATGAATCATGCCACACATGCTGCTTCCGTCCAATGTCTGTGATCCTGTTGTGGATCCCATCTAAATATGTCCAATCACAATTCACACACCAATCAACTAACAGAACTGTTTTCTGTGCCGTCCTCGGGCATAACATCAACATTACATTGACTTCGTAATTATAAGATGCTAAGCACCACAGAGTTCTAAATTTACTTTTGGAAAGTTTCAAGAACGAGAGAAGGGGCAAGATTAAGTGGGAACTGTCTCTGAAAATTATTAAACATATTTCAAAAACTTACCCCATTCTTTAGGTTTCTAACTTTAAGAACATGTATAGCCTGCAAGAAACATCAATAAACCATAACTTCTGAAACGGAAGCTTAAAGCATCAAAAGGTCTTAATATGTCCTAAAAATCTCATAAACTAAAAAAGATTCTTATATTCCCCACTGTAACCAATTGTATATAATCCTTACAACTTATTGCCAAAGCTTATTTAAAGACAATATAGATCCAAAAGAGATTAACCCGAGAAGGCTCTTCTCTCTGTATTATGGTTATTCCTGTATTCCGATCATCCTCGGTGTTGAATAACACCAACCACATCAATCCTACCTTTTGTTCTTCCGATGCTTCTTCGGCCCCGGAACTTCCAATTTACCGACAGAACATCCACACCTCCCTCGGAAAATTAGAACCGCTCTTCCATTAGGCGGTGCCATCTTCTTGAGCTCCGCCTCCAATTCCCGGTGGTGGTCGCGCGGCAATTCGAATAGACCCCTCTTCACTCCTCCATCTTGAACCAAATTAGACGAGTTCTTCACACAATCCTCTGTCTCCAACTGAATATCGAACTCTGCCGCCTTCCTCAGTCCCCTGCAATTCGGATTCCCACACTTCCGGCTAGTAATTATCACAACCATCCAGGTAGCCAGTGCAGTACAACAAACGCTAAGTCCTATAGAACCATATAACAACGGAGCAGTAGAAACTTCCTCTTTAACAAGAGAAACAATCTCTCCAACAATTCCGACAAGCTCGACGGCCACAAACCTGATATAAGGGAACAGCAAAAACCCGCAAGCGCCAATAACTGCTATAAGGATTACTACATCTATTACCACCGATCGAGATCGATCACAAACTGGGGTTTTTGAAGAATTCGGCGAATGGAGCGCCTTTCTATTTCTCGATAAAGGATTATTTAGCCTTGATTTCGTGTCAGCCATGGCTGTGGATCGGTCAACGGAGTTGCAGACCGAGATTGAGTAATGGAAATAGACCATTTCAAACGGAGCCCAGAAATTGAAGCCAATCTCTGATTGAAACAAATCCAAAAACAATAATCGAAGAACGAGATCGAACACCCAAGATTCTATACCCGAAACCCGACCAACACAGTAGACGAAAAGGCCAATGTAACAATGAATTCAAACCGACCTTCAGATCGGGATTTGTCGGTGCCTATAACTATCGCAAAGCTCACATCAAACACATCCGACTGAATTCCAATAAGAGCTAGAATTCGCTAGAGATGGTTGTGAAGCTGGGAGTGTGCGGATTAGGTAAGGCCGGCTTGCGACGTTTGGAACCAGAGGAAGCAGAGCGGACAAGAAAAGAGTCATCAACAGTGCTGTGTCGAGAGAGAGAGAGAGAGAGACGACACGTTACTAAGACACTTCGGGGGTGGCGGTGGAGTTCTTCGTGGGCTAAAACGTCATTCGGCTTCTCGAAAATGGGCTTTCTTTTATGAAAAAAAATTACTCAAACTCAGAACAAAATGCGCGTGATTTGGTGGGGACACTACGCTACTCTACTGCCTTACAAACTGCTCCATGGGCTTGGCCCACTTTGTTTTTTCTTTTATCTTATCGGGATTTGGGTGTAAAAAATTATGCTTTTGTTGAACAAATAATAATAAATGGAACTTATAAATAAATAAAAAATATAGAGAAAATATATTTATCATTATTTTTTTCATCATTCTCTTTTCATTTCATAACGAGCATATAACTCGCACAAATGTACAGACTTATATTTAAACTGAAAATTACAATTATATATTTCAATCTACATAATCACTTTCTCAATTATTATTGAAATATATATTTATCATATTATAATATCACAATCCACATAATCCAACACAATAACAATACATAAATATTAATAAACTTCATAAAATACAATTCACAAATCTTATCTATCATTTATTTAACTCACATATAATAAACATGACTAATTACATAACTTTACTAATTTCAATTGATGCAATAGTCTAGTCTTTCACAATTTTTTTAACTAAAGAAATCTCAAAATTTTATAAATCACATAACCAACATTTTTATCACTTCGACGCACTTAATCTCAACACTTAACACAATTATACAACTACAACAATACCACAAACCACAACCACTTCTCATCCGTCTACTAATGAAATGTATCATGTTATATTGTAAATTTTTTCTTTATTTTTCTCCTCTTAGATAATGAAGCTTGACAATGATCTTCTTCCTTTATATTTGTATTGATGTCGAGATCAATGTTAGCAATAGCTTCCTCTAATACAAATAATATCGCCAACTATTGTCTATATATAAAACATTTTAATAATTATCTTTCTAGTAAAAGATGGTATAACAGTATACCATTCAACGCCCCAAACAAATTAATTGAGCAATGAGATTAATATCATTATAAATATATAGAATATGATAAAAATTAAGATTAAATATTAAATCATGCAATTCCTTTTTACCTTTTTAATTGTCGTTGATTTTATATATTCAGGATCAAATATGCACTGAACTATGTAATTCTCCTGTTCATATTTTAAGTTGTACTCATCAAGTCGCAATAAGAAGATGTATTCTTTACTAATATATTGCTGTAAATCATTTGGAAATATATCATCATTCTGATCCCAAACAAATAAAAAAATATGTTATACTAAGTTTTGGCGATTATTTAATATAATCATTAAGCTTTCTACACTAATATTTATTTTCTAAATATTATATCTACTATTTTGTTACCTGATCTTCTTTTTTTGTAAGTTCTTTTACAATTTTATTTAAATTTTTCTCAATCTCTTTATCAAATAGCACTGAAGACACTAACCCTAAGTCATCTACCAACTACATATTTATTCGATACCTTAAAAATGTAATACTTGTTAAATAAAATGCACATTTAATATAGTGAGTTTTCGAATCGGTCATTGAATGGCTTCAATCGACCAATTCAATTCAATTCAAATTGATTCTACTTGATTTTAGACAGATTTAAATCAATTCCAATTGGTTGAAAAGTACTATATTTATTTATAAGTTGTTTAACAATTGTGTTTTTTTCTGTTTAATTTGCTAGAAAACAAATGTGACAGAAATAAACATATAACCTAATGGTCTTTATCTTCTTCATATATGAGACAAAAATGTGTCTACAATTGAGGTTAAATACATAAACTACTTGTTTATTAAAATTAAATGGCCTAGGGCGGAAGACTGATAATGACATAGTGATCAAGTGTCAAGAAATATCTAGTTTATAAAAAATTAAGTCATAGATAATTTTATCGCATGAGTTAGTGATTCTCCAACAAAGTAACGATATACAATACTTCATCAATACCTCTCAAAAAGACTCTCAACCTACGTACCAAAGTGGAGCTTATATACACAAAATTAATTGAGAGGGCAGAGTCACATTAATCTAGAAGTATGTACATTAATAATCTTATCTCCAGTATAAGCACAAACCTGTAAGAGTGATAGGTCCTTTAGTACCAACTCTTAACCACCAAATCAGTTACTGATAACTTTGCAAGACAGAGTCAAAATTAACACAAAAATCATCATATCATAGTCCAAGCCCACTAATTTCTCACAATATATGTCATCACTTGCAGGAGACAATAATTTCCATTTGTAATGTATCTGGTTTTGTAGTTGTAGTTTTTTAAAACTTTGTTCTTTTCAACATTGCAACTAATTATGGTCTAATATCTCTGAAAAAACATAAGCTGGTTATGAAATGCAAGCTTGCTTTTAACTATTGTGAGGCTATAATATCTCTAGGAATAATATAGGTTGGTTAGGAAATTCACATTTAAATTAGGGGTTATTAAATCAGCCGTGTATGCATTCTTTCAGTTTTTTTCCATTTCTAGTAGAGTAACATCCAGGGTTGAGTAGAGGATACCTATATAAATAATGTGATAGAACGTATATATATATATATATATATATATGTGTGTGTGTGTGTGTGTGTGTGTGTGTGTGTGTGTGTGTGTGTGTGTGAATAAGATACCTAATAAACCTTAACTTATAGGAAACGAAGTAGCTATAGAAATTATTAAACGAATTCCTACACCTATATAGGCTATCATAGTACAAATAATATCACCATAAATTATAAACAGTAGATGAATTAGTTTTATAGAATGTAGAGAAAAAAAAATTGAAAATTGTGTGTATTGAAGTAACTTTCCCGTGAAACTCATATGCATGATTCAGATTTAATCATGTTTAAGATTATGTCTCTCATGGTGGCAGAGCATGCCATAAATATAAAGTCTCTATTAGTTTCATTAATAATAATTATTTTTCATATAAAAAATACAATAATAATAATTACTTCCTTTTGGCCATGTGATTTATGATCGAAAATTCAAAATTGAAAAAAAAAAATTGGTATAGTTGCATGTACATAAATACATAAATTTTGAATATATGACATCATCAATTTGGCTTATATTAGAAATGATCATATCGTAAGGATGGTGTATCAACTGGCTTTTCAAGAAAAAGTAACTATATTCGATCCTGTGAGGCTTAATCTTCATATATCGCTTTTATGAGATATGCAAGGGTGTATGTGAACAGAACATATCTGTATGTTCTACAGGGTTATATGCTCGCACCAAACATCTGAGCTTAAGAGTGATTAAAACAATAAAGACTTAATATTGTGATTATGACAAAACATGTATTAAAACACTAAAGCATATCCTAAACTACACAACTATCTGTCGACCTTTGCTCCACCATTTCGAAGTGACACCACCATTTTGAAGTGATCACAAAGACAGTTATATATGTATACTAATACATTTTTTATCCATCAAAATTCAAAGAATTGAATTTTCTGTTTGAAACTTACATGCATATATGTATCAATTAATTGAAACCCATTTTTAACATATAGTAATATACAAATATGGTTGCCAATTCATGAAGAAAACAAGAGAAAAATACTGGAATAACCTTGTTGAACCCAAGGTTTCAAATTTCATGTAAATCTACAAATGGATTTTGATGATAACAAATGAATCCAAAGAATAAATGAGTCTCAAGCTCAAGTTGTCCACACAATATAATCAAGCACATCAAGGAAGCAAGCATGAGCAAGAAGGGAACAAGTTCATATTAAAATCATAGAGTAATTTTGTAAATCTCTTAAAAATTCAAAATTAGGATTAAGGCTCAAAATTAATATTTTATCATAAAGCATTAAAATACATTTTCCACATGTGCATGATATTTTGAAAATTAAATTTGAAAATTTTGAAAGATGATTGATTGTCATCTTTCACATGTGCATGACATGATTAAATGTTTGAATTTTGAAAATATTAAGATGATTGATTGTCATCTTTCACATGTGTATGATATGATTAAAGGTTTGAATTTTGAAAATATTAAGATGATTGATTGTCATCTTTCACATGTGCATGTTTTATTTGAATATTTTCAAAAGTGGTGGATGCTTTTCTTGACTTATGCAAAAGGTAGATGTCTTTGTTTGAAAATTTTGAAAAATAAAGTGTGCTCCTTTTGTCATATGTAAAAAGTAAAAGATTAAGTTTGAAATTTTTGAAAAATAAAGTGTGCTCCTTTTGTCACATGCAAAAAGTAAAAAGATTAGATTTGAAATTTTTGAAAAGTGAATGATGATGTTTTTGATATGAGAATCTTTTCAAATTTGAAATTGAAAACTCATTTGCCTATAAATAGCTCACTTGAGTTTTGCAAAATTTAGAACAAGAGCTTACACATCTATTGCTAAATTTTGCATCATTCTTTCAAAGCTCTCATTCTCTCTTTTCTAAAGTTTTGAGCCTTAATTCTTGTTCTTGTTGAGAGAGATATAGTTTGTGCTGTATTGTTCTTATTTCACTCATTGAGGAGTGTTTTCTGATAGCCTACCCACTATCAATTCTTGTATCAGTAAGAGGGTGTGTATAACCCTTGTGTGTGTAGAAGGTGTTCTACACGGGGAATAGTTAAATCACCAAGTGTGAAGTGATTGGAAGTAAGAGGGTGTGTATAACCCTTGTGTGTGTAGAAGGTGTTCTACACAGGGAATAGTTGAATCACCAAGTGTGAGGTGATTGGAAGTGTAGAGGGTGTTCTACACGGAATCTTTGGAGCGGTACTGCTCAAAGGTGTAATAGGTTTCTATCTCCACCTAAAGGAGATTGAATAGTGGATTTGGGAATCCTCAAGGGGTAGCTTGAGGCGAGGACGTAGGCAGTGGGGCTGAACCTCGTAAAAATACTGAGTTTGCTTTCTTTTACCCTATTCTTTATATTTCCTACTGCTTTATATTTTGGTTATATTTTATATTGTATATTTAGTTTATAAGTATTAATTTTTTAATATAACCCAATTCACCCCCCTCTTGTGTTAGTCATCTGGGCAACAAACCTTAAAAAATGGCAATGAGTCAATGACTACAAACATAGAATTTATATGATTTATATATAAAAACATATATATTGAATGGGACAAAATTACAAAATGATATGAGATCCAACAGCAATTTCATGAATAGTCTAAAGTAAACAGCAGCATGATGTGGGCAGGGCAAACTTTATTTTGTCAATATGTTTTTTCTTTGGGCAATAGTTATAGATTTTAATGAGCTTAAGTTTAATGATTTCCCAATATCCATTTATTCTGTTTAATAAAAACTAACCCCATATTCTATAATGCATGTTTTGCCAAACAGATGGTTCATTAGTGAGTTTAACCTCAATAATTCCTCCTAGAAACATGCATGACATTCTATTTAAACATGCATTGAATTTGGTTAACCTGTATAAATATCCATGTAAGACTATCTAAACTATCTAACCAAGTGTCACTTGGTAATTGACTCAGAATTTTTTGTTTGCCTTAGGTGAAAGATCCATTTTTGGAAATAAACTTCAGGTAGAATTGGTTAATGTTGCTTTTCAGTCTTGTTGTGAGATTGCTTGGTCTCTTTTTCTTTCTCTTCTTCACTTTCTGCATGTTATCTCTTATAAAGGGTCAAAGATATGGCTTGGTATTGTGTCTAGCTAAGTCAATTACCAAGTGTCTAAAACTATCTAACCAACATAGCAAACCAGGTAGAACTCAGATTTCTTCAAAGTGTTTGCTTCAAGCCTAAAAACACTCCTAATCCTATGTCGTGGGATAAATTACTTTTGGTTATTTATTTTCCTTGTGACTTAGGGCAGGGTATGGCTGTCATGCATTTGCTTTTACTCTAATGAAACTTATTTGTTTTCAGCTGAAGATAAATGTTTTATGCTATTATGTGCCTCAAATTCTCCCTGGCCACTTGGCTAAAGTTTCTAATTTCACATTTTTGGAGTGTAAGAATTTCGATCTATGTATCTTTATGTATCAATGTCTATGTGTGTCTATATTATAGTATTTTTGTACCTCTCTCTTTGATGGAGAAACTAATATAGATTTTGCTAACTTTTGAAGATTTCTTGTTATATTGTTAGTCATAACCACAAGATAACCTAATCCTATAGATTGCTTGATCTATGCCTGAATTTAAGTTGGAACTCATAACATCTAGTTTTTATCAAAACTGTTATCTAGACTGTACCCACCAATTCAATCTCAAGAAGTAAAATCTACCAATAGAATACTTCTCACTTATTAAAATCGTAGAGAAATCTAAACTAAATGTAATTAAAAAATGGGTAAAGAATTTCCCTTAAGAAATTATCACATTTAACTCACTTTTCCCCCACAGTGTTTGGGCTGTTCTCTTTCAGTCATTTTTTTTTTAAAAAAATTCATTGTTATTTTAGTATCC
This sequence comes from Platycarya strobilacea, assembly GCA_036898215.1. Classification (NCBI taxonomy): domain Eukaryota; kingdom Viridiplantae; phylum Streptophyta; class Magnoliopsida; order Fagales; family Juglandaceae; genus Platycarya; species Platycarya strobilacea. The sequence continues at coordinate 2,065,161 of CM072552.1, read as the reverse complement.
CTTTGTTTCCTGATGTGATGGAAACCACCAGGCTATGTATGTGTAACTAGTTATATGTGGGGATGTTTTCATTGACATGTTTCATTTTAAGACCACATATGACATTTAAAAAAAAAAAGACCACATATGGCAAAACATGTCAGCAAAGCCCCTTAAAAGTGCAAATCATCCTATTTTACACTTTGATATTTTCTTTGTATAACAATGTTTCAAACGATCATATGCCTATCAACGGAAGACTTTCCAAAACTAATCCCATATACCATCGTGCCTAAAGACTTCCTTTTACTTACTTTCTGAGTGTAGTCTATCCAATACATTGCTTGATCTATGGCTGAATTTAAGTTGAAACTTATAATATCTAGTTTTTATCAAAGCTATTATCTGGATTGTACCCACCAATTCAATCTTAGTCAATTATAAGATTTAACTGACTGTACCTACCAATTCAAGGTAACTCAGTCTTAGACTAGTTAAAATTTAATTGGATTCAATACTTGGGTCCATGCCACAAAATTTATATGAGTTAAAAATGGATCTTATTTGAAATTTTCGCATTAGTTTTCTTGAAATCTATTCTAGTACATTTAGAATTTCATTAAAAAATATTAATTATTTACTATATTATGACTCAGATTCCTAATTTATAATTGAACAAATTTTTAAAGTAAGTTAATAAAATACTACTGACTTGTTGAGACTGTAGAAAAATCCAGACTAAATGTAATTAAAAAACAGGTAAAGAACTTCTAGAAAAACTATCACTTGTCCCCACGAACTCTATTTTACGGGAGCCAACCTAGTTATTGAAACTCACAATAGAGTCTTAGTTGTTTTTCTACATCCTAAAAACATGTAACAATGTGTTTTGTGCTTCCAGACCAAATTTGAATTTTTTAAAAAACTATCATGAACCACGAACCAGAGGACTATCATGAAAGATACAAAACCACTTGAAAGAAGGAAAAAAAAATATGAAACAGATTAAATGATTATATGGTAAAGAAACATAAATGAAAGAGTAATATAAGAAGAATAACACAACAATTGACTATTTCTTATCAGTTTGGAACAAATTGACAAAAGTAAATTCAAGCATTTGCACAAATTTAAGGATTCTTATTCTTGAAATATGTTCGCAAGTAACTGATTTTGAGAGAGAGAGTGAGAGAGAGAGAGAGAGAGAGAGAGAGAGAGCGAGAGAGAGGGGCCAAAAAGGAAAGTGAGATAGATATATAATTTAGAGAAATATATATGGTTTTTAGTGAGCGGTTTTATTTTTTCAACGGCTCCTGATTCAATCGGTACTAGTGTTTCAAATTTCGTATTATATTGGCCAGTACGGCCGAAATATGTCTTACCAACCAACTAACCTGTACAAAAAATATGTTATTTCATTTCGCTACAAAGTTTGACCATTTCGGCCGTACTGATTTTTTTTTTATTTCTTACTATTTTTTTTACTCTAATTCAGATTAGATTATTTACATATATGTATTTATATATAATTTATTCATATATTTACTATTATTTTGAAATATAATTTATATATGTATTTATATATATATATAATTTTTATATATATATAGACTATTTCAAAATGGTATTCGAAACGGTACCGGTATCGAAATATTTCATTTCAGTACCTTGACCGATACGCTCACCGGTATGGTATTCAAAGCTTCCAAGCCCCGATCAACACACCCATTTACATAGAAGCCTTTTTATCAAATGAAAACCCAAATTTCCATAGATTTACCTAAAAATAATTTAAACAATCAGGTTTCTTGTAAATAGTCGTCGTAGATCCAACCGCAAATGAGTTTGGTACCAAGGGACCCCTATCACTTTTACGTTTCTTCCCCTTTGAGGGAAACTCAGCAAACCCACTCGGCAAAATTGACAGCACCAAACTTGGAGGGCTACTACCGGCCTCTGCTCCATTATTTGCAATGAAAAAAAGGGAAGAATGGAAACTTGACAACCTCTCATGTCCAGTTTTTTTTTTCTTTCCAAACAGAGTCATCACTGACCAAAAACTCGACAAACCCACTTAGCAACCCACGTTCACGTTGACCCATAACTGACTTTCATTTCACTACCATTTCGACTCCTTTAAAGGTCTTGGGTGTAACGATGAGTTTTATGTCTAAAATGGGTTGTATGTCTAAAGCGATGTAGGCAATCTCGAATGTGTGTTTGCGTATAGAGTGAATGCGAAAGTGATTGAATGCGTGTCAAATGGTTAAGTGCTTGAATACGTGTGTAGAGGTACATAATGTCATATTCGAATTATGCGGTATGTTTGCTACATCGGATGTATTGATTCGAATTTTATATAGATAAATAGATGTAGCATTATATAATAGGTTCATAAATAAAACATAATAAATAATTTCAAATCAACTAATGTCATATCATAAGATAATAAAAAAATTATAAAAATTGAGATGATGAGTAGCATTACTAAAAAGTATACACATTTGGTATGAGAATTTAAAGGATGAAAACAGCATAGCGTCATATATCAAAACCATAAAGTAAAGCAAAACAACTGTTAAGGCTAGGTTTGGATTAAAAATATATTTAATTTCATCTTATTTAATTATTGTAATTCTTTTAAATTTTTATACAAAATATAATAAATAATATAAATTTTAAAATAATAATTGTAAGGGACGTGTTTCACACCACCGGAGTCGACTGCATGGTTGACCTGCAAAGAATGAAAAATGGCGGCACTGTGTGTCTGGAGAACACTCTGATGCCTAAGTTAACGAAAAATATAAGTGAAATGTGTATTTTCAATGAATCCTCCCTCTCCCTGATCTTGTATGGGTGATTTATAGAAGATCTTGAATTGGTGCTAACCACTTTCGATTACTTATTTGAATTGGTATTATTCCAGATCGAATCTTGGAAGAAGGTAAACATTATCTTTTGGGAGATAATCAGTTTAGAGATCTTTATTCTTCCGGGATCATTTGAAATACGAATGATGGTTGAAGGCATTTACCACGCCTATGCCTTCTCATTGAGAGGTTATCTTTTTTTTATCCATGGCCTTGAGTGGTTGCCCGTAAATTCTTGGCACTTGGCCTATTAGTTGGTGGGATCATGGACCGAGCTCTTAAAGCAGTCGCAACGGACTCGTTAAAAGCATGTTTTTTTGTAAAATATAACGCAAAGTCGGCAAAATCAAGATCCAACGGATCCTTTGAAATAGCAAAATTATACATGTGTCAATAGTACTTACGCAAGTATAGAACAACTTCAAATATTTTTTATTAATATTTTTTTTGTATAGTGTGCTGCAGCTGTCGGCCGTGTGAGTGAGTTCAACCCACCTCCGACATCACCAGCATCAAACGATGCCGGCGACCAAACTCTCCCCAATCTTAGCTCCGACCAACCTCCGGTAGCCTCTCAAGTGTAGATCAAAGTCCGAAATAAGTTTTGGACCATTTGAAGCCCGTTTGACCCACTGCTAGCCGTTAACGACTACACCGCCAACCTTGCCAGACTTGCCTCATGCCAACGACCAATTTTGTAAAATTTCTTTTCCGGCAACATCTTTGACGTCTCTCACGCGCCTTACACGCCCTCCAACAACTAGTGTTTTTATTTTTGAATTTGTAAAATAAATTTTATTAGAATAAAATATGAATATTTTAAAAGATATAGAGAAAAAAATAAAGATATTAATAAATGGTGTATTATAAAAATAAATAGAAAAAGTAAATTTTTGATAATTAAATTTAAAAAAATTTTAGAGTGTCCATTGAAAGTGTTTTAATGTGGATTGGACTCTTTGGCATTGGTGCAAGTATCTATTTTAATAATATTATTAACAAATAATAATTAATAATAATTTATTTATTTTTATTCATCTTATTTCAATTCACAAAAAAATTACATACCATAACTCTTTAATTTAATGAGGTTTGAAAATTTCGAATGCCCTGAAAAAGTCTTCATATGAATTAATTATCTATTCTTCACATTTCAATTCACAAAAAAAAAAAAATTACATACCATAACTCTTTAATTTAATGCGGTTTGAAAATTTCGAATGCCTTGAAAAAGTCTCCAAATTTCGAATGCCTTGAAAATTTAATGAGTTAAATCTCAGTACGTCAATCAAAATTTCAAAGTCATGATGTTAGATTTAGCCTGTTACATCAGGGGAGGCCCGAGGCCCAGTCTCCCAATATCTTTCTTCTATTTTTTTCCATCTTAATTTATTTCATCAGATTAATAAATGAAAAAGACTATTATATTAAAAAAATTAAGAAAGTAATTTTTAATATATTAATGGATTTTTTATTTTTTATTTTTTAAAAATATCACATATATTAAAAAATAAAAAATAAATAAAAAAATTAACTACTTTACACTAGATAGCAAGCCCAACAATATTTACTAAGTGGCAGTCTAGCATTGTCCTAAATAAATTATCAACAATTATTCTTCAAATTTTTTTTGCTTTTTCGAATAAAGAAATAGCTATATAAAGTAGACTTTATAATACGCATGTATTTTTTTATTTAACAAATATTGTAGAGTTATCTCCTACGTCTATTTATTTTTTAATTAAAATTCTCCCCACTCAAACAACAATAATAAATTTTTGATAATAACGTATTGACTTGAAGCAGCAATTACAGGTGGATATGAAAAGTTGGTGACCGGAGCAGATGAAGGAAAGCGAGTCTTTTAAATATAAAGGTCCCGTTTAATTAAAATAAGATATGAGAGACGAGTTGAGTTGATTTTATTTTTTAATATTATAATTATTTTAAAATTTGTAAAAGTAAATTTAGAAATTAAAAAAAAATGTATTAGAGTTTAAAAAAATTATATTCAGATTTATATTTTATATAAAGATATAAAAAAATATAATAATAAATTTGAAATGAGTTGAGACGAACTCGTCTCGCCTTCAAATACAAACATATTGCTCAGTGTACTTTCTCCATTGAGTTATAATGGTTCTATACGTTTATTAATTTTGTTTCCCCTACATACAAGTATGAACTGATCTCGAGATGACTTTCTATATCAAATCAATAATATCAATTTTATACAAATTTTTTTAAAAAGTGTGGATCCCACTTAAAAAAAGTTTTTCATTTTTTTTTTTAATTATAGGATCCACTTTTTGATAGATGACTTTTACGTTTAGAATCTGTATATATTATTTTCCTGATTGAATTTCTTAAGGAATTAGGGTGAGTAAGACATAAGGAAAGTAAAGGTCTAAACCATCTTTTATTTATGGTCTAAACCATCTTTCTTTCTTTCTGTTTTGGCTTAAATTACCCCCAATGTACTTTTGTTGATAATTAATAAGCTTGAGTTCTCTCTTCAATAACAATGTTTTATGCCTAGGTTTTTGTTAGGCTAAGCACAAGGATAGCAATGATTTTGCCATTTTAAATCCCAATATTTTTATCCAATTGATTATTGTATGATTAGACACATTAATTTTGAAATCCATTCTACACAGAAAATAGTACCACAAAGAAGGGAAAAAAGGAACGATAATTCTATAGACAAACTCCTATAGTTAAACAGGAAACAAACGATTGATATGGTATTATGCCACATCAATCATCATTTTTTCATTAAAAAGAGGGAAATCAAAAACCAACCAAACCTATCTCGATTTCAAATTTCCCTCGGATCTACCTGTAGCATTTCTCTCCTCTCGAAGACGAATCAGAGCTCCTTTCATCTTCGTGCATCTCCCTCCTCCTTGAAGACGAATCAAAGCCACTTTCATCGTCGTGCATCTCTACTTCGAAACAGAGCTCCCCCTGTGAACCAAAACTCCTCATTGTCGACTTGTAGAGCTCCTCATCTCCTGCTTGCAAAAATTCACACAAATGGCTAGCTGTTACTTTAATTTAAAAGAAAAAAGAAATCAAAAGGAAGTTGGTTCGCCTAGACTCATTTCCTGCTTGAGCTGGTCTGCATTTTGGAGCTCCTTGTTGTCGTGCATTTCCTGCTTGAGGTTGTTGTGCTCTGGGTCACTCATAGAAGCTTTGTGTTCGACTTCGACAGACGTTGGCTACTGGAGCTCGTCATCGACACAAAGATCTTCAAGGACCTATGCAGGTAATTTCGTGGGTCTCTTCATTTGGGTCATCCATTCCCACTCTATCTCAGGTCCTCACTTACCTTCTCCTAACGTCATGGCCCAAAGGTACCATCAATAAGATCCACCTTTTTTCTCACTATTCATTCAACAATCTATTTCTTTGCTACACTTTTTTGTAACGCTTTTGGTGACTGGAAGAACCCATATTCGCAAAATTTGTAAATATTACCACTTTTGGAATTAAGAACCCAAAAGTGTTAATATTTTTAGATCTTTGCAAATAAAGATTCTTCCAATCACCAAAAATATTACAAAAAAGTAGATCAAAGAAATAGATTGTTGAATGAATAGTGAGAAAAAGGGTGGATCTTATTGATGGTACCTTTGGGCCATGACGTTAGGTGAAGGTAAGTAAAGACCTGAGATAGAGTGAGAATGGATGACCCAAATGAAGAGACCCATAAAATATGTTGTTCTTTAGTTCACCACCAACTTGGATGATCCAAATGAAGAGACCCACAAATTTACCCACACGTCCTTGAAGATCTTGGTGTTGACGGCGAGCTCCAATACTCGGTGCCTATTGAAGCCAAACACGAAGCTTCTACGAGTGACCCAAAACATGACGACAAGGAGCTCTAAAATGCAGACCAATTCAAGTAGAAAATGGGTCTAGGTAAAATCAACTTCTTTTTTTTTTTCTTTTTTTTTTGTTAATTAAAATAGCAGCTAGCCATTTACTTGATGTTTGCAAGTGGGAGATGAAGAGCTTTGCAAGTCAACGATGGGGAACTCTGGTTTGCGGGGGGAGCTCTGGTTCGAGATAGAGGTGCACAACCATGAAAATGGCTCTGATTTGTTTTCAAGAGGAGGGAGATACACATGCAGGATTAGAGAGAAATTTGAAATTGAAATAGGTCTAGTTGATTTTTTTTTTCTCTTTTTATGTAATGTCACATCAATCATTTGTCTCTCATTTGTCTACATATGTTTGTATGTAAAACTTTTAAAAAAGAATGAAAAACACAAAAGATTACCGACTGGGGCCATATGTTTAAAGGCACATGTAACCTTGGGACGGTCCATTTGATAAAGGGAATAACCGATCATGAACTCCTGGTAACAACTTTTAAGGCCCATGATCCATATATTTTGGGCTATTCAAGGATATCTATGGAGAAAAGGCCCACATGGCCCTGTGGATCATCAATTGGGCTCTGGAACAAGTTTATTCCACATTTCCCTCTTATGTGGAGGAGAATGTTCTTCATTCTTATCCGTCAAATCACTTAGGCCTATTTGGGCTTCTGGGTTTTCAATGGATTTTAATAAACTTTTCGCTGACAAATTATCCAGTATTTCATTCAAATGAGTGCTTTTTGTATACATCATTCACATGATATTTGTAAAATTCAAAATTCAAAATTTGTCTTTAAATTGAAATCAAGTGAGCGTGCTAGAGAGAAAATGAAGAGAAATGTTATTGATAATTGTATAATATATAAGTGTGGTGTAATCATTTTAAAAATATATATATAAGATTTATATGAAAAAAATTAATTTTTTAATAATATATATATTTTTTAAAAGAGTGACGTTTGTCTCCCATTTCCTAATCTTATCATCCTTTATAATTTGTGTAATCTCCGGATTTAACAATTGATAATAATCCGTCAGAAATATACATATTTCAAGTGGAAGCCGTCTATATATATATGTATACATAGTTTGTCTGAATACACGTGTCCGTGCCAGAGGGAAGCTGGCTGGGTTCCAACCGGGGAAAAGCTCAACCACTAGCAGAAGATTCCTTTTTAGGGGAAAAGTCCGGGAGATGCTTCACACGTGTATTACATTGGACACCTGTTATCAGTTCATAGGAAGGAGGGAGTGAACGGATGAGTTTGATGCTGGGAAGGGGTCCACTTTTTTTTTTTTTTTTTCACTTTCACTCACTTTTTGGTTGCGGGGCCCACACTTGGAACAAGTGATGAAGTGGACTTTGCTGCTGGATGACCCAATGCCACGTGGTGGTAACTGGTAAGATGAAAAACAGGCTTTCTAAACCTTTCTACGTACGTACGCTCGGAAGAATACCACTCGGCAAAAAAATCGGAGAAATCTTACGGACAAGAATAAAAAATAAAATAAAAAATTATAATCACAAAACTCTTCGCTTTGCCAAGAAGAAATCGTGTTGAAAAATAATATGAAAAGAAAAATAGCTGTCTCAATTGCCTGCATTCAATTATTCGACCGTTAAAGTTTTTTTGGATTGAGAGATGATATAAATAAGATAAAATTAAATTAAATAAAAATTAAAAATTAAAAAATATATTTTTTTTTTTATATTTTTTTTTAGAATTAGAAAAAATTGATTTTTTTTTTGAAATATTTAGAAATTTGAATTGAAATTTAAAAAATATTATATTATTTATTATATTTTATATAAAAATTAAAAAAAAAAAAAGATTCTCATAAAATTAAATTCAAATTAAGAAAAAAAGAATTAATGGTGGTAAATTGGGATGGCTTCAACATTTGGATATGAGGTATTTAGATTTGCAAAGGGCTCTTTTTGCGCAGAAAAAAGAGACCAAAAGGGAGTAGGCCAACTTTCACTATCATCCACATGTGGCCTTGAAAATAGACAAAAGTAACCCATAAAAAGAATAAAAAAGCAGCAGAATATTTTAATGAGAAAACAAAAGGGGGTTAGCCATTTTTCAAAGGAGAGTCGCCGAGGGAACAGAAAATAATTAAGAAGAAAAAGAAAAAAGAAAAAGAAAAAGAAGATGCTGAGTAGGATTGAGGGAGAGTGGGGTTAGGATATTAGCAATTTGGCATCCAACCAAATGGACTTGCTATGCCAAACAGGGTGAAAAAAGAGAATCAAAAAGAGATATTAGGAAGGAGAAGAAATCTTTTAAAGGCCACATAACCAGACTTGTGGCTGAGAATTCTCGCCCTTTCCTTAGCCTGCTGACGTGTCATCCCACCTGCCCACTACGGGTTCATCAAAAGAAAACGTATAATCGACCAGGCGACGATGAGGACGCCACACTCGTTAACTCGCACACAACGTGTCAGATCTCTCCATCTTTTCTCTTTCTCTTTCTGTTTCTCTTTCTCTCTCTCTCTGTGGTTTTTTTTTTCTTTTAATTTTTTAGGAAAGAGAATAAAAAAGACAGAAACACCGGAAGCAGAGAAAGGAGAAATGTTGGAAGCAAAAGACCCTGCGATCAAGCTCTTCGGGAAGACGATCCCGGTGCCTGAGATCCCAACCAACGGGTCCATAGACTCTTCCGGAGCTCCAGCTCCGTTGTCGGGTCCTGTGGTTGACGATAATATCGATCAGGACCATGCCTGTTCGACCAACTCTTCGCCGGAGGCCAAAACGGACAGAGATGGAGCAGAGCAAGCGGCTGAGAAGGTTAGGGATACGGTTAGCTGCTTTTGATTCTGAGAGAGACCCATTATTCTTAAGGTGGGAAAAATTAGTGGGTCGGTCTTAGCTGGGGGCTTGGTTTGGAGATTTTGTTGACTTGGAATGGTAGAGTAGTTTCGTTTGTAGATGATGGTTAGAGGTTTCTCGGTGTGATTAGGCGGGTTTAGTTGTTGTTGATGAGCTTCTAAATGGGTTTGGGTTTGATTTTATCTATATTATTTTTTGCATCATCATTCAAATAAGAGATTTTTGGACATGGTATTTGATTGGGGCTTGATTGGTTGTAGAAATAAGCATATTATGATTGGTTTGCTTGAGGTAGTTTAGGTCAATTTTGATCGGTTTGGAGATTGCAGGTCTACTATTTGTATGGATTAGCATAATTCACGAAGTGCTTTCTGCTGAACTACATTTGGTCTTTAGTTTCTGGATTTTGGATATTGGCTTCTTACAAGATTTCATCCATGCTTTTATTTCTTATATCGAAGACATCAGATTTGGACATTTTTAGTGGCTATGGTTTTTCGGTTTAACAAAAATTCTTCGATTTTTTTCTTTCTTAATATTTATTTTAGCAATGTAGTGTCAAAGGTTATACAGTTTTTTATTTTGTTCGTTTTCTCTGGTTAAAGTCTGGACGTGCAAAATGCTATTTCCAACTTTTTTTTGGCATCCTAAATTTTGCAAGAAGTTTCCAATTCTAAGATTCTGTCTCTAAAGTTATACCATTATTGTCTCGAGTTTCATACTACTTGGAATGGCTCTCTCCTATTGAGAAACAATTTGTTATTTTACTGTTGCATACCAGTGTTGCTGTCCACTTTTAGCATTGCCTTACTAATCTTGGTTCAGTAACTCCTTATAGGTGACTTTTTAAGTACTTGGTGTTACAGTTGTCTAATCTGTGCATGGAGAGAGTATTAAAGAAGTTATTGCCAATTTTGCTGCTTACTCTTCCTCCACGATGTTAACACATTCGTTAATCCTCCATTTGATTAGAAATCCATGACACTGAATTTTGAATCTTATGGAAACCATTCCAAACCTAGCCTATTGCAGCAGTCAGGTTATCATGTACTTTTATAAGAACCCTGGCAATAAAAAGCAAATGTATATCCATGACCCTTGATGGTTGAGCCTTTTTTAGGTAACTGCGATGAGTTTGAATCTTATCGTAAGTGCTTCAAAAGGTCAGTTCTATATTACTTTTTCTGGTGTGTTTTTGTCTTGCAACCACTGAACTTTGGTTCCCAAAAAACAGTAATTTTACTAGTGTGTGACATCTTCTGTGAGTTCGATATGTATGCAATAGTTAGTCCGGGTTTGGATTTCTTTTTGAAGCGGTGAGCAGATTTTATATTCAAAGATTAAAGTGAATGTTATAATCTTCCATGGTTTTATTTACTTCCCTGATAATGTTTTTCGTTTTATGTTTATATTTCCCATGTGCTTATCACTAAAAGTTATGTTCTCATTGGGAATTTTTGTCAATTCAGGACGTATCGGGGGAAAAACCATCTGAGAATAAGCAGGAAGGCCCTGGACCTCCTGTATCTTCAGGAGAATTAACAAATCCAGATGTAACCTCAGGAATAAGTGAGAACTCTAAAACACTTCCTGTTGAGAAGGAGAGTGCTAACTTAAAACCTTCAAAGAGTGAAGAAGAAGGTAGTGAGTCTGGTAATTCACAAGAAAAACCCCTGAAGAAGCCTGACAAGATCCTTCCATGCCCCCGCTGCAATAGCATGGACACCAAGTTCTGTTACTACAATAATTACAATGTCAACCAACCTCGCCACTTCTGCAAGAACTGCCAGAGATACTGGACAGCTGGCGGGACAATGAGGAATGTTCCTGTGGGTGCGGGTCGTCGCAAGAACAAGAATTCTGCTACTCACTACCGCCACATAAATGTCTCTGAAGCTCTCCAGAATGCTCAAACTGATCTGCCAAATGGAGTCCACCATCCATCATTGAGACCTGACGGTACTGTCCTCACGTTTGGCTCAGACACACCCCTTTGTGAATCAATGGCTTCTGTGTTGAACCTTGCTGATAAAACAGTGAGGAACTGCAAACAAAATGGGTTTCATAGACCTGAAGAGCTAAGGATTCCAGTTTCTTATGGTGGTGTAGAAAATGGAGACGATCCTTCAAATGGAGCTTCGGTCTCGACTTCAAATTCAACCGATGAGCCAGGCAAAACTGGATCGCAAGAGCAAGCAATGAGGATTTGTCAGGGGTTTCCACCTCAAATTCCTTGCTTTCCTGGGGCTCCTTGGCCATATCCATGGAACTCAGCTCAGTGGAGTTCCCCCATATCACCACCTGCTTTCTGCCCTCCAGGCTTTCCTATGCCATTCTATCCTGCTGCAGCTTATTGGGGATGTACTGTACCAGGCCCTTGGAGCATGCCATGGCTTCCTCAGCCAACATCTCCAACCCCAAACTCTGGTCCAAACTCTCCAACCTTGGGGAAACACTCGAGAGATGAGAATATTCTTAAATCAAGCAACTTGGGCGAGGGGGAACTGCTAAAAGAAAACGACACCGAAAGATGCCTTTGGATTCCAAAGACATTGAGGATTGATGATCCAGGAGAAGCTGCAAAAAGCTCTATATGGGCGACTCTGGGAATTAAGAATGATAAGGCTGATTTGATTAGTGGAGGAGGACTCTTTAAGGCATTCCAATCAAAGACTGACAAAAAGAATAACATAGCCGAAGCATCACCAGTCTTACAAGCCAATCCGGCCGCATTATCCAGGTCACTCAACTTCCACGAGAGTTCGTGAACAGGTAGGTAGCCCACAATTCTGTAAACAGTTTGTTGTGGTGCAGACAGAGTGGTGGTGCTGAACCAGCATTCAAAGTGCCATCAATTTTGTATGCCATGGATTATGAGTTCAGCGGCCCCATCCTGAGAATCTAAAACATTCCAAACTACGAAGAGCAGAGGAGGATTATATATATCCTACCACATCCACTTTATCATGAGAAGATAGCCACTTCAATTTAGTCGTAGGAACTGTTTCATGTTTTCTGCAAGATGTTTTGCTGAGTTCATGTACATATTTTCTAGATGAAATAGTGAGGGCTAGAACAAAGTGATGTGTGCCAAATCCCATATGTGCTTAAATAATTTGGGAATTTGTTTGACACAGGTGTTTTTACGACTGTCTTTCTAAGGAGTCCAAATCTTGTGGTTCCAACCCTGAATGGGTACACATTCTCCGATTTCTGATTCTGGAACAAAGATATTCACTAAAACTTGGAAACGAAGTGCTAAAATTGAGATAATTTTAAAAACTTTATTTATTTATTTATTTTATGATGACTGAAAATACGTTATTTCGACTATTATTTTGCATTACAGATGTCTGCAACTAGTATGGAGATTGATGAAAGTCTTTTTATTTGGCTATTTTATTTCCTGGAAAGTACAAGAATGCAATTAAAGCCGACCCAGATGAAGCCAAAAGAGTAACTTTCGTTGTTAAAAGTTAAAAACAGCTCTGCCAGTGCAGGAAAGAATATGGAGGTACCTTAAGAAGAAAGAAAAGTTTTTGTAGGTCCTCTCAAGTTCTCAACTTGGAAGATAGTCTTGGATTTTTATCACAAAAGGCCAACCACCTTTCCCTTTCCCTACCCCAGAATCCAAACGACAAGCACCAAAAGCTGGAAAGCTGATTATATAGTTTTCCTTTCGTCACTACTTGCACCATTCTTTTCTCCTCTTTCCATAATCCTTTTAACAAGTTCGTACCTTCAATATTCAATGTAGCGAAATCAACGCAAATATATATATATATATATATATATATATAAGATTAACAATATAAAAAATATATAAAATCTCATTTGTTTATTGTGATGAAATCAAAATTTTAAAATATATCTCAAATTCATCATTGTACTTTTTTAAATTTTCATATAAAATATAATAAAAAATTTAATTTTTCTCAAATTTCAAATTACATTTTTCAAATCTTAAAATAAATATTATAATAATATTTTATTTTTATTTTTATTTTTTATTTCATCTTATCTTATTTTATCTTTAAAAACAAACCAACCTTTATCCATCCAAACCACCAATTGATTTCGAAAATAGAGATTGTTGAATCCAAGATTTTAAGTTTCATGTAAATCTACAAATGGATTTTGATGATAACAAATGAATCCAAAGAATAAAGGAGTCTCAAGCTCAAGTTGTCCACACAATATAATCAAGCACATCAAGGAAGCAAGCATAAGCAAGAAGGGAATAAGTTCACATTAAAATCATAGAGTAATGTTGTAAATCTCTTAAAAATTCAAAATTAGGATTAAAGCTCAAAATTAATATTTTATCATAAAGCATTAAAATACATTTTCTACATATGCATGAATATTTTGAAAATTAAATTTGAAAATTTTGAAAGATGATTGATTGTCATCTTTCACATGTGCATGATATGATTAAAGGTTTGAATTTTGAAAATATTAAGATGATTGATTGTCATCTTTCACATGTGCATGATATGATTAAAGGTTTGAATTTTGAAAATATTAAGATGATTGATTGTCATCTTTCACATGTGCATGTTTTATTTGAATATTTTCAAAAGTGGTGGATGATTTTCTTGACTTATGCAAAAGGTAGATGTCTTTATTTGAAAATTTTGAAAAGTAAAGTATGCTCCTTTTGTCACATGCAAAAAGTAAAAGATTATGTTTGAAATTTTTGAAAAGTAAAGTATGCTCCTTTTGTCACATGCAAAAAGTAAAAATATTAGATTTAAAATTTTTGAAAAGTAAATGATGATGTTTTTGACATGGGAATCTTTTTAAATTTGAAATTGAAAAATCATTTGCCTATAAATAGCTCACTTGAGTTTTGCAAAATTCACAACAAGAGCTTACACATCTATTGCTAAGTTTTGCATCATTTCTTCAAAACTCTCATTCTCTCTTTTCTAAAGTTTTGAGCCTTAATTCTTATTCTTGTTGATAGAGATATAGGTTGCGCTGTATTATTTCTATCTCACTCATTGAGGAGTGTACTTTGATAGTCTACCTACTATCAACTCTTGTATTTGTAAAAGGGTGTGTATAACCCTTGTGTGTGTAGAAGGTGTTCTATACGGGAAATAGTTAAATCACCAAGTGTGAGGTGATTGGAAGTGTAGAAGGTGTTCTACACAGGGAATAGTTAAATCACCAAGTGTAAGGTGATTGGAAGTGTAGAGGGTGTTCTACACGGATTCTTTGGAGCGGTGCTGCTCAAAGGTGTAATAGGTTTCTATCTCCACCTAAAGGAGATTGAATAATGGATTTGGGGATCCTCAAGAGGTAGCTTGAGGCGAGGACGTAGGTAGTGGGGCCGAACCTCGTTAACATACTGAGTTTGCTTCTCTCTTACCCTTACTCTTTATATTTATTATTGTTTCATATTTTGTTTATATTTTATATTATATATTTTATAATTGTTATTTTTTAAATACAACTCAATTCACCCCCTCTTGTGTTAGTCATCTGGGCAACAATTGGTATCAGAGCTAGAGCTCTATTATAAGATTAACTATCTTTTGAGTTAAGATCTTATGGCTAACATTGCAGCTTCATTTGGTGAAGGTCAATCCAGCAGTCGGCCTCCACTCTTTTGTGGAGACAATTACTCATTCTGAAAAGTTAGAATGAGAATATTCCTTCAGGCTCAAGGTCGAGAAATCTGAAAATGCATTGTAAATGGACCTTATATTCCAACAAAAGTGATTGATGGAGTAAAGGTCAAAAAGGAAGAAGAAGAGTTTGATCGTGAAGACGATAGACTTTATACTTTGAATTTAACTACTATGAATTTATTATATAATGCTCTTAATGGTAATGAATTTAATAGAGTAATGACTTGTGCTACAGCAAAGGAAATTTGGGATAACTTGGAAGTTACTTATGAAGGAACTTCTCAAGTCAAGGAATCAAAAATTTATATTCTTACTCATGAATATGAAATGTTTAAGATGAATGATGATGAATCTATTTCTAGTATGTACACTCGTTTTACTAATATCATAAACAGCTTGACAGCTCTTGGCAAAGTTTATTCCAAAGTGGAGATAGTAAGAAAAATTATCAACTCTCTACCAAAACGTTGGGAATCAAAAGTGACAGCGATTCTTGAAGCTAGAGATCTCAAGAAGTTCGAAGTAAATGAACTCATCGGGTCACTTATCACCCATGAGTACACATTGAAAAGAGGAGAAGAAGAAGGAAAGTCAAAGAAGAGCTTGGCACTTAAAACTGTTCCACATGAAAGTGAAAGTGATGAAGATGAAGAAAATGACGACAAAGATGAAGAAGTTGCGATGATAACAAGAAGAATTCAGAGGTTCTTAAAGAAAAATAAAACTCCTCCAAGAAAATCTTTCAAAAAGTTTTCCAAGAAAGATTCAGGTAAAAATGAGACTTTAATTTGTTATAAATGCAATAAACCTGGTCATATCAAGTCAGATTGTCCTCTGCTAAAGAAAGATCGAAACAAAGGCAAAAAAGCAATGAAAGTTACATGGGATGATGATTCAAGTAGTTCAGATAGTGAAGCAAGCAATGGAGAATCAGCAAATCTTTGTCTTATGGCTAAAGATGACATTGAGGTAACAAATCTTGATAATATTGAAGATCCTTCATATGAAAAATTGCAAAATGTTTTAGAAGAGGTATATGAGGAATTTGAAAAATTGAGTATCAAGTATACTGTTTTGAAAAAGAAAAATTCTTCTTTAACAAACGAAATTGATATTTTAAGAAAAGAAAGTATTGTTTTGAAAGATGAAAATTTTGAGTTGAAGAAAAAGAAAACTGATTTAGAAAATATTATTGAAAAATTTACGAATGGAAAAAGAAATTTTGAAAAACTTCTTGGTAGTCAAAGATGTGTTTTTGATAAGGCAGGTTTGGGATATATGCCAAAACAAAAATACAAACCTTATAAAAACTTCTTTGATAATCCTTCTAAATCAAAATCCAATATTCAAAATTTTTTTCATAAAAATAATTTTGTTAAAAAAGGATACTATTATAATCACTCAAGTTCTTCATATATGTCACATGCTATTTGCAATTTTTGTAATAGAAATGGTCATAATTATTTTGCTTATCCTATTAGAAGAAAACATACAATGACTATTAGGACCATATGGGTACCTAAAAATCTTATTTCTTCTAATACTAATAAATAAAGGACCCAAAGAACTTGGGTACCAAGAAAAATCATTTTAATTGTTTTTATAGGTGTGCATGACGTCTTTCACGAACAAAAATAAATGGTTTTTAGATAGTGGATGTTCAAGACACATGATGGGAGACAAGACTAAGTTCTTTGATCTTAGATCTAAAGAAGAAGGACACGTGACATTTGGAGACAACTCGAAAGGGAAGATCGTGGGAATAGGTAAAATTGGTAATGAGTCTTCTCTTATAATTGAAGATGTTCTACTTGTTGAAGGTTTAAAACATAATCTTTTAAGCATAAGTCAATTATGTGATAAAAGATTTACAGTTACTTTCAAAATGGATAAGTGCATTATATTGAATGATTATGATTGTAATATTTGTTTTATTGCTTTTAGAAGTAACAATGTTTATACAATTGATTTTGAAGAAATTACCTCACAAGATACGATTTGTTTTTCAGCTCAAAATGAAACTAATTGGTTATGGCATAGAAGACTAGGTCATGCCAATATGGAACTTATTTCCAAACTTTCAAAAAATGATCTTGTGAGAGGTTTACCAAAGGTAAATTTTCTTAAAGACAAAATTTGTGATGCATGCCAATTTGGTAAACAAACAAAAACTTCTTTTAAAATCAAGAAACATATTTCCACTACTAGACCACTGCAACTGATACACATGGATCTTTTTGGACCAAATAGAGTTGCAAGTTTAGGAGGAAAATATTATGCATTTGTTATTGTTGATGATTTCTCTAGATATACTTGGGTCATCTTTCTTACTCATAAAGATGAGGCACATAATGCTTTTACCAAGTTATGCAAGAGAATTCAAAATAAAAAGGGTTACACTATTTCAAGTATCTGAAGTGATAGGGGAAAAGAGTTTGTTAATAAAAATATTGAAACATTTTGTAATGAAAATGGTTTTGTGCATAATTTTTCTGCTCCTCGAACTCCTCAACAAAATGGGGTAGTAGAAAGGAAAAATAAATCTCTTCAAGAGATGGCAAGAACAATGCTCAATGAGAACAACTTGCCTAGTTATTTTTGGGCTGAAGCGGTAAGTACTGCATGTTATGTTATAAATAGAGTAATGCTAAGGTCTAAATTAGATAAAACCCCCTATGAGCTTTGGAATGAGAAAAAGCCCAACATTGGTTAATTTCATGTATTTGGATGCAAATGTTTTATTTTAAATGACAGGGATAATTTAGGCAAGTTTGATGCAAAATCTGATGAAGGTATCTTTCTCGGGTATTCTACTAATAGTAAAGCTTATAGAGTATTCAATAAAAAGACTTTGACTGTACAAGAATCTATGCATGTAGTATTTGATGAATCTAATTCTCTACTCTCCAAGAAATCTATTGATGAAGAAACAGGAGGTATAAATAATACAGAAAGTCTCAATCTCAACAAAGAGAACACAATAGAGGAAGTCCAACATGGAGATATCAGGAAAGATCATCAAAATTTAATACAAGATGAAACCAAACAGTGGAAATTTGTGAAAGATCATCCAGTGGAACAAATTCTGGGGGAACCTTCACGAGGTGTAAGCACTCGATCATCTCTTAGAAATATTTGCAATCATACTGCTTTTCTATCTCAGATTGAACCTAAAAATATTGATGAAGCACTTCTTGATGAATCTTGGATTCTAGTTATGCAAGAAAAGCTTAATCAATTTGAAAGAAATGATGTTTGGACACTTGTTCCTAGACCCAAAAATCATACTATTATTGGAACAAAATGGGTTTTTAGAAACAAGAAAGATGAGTCCGGAGTCATTACTAGAAATAAGGCTCGACTTGTAGCCCAAGGTTTTAATCAAGAAGAAGGAATCGATTATGATGAGACATATGCACCAGTCGCAAGATTAGAAGCTATTCGAATGCTACTTACATATGCTTGTTATAAAAATTTCAAACTTTTTCAAATGGATGTTAAAAGTACTTTCTTAAACGGTTTTATAAATGAAGAGGTATATGTTGAGCAACCTTCAGGTTTTGAAAATCATATTTCTCCAAATCATGTTTTCAAACTCACAAAAGCACTATATAGACTCAAACAAGCTCCTAGAGCGTGGTACGAGAGACTTAGTGGTTTCTTGATTGAAAAAGGCTTTTCAAGAGGAAAAATTGATACAACTCTTTTCATTAAATATGAAAATGATGATATTCTTTTGATTCAGATTTATGTTGATAATATAATATTCGGTGCTACTAATGAAAATATGTGCCAAGTTTTTGCTAAGACTATGCAGGAAGAATTTGAAATGAGCATGATGGGAGAGCTTACATTCTTTCTCGGATTGCAAATTAAGCAAGCAAAAAGTGGGACATTCATCAATCAATCGAAATATATTAAGGAATTGCTGAAAAAGTTTGGGATGGAAGGTGCTAAGGAAACTGGAACACCAATGAGCCCATCCACTAAACTTGATAAAGATGAAACCGGTAAACCAGTTGACTCGAAGGTATATCGAGGTATGATTGGTAGCTTATTATATTTGACAGCCAGTAGACCAGATATTATGTTTAGTGTGTGCTTATGTGCACGCTTTCAATCATCTCCAAAAGAATCACATTTAATTGCAGTTAAGCGCATTCTTAGATATCTTAGTGGTACAATTAACTTATGGTTATGGTACCCTAAGCACACATCTTTCGATCTAATCAGCTACACAGATGCAGATTATGCTGGCTGTAAAATAGATCGAAAAAGCACTAGTGGAGCATGTCACTTCTTAGGTCGTGCACTAGTTTCTTGATTTAGTAAAAAACAAAATTCTGTTGCACTATCTACTGCTGAGGCAGAATATGTTGCTGCGGGTAGTTGTTGTGCTCAATTTCTTTATATGAAGCAACAACTTGAGGATTTTAAACTTATGTACAATCACATTCCAATCAAATGTGATAATACAAGTGCTATAAATCTTTCAAAGAATCCAATACAACATTCTCGGACCAAACATATTGAAATTATATATCATTTTCTTAGAGACCATGTGCAGAAGGGCTATATTGTATTAGAATTCACTAGTACACATGATCAATTGGCAGATATTTTCACAAAACCCCTACCAGAAGATAGATTATGTATGATTAGAAGAGAAATAGGTATGATGCATGTTATGAATATTTCTTGAAAGATAGATCAGAGTTCATAAAAATAGAGAGATATTTTTTTAAATACTTTTACATAAACTTGAGGTTCTTAGCCTCATGTTTGAGACGCTCATTCTCTTCATACAATATCATGTCATCCCTATCCATGGGAACTGGCAAGCGGAATGAAGAATCCAATAGAGATTTCAACTTTTTATTCTTCTGCCGAAGGATTCCTTCCCTTGTGTGAGACTCTTGAACAATTCGTTGAAGTACAACAATTTGTTCTTTAAGCTTTTCAACCTCATGATTTTTGACTTGTAGCCGCTGGGAAAAAGCAACAATAGAGGATGAGTAGCGAGTCCCGAGACTCACCAAGTCGTAGATAGCATCGGAGTCTGGCTTATTAGCCAAACTATTATTCTCTTGCTGCAACATGGCGCCAATGGTAGCTGCAGAAAAGACATGAGATTGAGATGTAGAATACCTCATGGATGCATCTAGAGGAATGTTAGAAGAATGAGCCATTGAGAAAAGAATTGAAAACTTAAAGCGAGAATATTGAAGGAATGCAGATGAGTTATAGAGATGAGAATAAAATTTGATGCAAATTGGATGAACTTTAAAACTAATTTTATAGAGATAACATAAAGAACAAGACAAACTATTGTCTCTTCAAATCTTATTAGTCAAAAGAAATATAAGATATGCTGGACACACATTGCCAAAATTTTTCTTACTAGAAAAACGGTTCTCTGCTCCTATCATGGCCTTGACGGCCTTAGGAGAGAAGATTGATGGTTGATGTGTCAAGGGTTCCTGATTCAAGTCTGGAACATTAGTGGAAGAGAATTGTTCGGCCATTCTATCGTTATGGAGAAACAGAACTTAGGTCAAGAAGTAATGTTTTTTTTTTGTATCCGATTGGTGAAAATGATTTTTTTATAGAAACTCAGAGCCTTCAAACCCGTTTGTCAACAACATCAGGCGATTGATCTGCTTTCGCACCGACTGCTAGAGCTATGCCTCCAACCTTTACAGATTTTGTCAGATACACGTGGCTCCGCACCGAATTGCCAGAGTTAGACTTCCAACATTTGCAGGTTTTGTCGGATATGCATGGCTCCGCACCGCATTGCCAGAGTTAGGCCTGCAGCTTTTGCTGTCTTTACGAATAATTTTAATTATTCAACTTCAAATATCTGGAACATCTAATTCGTCAATAACATCAAGCGGATTTAAATCTTCTTCCGCACCGAGATGATAAAATTCGGCTTCAACCTTTGCAGGTTTTGTCGGACACGGGTGGTTCTAACTTCTACAGTCTCTACTAACGCAGCGTTTTATTTGTCTGTTAGTTATTGTAGGAATATATCTTATTGAGATAATTATGATCCCTTTTTAATGATGCCAAAAGGGGGAGAAGTTTTAGACTAGAACACTAACATTATTTAAATCACTAAACTTGTTATATATGCTTGGAATTATGTTTATATTTTTGCTTGAAAAACTAACGCACATTCTCAGGAGGAGCTTAAGTATTAATACAGGATTCAGGTTCTATCAAGCATTTGTCATCATCAAAAAGGGGGAGATTGTTGAACCCAAGGTTTCAAGTTTCATGTAAATCTACAAATGGATTTTGATGATAACAAATGAATCCAAAGAATAAAGGAGTCTCAAGCTCAAGTTGTCCACACAATATAATCAAGCACATCAAGGAAGCAAGCATAAGCAAGAAGGGAACAAGTTCACATTAAAATCATAGAGTAATATTGTAAATCTCTTAAAAATTCAAAATTAGGATTAAGGCTCAAAATTAATATTTTATCATAAAACATTAAAATACATTTTCTACATATGCATGAATATTTTGAAAATTAAATTTGAAAATTTTGAAAGATGATTGATTGTCATCTTTCACATGTGCATGACATGATTAAAAGTTTGAACTTTGAAAATATTAAGATGATTGATTGTCATCTTTCACATGTGCATGTTTTATTTGAATATTTTCAAAAGTGGTGGATGATTTTCTTGACTTATGCAAAAGGTAGATGTCTTTATTTGAAAATTTTGAAAAGTAAAGTGTGCTCCTTTTGTCACATGCAAAAAGTAAAAGATTATGTTTGAAATTTTTGAAAAGTAAAGTGTGCTCCTTTTGTCACATGCAAAAAGTAAAAATATTAGATTTAAAATTTTTGAAAAGTAAATGATGATGTTTTTGACATAGGAATCTTTTTAAATTTGAAATTGAAAAATCATTTGCCTATAAATAGCTCACTTGAGTTTTGCAAAATTCACAACAAGAGCTTACACATCTATTGCTAAGTTTTGCATCATTTCTTCAAAACTCTCATTCTCTCTTTTTTAAAGTTTTGAGCCTTAATTCTTGTTCTTGTTGATAGAGATATAGGTTGCGCTGTATTGTTTCTATTTCACTCATTGAGGAGTGTACTTTGATAGTCTACCTACTATCAACTCTTGTATTTGTAAAAGGGTGTGTATAACCCTTGTGTGTGTAGAAGGTGTTCTACACGGGAAATAGTTAAATCACCAAGTGTGAGGTGATTGGAAGTGTAGAAGGTGTTCTCACGGGGAATAGTTAAATCACCAAGTGTAAGGTGATTGGAAGTGTAGAGGGTGTTCTACACGGATTCTTTGGAGCGGTGCTGCTCAAAGGTGTAATAGGTTTCTATCTCCACCTAAAGGAGATTGAATAGTGGATTTGGGGATCCTCAAGAGGTAGCTTGAGGCGATGACGTAGGCAGTGGGGCCGAACCTCGTTAACATACTGAGTTTGCTTCTCTCTTACCCTTACCCTTACTCTTTATATTTATTATTGTTTCATATTTTGTTTATATTTTATATTATATATTTTATAATTGTTATTTTTTACATACAACTCAATTCACCCCCCCTCTTGTATTAGTCATCTGGGCAACAGAGATGTTGTTTGTTGGTGATTGTTTTTGTCATTCCTAATCACGTCATGATTTATGTGATATATTATAAATAATTTTATATGTCAACTATAATAAAATCGATAAGTGTGACTGGAAATGACAAAATCAATAATAAAAGAGTAATTTTGCTATGTAGAGATAACAAAGACGTCTCAGATGATTAGTAGATAATCACTTAAAATCCATAAACCTAACATTTGGCATTTTAAACAAGACTAATGCTATTTATTATCTTAATTTTTATCACGCTTTCATTATTTTATAATATAATATTAAATAATTAAAAATTATTTATTATATTTTATTTATTAACTTATTATTTAATATCACATCATAAGATAATAAAAATATGATAAATATATTTTCTCTTTAGACAAAAGAGGTCACCATGTTAGCGTGCTGGGGGTTGTTTTTGGGACCAATGCATGCGTTGCCCCCATTGCCTCCTCTTGGCTTCTCTCTTCTGCCTTGTCTTTTTCTTGTTCTTTAGGTTGCCCACTGCATATATAGAAGGATCTCTCTCTCTCTCTCTCTCTCTCTCTCTCTAATATGTGGCTGAAATTCATTGTAGTAACTAAGGTGTGTAACGAAGATTAGTAAAGGTAGACAATATAGGACTCTTTTAACTCTTAACTCTATCAATTGACAACGGGGTTGCATAATCCTTAATGAAAACCAACTGTATGTGTACATATTTTACTCACAAATAATTTTATAACCGTATTGATGATCTCAGTCTATATAGATGAAAAAAATGTAAAGTCAAAAATTAAAAATTAAAAATTAAAAATTAAAAAATGCTTGAATTTGAATGGTGTTTGAATGTTGAGATTGAATGGGATGAACTGAGACCATTTGTGAAACCAAACGGGGCGTAAATCTTCTAATAATACCACAAAATCACCTTAAAAAATATGCTGAGAAGTCATGGATATTGGAAGTCATTCATTCCCTGAGAAGTTCTGGAATGGGGGAAGAGTAAAGAGGTGGGTGAGGATTTCATGGTTTGAGATAGGGAGAACGTGCAAACAGGTGAGAACATGTCTTTCTAACTTCTCTCCTTCTAGAAATCTTCTAGCATTAAAGAAGATTAATATAATTATAGAGTGCGTAAATACTATATAATCGCTATGAAAAAGAGTAAAAATTATTATTAAAAAAATTAATATTTTTTAAGTGAGTCTGGTATTTTACTCAATATTTTTAAAGTGATTATGTAATACTTACATATTTTAAGTATGACTATAAATATTATTTTTTATAAAATAATAGGTATATTTAGTGGGGTAGCTGGTACATTTAACATCATTACAAGTAGTAAAATAGA